>CM038142.1:138357631-139557631 GCA_021437245.1 Aegilops speltoides | reverse complement strand
AATACTAGAGCAAAAACTATCAAGCTCAAAAGATATAAGTGAAGCACATAGAGTATTCTAGTAAATTCTAATCAAGTGGGCTTCTCCCAAAAGGTGTGTAAAGCAAGAATGATTGTGGTAAACTAAAAAGCAAAAACTAATATCATACACGACGCTCCAAGCAAAACACATATCATGTGGCGAATAAAAATATAGCCCCAAGTAAAGTTACCAATGAACAAAGACGAAAGAGGGGATGCCTTCCGGGGGCATCCCCAAGCTTAGGCTTTTGGATATTCTTGAATATCTTGGGGTGCCATGGGCATCCCCAAGCTTAGGCTCTTGCCACTCCTTATTCCATAGTCGATCAAATCTTTACCCAAAACTTGAAAACTTCACAGCACAAAACTCAACAGGAAATCTCATAAGCTCCGTTAGTGAAAGAAAGAAAAATCACCACATAAGGTACTGTAATGAACTCATTCTTTATTTATATTGGTGTTAAACCTACTATATTTCAAGTTCTCTGTGGTTCATACCACTTAATACTAGCCACAAATGCATCAAAATAAGCAAACAACACATAAAAAACAGAATCTGTCAAAAACAGAACAGTCTGTAGCAATCTGTAACACACGAATACTTCTAGAACTTTAAAAATCCTAGAAAAATAGTAAGTCCTGGGAAATTTGTCTATTGATCTACAGAAAAAATAATCAACGCAAAAGCACGTTTCTGTGATTTAACAAAACTAATTTCGTGCGCGCAAAGTTTCTATTTTTCAGCAGAATCAAATTAGCTATCACCATAGGTTATCCTATAGGTCCTACTTGGCAGAAACACTAATTAAAACATAAAAACACATGTAAACATAAGGTAGATGCAAAATTTATTACTAAACAGAAACAAAAACAAAAACACAAATAAAATTGGGTTGCCTCCCAACTAGCGCTATCGTTTAACGCCCCTAGCTAGGCATAAAAGCGAAGATAGATCTAAGTAGTGCCATCTTTGGCACTCAATTCATAAGTAGCCCGCATGATAGATTCATAAGGTAATTTAATTTTCTTTCTTGTTTCTAGGTATATAAACTTCCAAATTTAGTTTTTCATTATAAGATTGTATCAAGGCATCAATGATATGTTTGGTAAAAGCTTTATTTTGACTATAAGCATGAGGAGAATTCACAACGGATTGCAACAAGGAAATACAACCTTCTAAAGAACAATTATCATAATCAAATTCCTTGAAATCCAAAATAGTGGATTCAATGCTATTTAAAGTCTTGACCTCCCCAATCCCACTTTTACCAAATTTAGCATCAAGATCTAAAAACTCCGAATTATTGGGACGCCTTTTAAATAAAGTTGACTCATCTCCAGTCCCATCATTATTAAGATTCATATTTCAAAACAAAGATCTAATAGGGGACACATCAATAACTTTAAGATCTTCATCATTATTTTCATGGAAACTAGAAGAACACGCTTTTACAAAGCAATCTTTCTTAGCACGCAATCTAGCGGTTCTTTCTTTGCACTCATCAATGAACACTCGAATTGCTTTGAGAGACTCATTGATATCATGCTTAGGAGAAGTAGATCTAAGTTTCAAAGAATCAACATCAAGCGAGAGTCTATCAACGTTCCTAGCCAAATCATCAACTTTGAGCAATTTTTCTTCAAGCAAGGCATTAAAATTCTTTTGAGAGATCATAAATTCTTTCACACTATTCTCAAAATCAGAGGGCATCTTATTAAAATTACCATAAGAATTATTGTAGGAACTTCCATAATTATTAGAGGAATTACTAGGGAATGGTCTAGGATTAAAGTTTCCTCTATAAGCATTGTTTCCAAAACTATTCCTACCAACAAAATTCACATCCATAGATTCATTATTATTCTCAATCAAACTAGACAAATGCATATTATTGGGATCAATAGGAGCACTCTTAGTAGCAAACAATTTCATAAGTTCATCCATAATCACTCAAAACATTAATTTCTTCTATAGCGTGCACTTTTTTACTAGTAGATCTTTCGGTGTGCCATTGAGAATAATTAGCCATAATATTATCAAGGAGTTTTGTAGCATCTCCTAAAGTGATTTCCATAAACGTGCCTCCCGCGGCCGAATCTAAAAGATTTCTAGAAGCAAAATTTAATCCGGCATAAAAAAATAGTATGATCATCCATAAATTGAAACCATGTGTAGGGAAATTGCGAATCGTCAATTTCATTCTTTCCCAAGATTGGGAGACATGCTCATGATCAAGTTGTTTAAAATTCATAATATTGTTCCTAAGAGTGATGATCTTAGCGGGAGGGAAATATTTAGAGCTAAAAGCATCTTTGCACTTGTTCCAAGAATCAATACTAATTTTTGGCAAAGACAAAAACAAAACTTTAGCACGATCTCTAAGTGAAAACGGAAATAACTTCAATTTAACAATATCATTATTCGTATCTTTCTTCTTTTTCATATCACACAAATCAACAAAGTTGTTTAGATGGGTAGCGGCATCTTCACTAGGAAGGCCGCGAATTGATCTTTCATAACAAGATTCAAGAAAGCAAGATTGATTTCACAAGACTCAACATCATTAAGAGGAGCAATCGAATTACTAAGGAAATCATTATTATTGGTATTGGAGAAATCACACAATTTGGTATTATCTTGCGCCATGGCGACAAGTAATCCGCACACAAGCAAACGAAAAAAGGCAAGCGAAAGAGAGAGGATTGGGAAAGAGAGGGCGAATAAAACGATAAGGGTGAAGTGGGGGAGAGGAAAACGAGAGGCAAATGGCAAATAATGTAAATGCGAGGGAGATAAGTTTGTGATGGGTACTTGGTATGTCTTGACTTGAGCAAAGACCTCCCCGGCAACGGCGCCAGAAATCCTTCTTGCTACATATTGAGCTTGCTTTGGTTTTCCTTGAAGAGGAAAGGGTGATGCAGCAATAGTAGCGTAAGTATTTCCCTCAGTTTTTGAGAACCAAGGTATCAATCCAGTAGGAGGCTCCTCAAAAGTCCCACGCACCTACACAAACAAATAAAGAACTCGCAAACAACGCAATAAAGGGGTTGTCAGTCCCTTCACGGCCACTTGCAAAAGTGAGATCTGATAGAGATAGTATGATAAGATAAATATATTTTTGGTATTTTATAATATAGATTGGAAAAGTAAAGATGCAATAAAAAGTATATTGAAAGCTTATATGATAAAAGATAGACCCGGGGGCCATAGGTTTCACTAGTGGCTTCTCTCAAGATAGCATAAGTATTACGGTGGGTGAACAAATTACTGTCGAGCAATTGATAGAAAAGGGAATAATTATGAGATTATCTAGGCATGATCATGTATATAGGCATCACGTCCGCAACAAGTAGACCGACTCCTGCCTGCATCTACTACTATTACTCCACACATCGACCGCTTGTAATAGCCTGGCTTATTAGGGATGATAGACTACTCATATCAATAAGGAATTCCTTCTTTTCCGGGATCCCATTCGGACAGAACTCCAAAGTTAAGCGTGCTCAGCTTGGAGTAGTTTCAGGATGGGTGACCGACCGGGAGTTGCTCCGGGTGCGCACGAGTGAGGACAAAGTGCGCGAAAAGACTAGTATTGATCTGTGGGGCCAGTCTAGATCCCGCCAGAGTAACGACCACCGCGGTGTGTCCGGGGCATTACAAGTTGGTATCGAGCCGACCCTCGCGGTTACACGGATGGTTGCGGACAGTCTTGCGGTCATGTTGTTCATGACGTTTGTGACCCGTCGTGGCACACGGCATGGCACATGTACGGATCGGATGCACAGACGGTTGTGCCAAGAGGAACGTTCTGTGGCCCGACGAGGACGTCGGTTCCTCCGAGTGGGGGTGTATGTAATAGCCGGCTTATTAGGGATGATAGACTACTCATATCAATAAGGAATTCCTTCTTTTCCGGGATCCCATTCGACGTAACTCCAAAGTTAAGCGTGCTCAGCTTGGAGTAGTTTCAGATGGGTGACCGACCGGGAAGTTGCTCCCGGGTGCGCACGAGTGAGGACAAAGTGCGCAGAAAAGACTAGTATTGATCTATGGGGCCAGTCTAGATCCCGTCAGGAGTAACGACCACCGGCGGGTGTGTCCGGGGCGTTACACCGCTATCTAGCATGCATCTAGAGTATTAAGTTCACAAGAACAGAGTAACACATTAAGAAAGATGGCATGATGTAGAGGGATAAACTCATGCAATATGATATAAACCCCATCTTTTTATCCTTGATGGCAACAATACAATACATGCCTTGCTGCCCTAACATCCTTTCAAGTAAAGGACACCGCAAGATTGAACCCAAAGCTAAGCACTTCTCCCATTGCAAGAAAGATCAATCTAGTAGGCCAAACCAAACTGATAATTCGAAGAGACTTGCAAAGATAACTCAATCGTACATAAAAGAATTCAGAGGAGATTCAAATATTTCTCATAGATAAACTTGATCATAAACCCACAATTCATCGGATCTCGACAAACACACCACAAAAAGAGTTACATCGAATAGATCTCCACAAGAGAGGCGGAGAACATGGTATTGAGATCCAAAGAGAGAAGAAGCCATCTAGCTAATAACTATGGACCCGAAGGTCTGTGGTAAACTACTCACAACTCATCGGAGGGGCTATGGTGTTGATGTAGAAGCCCTCCATGGTCGATTCCCCCTCCAGCGGAGTGCCGGCAAAGGCTCCAAGATGGGATCTCACGGATACATAAGGTTACGGCGGTGGAACTAGGTTTTCGTGGCTTGTTCGAATGTTCTCGGGGTACGTGGATATATATAGGAGGAAGAAGTAGGTCGGTGGCTGAGGGAGTCCTGGATTAAGGGGTATCCGGACAGCTGGACTATATATTTTGGCCGGACTGTTGGACCGTGAAGATACAAGACTCAATACTTTGTCCCGTGTCCGGATGGGACTCTCCTTTGCGTGGGAGACAAGCTTGGAGATCCGGATATTAGATTTCCTTCTTTGTAACCGACTCTGTGTAAACCCTAGCCCCCTCCAGTGTCTATATAAACCGGAGGGTTTAGTCCGTAGAGACACAATCAAAACAATCATAATAATCATAGGCTAGCTTCTAGGCTTTAGCCTCTACGATATCGTGGTAGATCAACTCTTGTATACTCATATCATCAAGACCAATCAAGCAGGAAGTAGGGTTTTACCTCCACTGAGAGGGCCCGAACCTGGGTAAAACATCGTGTCCCTTGCCTTCTGTTACAATTAGCCTTAGACGCACAGATCGGGACCCCCTACCCAAGATCCGCCGGTTTTGACACCGACATTGGTGCTTTCATTGAGAGTTCCTCTGTGTCGTCGCTGCAAGGCTCGATGGCTCCTTCAATCATCAACAACAATGTGGTCCGAGGTGAGACTTTTCTCCCCGGACAGATCTTCGTGTTCGGCGGCTTCGCACTACGGGCCAATTAAGCAGCCATCTGAGCACATCAACAGCTCGCCCCAGCCATCGTCGAGTTGAAACTTGACCTACACGGCCGATATCCGCGGAGACTTGATCTTCGACGGATTCGGGCCTACACCAGGAGCGCCGAACAGTCACGACGAGCACAGCTTAGACCTGTTGTCGGACAATACTCGGGATATTGCACCGGCAGGAGCTCCGGACCTAAATCCGGGGCAGATCGCATCGTCCGAGGATGGGTGGATGGACCCTGCCCTGGAGGCCGCACACTCATCGGCGGTAGAGCCGAGCATAGACTCCACCCCCGAGGAAGCCTGTGACTTCGGACCCCCGGACTCATGTCCAGCTGTAGGCTCCAGTCCGCGCACCCCCGAGCCCGCCGAATCTGGTTGGGCTCCGGTAATGGAGTTCACCGCTGCGGATATCTTCCAGCACTCGTCCTTTTGCGACATGCTGAACTCGTTAAAGTCTCTCTCTTTGTCAGGAGACTCTTGGCCGAACTATGTCCGGTTCGAGTGGGAAGCAGGCGACGAGGGAATTCGTTGCCCACCCACCACCCACTTCATTGCCACGGTCAATGATTTGACCGACGTGCTTGACTTTGACTCCGAAGACATCGATGATGTGGACGACGATGTAGGATAAGAATAGGAACCACCGCCCACGGGGCGCTGGACAACCACCTCCTCATATGATATATATATATGGTGGACACTCCGAAAGAAACCAATGGCGATGAGGCAATGGAGGATAACCCCTCAAGGAAAGAAGCAAAGTATGGGCGTCATCAGCGCCGCTCCAAGCCCCGCCACAAAAATACCGGCATAGGAGTCAAAAACAATCCGGATGATGCCAAAGATGAATACAATCCCGATCAGCCTGCCTTCGAGCAGGCCAGACAGGCGACAGACGGATACTTGGAGGAGGACAACTACATGCCCCCTCTGAAGGCGAGGTGAGCCTCGGCGACGATGAATTCGGCGTGCCTGAGGATCCCACAGAGCAAGTTCGCTTTAAGCGACGGCTTATGGCCATGGCAAAAAGCCTGAAAAAGAAGCAAACAGCAGCTCAAAGCTGACCAAGATTTGCTCACAGATAGATGGACCAAGGTCCTCGCAACCGCCCCACCAAGGGGTACACAAAGCACAATTCGCTGCCTCAACCTAAGAAGGAGGTCCTAAAGCCCACACCCCGAGGCCAATACACCATGGTCCGGGGCAATACGCAGGAAACGCGAGGCAGCATCCATAAACCTCGACGCAACAGACATAAGCGTCACAAATATATGATGACGACCAAAACAAGGGAGTCGGTGCCAAATTCCGCGGCCCCCAGTCCGGTCAGCAGAAAAAGAACAGCTCAGGCCCATCTGGCCCGGGCAACATACTTGACCAACCATGTCAAATTCATGGTACCCCTAGAATGGCGGCCAAGCACACCAATAGAGAATGTTGGATCCTCAAAACAAAACGGCCGGTCGTGCGCCGGAAACAATGAAAGGAAGTCTCAAACAACGAGAAGCCCACCAAACATGGCGAGGTCAAAGGAAGATCCTCCGCAGTACAAAAATACGGCCGATCATCTCCAATCACATCGACCGTCCGGACAACATCAACCATAGCAATTTAATTGCACTTACCATCGACCCAATAGTTTGTGAGTTCATAAACAGCAGCCCAAACTCGCTGCGCCAGGAGAAAATTTGCCAGATAGGTATTGACCGCTCGAGGATCAAACCCATTAATAACATCTTCTAAAAAGATGTCGTCCCACGTGCAAAGGCCAAGTTTTACAGGCCCACCACCCTAGAGGTTGGCTTCCGATCACCAAACAAATACCATGCCGAAGAATAAGTCGTCGGCATTGTCCCCTTATACAGTAACTACCATATACTATCAGGACGAACCGCGTTGGCTAGACTCAACAGGGTACAACATCAGGCGAAACCCACATGACATAGTCACAATTATGGGCAAGACCGAACTCCACCCTCAGAATGGAAATTATACCGCCGCTGGGATAGCGAGTTGTTCCCGTTTATCGAATTTCGATTCGGCAGCCAACTACCCGGACACCAACAGAGGAGTCCGAGCTAATTTACAGCATGATAGCCTGGCTCGACCAGGCTCCGATCAGGCACCCGCGGTTCAACCAACATATGACATGCAGCTGCCTCTAAGCATTTGTCTTTATAGACTGACTTTTGCGCAGAATAGGACTAGCGACATGGAATCAGCTCGGACGCACAAGGCGGGAACACATAAGTACCCCCAAGGAGACAGTCCGGATACACTTCGGATCCGCACACAGCCTCCTCCAGTCCGGCCATGACAGGTTATGCCAGCACACCTCTTTTCATAAGCATAAACAGTACTACATAGACATGTTACTCTACTACAATATGTAGACTTAAATAACACTTACCGGCCATCGTTCCTCATTGACGCTCTTTCGTCATAATGGCACCCGCACATAGTGTCATGCCCCACTATGCCAGGGGCTTCACAGTACTCATAATATGGCAACAAAGTCCGGCCACCTTCTCGGTCGCTCGGCACCCCGAACTTATAGCACTATAGGCATCAGCTCCGAATCATGTCTTGGGTCATTAGTTGGGTTTGCCCGGCTCCCATGTTTTGGTACCTTACATTCCGCTCCATCGGCTAAGGTAGCGCTGGGAGAACTACTGCGATTGTGTCCCGGTTCTTCCGGATGAGCACCTCAGTAGAGAAAGCCGAAAACTGACTGTCATGATACAGCGAGAGCTGATTAGCTGTTCGAGAGGTTGTAAAATCTTTAAAGATTTATTCCGCATAATGCCATAACAAATGCAAAGTGCGACGGATTGGTCTTCCGATCAGGCGCCATTAGAGCCCCTTGTACGGTCTTCCGAACACCAGGGGCTGCGCCCACCATACTCGAATTTCTATGGCTAAGTGAGAGTGATAAAGCCCTATAGTCTGATTGCCTAGTTCACGGTGATGAACACCACCTTCAAGGACCCAAAAATGGGATAAAGAGTGTTCAGGTATGTCCCAAACACCCCCGTACTTTTTACATGGGGGCGGAAGCCGACGACTGGCCAACTCTCAGGATTTATCTATACTAAACGGCCGCATAGGAAGAATAAACGTTCATATAACAGGCAATAAACAATAACAGTGCCAGTATCCCGCATTATAAAGGACAACATGACTACCTTCAGGGAAATATGGTGTCTTTGGTACACCGTTCCTCCACAAGGTGGGCTCCTTTCAGGACACCTTCATAGTATAATTCGGGCTTGCGATGCTCCTTACCCTCTGGTGGCCCCTCGGTCATCAGCTTTTCAGCATCAAGCTTCCCCCAGTGCACCTTTGCACGGGCAAACGCCATGCATGCACCCTCTATATAGACCGATCGCTTAATAACTTCGAGTCGAGGGCAAGCACCAACAATTCGCTTCACGAGTCCAAAGTAACTGCTTGGAATTGGCTCAGCGGGCCACATCCGGACAACTAAGTCCTTCATGGCTAGTTCGGCCGCCTGGTGTAGTTCGACCAGCTGCTTCAGCTGATCAATAAAGGGCACCGGATAATTCGACGCCAAATACTGCGACCAGAAATGCTTCTCCGCAGACTTCTTCTCTTCAGCTCGGTAGAATTGGGCAGCATCAGATATGCTACACGGCAGGTCCGCAAACGCCCTCGGAGAAACAAGAATTCAGCTTGTCGCTCAGAGTTCCTCCCATTATTATGTAAAAATTGCTTTGAGTACAAAAAGCCTTACCAGCCGCAACCCTCTGTGCCTCTTGAATGTCCTTCAGAGCACCTCAGGCTTCTTCCCTAGCATCATCGGTGGCTTGGAGAGCTTGGGCGAGTTCGGATTCTTTCCCTGCTAGACTCTGCTCCAAGGTCTCACTTTTCTTCACGGCCTCCTGGAGCTCTCGATCAGCTTCAATGACCCTGGCCTTGTGCTTCTCGCGAAGAGCCTGCTCGGCGGCCTCCTTCTTGTCGGCTTCGGCCACAGCCTTCTTCAGTGCCTCAATTTCGGCACTCGGTCCTAGAGCATACAATACAAATATTTTCATCAGGCACAACTACTCATTCATGCTCAACGTAGCAAAAGGTTTCGACATACCTTGCTTGTCCTCCAACTCCTTCCTCATGCAGCCAAGTTCTTCTTCGGCCGTTCCAGACTCTGCTTTAGTCCGGACACCTTCGCATTATGAGAGGCGGTCGTCGCTACAGACGCCTGTTTTTAAAGGGATATATGTCATTACCTGAGTCTCCTGTGAAGCGGAAATTTGATCCCCTGTCCGGCTCTCTCTCTCTTTCACCGGACAATGCATCAAGGGCTACTACTCATACTAGGACAATCTTCAAAGGTTTCTAAAAACATACCTCAAAGCCTTTTATAAGGCTAAGGCAGGATTCATTCATCCCGCTCTCGTGGATGAATCTTCAATCACCGCACCCATGAGGGCGCGATGTTCATTGACGATGGACGCACTCTTTAGCGCTGCCGATAGACCGCCCGGCAACTCTTCTTGGACAGAGGTTGTTGGCGGAGCGGGCTTGCCTCCCTCCGTCAAGGGGGGCTGCTCGCCCAATCCTGAAGCTTTAAAGGTCTCCAGGACCGTGTCCGGCTGCGGGCCGAATCTAAGATCACCCCCGCCGTCGACGTTCATGGGAACCGCTACTCCCGTGTATCCTGCCCCAGAGATATGCCCTCCCTGGTCCGGGTCCCACTGAGACGACACCTCGGTGTCGCGCCTAGGCTTCGGGGAAGGGGCCTCTGGAAGCGTCTCGCTCTCCAGGGCATCTGAGCTCAGCGAATCCTCCGAGGAGGACTGCTCGGCGCGAGACCTCGTCGGGCTGCACAAAGTATGGCAACAGTTAAACTACTGCTCTCTAGTAACCCCGGGCGAGTAGGCGTGTTCAGATTTCGTGTACTCACGATTTTACGAGGGGCTGGGCCTTTGGATCCCACTCCGGGCTGCTATTGGCAGCCGTGGTGGGTGCCTCCGGGAGGGAGCCTTTCCCCCTCTTTGGTGATTCGGCCTCCAGGGATGAGGAAGCCGTCCTTTTCTTCCCTCCCCCCGTGGAGGCCTCGTCTTCTTCCTCCTCCTCGTCTTCGGAGGAAGGATGGGCGCTGGAATCTTTAGATTTCGTGTCCGAAGCATTGCGGCGACAGAGGCTGCTCCGGGTCTCCTTGACCTTCTTGGGGGCCTCTTTCTTCGGCGCCTCGTAAGGCGCTGGGACCGGCATCTTCGTCAGAAGAGGTCCTGCCGATTCCTCTGGCAGCGGGGCCGGACAGTGAATCCGCCCCACCTTCTTCGTCCATTCCTAGGATAATTGTAGAAAGCACGATAAGGCGTCTCCCTCAGGATACGCTAGCTAAACATGGATAGACATAACATAGCAATGACTTACCGGACTTGCGGAGCGGGACAGTTGATACCCGCGGTCCTCGGTGGAGCCCGGCCATGGTTTGCCGGACTTGAAGAGCACCTTCCAAATGTCCTTGTGTGAGGAGCCGTAGAGCTCCCGTAGGGTCTGGTGCTCGGCTGGGTCGTATTCCCACAAATTGCAGGCTCGGTGCTGGCAAGGGAGAACCAGGCGAACTAACATCACCTGGACTACATTGACGAGTTTGACATCCTTATCTACCATGCTCTATACGCGTGTTTGGAGCACTGACAGCTCATCGGATGAGGACCAGTTCAGGCCCTTCTTGGGCCATGATGTGAGCCGTAGTGGGGCTCCGGATCTGAATTCAGGAGCAGCGGCCCACTTCTTACCGCGCGGCTCGGTGATATAGAACCACTGATGCTGCCACTCCTTGACGGAATCGTTGAAGGTGCCCGTCGGCCATGTGGCCTTGGGCATCTTAGTCACCATGGCGCCGCCGCACTCAGCATGCTCGCTGTTAACCACCTTGGGCTTCACATTGAAGATCTTCAGCCATAAGCCGAAGTGGGGCGAAATACGGAGGAAGGCCTCACACACGATGATAAACGTTGAGATGTTAAGGAAAGAATTAGGGGACAGATCATGAAAATCAATCCCGTAATAATACATGATGCCGCGAACAAATGGGTGAAGGGGAAACCCGACCCCGCGAACGAAATGAGGAAGAAACACGACCCTCTCGTGAGGCTCGGGATTAGTGACAATCTGTCCCACCGTCGGAAGACAATGGCCGATTTTCTTGGCCAGATACCCGGCCTCTCGGAGCTTTCTGATATCCTTCTCCCGGACGGTAGAGGCCATCCATTTGCCTCCTGCTCCGGATCCGGACATCTTCGGAGAACCTTTTTTTGGTGGAGGAGATGAGTGCTTGGGCGCTAGGGCTCGAGCGAAGGGGAATGGACGAGCGGAAGGGAAAGGCGCGGGTAAGGAAGAAGAGGCCTTATCTCTTTATAGAGGCAATAAAAACTTTTGCGCCTACCCACTTGCCTTGTGGAACCCGCTTGTTCCCCACTCGCCGTTATTGGAGCTGCGATTGGGCTACCCGAGCCCGTATTGATGAAAGTCCCACGATAAGGGGAACACGATCTCTGCTTCAACAAGATGTGCTCGGGAAACCGCCTCGCAATATATGCGGTGGTTGGTTGTGGAAGGATGGGTCAATAATGAATCGACCATGGTACCATGTCATGTTATCTAAAGATGTCATCAGTTTACATTTGTGGGATATCGTTCTCTCCAGGATAGCATATGAGAAGCATCTTGTAGATCTAGACACGGTCAAAGTGTTCGGTAATTACTTTGAAGTATTCGGAGATGGAACCCGCCTTGCAATGCCGAAGACAAATTGCACGCCGGACTCATCGTCATTGAAGCCTAGTTTAGGGGCTACTGAGGGAGTCCTGGATTAAGGGGTATCCGGACAGCCGGATTATATATTTTGGCCGGACTGTTGGACCGTGAAGATACAAGACTCAAGACTTCGTCCCGTGTCCGGATGGGACTCTCCTTTGCGTGGGAGACAAGCTTGGTGATCCGGATATTAGATTTCCTTCTTTGTAACCGACTCTGTGTAAACCTTAGCCCCCTCCGGTGTCTATATAAACCGGAGGGTTTAGTCCGTAGAGACACAATCAAAACAATCATATCATCATAGGCTAGCTTCTAGGCTTTAGCCTCTACGATCTCGTGGTAGATCAACTCTTGTAATACTCATATCATCAAGATCAATCAAGCAGGAAGTAGGGTTTTACCTCCATCGAGAGGGCCCGAACCTGGGTAAAACATCGTGTCCCTTGCCTCCTGTTACCATTAGCCTTAGATGCACAGATCGGGACCCCCTACCGAGATCCGCCGGTTTTGACACGGACAGTGGCCGCCGAGGGGCCCACGAGATAGGGGCGCGCCCTGTAGGGGTGGGCGCGCCCTCCACCCTTGTGACCGCCTCGGCTGCTTCTTGACTTGCACTCCAAGTCCTCTGGATCACGTTCGTTCCAAAATTCACGCTCCCGAAGGTTTCATTGCATTTGGACTCCGTTTGATATTCCTTTTCTTCGAAATACTGAAATAGGCAAAAAGAACAACAATACGGGCTGGGCCTCCGGTTAGTAGGTTAGTCCCAAAAATGATATAAATGTGTAAATTAAAGCCCATAAACATCCAAAACAGGTAATATAATAGCATGGAACAATAAAAAATTATATATACATTGGAGACGTATCTGTGTAGTCCCCGAGACCGCGGTCGACCGCGGGCAGTCGGCAGGGGCCTGAGGTTTTTTATTTTTTATTATTTTTTACTCGTGCTCAGCAGACCATGCCGAGTGGGAAATCAGAACACTGGGGGCACGCCAAGTGCACCCAGTGGGTGTAGTCCCCGAGACTACTGTTGAATGTTTGATTCGGTAGTAGTCTTAGAACACTTTTTGCTGCGGTTTTGCTGCGATTAACCTTTGTTTCTGTCAACTATCGTGTCTTATTTGTTCACTACAGAAATCTTGTGAGCTCAGGGCCCAGTTTGCTGAATTGGAGAAGAATCAGATCAGTCTCAACCTCGATCTAGAGCTGGCCAAGAAGAATCTTCAGAAGGCCAAGGATGAAGAAGCTGCTATGGGAGGTAATAACTCGTCGACTGTCCACCTTATAATTTTTTTCCCGTTTAGTCTTTTGAACCGAGTGACTCCACTCGAACCCGTCAACTCCAAGCTCGTCTGAAGAATGTTATTTCTTTAGTCAAAATGAAGCAGGCTCTGGAGCAGAAGGACCTCGACCTTGCCATAGCGCAGAGGGCGGAGCGAGAGAAAACTGAACTTGCCGACAAGAAGCTGGCTTCAGTCGGCAAGTTGGAAGAGGAAAACGTCCAGTTGAAGAATGCCATTAACAAAGCCAACAAAGAAGTGGTGCAGCTAAAGAAGGACAAGGAGGCCCTGTCTGACAAGGTTGGAGATCTCACTCGAAAGAGGGATGAACTGGAGGCTTATCTGGGAGGACTCACCAAGAAGATGTTCCTGATGCTTGAAGGTACTTTCCCTTGTTCGACTGATTTGCAACTGTCGACTCATCATATAACTACTGACTCACCATTTTTTCGGGTGTGCAGAATTCTGTCAAGACTTCGAGGAAGAGACTGGGCAGATCGAGACGGATCTGGACCCCATAAACTCCCCCGTCAAGGATGAAGCTGCGATGAACGTGCTGCGATTGGAGTCTCGCCTTGCCAGTGCTATGGATTATCTTACTCGTCTAAAAGTGGAGGTGTCACAGATTGACACGGAGCTCTGGCCCTGAGTGACATTCCAGGATGATCTCGAGTCTCTGATGACTCGACTCAAAGAAATCTCTGGTTGAGTGCAAGAGTGGAAGAAGTCGTCTGCTCGTTGTGGTGCTGATGTGGCTCTATCCCTGGTCCGAGTCCATTGCAATGAGGTTAAATAAGATAAGTTGGCGGCTCTCAAGGTCGCCAACACCAAGAAGCTCCAATTCCAGTCCTTCATGGAGACCTTCATCGACACTGCCACTCGTATTGCAGACGGTATCGACCTTGACAGCTTCATTGAGCCAGCAAGCCCTACTCATGCTGAGTGAACAAACTTAATGCCTCACCTTTATTTGCCTCGGAATGCCGAGTGATTTTGTAACTGTTAAACTCTTTCGGTCCTGACGCCTGAGTACTTCTGTACGTGGTTCTGAACTTTGCCGGGTTTATCTAAACTTGGTTTTTCCTTGAACATGGTTGCTTTGTCTTCACCACTTTTGGATCTCTTAACTCCGAGTGGAGCTTGATTTCTCACTCAGAATAGATGTTGTACTTGTCACGCAGCTCCGATGAGAGGGACGCGGATACGAGCACTAGGTGTCATACTCAATTTGCACCTCGTCGTCCTTGCAGATCAGGATGGAGCGGACATTGTACTTATGATGCAGCTCCGACGAGAGGGCCACGGATACGAGCACTAGGTGTTGTTCTTTGATTCGCACCTCGTCGTCCTTGCGGATCAGGATAGAGCGGACATTGTAGTTGTGATGCAGCTCCGAGGATCTTTGTAACTTAGGCGAATCAGATTCACAGCTAAGCCTCCGAGTGAAAGGGTTGCTCTTCACTCGAAGTGGTTTTTTAACTTAGGCGAGTACGGGGTCGCAGCTAAGCCCCCGAGTGGGAGGATTGCTCTCCACTCGGAGTGGTTTTTTTAACTTAGGCAAGTACGGGGTCACAGCTAAGCCCTCGAGTGGGAGGATTGCTCTCCACTCGGAGTGGTTTCGAAACTTAGGCGAGTACGGGGTCGCAGCTAAGCCCCCGAGTGGGAGGATTTCTCTCCACTCGGAGTGGTTTTGAAACTTAGGCGAGTACGGGGTCGCAACTAAGCTCCTGAGTGGGAGGATTGCTCTCCACTCGGGGTGGTTTTGAAACTTAGGTGAGTACGGGGTCGCAGCTAAGCCCCCGAGTGGGAGGATTGCTCTCCACTCGGGGTGGTTTTGAAACATAGGCGAGTACGGGGTCGCAGCTAAGCCCCCGAGTGGGAGGATTGCTCTCCACTCAGAGTGGTTTTGAAACTTAGGCGAGTACAGGGTCGCAGCTAAGCCCCCGAGTGGGAGGATTGCTCTCCATTCGGAGTGGTTTTTTAACTTAGGCGAGTACGGGGTCACAGCTAAGCCCCTGAGTGGGAGGATTGCTCTCCACTTGGAGTGGTTTTGAAACTTAGGTGAGTACGGGGTCGCAGCTAAGCCGCCGAGTGGGAGGATTGCTCTCCACTCGGAGTGGTTTTGAAACTTAGGCGAATCGGGTTCGCGACTAAGCCCCCAAGTGAGAGGGTTGCTCTTCACTCAGAGTGGTTTTGGAACTTAGGCGAATCAGGTTCGCGGCTAAGCCACCCACTGGGGGATTTGAACACATATGTTTATGGGATAACAATCATTAAGATACTGCAAAATCTTGTCTTTGATAAGCAAATTGAAGGATTCTTATTACAACTCGTCGATCCGAGTGTTTTAGGTATAGAAATGGTGGAGCAGCTCTGCATTCCACGAGCGTGGCTCGTCTTCTTTCTTGGCTACATTTTAGAGGTGATACGCCCTGTTGTGGAGCACCTTGGTGATGATGAAGGGACCTTCCCAGGACGGAGCGAGCTTGTGAGGTCATTTTGGATGCACTTGGAGCACAAGGTCTCCTTCCTGGAATGCCCGACCTCTGACATTACGGGCACGGAATCAACGCATGTCTTGTTGATAGATGGTCGACCGGATCAGAGCCATCTCACGTCCTCCTCCAGGAGATCAACTGCATCTTGGCGTGCCTGTTCTGCTTCTGCTTCTAAGAAGCGTTCCACTCGGGGAGGCGTTGTGCAGCAAGTCACTCAGAAGCATAGCTTCAGCACCACACACCATGAACAAAGGAGTTCTCTCAGTCGACCAGTTGGGAGTTGTTCTCAGTCCCCATAAGACAGATGGCAATTCAGTCACCCAGGCTCCAGCAGCGTGTTTGAGGTCGCGCATTAGTCGGGGTTTCAGCCCTTGAAGGATCAAACCATTTGCCCTTTCTGCTTGCCCATTCGACTACGGGTGCGCAACAGATGCATAATCAACCCGAGTGCCTTGGGAAGCACAAAATGCCTGAACTCATCAGAATCAAAGTTGGAGCCGTTATCTGTGATAATGCTATGAGGGACTCCATATTTGAATATCAGCTCCCAGATGAAACTGATGGCAGTGCTTGAATCAAGGTTCTTGATAGGCTTGGCTTCGATCCATTTGGTGAACTTGTCGACTGCTACGAGCAAAGGAGTGAAACCACTTCTGCCGGTCTTAAAAGGTCCAACCATATCCAACCCCCAGACTGCAAACGGCCAGACGAGTGGAATAGTCTTCAAGGCAGATGCAGGCTTGTGAGACATGTTTGAGTAGAACTGGCAGCCTTCACACTTGTCAACTATATCGTTTGCCATCTCATTTGCATGCGGCCAATAGAATCCCGCTCGATATGTTTTGGCCACGATGGTCTGAGAGGACACATGGTGACCACAGGTCCCCGAGTTGATCTCATTTAAAATCATTTGACCTTCTTCTGGGGAGATGCAATGTTGAGCCACTCCTGTGACACTTTCCATGTAAAGCTGTCCACCTATCATGGTGAAGGCTTTGGATCGACGGACGATTTGGAGGGCCTCGTCTTCATCTTTTGGGAGTTCCTGCCTGAGCAGGTATGTGATATATGGCACCGTCCAGTCGGGGGTGATCACTAATACTTCCATGATCAATTCGACTACAGCTGGGACTTCAATCTCAGTCGGATTGGTTGAACTTATCGGTTGTGGGGGCTCTTCCGTGAAGGGATCTTCTTGAACCGACGGGGTGTGGAGATACTCCAAGAACACATTACTGGGGATAGGCTTCCGAGTGGAACCTATCTTCGCCAAATCATCAGCAGCTTGATTCTTGATTCAGGGTATGTGGTGGAGCTCTAACCCCTCAAACTTCTTCTCTAGCTTTCTTACTGCATTGCAATAATCAGTCATTGCTGGACTCCTAATATCCCATTCCTTCATCACTTGATTGACCAGCAAGTCTGAGTCGCCATAGACCATCAAGCGTCGAACGCCGAGTGAAATGGCCATATGTAACCCATACAAAAGTGCCTCATACTCAACTTCATTGTTTGAAGAATTAAAGTGAATCTGGAGGACATAGCTGAGCTTTTCACCTCTTGGGGATACTAAAATCACTCCTGCACCGGAGACATTCAACATCTTGGACCCATCAAAAGAACATAGTCCAATGCTCCGAATGAATCTGAGTCAGTTGCTGCTGTTCAGTCCACTCAGCGAGGAAATCTGCTATTGTTTGGGACTTGATGGCTTTCTTTGCCTCAAACTTGATATCCAAAGGAAGGAGTTCAATCGCCCACTTTGCCACTCGACCAGTTGCATCCCTATTGTTCAGAATTTTCGATAATGGAGCATCGCTGACGACTGAAACCGAGTGGTCTGAGAAGTACTGTGCAACTTTCTTTGTGGTCAAGTAAATTCCATAAACAAGCTTCTGATAATGTGGATATCTCTGCTTGGACAGAGTCAAGACTTCAGAAATATAATACACTGGGCGCTGAACTTTGTAGGCTTTGCCTTCTTCTTCCCGCTCGACCGTGAGCACTGTGCTGACAACTTGTCCAGTGGCTACAATGTAAAGTAGTAAAGGCTCTTTGCTGATTGTAGCGGCAAGCACCGGCTGGGTAGAAAGCAGGGCTTTGAGCTCTTCAAACGCTGCTTCAGCTTCAGGATTCCACTCGAACTTGTCAGACTTCTTCATCAGTCGGTAAAGAGGTAATACCTTTTCATCGAGGCGTGAGATGAATCGACTCAATGCAGCCAAACAACCAGTAAGCTTCTGAACATCGTGCACACGCACAGGGCGTTTCATTTGGAGGATTATGCCAACCTTATCTGGGTTTGCATCGATTCCTAGTTCGGAAATGAGGAAAACAAGTAATTTTCCCCCCGGGACTCCGAATGTGCACTTTGATGGATTGAGCTTGATATCATACCTTCTTAAGTTGGCAAAGGTTTCAGCGAGGTCACTCAATAGGTCGGAACCTTTGCGCGACTTGACCACGACGTCATCCATCTATGCTTCCACATTCCGACTGATTTGAGTGAGCAGGCACTTCTGAATCATGCGCATGAATGTGGCACCAACATTTTTGAGGCCAAAGGGCATAGTAACATAGCAAAAACACCCGAATGGGGTGATGAAAGTTGTTTTTATTTCGCCGATTCCATACAGTCGGATCTGATGGTACCCGGAATATGCATCCAAAATGGACAAGCGCTCAGACCCCGCTGTTGAGTCGACTATCTGGTCGATGCGGGGCGGAGGGAAATGATCTTTGGGGAAGGCCCGACTGATATGTTTGAAATCGATACACATTCGAAGTGACTTATCTTTCTTGGGGACCATAACAACATTGGCGAGCCGCTCGGAGTGGTATATCTCGCGGATGAACTCAGCTGCCAGAAGCCGAGCTACCTCCTCGCCAATTGCCTTTCTATTCTCCGTGGCGGACCGACGGAGATGCTCTTTAACGGGTTTTGCTTTCGGGTCGACTCACAAACGGTGCTCAACCAGTCCCCTGGGTACACCCGGCATGTCTGATGGTTTCCATGCAAAGATGTCCCAGTTCTCATGGAGGAACTGGATGAGCGCGTCTTCCTATTTAATGTCGAGTGTTGTTGAGATATGAGTCGGAGCAGCATTGGGATCAGTCGGGTGAATGTGAACTAGTTTTGTTTCACCGGACGACTGAAATGCAGACTCTGAAGCAGGCTTCTTGGCATGCAACGACTCACTCGGATCTGCATTCTTATGGTATTCTTCCATCACCACTGCTGCCATCTGTTCATCGGCGATCTTTGAGCCCTTCTGGAGGCACTCTTCTGCTCTCTGCCGATTTCCAGTGACTGTGATCACACCTCTGGGGCCAGGCATCTTCAACTTGAGGTACACGTAACACGGTCGAGCCATGAAATGAGCATATGCAGGCCTGCCCAGAATAGCATTGTAGGCACTGTTAAAATCCACCACCTCAAACGTCAACTTTTCATTGCGGTAATTCTTTGAATCACCGAAAACCACATCAAGAGTGATCTGACCGAGTGAATTGGCTTTCTTTCCTGGGATGACTCCGTGGAATCACATGTTGCTCTCGCTGAGCTTGGACATCGGAATGCCCATCCCTCGAAGGGCCTCAGCATACAAAATATTCAAACCACTGCCACGTCCATCAAAACCTTGGTTGGTCGAGTGCCCCCAACGACTGGGTCGACCACCAACGCTTGCCGCCCAGGGGTAGCAACATGCGCTGGGTGGTCGGACTGGTCGAATGTAATGGGGGTTTCTGACCACTTCAAATATGTCATCATTGCTGGAGCAACCATGTTTACTTCTCTATTGATAACTTTCAGTCGACTTTTGCTCTCGATCTCAGCAAAAATCACTAAAGTGGCATTAACATTGGGGTAACCGTCATCTTCCTCTTTGTCTTCTTCCTTATCAGATTCTTTTTCTTTCCCACTGGGATGACCCTCTCGGAAACTTTGAATCAGGAGTCGGCACTGTCGAGTGGTATGCTTGGGAAGAATCAAGTTTCCCTCTTCATCTTTTTTGGTGTGTATATGACATGGTAAATCAAGCACACCATTTCCCACTTGATCTTTCACTTTCTTGGGGGTCCAAGGCCCTTTAGGCTTCCCCTTGAACTTCCCTTGATTCAAAACTGCTGCCTCAGTAGGACCTGCGGGTTCAGCTTTGCATTTTTGCTTCCGACTGGAGTTTCCTCCTCCGGTGTCCTGGGCGACTGATTTGTTCTTGATGCTCCGGAGTCGGTCCTCTTCTTCATCGTTAGCATACCGAGTGGCTATCTCCATCATCCGAGTCAAAGACATGTCCCATGTCCGACCGAACTTCAAACTGAGCTCTCTATAGCAGATGCCTTCTTTAAAGGCGCAAACTGCTTGATGCTCTAATACATTCTCCATTGTATGATGAAGGGTAGTCCATCTCTGGATATAGTCTCTCAAAGTCTCGTTCTGCTTCTGAACACAATGCTGCAATTTGGCCAATCCAGCAGGTCGCTTGCAGGTGCCCTCGAATGTTTTGGTAAACACTCGGGCTAACTCTTCCCGACTGAAAATGCTCCCAGGGGCCAACTGATTCAACCAAGCTCTGGCAGAACCCTCAAGCATCAAAGGGAGGTGTTTCATGTCCACCTCATTGTTGCCACCGCAAATGTGTACTGCCACTCGGTAATCCTCTAACCAAGTGTCGGGCTTCGACTCTTCGGTGAACTTACTTACACCCGTCGCCAACCTGAAGTTGTGAGGGATCTCAGCGGCTCAGATGGCTCTTCCGAAACACTCAGGGCCGAAAACGTGCACTCTACTTCCACTGGGTCGGTCTCTATCCAGTCCTTCTCTGTATGCTCTATTCCCGTCGACCAAACCTTGCAAGAGGAGTGATCTTGCATCAAACCCCGGCTCTCTTGGGTCGACTGGAACTCTGCGGTCATTACCATACGGGCGCCTATCGTCATACCGCCGAGGCACGTATGACCCGCCCCTCGGAGGAGGTGAAGGCGCTTGACGGTGGTCAAATTCTCCGTGGGCTCTGATAACCCACAAGTGTAGGGGATAATTGTAGCCTCTTTCAATAAGTAAGTGTGTCGAACCCAACCGGGAGCTAAAGGTAGAACAAATATTCTCTCAAGTCCTATCTGCCACTGATACGACTCTACGCATGCTTAGTGTTCGCCTTACCTAGAACAAGTATGAAACTAGAAGTACTTTGTAGGTGTTGTTGGATAGGTTTGCAAGATAATAAAGAGCACGTAAATATAAACTAGGGGCTGTTTAGATAAAGAAGCAATAAAGTAAATATAGCAAGTGTGGAAAAGTGGTGGTAGGAGTTGTGAAATTGTCCCCAAGCAATTGACTACTTTACTAGACCGATAGCAAGTTTTATGTGGGAGAGGCATAAGCTAACATACTTTCTCTTCTTGGATCATATGCACTTATGATTGGAACTCTAGCAAGCATCCGCAACTACTAAAGATCATTAAGGTAAAACCCAAGCATAGCATTAAAGCATCAAGTCCCCTTTATCCCATACGCCACAACCCCCTTACTCGGGTTTATGCTTCTGTCACTCAAGCAACCCACTATAAGCGAATCATGAATGTATTGCAACACCCTACAGCGGGAATCCCTAACGCTTGCGCAACACGGAGGGCACAATACGACAGCAACATAACCACAAGCAAATTAAACCAATCATAGCAATTCACCAATCACCGATAGGACAACGAAAATCTACTCAGACATCATAGGATGGCAACACATCATTGGATAATAATATGAAGCATAAAGCACCATGTTTAAGTAGAGGGTACAACGGGTTGCGGGAGAGTGGACCGCTGAATATAGATGGGGGAAGGTGATGGAGATGTTGGTGAAGATGGCGGAGGTGTTGGTGTAGATCGCGGTGATGATGATGGCCCCCAGCGGCACTCCGACGCCACCGGAAGCAAGGGGGAGAGAGCCCCCCTTCTTCTTCTTCCTTGACCTCCTCCCTAGATGGGAGAAGGGTTTCCCCTCTAGTCCTTGGCTCCCATGGTGTGGGAGGGGTGAGAGCCCCTCCGAGATTGGATCTATCTCTCTGTCTCTCTCTGTTTCCGCGTTCTCGGATTCTGCCCTTTCACCGTTTCTTTTATATCTGGAGATCCGTAACTCCGATTGGATTGAAACCTTAGCCCAAATTTTTCTCATAAAATTCGCTTTCTTGCAGCAAAAGAAGAGCGTCAAGTGCCTTATGGGGTGCCCATGAGGGTCCAGGGCGCGTCTGCCCCCTTGGGCGCGCCCCCTGCCTCGTGGCCCCCTCGGTCACCATCTCGCGTTGGGTTTTCTTCCCAAAAATCATAAATATTCCAAAAGTATTCTCCGTCCGTTTTTATCCCGTTTGGACTCTGTTTGATATGGGTTTTCTGCGAAACATAAAACATGCAACAGACAGGAACTGGCACTAGGCACTGGATCAATATGTTAGTCCCAAAAATAATATAAAAAGTTGCCAAAAGTATATGAAAGTTGTAGAATATTGGCATGGAACAATCAAAAATTATAGATACAACCGAGACGTACCAGCATCCCCAAGCTTAATCCCTGCTCGTCCTCGAGTAGGTAAATGATAAAAAAGATGATTTTTGATGTGGAATGCTACCTAGCTTAATCTTGATCATATGTCTAATCATGGCATGAATATTAAGACACGAGTGATTCAAAGCAATAGTCAATCATTTGACATAAAAACAATAATACTTAGGGCATCCCAACAAACAATCATGTGTTTCAAAATATCAATGCTAAAGAACGCTATCCCTACAAAATCATATAGTTAGGCCATGCTTCACTTTCATCACACAAAATACTCCCATCATGCACAACCCCGGTTTCAGCCAAGCAATTGGTTCATACTTTTTAACGCGCTTCAACTTTTGCAACTCTTACGCAATACATGAGCGCAAGCCATGGACATAGAACTATGGGTGGAGTAGAGTATGATGATGGAGGTTGTGTGAAGAAGACAAAAGGGAGAAAGTCTCACATCGACGCGGCCAATCAACGGGCTATGGATATGCCCATCAATTGATGTCAATGCGAGGAGTAGGGATTGCCATGCAATGGATGCACTAGAGCTATAAGTGTATGAAAGCTCAACTGAAAACTAAGTGGGCGTGCATCCAACTTGCTTGCTCATGAAGACCTCGGGCATTTGAGGAAGCCCATCATTGGAATATACAAGCCAAGTTCTATAATGAAAAATTCCCACAAGTATATGAAAGTGAAAGCATAGGAGACTCTCTCTATGAAGAACATGGTGCTACTTTGAAGCACAAGTGTGGTAAAAGGATAGTAACATTGCCCCTTCTCTCTTTTTCTCTCATTTTTTATTTTTTTATTTTCTCTTTTTTTTGTGGGCTTCTTTGGCCTCTTTTTTTATTTGGGCTTCTTTGGCGTCTTTTATTTTTCATAAAGTCCGGAGACTCATCCCGACTTGTGGGGGAATCATAGTCTCCATCATTCTTTCCTCACTGGGGCAATGCTCTAATAATGATGATCATCACACTTTTATTTACTTACAACTCAATATTACAACTCGATATCTAGAACAAAGATATGACTCTATATGAATGCCTCCGGCGGTGTACTGGGATATGCAATGATCTAGCATAGCAATGACATCAAAAAATGGACAAGCCATGAAAACATCATGCTAGCTATCTTATGATCATGCAGAGCAATATGACAATGAATGCTCAAGTCATGTATATGATGATGATGGAAGTTGCATGGCAATATATCTCAGAATGGCTATGGAAATGCCATGATAGGTAGGTATGGTGGTTGTTTTGAGGAAGATATAAGGAGGCTTATGTGTGATAGAGCGTATCGTATCATGGGGTTTGGATGCACCGGTGAAGTTTGCACCAACTCTCGAGGTGAGAAAGGGCAATGCACGATACCGAAGAGGCTAGCAATGATAGAAGGGTGAGAGTGCGTATAATCCATGGACTCACATTAGTCATAAAGAACTCATATACTTATTGCAAAAGTCTACTTGCCCTCGAAGCAAGGTACTACTACGCATGCTCCTAGGGGAAGGGTTGGTAGGAGTTAACCATCGCGCGATCCCGACCTCCACTCATAAGGAAGACAATTAAAATAGCACCCAATGCAACAAATTTGTCACACAACTTTTACCATACGTGCATGCTACGGGAATCACAAACCTTAACACCAATATCCTTACTAAACACAACCATCTACTAGAACCTCCCACATATTATCATCTCTATATCGCAAAACTATTGCAAGGAATCAAACATATCATATTCAGTGATCTACAAGTCTTATGTAGGATTTTATGACTAACCATGTGAATGACCAATTCCTGTCATCTCTCTAAATAGATATAAGTGAAGTAAGAGAGTTTAATTCTTTCTACAAAATATATGCCCACGCTATAAAAAATATAAGTGAAGCAAAAGATCATTCTACAAATGCCGGTTTTCTATGTGAAGAGAAACAGGCAATCCAAACTTCAAATGATATAAGCGAAGCACATGAAGCATTCTATAAAGCCATACTCAAAAGAAATAAGTGAAGTGCAATGAGCATTCTATAAATAAACCAAGGACTATCTCATAACAACATGGTGCATAAAAGAAAAGTGAAAACTAAATGCAAAAGATCCTCCAAGACTTGCACATATCGCATGAACGAAACGAATACGAAAACATACCGATACTTGTTGAAGAAAGAGGGGATGCCTTCCAGGGCATCCCCAAGCTTAGACGCTTGAGTAATATTTACTTGGGGTGCCTCGGGCATCCCCAAGCTTGAGCTCTTGCCTCTCCTCCTTTTCCTCATATCGAGACCTCCTCGATCAAACACTTCATCCACACAAAACTTCAACAGAAAACTCGGTAAGATCCGTTAGTACAATAAAGCAAATCACTACTCTAAGTACTGTTGCAAACCAATTCATATTTTGTTTTTGCATTGTGTCTACTGTAATATAACTTTTTCATGGCTTAATCTACTGATATAAATTGATAGATTCATCAAAACAAGCAAACTATGCATCAAAAACAGAATCTGTCAAAAACAGAACAGTCTGTAGTAATCTGAACATTCACCACACTTGTGGTACCCCCAAAAATTCTACACAAATTAGGAAAAATAAAAAATTTGTACATCAAGACAGTGCAAAAAGAATCAGAACCATTTGACGTTCCAGAAAAAAATGTAAAATCGCGCACTACAGCCAAAGTTTCTGTCCTTCACCGTACAAACCAACAAGCATTGTAAACATCCTAAAGGCAAACCTTGGCACATTATTTTTATAATACAATGGAATTTTACAAGGGTATAATTATTTTTGATGAAAAGTTTCTATATTCAAGATTCACAAAGTTTCCGTGAGCATGAACAAAGTTCAAGGAGCTCCCACACTTCAACAATGCTTGTCTCTCTCACTTTCACTTTCCTTTTTGAAAAGTTTTGGATTCTCCTCTTTATTTTTTTTTGTTTTTAGACTATATAAAAGCACTCAACAGAAATAAATGACTCTCTAAAACTTCCGGGTTGTCTCCCTGGCAGCGCTTTCTTTAAAGCCATTAAGCTAGGCATATAGTGCTCAAGTAATGGATCCATCTGGATCCCAAGGTATATCATAGCCAATTTTAATTAACAATGATCTATGATTTAGTAGTGAGCACAAAGTAACATATATCATGTAACAACGAAATCTAACTCTCTTCCTATGCATCGGCATGTCATAAAAGAACATTTCATGCACACATAGTAAAGGCCAATGCACAGTATAAGTAGTTTCTTGCAATTTTGTCATATTGGAAACATAGAGAGGTGGAGATATAGTTCCTCTCTCATAATAATTGCAAGTAGGAGCAGCAAGCACATGCATATTATATCTATCAAAATCATCATGTGTAGTAGAAAAAGGCAACCCATCAATATAATCCTCAATAAGCACAAACTTCTCCGATATAGTGTAGTTTAGAGAATTCAAAAAGATAATAGGACTATCATACGTGGGTGCAATAGCAACAATTTCATGTTTAACATAAGGAACTATAGCAAGTTCATCTCCATAAGCATAATTCATATTGGCATCTTGGCCACAAGCATAGCAAGCATTAACAAAAAGGGATATTTCAGGAGAATCAACGGGATCATAACAATCATCATAGCAATCATCCTTCGGTATGCACGAAGGGGAATTAAACAATATATGAGTTGAAGAGTTACTCTCATTAGAAGGTGGGCACGGGTAGCTGATACGTCCATTTTGCATCATGCTTTTATATCAATATTTATTTCATTATGGGTTGTTATTACACATTACATCTCAATACTTATGGCTATTCTCTCTTATTTTACAAGGTTTATCATGAAGAGGGGGAATGCCGGCAGGTGGAATTCTGGCAGGAAAAGGAGCAAACGTTGGAAACCTATTCTACACAGCTCCAAAAGTCCTGAAACTCCACGAAACAACCTTTTGGATTTAATAAGAATTTCTGAGTGAAAGAAATAGGCCAGGGGGGCACACCCTGTCCAGGAGACAGCCCCCTATAGGGCGCGCCCCCTATCTCCTGGGCCCCCTGGTGGGCCTCCAGCGTCCATCTTCTGCTATATCATCACTTTTACCCTGGAAAAAATCGGGGGCAAGCTTACGGGATGAAACTCCACTGCCACGAGGCGGAACCTTGGCGGAATCAATCTAGGGCTCTGGCAGAGCTGTTCTGCCGGGGACACTTCCCTCCGGGAGGGGGAGATCATCACCAAAGTCATCACCAACGATCCTATCATCGGGAGGGGGTCAATCTCCATCAACATCTTCACCAGCACCATCTCCTCTCAAAACCCTAGTTCATCTCTTGTATCCAATATTGTATCAAAACCACAAATTGGTACCTGTGGGTTGCTAGAGTGACAGAAGCTTAAACCCTAGTTTATGCGTTGCTTCGTTAGGGGCTGATATGGATCCATACGTTTAATGTTGTGGTTAGGTTAACCTTAATACTTCTTTTTGTAGTTGCGGATGCTTGCAATAGGGGTTAATCATATGTGGGATGATTGTCCAAGTTAGGGCAGTACCCAAGTACCAGTCCACCCACATATCAAATTTTCAAAGTACCGAACGCGAATCATATGAACGTGATGAAAACTAGCTTGACGATAATTCCCAATATGTCCTCGGGAGCTCCTTTATCATTATTAGAATTTGTCCAGTCTTATCCTTTGCTACATAAAGGATTGGGCCACCTTGCTACACTTTACTTACTTTATTTACTTGTTGCTCATTACTATTTATCTTATCACAAAACTATCTATTACCTACCATTTCAGTGCTTGCAGAGAAAACCTTACTGAAAACCGCTTATCATTTCCTTCTGCTCCTCGTTGGGTTAGACACTCTTACTTATCGAAAGGACTACGATAGATCCCCTACACTTGTGGGTCATCAAGACTCTTTTCTGGCGCCGTTGCCGGGGAGTGTAGCGCTTTTGGTGAGTGGAAATTGGGAAGGAAACATTTATATAGTTTGCTGAAATTTTCTGTTACTTGTCAGTATGGAAACTAATCCTTTGAGGGGCTTGTTTGGGGTATCTTCACCCCAACCAGAAGAGCAAAGAGTTGCTCCCCAACCTACTGAACTTTATGAAAATATTCACTTTGAGATTCCTTCGGGTATGATAGAAAAACTGCTAGCTAATCCATTTGCAGGAGACGGAACATTACATCCCGATTTACACCTTATCTTTGTGGATGAAGTTTGTGGATTGTTTAAGCTTCCAGGTATTCCCGATGATGTTGTCAAAAGGAAGGTCTTCCCTTTATCTTTGAAGGGAGATGCATTGACATGGTATAGGTGATACGTCTCCAACGTATCTATAATTTTTGATTGCTCCATGCTACTTTATCTATTGTTTTGGACTATAATGGGCTTTATTTTCCACTCTTACATTATTTTTGGGACTAACCTATTAACCGGAGGCCCAGCCCAGAATTGCTGTTTTTTTGCCTATTTTAGTATTTTGAAGAAACAGAATATCAAACGGAGTCCAAACGGAATGAAACCTTTGGGAACATGATCTTCTCACCGAACGTGATCCAGCAGACTTGGACCCTACTCCAAGAAGCGCCAGAGACGGTCACGAGGGTGGAGGGCCCCCTGGGCGCGCCCCCTGCCTCGTGGGCCCATGACGCTCCACCGACGTACTCCTTCCTCTTATATATACCTACGTACCCCCAATAGACCTGAGACGGAGCCAAAAACCTAATTCCACCGCCGCAACTTCCTGTATCCACGAGATCCCATCTTGGGGCCTGTTCCGGAGCTCCGCCGGAGGGGGCATCTACCACGGAGGGATTCTACATCAACACCATAGCCGCTCCGATGAAGTGTGAGTAGTTTACTTCAGACCTTCAAGTCCATAGCTAGTAGCTAGATGGCTTCTTCTCTCTTTTTGGATCTCAATACAATGTTCTCCCCCTCTCTCGTGGAGATCTATTCGATGTAATCTTCTTTTTGCGGTGTGTTTGTTGAGATCGATGAATTGTGGGTTTATGATCCAGCTTATCTATGAATAATATTTGAATCTTCTCTGAATTCTTTTATGTATGATTGAGTTATCTTTGCAAGTCTCTTCGAATTTTCCGTTTGGTTTGGCCAACTAGATTGGTAGTTCTTGCAATGGGAGAAGTGCTTAGCTTTGGGTTCAATCTTGCGGTGTCCTTATCCAGTGACAGAAAGGGTTGCAAGGCACGTATTGTATTGTTGCCATCGAGGATAACAAGATGGGGTATTTATCATATTGCATGAATTTATTCCTCTACATCATGTCATCTTGCTTAAGGTGTTACTCTGTTTTTAACTTAATACTCTAGATGCATGCTGGATAGCGGTCGATGAGTGGAGTAATAGCAGTAGATGCAGAATTGTTTCGGTCTACTTGTCTCGGACGTGATGCCTATATACATGATCATACCTAGATAACCTCATAACTATGCTCAATTCTATCAATTACTTAACAGTAATTTGTTCACCCACCGTAGAATACTTATGCTCTTGAGAGAAGCCACTAGTGAAACCTATGGCCCCCGGGTCTATTCTCATTATATCAATCTCCATCACTTTATTTATTTGCTTTGATTTTACTTTTTACTTTGCATCTTTATACCAAAAATACCAAAAATATTATCTCTATCAGATCTCACTCTCGTAAGTGACCGTGAAGGGATTGACAACCCCTAATCACGTTGGTTGCGAGTAGCTATCGTTTTGTGCAGGTACGAGGGACTTGCGTGTGACCTCCTACTGGATTGATACCTTGGTTCTCAAAAACTGAGGGAAATACTTACGCTACTGTGCTGCATCATCCTCTCCTCTTCGGGGAAAACCAACGCAAGCTCGAGACATAGCAAGAAGGATTTCTGGCGCCGTTACCGGGGAGGCTTACGCAAAAGTCAACATACCAAGTACCCATCACAATCCCTATCTCTTGCATTACATTATTTGCCATTTGCCTCTCGTTTTCCTCTCCCCCACTTCACCCTTGGCATTTTATTCGCCCTCTCTTTCCCAATATCCTCCTCTTTTTCCTTTGCCTTTTTCCTCGTCCTTTTGTTTGCTCGTGTGTTAGTTTGCTTGCTTGTCATGATGGCTCAAGATGCTACCAAATTGTGTGACTTCACCAATACCAATAATAATGATTTCCTTAGCACTCCGATTGCTCCTCTTGCCAATACTGAATCTTGTGAAATCAATACTGCTTTGTTGAATCTTGTTATGAAAGATCAATTCGCCGGCCTTCCTAGTGAAGATGCCGCTATTCATTTGAATAGATTCGTTGATTTATGTGATATGCAAAAGAAAAAAGATGTCAATAATGATGTCGTTAAATTGAAGCTATTTCCTTTTTCGCTTAGTGATCGTGCTAAAGCGTGGTTTTCATCTTTGCCTAAAAATAGTATTGATTCTTGGAACAAGTGCAAAGATGCTTTTATCTCCAAGTATTTTCCTCCCGCCAAGATTATCTCTCTTAGAAACGATATTATGAATTTTAAGCAACTTGATCATGAACATGTTGCACCAGCTTGGGAGAGAATGAAATTAATGCTACGTAATTGTCCTACTCATGGTTTGAATTGTGGATGATTATACAAAAAATTTATGCTGGATTGAATTTTGCTTCTAAAAATATTTTAGATTCGGCCGCGGGAGGCACTTTAGGAGATGCTACTAAACTCCTAGATAATATTATGGTTAATTATTCTCAATGGCATACTGAAAGATCTACTAATAAAAAGGTGCATGCTATAGAAGAAATCAATGTTTTGAGTGAAAAGATGGATGAACTTAAGAATTTATTTGCTAAGAGTGTTTCTTCTGATCCCAATAATATGCCTTTATCTACTTTGCTTGAGAATAATAATGAATCTATGGATGTGAATTTTATTGGTAGGAATAGTTTTGGTAACAATGCGTATAGAGGGAATTTTAATTCTAGGCCCTATCCTAGTAATCCTTCTAATAATTATGGAAATTCCTACAACAACTCTTATGGAAATTTTTAATAAGATGCCCTGTGAATTTGAGAGTAGTGTTAAAGAGTTTATGAATTCACAAAAGAATTTTAATGCTTTGCTTGAAGAGAAATTGCTTAAAGTTGATGATTTGTCTAGGAACGTTGATAGAATTTCTCTCAAGATTGAATCTTTAAAGCTTAGATCTATTCCTCCTAAGCATGATATCAATGAGTCTCTAAAAGCCATGAGAATTTCCATTGATGAGTGCAAGGAAAGAACCGCTAGGATGCGTGCTTCCAGAGATGCCTTTATTAAAGCGTGTTATTCCAATTCCTATGAAAATCAAGATGAAGATCTAAAAGTTATTGATGTGTCCCCTATTAAATCTTTTTTTTGCAATATGAATCTTGATGAATCTGAATATGATCTTCCTTTACCTAGAAGGCGTTCTAAGAATTCAGAGTTTCTAGATCTTGATGATGAAATTGATGAAAGTGGGATTGAAATAAATAAAAACCGTGATGTTGCTAAACCCACTATTTTGGATCTCAAGGAATTTAATTATGAAAATTGCTCTTTGATTGGTTGTATCTCCTTGTTGCAATCCGTGCTAGATTCTCCTCATGCTTATAGTCAAAATAAGGCCTTTACCGAACACATTATTGATGCGTTGATGCAATCTTATGAAGAAAAACTTGAGTTGAAAGTTTCTATCCCTAGAAAACTCTATGATGAGTGGGAACCTACTATAAAAATTAAAATTAAAGATTATGAGTTTCATGCTTTGTGTGATTTGGGTGCTAGTGTCTCTACTATTCCCAAAACTTTATGTGATTTGCTAGATTTCCGTGATTTTGATGATTGCTCTCTAAACTTGCATCTTGCGGATTCCACTATTAAAAAGCCTATGGGAAGAATTAACGATGTTCTTATTGTTGCAAATAGGAATTATGTGCCCGTAGATTTTATCGTTCTTGATATAGATTGCAATCCTTCATGTCCTATTATTCTTGGTAGACCTTTCCTTAGAATGATTGGTGCAATTATTGATATGAAGGAAGGGAATATTCGATTCCAATTTCCCTTAAAAAAGGGTATGGAACACTTCCCTAGAAAGAAAATAAAATTACCATATGAATCTATCATGAGAGCCACTTATGGATTGCCTACCAAAGATAGCAATACCTAAATCTATCCTTGCTTTTATGCCTAGATAGGGGCGTTAAACGATAGCACTTGTTGGGAGGCAACCCAATTTTATTTTGTGTTTTTTGTTTTTGATTCTGTTTAGGAATAAATAATCCATCTACCTTCTGTTTGGATGTGATTTTATGTTTTAATTAGTGTTTGTGCCAAGTAGAACCTATAGGATAACCTACGATGATAGTTGATTTGATTCTGCTGAAAAAGAGAAACTTTGCACGCACGAATGTAGTTATGATAAATCACAGGAACGTGATTTTGCCTTGATTAGTTTTGCTGCTGTTCAATAAACAAATTTTCCAGGACTTCATATTTTGGTAGAATTTTTAGAGTTCCAAAGTTTGCGTTAGTTACAGATTACTACAGACTGTTCTGTTTTTGACAGATTCTGTTTTGCGTGTGTTGTTTGCTTATTTTGATGAATCTAAGGCTAGTAAAATAGTTTATGATCCATAGAGAAGTTGGAATACAGTAGGTTTAACACCAATATAAATAAAGAATGAGTTCATTACAGTACCTTAAAGTAGTCTTTTGTTTTCTTTCTCTAACGGAGCTCACGGGATTTCTATTGAATTTTGTGTTATGAAGTTTTCAAGTTTTGGGTGAATTCTTTTGATGGATTATGGAACAAGGAGTGGCAAGAGCCTAAGCTTGGGTATGCCCACAGCACCCCCAAGATAATCCAAGGACACCAAAAAGTCAAAGCTTGGGGATGCCCCGGAAGGCATCCCCTCTTTCGTCCGCTTCCATCGGTAATTTACTTGGAGCTATATTTTTATTCACCAACATGATATGTGTTTTGCTTGGAGCGTCTTGTATTATTTGTGTCTTTGCTTGTTAGTTTACCACAATCATCCTTTCTGTACACACTTTTTAAGAGAGCCATACATGAATTAAAATTAGTTAGAATACTCTATGTGCTTCACTTATATCTTTTGAGCTTGATAGTTTTGCTCATAGTGCTCCACTTATGCCTTTTGAGCGTGATAATTTTTGCTCTAGTACTTCACTTAGATCTTTTAGAGCACGGTGGTGGATTTGTTTTAAAGAAACTTGATTTCTCATGCTTCACTTAGATTATTTCAAGAGTCGTTAATAGCATGGTAATTTGCTTAATGTTAATATACTTGGTATTCAAGATATGTGAAACTTTCTTTTGAGTGCGTTGAATACTAAGATAAGTTTGATGCTTGATAATTGTTTTGAGATATGGAGGTGATAATATCAAAGTCGTGCTAGTTGAATAGTTGTGAATTTGAGAAATGCTTGTGTTGAAGTTAGCAAATCCCGTAGCATGCACGTATGGTTAAAGTTGTGTAACAAATTTGAAACATGAAGTGTACCTGGCTTGTGCATCCTTATGAGTGGTGGTCGGGGACGAGCGATGGTCTTTTTCTACCAATCTATCCCCCTAGGAGCATGCGCGTAGTACTTGATTTTTGACGACTTCTAAATTTTTGCAATAAGTATATGAGTTCTTTTGACTAATGTTGAGTCCATGGATTATACGCACTTTTACCTTTCCGCCTTTGCTAGCCTCTTCGGTACCGTGCATTGCCCTTTCTCACATTGAGAGTTGGTGCAAACTTTGCCGGTGCATCCAAACCCCATGATATGATACGCTCTTTCACACATAAACCTCCTTATATCTTCCTCAAAACAGCCACCATACCTACCTATCATGGCATTTCCATAGCCATTCCGAGATATATTGCCATGCAACTTTCCACCGTTCCGTTCATCATCATCATGACATACTTTACTTTTGTCATATTGCCATTGCATGATCATGTAGTTGACATCGTATTTGTGGCAAAGCCACCATGCATTATTTTTCATACATGTCACTCTTGATTCATTGCACCATCCCGGTACACCGCCGGAGGCATTCATATAGAGTCATATCTTGTTCTAGTATCGAGTTGTAATCCTTATGTTGTAATCAATAGAAGTGTGATGATCATCATTATTAGAGCATTGCCCAAAAAAAAAGAGAAAGGCCAAAAAGAAAAAAATGAAAGGCCCAAAAAAAGGGCAATGCTACTATCTCTTTTTCCACACGTGTGCTTCAAAGTAGCACCTTGTTCTTCATGTAGTGAGTCTCATATATTGTGCTTCAAAGTAGCACCTTGTTCTTCATGTAGTGAGTCCCATATATTGTGCTTCAAAGTAGCACCATGTTTTTCATATAGTAAGTCTCATAAGTTGTCTTGTTCATACTAGTGGGAATTTTTCATTATAGAACTTGGCTTGTATATTCCTACGATGGGCTTCCTCAAAATGCCCTAGGTCTTCATGAGCAAGCAAGTTGGATGCACACCCACTAGTTTTATTTTGTTTAGCATTCATAGCTCTAGTGCATCCGTTGCATGGCAATCCCTACTCCTTGCATTAACATCAATCGATGGGCATCTCCATAGCTCATTGATTAGCCTCGTTGATGTGAGACTTTCTCCTTTTTTGTCTTCTCCACACAATCCCCATCATCATATTCTATTGCACCCATAGTGCTATATCCATGGCTCACGCTCATGTATTGCATGAAGGTTGAAAAAGTTTGAGATTATTTAAGTATGAAACAATTGCTTGGCTTGTCATCGGGGGTATAGAAGTTGGGAGCATCTTTGTGTGAAGCATAGCCTAACTATATGATTTTGTAGGGATGAACTTTCTTTTGCCATGCTATTTTGAGAAGACATGATTACTTTGATTAGTATGCTTGAAGTTTATTATTTCTATGTCAATATGAACTTTTGTCTTGAATCTTTTGAATCTGAATATTCATACCATGATTAAGAAGATTTACATTGAAATTATGCCAAAGTATCACTCCGCATCAAAAATTCTCTTTTTATCATTTACCTACTCGAGGACGAGCAGGAATTAAGCTTGGGGATGCCTGATACGTCTCCAACGTATCTATAATTTTTGATTGCGCCATGCTACTTTATCTATTGTTTTGGACTATAATGAGCTTTATTTTCCACTTTTATATTATTTTTGGGACTAACCTATTAACCGGAGGCCCAGCCCAGAATTGATGTTTTTTGCCTTTTTCAGTATTCCGAAGAAACAGAATATCAAATGGAGTCCAAACGGAATGAAACCTTCGGGAACGTCATCTTCTCACCGAACGTGATCCAGGAGACTTGGACCCTACTCCAAGAAGCGCCAGAGACGGTCACGAGGGTGGAGGTCCCCCCTGGGCGCGCCCCCTGCCTCGTGGGCCCCCTGACGCTCCACCGACGTATTCCTTCCTCCTATATATACCTACGTACCCCCAATAGACCAGAGACGGAGCCAAAAACCTAATTCCACCGCCGCAACTTCCTGTATCCATGAGATCCCATCTTGGGGCCTATTCCGGAGCTCCGCCGGAGGGGGCATCTACCATGGAGGGCTTCTACATCAACACCATAGCCCCTCCGATGAAGTGTGAGTAGTTTACTTCAGACCTTCTGGTTCATAGCTAGTAGCTAGATGGCTTCTTCTCTCTTTTTGGATCTCAATACAATGTTCTCCCCCTCTCTCGTGGAGATCTATTCGATGTAATCTTCTTTTTGCGGTGTGTTTGTTGAGACCGATGAATTGTGGGTTTATGATCCAGCTTATCTATGAATAATATTTGAATCTTCTCTGAATTCTTTTATGTATGATTGCGTTATCTTTGCAAGTCTCTTCAAATTTTTCGTTTGGTTTGGCCAACTAGATTGGTAGTTCTTGCAATGGGAGAAGTGCTTAGCTTTGGGTTCAATCTTGCGGTGTCCTTATCCAGTGACAGAAAGGGTTGCAAGGCACGTATTGTATTGTTGACATCGAGGATAACAAGATGGGGTATTTATCATATTGCATGAATTTATTCCTCTACATCATGTCATCTTGCTTAAGGTGTTACTCTGTTTTTAACTTAATACTCTAGATGCATGCTGGATAGCGGTCCATGAGTGGAGTAATAGCAGTAGATGCAGAATCGTTTCGGTCTACTTGTCTCAGACGTGATGCCTATATACATGATCATACCTAGATAACCTCATAACTATGCTCAATTCTATCAATTGCTAAACAGTAATTTGTTCACCCACAGTAGAATACTTATGCTCTTGAGAGAAGCCACTAGTGAAACCTATGGCCCCCGGGTCTATTCTCATCATATCAATCTCCATCACTTTATTTATTTTCTTTGCTTTTACTTTTTACTTTGCATCTTTATACCAAAAATACCAAAAATATTATCTCTATCAGATCTCACTCTCATAAGTGACCGTGAAGGGATTGACAACCCCTAATCGCGTTGGTTGCGAGTAGCTATCGTTTTGTGCAGGTACGAGGGACTTGTGCGTGACCTCCTACTAGATTGATACCTTGGTTCTCAAAAACTGAGGGAAATACTTACGCTACTGTGCTGCATCATCCTCTCCTCTTCGGGGAAAACCAACGCAAGCTCGAGACGTAGCAATAGGCTATGTGATGATATGAGATCCTGAAATTATAAGCGATTGAAGTTGGAATTTCACCAGAAGTTCTATCCTATGCATCTTGTTCATCATGATCGTAGTTACATATATAATTTCTGGCCTCGCGAAGGAGAAAGCATCGCTCAAGCTTGGGGGAGGCTTAAGTCAATGTTATATTCATGCCCCAATCATGAGCTCCCTCGGGAAATGATTATTCAGAATTTTTATGCTCAGCTTTCTCTCGATAATCGCAACCTGCTCGATACTTCCTGTGCTGGTTCTTATATGCTGAAGACTATTGATTTCAAATGTGACTTATTGGAAAGAATAAAACGCAACTCTGAAGATTGGGGTGCCGACGACGGTAAGGAGTCAGGTATGACACCTAAGTTCGATTGTGTTAAATCTTTTATGGATACCGATGCTTTCCATGGATTTAGCTCTAAGTATGGACTTGACTCTGAGATAGTAGCTACTTTCTGTGAATCTTTCGCTACTCATGTTGATCTCCCTAAAGATAAATGGTTTAAATATAATCCTCCTGTTGAAGTGAAAGTAGTTGCACCTATTACAGTTGAAGAAAAGATTATTACCTATAGTGATCCTATTGTTCCTACTGCTTATGTTGAAAACCCTCCTTTTCCTGTTAGGATAAAAGATCATGCTAAAGCTTCGACTGTTGTTCGTAAGAGTAATACTAGGATTTATACACCTCCTGAGCAAATTAATGTTGAACCTAGTATTGCTATGGTTAAAGATCTCTTGGATGAAGATTTAGATGGGCATGTTATTTCTTTTTTATGTGAAACTGTTAATATTGCTAGACCTGATACTAAGACACATAGACTTGTCGTAGGCATGCCTGTTATTTCTGTTAAAATAGGAGATCATTGTTATCATGGCTTATGTGATATGGGTGCTAGTGCTAGTGCAATACCTTATGGTCTTTATAAAGAAATTATGCATGACATTGCACCCGTTGAATTAGAAGACATTGATGTTACTATTAAGCTTGCTAATAGGGATACCATTAAACCTATTGGGATTGTTAGAGATGTTGAAGTTTTGTGTGGGAAGGTTAAATACCCTGTTGATTTACTTGTTCTTGGTTCCCCACAAGATGATTTTTGTCCTATTATTTTTGGTAGACCCTTCTTGAATACTGCTAGTGCTAAGATTGATTGTGAAAAGAATATTGTCACGGTTGGCATAGATGGTATGTCTCATGGGTTTAATTTCACTAAGTTTAGTAGACAACCTCGTGAAAGGGAACCACCTAGTAAGGATGAGATTATTGGTCTTGCTTCCATTGCTGTTCCTCCAACTGATCCGTTAGAACACTATTTGTTAGACCATGAAAACGATATGTTTATGAAGGAAAGGGAATAAATAGATGAAGTATTCCTTAAACAGGAACCTATGCTGAAACATAACCTTCCCATTGAAATTCTTGGGGATCCCCCTCCACCCAAGGGTGATCCCGTGTTTGAACTCAAACCATTACCTGATAATCTTAAGTATGCTTATCTTGATGAAAAAGAAATATATCATGTTATTATTAATGCTAACCTTTCAGAGAAAGAAGAAGAAAGATTATTGAAAACTCTGAAGAAGCATCGAGCTACTATTGGATATACTCTGGATGATCTTAAGGGCATTAGTCCCACATTATGCCAACACAAAATTTCAGTGGAGAAAGATGCCAAACCAGTTAGAGATCCTCAAATACGATTAAATCCTAAGATGAAGGAAGTGGTAAGAAAGGAGATACTAAAGCTCCTTGAGGCAGGTATTATTTATCCCGTTGCTGATAGTGAATGGGTAAGCCCTGTCCATTGTGTCCCTAAAAAGGGAGGTATTACCGTTGTTCCTAGTGATAAAGATGAATTGATCCCGCAAAGAATTATTACAGGTTATAGGATGGTAATTGATTTCCATAAGTTAAATAAAGCTACTAAGAAAGATCATTACCCTTTACCTTTTATTGATCAAATGCTAGAAAGACTATCCAAACACACACATTTCTGCTTACTAGATGGTTATTCTAGTTTCTCTCAGATACCTGTATCAGCAAAGGATCAATCTAAAACTACTTTTACTTGCCCTTTTGGTACTTTTGCTTATAGACGTATGCCTTTTGGTTTATGTAATGCACCTGCTACCTTTCAAAGATGCATGATGGCTATATTCTCTGATTTTTGTGAAAAGATTTGTGAGGTATTCATGGATGACTTCTCCGTCTATGGATCCTCTTTTGATTATTGTTTGAGCAACCTTGATCGAGTTTTGCAGAGATGCGAAGACACTAGTCTCGTCCTGAATTGGGAAAAGTGTCACTTTATGGTTAATGAAGGCATTGTGTTGGGGCACAAGATCTTCAAGAGAGGTATTGAAGTTGATAAAGCCAAAGTTGATGCTATTGAAAAGATGCCATGTCCCAAGTACATAAAAGGTATAAGAAGTTTCCTTGGTCATGCCGGTTTTTATAGGAGGTTCATTAAGGACTTTTCTAAAATCTCTAGGCCTCTGACTAATTTATTGCAAAAAGATATTCCTTTTGTCTTTGATGATGATTGTGTAGAAGCATTTGAAACACTTAAGAAAGCTTGATCATCGCACCTATTGTTTAGCCACCGATTGAATTTACCTTTTGAAATTATGTGCGATGCTAGTGATTATGCTGTAGGTGCTGTTTTAGGGCAAAGAGTCAATAAAAAATTGAATGTTATCCAGTATGCTAGTAAGACTCTTGATACCGCCCAGAGAAATTACGCTACTACTGAAAAAGAGTTCTTAGCAGTTGTGTTTGCATGTGATAAGTTTAGACCTTCTATTGTTGATTCCAAAGTTACTATTCACACTGATCATGCTGCTATTAAATATCTTATGGAAAAGAAAGATGCTAAGCCTAGACTCATTAGATGGGTTCTCTTGCTCCAAGAATTTGACTTGCATATTATTGATAGAAAGGGAGCTAAGAACCCCGTTGCAGACAACTTGTCTAGGTTAGAGAATGTTCTTGATGACCCACTGCCTATTAATGATAGCTTTCCTAATGAACAATTAGCGGTCGTCAATGCTTCTCGTACTGCTCCTTGGTATGCTGATTATGCTAATTACATTGTTGCTAAATATATACCGCCTAGTTTCACATACCAGCAAAAGAAAAAGTTCTTTTATGATTTGAGACATTACTTCTGGGATGATCCACACCTTTATAAGGAAGGAGTAGATGGTGTTATTAGATGTTGTGTGCCTGAGCATGAACATGAACAGATTCTACGCAAGTGTCACTCTGAATCTTATGGAGGACACCACGCTGGAGATAGAACTGCACACAAGGTACTACAATCTGGTTTTTATTGGCCTACTCTCTTCAAAGATGCTCGTAAGTTTGTCGTATCTTGTGATGAATGTCAAAGAATAGGTAACATTAGTAGACGTCAAGAAATGCCTATGAATTATTCTCTTGTTATTGAACTGTTTGATGTTTGGGGCTTTGATTATATGGGACCTTTTCCTGCCTCTAATGGTTATACACATATTTTAGTTGCTGTTGATTACGTTACTAAGTGGGTAGAAGCTATTCCAACTAGTAGTGCTGATAATAACACTTCTATTAAAATGCTTAAGGAAGTTATTTTTCCCAGGTTTGGAGTCCCTAGATATCTTATGACTTACGGTGATTCACATTTTATTCATGGTGCTTTCCGTAAGATGCTTGCTAAGTATGATGTCAATCATAGAATCGCATCTCCTTATCATCCGCAGTCTAGTGGTCAAGTAGAGTTGAGCAATAGAGAGCTCAAATTAATTTTGCAAAAGACTGTGAATAGATCTAGAAAGAATTGGTCCAAAAAACTTGATAATGCATTATGGGCCTATGGAACTGCATACAAAAATCCTATGGGTATGTCTCCATATAAGATGGTTTATGGAAAAGCATGTTATTTACCTCTTGAACTTGAACATAAGGCATATTGGGCTATTAAAGAGCTCAACTATGACTTCAAACTTGCCGGTGAGAAGAGGTTGTTTGATATTAGCTCACTTGATGAATGGAGAACCCAAGCCTATGAGAATGCCAAGCTTTTCAAAGAAAAAGTCAAACACTGGCATGATAAGAGGATACAGAAGCATGAGTTTAACGTAGGAGATTATGTGTTATTATTCAACTCTCGTTTAAGATTTTTTGCAGGAAAACTTCTCTCAAAATGGGAAGGTCCCTACGTTATCGAGGAGGTCTATCGTTCTGGTGCTATAAAAATCAACAACTTCGAAGGCACAAATCCGAGGGTGGTAAACGCTCAAAGAATTAAACATTATATTTCAGGTAACCCTATCAATGTTGAAACTAATATTATTGAAACCGTAACCCCTACGGAATACATAAGGGACACTTTCCAGAACGTTCCAGACCCTGAAAAGGTATAGGTATGTGGTACGGTAAGTAAACCGACTCCAAAACAACTCTAATGGCAATTTTTATCAGTTTTGGATTATTTAAGAATTTTAGGAAGAAAGAAGTAATCCGAAAGGGACACGAGGCTCCCACGAGAGTGGAGGGCGCCCCCCCTGTAGGGCGCGCCCCCCTGTCTCGTGGGCACCTCGTGTGCCTCCCGGACTTTGTTTTCTTGCATGTTACGTATTTTGGTCGGTAAAAATTCATTATATATACTCCCGAAGGTTTTGACCACCGTATCACGCAAATATCCTCTGTTTTCGTTTCGAGCTATTTTCGTTGCAGATTTAGAGCACGATGACTTCTCCGTCCTCCAACAACGAAGACAAGGATGCTTGGCTATTGAAGATAGAGCTGAAAAGAGAAGAACCAGAAGAGATCAACAAGGATGAAGGGATCAAGAGGGCCATGGAGGTTCAAGCTCTGGTGGTGAAAGAAGAAGACATCCCTCAACCTTTACCTAACCTTTTCACTCCAACAGAGATTGAAGCTTTCAAGATGATTGAGTTAGCTCGCATACAGAACAAGTACCTCACACAGGAGAATATCCTGTTGAAGGATCATATCGCGGGACTCAAGGGCATTATCCGCAAGTTGGAGGAGCTTTTACGCTCGATGTGCGATTATCCACCGTCATCATCACCACCTCCATCACCTCCGAGGACATAATCACATGGGTAAGGGAACCCCCCCCCTTGGCAACTGCCAAGCTTGGGGGAAATGCCCCTATATCGTATCACCATCACACTCCTATCTTTACTGCTTTATTTAGTTCGATCCTTTTAGTAGTATCTTGATCTAGTAGTTTGAAGTTTTGATATCAAGTAGTTTTGAGTTTGCATTGTGATCTCTTTATGTAATCGAGTCCATGTGCTATCTATAATAAAGATTAGTGTTGAGTCAAGGGCTTTGCTATGTTGCTATGATCTTGAAAAAGTAGAAAGAATAAAAGAGTTCATATTGATCTTATGGATAGTGATAACTTCACACATAGAAAGTATGAGGCATAAAAATTGTTGAGAGTTGATGAATGTAGCCTTGGTCATCTTGCAATTAATAGGAAGTGATAAGGAAAGAGGGGTTCACATATAAATATATTATCTTGGACATCTTTTATGATTGTGAAGCACTCATTAAGTATGACATGCTAAAAGAGTTGATGTTGGACAAGGAAGACAACGTAATGGTTTATGTTTTCCGACATCTCAGTTAAAGTATATTGTCATTTACCTTCCAAACATGTTGAGCTTGCCTTTCCCCCTCATGCTAGCCAAATTCCTTGCACCAAGTAGAGATACTACTTGTGCTTCCAAATATCCTTAAACCCAGTTTTGCCATGAGAGTCCACCATACCTACCTATGGATTGAGTAAGATCCTTCAAGTAAGTTGTCATCGGTGCAAGCAATAAAAATTTGCTCTCTAAATATGCATGACTTATTAGTGCAGAGAAAATAAGCTTTGTACGAACTTGTTGTGGAAGTAATAAAAGCGACGGGCTGCATAATAAAGGTCCACATACAAGGGGCAATATAAAGTGGCGTTCTTTTGTATTAAGATTCCGTGCATTAACCCTAAACGCGCATGACAACCTCTGCTTCCCTCTGCGAAGGGCCTATCTTTTACTTTATGTTTTTACTTTATGCTTGAGTCAAGGTGATCCTCACCTTTCCCTTTTTATTTTATCCTTTGGCAAGCTCCTCGTGTTTGAAAGATCATGATCTATATATCCAATTGGATGTAAGTTAGCATGGGCCATTATTGTTGACATCACCTAAAGGTGAACACGTTGGGAGGCAGCACAATAAGCCCCTATCTTTCTCACTGTCCGGCTGAAACTCTATAACCACAAGTATTGCGTGAGTGTTAGCAATTGTAGGAGACTACGAGATAGTTCAGTATGTGAGCTTGCTGAAAAGCTCTATTATTGACTCTTTCTGATGTTACGATAAATTGCAATTGCTTCAATGACTAAGATTATAGTTTGTTAGTTCCCAATGAAGTTTTTGAACCATACTTGACATTGTGAATTGCTTATTACTTGAGCATAGGAAATTATATGACAAAATCTATATATTTTGCTGTTATTAGAATGATCATGATGCCCTCATGTCCGTATTTTATTTTTATCGACACCTCTACCTCTAAACATGTGGACATATTTTTCGATTTCGGCTTCCGCTTGAGGACAAGCGAGGTCTAAGCTTGGGGGAGTTGATACGCCCATTTTGCATCATGCTTTTATATCAATATTTATTGCATTATGGGCTGTTATACACATTATATCTCAATACTTATGGCTATTATCTCTTATTTTACAAGGTTTATCATTAAGAGGGGGAATGCCGGCAGCTGGAATTCTGGCTGGAAAAGGAGCAAACGTTGGAAACCTATTCTGCACAGCTCCAAAAGTCCTGAAACTCCACAAAACAACTTTTTGGATTTAATAAGAATTTCTGAGCGAAGGAAATAGGCCAGGGGGGCACACCCTGTCCAGAAGACAGGGGGCGCGCGCCCCCCTATAGGGCGCGCCCCCTATCTCCTGGGCCCCCTGGTGGGCCTCCGGCGTCCATCTTCTGCTATATCATCACTTTTACCCTGGAAAAATCGGGGGCAAGCTTACGTGACGAAACTCCGCCGCCACGAGGCGGAACCTTGGCGGAATCAATCTAGGGCTCTGGCAGAGCTGTTCTGCCGGGGTCACTTCCCTCCGGGAGGGGGAAATCATCACCAACGTCATCACCAACAATCCTCTCATCGGGAGGGGGTCAATCTTCATAAACATCTTCACCAGCACCATCTCCTCTCAAAACCCTAGTTCATCTCTTGTATCCAATCTTGTATCAAAACCACAAATTGGTACCTGTGGGTTGCTAGAGTGACAGAAGCTTAAACCCTAGTTTATGCGTTGCTTCGTTAGGGGCTGATATGGATCCATACGCTTAATGTTGTGGTTAGGTTAACCTTAATACTTCTTTTTGTAGTTGCGGATGCTTGAAATAGGGGTTAATCATAAGTGGGATGCTTGTCCAAGTTAGGGCAGTACCCAAGTACAGGTCCACCCACATATCAAATTATCAAAGTACCGAACGCGAATCATATGAACGTGATGAAAACTAGCTTGATGATAATTCCCAATGTGTCCTCGGGAGCTCCTTTATCATTATTAGAATTTGTCAAGGCTTATCCTTTGCTACATAAAGGATTGGGCCACCTTGCTGCACTTTACTTACTTTATTTACTTGTTGCTCGTTACTATTTATCTTATCACAAACCTATCTATTACCTACAATTTCAGTGCTTGCAGAGAAAACCTTACTGAAAACCGCTTATCATTTCCTTCTGCTCCTCGTTGGGTTCGACACTCTTACTTCGAAAGGACTACGATAGATCCCCTACACTTGTGGGTCATCAGTAGCTAATCCGCTCTTCCTCCTTTTGTTCTTCGCTCTCCTCATCATCTTTTTCATCCAATGAGCTCATAGTTTCATCAATTTCTTCTTCCATAGCTTCCTGCAAAATATTATTCTCTTCTTGGATAGTGGAGACTTCCTCAATAAATGCATCAATATTGGAATTGTATTCATAATTTTCATAGCAATATCTAAGTATAGCAAAATTTCCAGGCCTGTAAACTGAATCATCAAAATCGTCGAACTCTTTAAACATAGATTCAATCTCATAAGCACCCATAAAAGCAACAAATTCTTTTATTTGTTCCACATCATAGTAATCATATATACCATTAGCATAAGAAGCCAAGGTTTTATCATCATTAAATTTGCATGAAAAGGGAAGGTGTGGAGACTTCATCCTAGAGCAACAAGTATAATCATATCTCAAGCATAGTTGCCTAGCATACCAATATAACATATAAATTTGATCCCATAATAGTTTCCCTTTTTGTGTCAAGCGATAATCCCTAAAGTACTCACGTTGATCCAAGTGTCTCCCATAACATAATTGAATGAAGTTTTCTCAGGATTATCAAAGTAGTACATAATTTCTTTCACATAACGAGCATCGAAGGTTTTAGGAGGTTCCCCATCTCCATGAGTAGCAAGTACACCTAATTTTGTTTTGTATTTCGTGTTCCATATCCATAACTAAAGATAGAGAACTAAGAACAGCAAATAGAAATTACTTAGTGATAAAGCAAACAAGCACACACGAGAATATTCACCCCACGCTATGACTCCCCGGCAACGGCGCCAGAAAAAGGTCTTGATAACCCACAAGTGTAGGGGATAATTGTAGCCTCTTTCGATAAGTAAGAGTGTCGAACCCAACGCGAAGCTAAAGGTAGAACAAATATTCTCTCATCTGCCACCGATACGACTCTACGCATGCTTAGTGTTCGATTTACCTAGAACAAGTATGAAACTAGAAGTACTTTGTATGTGTTGTTGGATAGGTTTGCAAGATAATAAAGAGCACGTAAATATAAACTAGGGGCTGTTTAGATAAAGAAGCAATAAAGTAAATATAGCAAGTGTGGAAAAGTGGTGGTAGGAGTTGTGAAATTGTCCCTAAGCAATTGACTACTTTACTAGACCGATGACAAGTTTTATGTGGGAGAGGCATAAGCTAACATACTTTCTCTTCTTGGATCATATGCACTTATGATTGGAACTCTAGCAAGCATTCGCAACTACTAAAGATCATTAAGGTAAAATCCAACAATAGCATTAAAGCATCAAGTCCCCTTTATTCCATACGCCACAACCCCCTTACTCGGGTTTATGCTTCTGTCACTCAAGCAACCCACTATAAGCGAATCATGAACGTATTGCAACACCCTACAGCGGGAATCCCTCACGCTTGCGCGACACGGAGGGCACAATACGACAGCAACATAACCACAAGCAAATTAAACCAATCATAGCAATTCACCAATCACCGATAGGACAACGAAAATCTACTCAGACATCATAGGATGGCAACACATCATTGGATAATAATATGAAGCATAAAGCACCATGTTTAAGTAGAGGGTACAACGGGTTGCGGGAGAGTGGACCGCTGAATATAGATGGGGGAAGGTGATGGAGATGTTGGTGAAGATGGCGGAGGTGTTGGTGTAGATCGCGATGATGATGATGGCCCCGGGCGGCACTCCGGCGCCACCGGAAGCAAGGGGAGAGAGCCCCCTTCTTCTTCTTCTTCTTCTTCCTTGACCTCCTCCCTATATGGGAGAAGGGTTTCCCCTCTGGTCCTTGGCTCCCATGGCGTGGGAGGGGTGAGAGCCCCTCCGAGATTGGATCTATCTCTCTGTCTCTCTCTGTTTCTGCTTCTCAGATTCTGCCCTTTCACTGTTTCTTTTATATCTGGAGATCCGTAACTCTGATTGGATTGAAACCTTCGCCCAGATTTTTCTCATAAAATTAGCTTTCTTGCGGCAAAAGAAGAGCGTCAACCGCCTTATGGGGTGCCCACAAGGGTCCAGGGCGCGCCTGCCCCCTGGGGCGCGCCCCCTGCCTCGTGGCCCCCTCGGGCACCGTCTCGCATTGGTTTTTCTTCCCAAAAATATTCTCCGTCCGTTTTTGTCCCGTTTGGACTCTGTTTGATATGGGTTTCTTGTGAAACATAAAACATGCAACAAACAGGAACTGGCACTGGGCAATGGATCAATATGTTAGTCCAAAAAATAATATAAAAAGTTGCCAAAAGTATATGAAAGTTGTAGAATATTGGCATGGAACAATAAAAAATTATAGATATGACGGAGACGTATCAGGCTCTTCCCAGGTGTCGATCTCGATGGTGATCACGATCTTCACGTCGCAAAGGGGACCCAGGCTATGCATCGACTGAACTGTGTCTGCCCTCACTGACCTGCTGTGGATCCTATTGCGCGACTAAGAAACGACTCAGTTTTGCTCTCCTGCTGCCCGAAGTAGTGCTCGGATCTGCATCAAGCCTCTTCCAACCTCTGAATGGGACGGATGAATAGATTCTGCTATATGTGCAGCAGCCGTAAGATTCTGGATCGGAGTGTGGTATACCCGGGGTTCAGGTGGAAAGAATTGTCGTTGTCGTCGACTGGATTCGGGGATCAGTTAACGGGTGTGTTCATCGAGAGAATGCTGGAGGTTCTCCAGACGCGTGCGCTCGGCCAATGTGGCCAGGCGCGCAGCCTCCAAGGCCCGAGCCTCCGAAGTCTCCCCCATGATAGGGGTCTGGAGCGCCTCCATGTTGCGACGGTGCAAATCTTCCCTCTATTGCGAATTGAGAGGTTGGGGCTTGTACTCATCAACCATACGACGGACCATCACCGTCGCCATTGTCGCTGTTGCAGCGAAACTCGGGTGGGCTGTGACGAGAGTCGACCATGAGAACTTCCGCCGCGGGGTCACTGCTCCCGCGCTCGGAAAGAGTGTCCGCGGAGCCAGTCGAATGGTTCGTAGAGAAATTCATCGGGCTCAATCACCGCGACTTGAGGGGTGGCCGACTGGCGGGCCATCACATGCTTTACCCACCGCTGGAGCCGCGACCGATCGGATCTCTTGTGGCGGCGTCCAGTGGAGTGAGTGGACGATGCGGCAGCCGACCGATACTGGGTCGACGGCTGCCACAGAAGGACGCCACAGGCACTCGCGTGAAAATGCGCTGCCCCGCAGATCGGAAGAGCCTCGACATCAAGGGGGGCTTCTTGAAGCCAGGCGGAGTCGTCGGCGACGAAAATGAGAGCGCCGAGTCGAATCTCATGGCCCACAGTCAAACCACCGCCGGAAACCATGTTGATGAAGATCGGGAAAACTGCAACCTCACCGGAAGTTGCTAAGCCGCTTTGCCCCATGGTGGGCGCCAACTGTCATGGTACAAATCTGACAGTAAGAGTAGGGGTACGTATGAGGAGGCAAGGCCCTAACTACGGCGAGGTTGTACACACGAGTTTACGAGTTCAGGCCCCTCTCGGAGGAGGTAAAAGCCCTGTGTCTCGGTGCCCTAAGGCGGTCAACTGGAATGTGTGTGTGTGTGTGTGTGTGTGTGTGTGTGTGTGTGTGTGTGTGTGTGTGTGTGTGTGTGTGTGTGTGTGTGTGTGTATAGGGGGTGTGAACCCTTGTGCCAGAGGAGGGGGTGGCTTATATAGAGTGCGCCAGGACCCCAGCCATCCCCCGTTATAGGGTTCAATGTACATTAAGACAGGGCGTTACTGGTAACGCCAACTATAAAGAGCTATTAATGATCTTTAAGACTACGGAGTGAACGTCTGACCATTGCCATCCTGAGCGACTCTAGGTCTTTTGCACTCTGAGTGGTTTCTTGTATGGTCGAGTGACTTCATCTTGGTCGAATGGAATTGGGATATCCGACTGAGATAATTGGTTGAGTGGATTGCACTCCAAGGTTACTTCAGTCGGTATCTCTTGTTACACTTTGAATGTTCTTGATTCTAGGGTAGTGACCTTGGGTAGGGTGTCTAGGTCAGGCCTAGGACCCTACCCTAGGTCCATGGCATCGTCATGCAGCGCCCCCCTCCACAGTTTACGCCTCCGGTCATATTCACGTAGTGCTTAGGCGAAGCCCTGCGCGGATCACTTCACCATCACCGTCACCACGCCACCGTGCTAACGGAACTCTCCCTCGACACTTTGCTGGATCAAGAGTTCAAGGGATGTCATCGAGCTGAACATGTGTAGAACTCGGAGGTGTCGTACGTTCAGTACTTGATCAGTCGGAACGAGAAGAAGTTCGACTACATCAACCGTGTTAACAAACGCTTCCGCTTTTGGTCTACGAGGGTACGTGGAAACACTCTCCCCCTCTTGTTGCTATGCATCTCCTAGATAGATCTTGCATGAGCGTAGGATTTTTTTTTTGAAATTGCATGCTATGTTCCCCAACACGTAGGTCTACAAAAGACTACTCACGCATCATCGGAGAGGCACCAATGGGCATGATGAACCCCTCCGTGATGGTGTCTAGATTGGATCTGGTGGTTCTGGAACTTGCAACGGATGGAATTGATTTTCATCAACTCCCCTAGGTTTCTGTAATATTGGGGTAATTATAGAGTAAAGAGGCGGTGCGGGAGGCCACCGAGGTGGGCACAACCCACCAGGGCACGCCTGGGCCTCCAGGGGCGCCCTGGTGTCTTGTGCTCACCTCAGGCTCCCACTTCGGTACTTTTTTGGCCCACTGGATGTCTTCTGGTCTATAAAAAATCCACAAAAAGTTTCGCTGCATTTGGACTCCGTTTGGTATTGATTTCCTGCAGTGTAAAAACATGCAGAAAACAGCAACTGACACTGGGCATTATGTCAATAGGTTAGTACCAAAAAATGATATAAAATGATTGTAAAACATCCTAGAATGATAATATAACAGCATGGAACAATCCAAAATTATAGATACGTTGGAGACGTATCAGTGACTACAACCCTAGCCGCCACCCGGGCTCCTCCCTTGTCTCTCGTGATGCCCCCAATTTTGGCTTTGTCCGCGGTGGTGTCAGACCTTATTCCTAAATGGAGCTAGGGACCTTCGGGTGTTGACCTCATGGGAGCAAAGCTCAAATCTCATGGGTATTGATCACACGGTGAGCAGACAGCTGGCTGCCTCACAATGATACCTTGGAGTAGGTCTTTTTTCATGCATAGTACCATGATGAGCTGGCATAGTTGCATGTTAAGAGTATTAAAGGTAGCGAGGATAAATTGTTTTATGTTTATTTGAATGCCTTATTGCTATATTTTTGAATGTGGCATGCTATATTTTGCCCTATTATACAATATATTTTTACTTTTTGGACTAACATATTAACCTAGTGCCAGAAACAATGGATTTCTATCTTAATAATGTTGCTTTTAGGTATTTGGACAATTCAAAACAAAAATGTAGGTTCATAAGGGTGGAGGTGGCGACCCTGCTAAACATGGGCGGCACGCCCAGGCCTATCATGTGGGACTTGGGGTGCCCCCTCGTACCTCTTCGTACGTAGACTCTCATTTATACCTCTTGTGACGTGTCATATTCATCATGAAATTCTTATGTCGTCGACTGTTCGCGGTCTAAGAGGAACTTATCTACAACCCTGCTCCAGGACTCTGATGGAGGGGGGAATCGCCATCATAAACTTCTTCAGTGACCCCCTCTATTTCTCCCACGATCGTGTGTGAGTAGTCCAATGAATTCATCTAATGGCATTTCCTGCTGTCAAATGTGATCTATTCTCATGTCACGTCATTTTCTTTTCAAGTTCTACCAAGAGACGGAGACTATGAGTTTGTAGTTGTAGCTATGCAGCAATCTCTCCTTGTCCTTTGACGCAAAGATCACAGGAGATGTCTAATATGATTGTGATCCATATGATGTAATTCTCGTAGTTATTTTTTGTTATTTGACAAATTACTACTTTATGGTCAGATTATGTGTGGCGTTTTGCATGGTTTATTAATGCATATTTCCTCTAATTCTTCATCTAACCATTGGTCATTTTAGATGAAAGATCAAAAGTGAAATATTATGATGACGGTAAGAGAAAAGGAGCTTATAGTTATATTCTCATCATTCAGGATAAAAAGATAGCTGACTCGTTTTCTCAGTGATGGGCTTGCGGTGAGCGAAATATATTATCAAGAGTGAAATTTATTTTAAACCTTTAAGGTTGTAGAGGACGACAAAAATGAACCCTGGCCTGTAAATCCCTAATGTCCATACCCTATACTCAACGATCCCGTTTAATTGTAACCCTAAACCTAACCTAGACCTGTTTGGAAGGATAACCCTAACCGGGATCACTCATTTCTCTCATTGACCACATGGACCTGCATGTCATACCCTTCCTCTTCTCTCCATCTCTCTCCTAACATCCATCTTGTACGCGGCCTTCATCATCTGCGCGCCCAACAGCCACCACACGGCCCACTAACTTGTCCATTAGTGCGCCTCGCAAGTTCGTTCAACCCCAAGAAAGTAATCGACGAAATACCCTATAATCGTTGTCACTGTGGCCATCTTCTCGGCCTCCGGTGAAAGTCTCTGCAGCCTCGATCTCCTTCTCTCGAGACAGTCGCACCTCCTCCGCAACTACCTCCCAATCTCTCCTAACATCTCTGGCTCTCTGCAGCCTCGATCTCTTACTTAATGCAATGTTATGTTTTATTTACTTAATACTTGAGGATGCATACTTTGATAGATGTCTTTGGGTGGAGCATTAGTTATAGATGAGTTGGTCATTTCGCCGGTCTATAGATTATGGATGTAATGCCTATACAATATCATTACACCATACCATATGATTTGTCATATTTGTCTTGATCAGTTCATCCCTAGCTAGGCGTGCTTGATAGTAGAGTTGCCGTATGTGTGGATCAACTAAAATCATATAAAAACACCCTCTGTAAATTAATATAAGACTTTTTAGATTTGTCTAAAAAGTCTTATGTTAGTTTACAAACGTAGTACGATCTATGTGTTTTAGGACCAGCCACTTTGTAACTCGTAAGCACAAAAGGCGGGCATCATTAATGTGTGTACTCACCAAAATGAACTAAAGTTTCCAAAGTAAACTTGATATAAACTATTAATTCTCTGAATTACCTTATCATTAATCACCAAACAGAACCAACCACTTGTACTACCTCTAATTTTAAATGTAAGATGTTTTGGCAAATCAAATTAAACTGTCAAAACATCTTATATTTAGGAACAAAAAGGGTGTAACTTGTAAGCACAAAAGATGGGCACCATCAATGCTTCTACTCATCAAAATGAACTACTCCTATCTTGATAAATTTGATAAACTATTAATTCTCTTACTTACATTACCATTATTCATCAAACACAACCAACCACTTGTAACTAGTAAGCACAGAAAGTGGGCCCATTAATTCTTCTAAAATCAAAATAGACTTGAGTTTCTAAAATAAAGCTGATAGACTATTAATTCTTTTAATTACCATACTATTAATTGCCAAAACCCAATTTGGACCCATCAATGCAAAAATCAGTCTAGATGATATGTAAGTGTGCCGATGAATGCACCTATTTCGTATATTGCACACTTCTCTACTTTGGGGTAGTATCATACAACCTAATGTAGCAGAAGTACCTTCCTCTGCATTATATGATAACTTTGTCTTGTAACTATGTTGGTCACAATGTACAACGATCACACCTCCTATCTTTGGCTGGACACTGCAATTAGCATGCTTGGTATCCAGGGAGAGGGTGATTCTACCTATGCCTACAGCCCAATTGCCACAACTGTGTACAAAATGAATCAGCTGATCCTCACCGCAACATTCGCTATTGCCAGAACGCTTCTGGCGGTCTAGTTAATCGCTACGAGTAGTTGTTAAGAGGTCCATTGATCAGGGACGGTGAGGAAGTACTTGGACATGGCCTTCCTGAACCTCTTCTTGTACTGCATCGGGGATATAATGGTGGGGGCTTCGTTCTTGGGGCCTCCCAGGATGCCAGAGGCCTTCACCCAAGTCTCAAGCTGTTTGTCCCAGGTGTATTGGCGCAAGTAATCGATGATGCCAATGACGAGTTCTTTCTTCTCCTCGTCGATTCCAACAAGAAGCGAGTAATCCATGACATCCGCCGACTGCAAAGCAGATAGAATTACAACCGTCATTTTTCATTTTTCAGTAATACGTGAACTCCTAAAATTGCCACTTATGAGTCACATGGCTTTCACACAAAAATTACTCCAAAATAAGTATATATTGCATATCATTTTCAAAATAAATAAATATATATAACAAGGTGAGGGAAGGGTTGGATTAACATGATCATTTCAGAAAGCCGACTGGTAGACTTGGATGGTTCTTGTTAGTAACTACATTATTTGCAAACTAAAAGCAAGACATGCAGAGTGTGGAAGATGAAGATTACAGAAACAGTGTTCTTTCAACAGGCTGAAAAATGCATAGTTTGTACCTATGCAAATCCCAGACTGTCAAGTCAGTTAAACAGTACGCACAGAAGACATATATAGCAAAGTGCAAATGGCAGAGGATAATTGGTGCTAATCATGTGGGAACTTGAAGTTTCATTAGATCTTCAATATATATATTGGTTAAAACAGCATGCATAACAAGATATAACATACCGCAAGAAACGAAGTATCATTCCAGACAGCTCTTTCCAATCTTCGCTTTGCTCGGCTCCCTAAAAATATAGGCTTTGTATGCAGTGCCTCTATGAGGTTTGAATCTAACAAGACTTTGCTATCACCGGATGTGTAGCGAGAGCGTAATGAACCCTTCAGATCATACACCCTAGGTATCTTTTTTTCAAAGAAAAGATTCTCCATCACCATTAGATCCATCTTCACTTCCCTCCCAGTTTTCAAGCCCTTGACATTAACCTGAATTAGATGCAAAGCCAGCAAAATCAAATCTAGGCACATTCTTTGGTGTTTACAACTAGGGGGCGCGATCATGGGCCAGGCAAAGTACAACAAACCTGATATAATCCTACTATTTTTGCCAGGCAAGTTGGGCTACCAGAGGCCAAGGATTCCATCAAATACTTGAAGTACTGAGGAGCAAATTCCACAAAAGAGTCCAGCTCTGTCTTGGTGACTTGTTTGATTATGAACCTCTCATCCAGTGTCCTTGCAAAGTAAACATTGCTTTTTCCACCTTGTGCAGACCATCTCTTGCAGCGACTTAGTGAACGGATGTAATCAATATCTTTTGGACAGCATTTATCTCTAAGCGCAGCAAAATGCTTTGCAAAATAACAAATCACAGAGAACTTCGCATTATCTGCAGGAAGAGGGGTTTCGTCGTCGAAAGAAAACTTAAAATGAGTTCCCTCAGAATCCAGATTGTTTTCTTGTGAGGGCAATGACTGTTCAAGTCCATGGTTTAACTCGGTGGCATTTGGAAGATGTGAAAAACTCGAAGTTGAATTTAGTTTTCGTGTGACTTTCTGCACATATTCATTTGAAGTCATGGCATATGCAACAATACTGGTGGGTTCATCATCATAGACTGCAACAACAACATCTTCATTGCCAATCTGGGGCAGCAGCAGCCGTGCCCCATCATCAACCATATGTGAAGCGGATGAGATATGTGTGGGTGAACGAGTTAGAATAACATTTAATTTCTCTATGGCCCCAGGTGACCTTTGAGAACAAGCCCTCCTTATATTTGGCATTGGATCTTTTGTGATGCTTGTCAAACCCCCGAAGTACTCAGCAGATCTGAATGACGATAGATGCAATGAAGTAGGAGCTAATCCAGTGCGTTCTCGCTGATGGGATGCTACTGTAGAATCAAATGAGTGAATTCTAACAGGGGCATTCTTGTAACCTGGGTTATCCAACAAATTAAGGGATCCATTTTCATCGATTTTGGTGAAATCTTGTGGAAGATCATACTGTAACTCACTGGATCCAGTCCATGCTAAATCAATGTTATCAGAAAAAATAGACGCAAGTGAGGGTAACCTCTCAACAGGTTCCATACCAATGGCAGCTCTAGTGGATGGCCATTCTTTCTCTCCATTGAATTTGCTGAAGACCTTGTCAAGATCTTCTGTATCATCAGGATGATCAACCAGATCGATCTGCAATTTTTTCCCAGACATACTGTACTCGTCATCACTGAAGCAGACCTCTCTGGATAACAAAGATTTTCTTGGACTTCCAGGTGACTGCAACAAACAAGTGGGTTTTCCAATATTTGTGTCCACCTCAAGCAAATCTGTTTTCCACTCCTTCAGTCTGATGTCCAAGAGAAATTCGGTAGCAGGATTGTTCTTTGAAACACAACCATTTGTTTCAATAAGTGAATCTATGTGACATAACCTCCGATCCCAAAGGTAAGCATCAAGAATAAGGCCACGCCTCAAGCGGTTGAGCTCCAGAATATCAATTGATGCCTGCACGTGGTGATTACTATCTCTGATAACAGGTAAGAGCAAAATCTGCAAAAGGAAAAATATATTAAAAAATCAACATAAACATGTGTAATCCTTGAACAAGAAAAAAAATCTAATTTCGTCACCTCGCATTCGTTTCTTTCCATTTTAAGCAAATCCTTCATCTCAATTATCTGCCTATGAATACCTGTCTTGACCGGATCATCCTCACTTGGAATATTCTTTTCAGTGCGATGGAGAAAATCAGATATCTCCCAGTGTAAGGATCTCATTTTGCCATATATCTTCAAACAGAAGTCCATGGACATAATATTATTCACCCAGACACAACAAATAAACAGAAACATAGGATGCAGGCAGTGAACGTGACTTGGTAATTTCGAGAAAATAACTTACCTCAACTGCCACCGTTTTCGTCCAGTCTTGTGGACTGCGACAGTTGAAACACAATACGGAGGGGGGGAGGGTAACTGATAGAATATCAACAGGAGAATATCGGAAGAAGGCCACCATGTTCCCATATCTGATAGATTAGCAGGTAACCTGAGATTTCATTCGAGGATTGACAACTTTAATTGGTAAGGGATATAGCCGATATGTACCCGTAGAAACGAAGACAGTCCCTCTGGAGAGAATGCCCACAGCTTGCAATTCGGTTAGCAGTAGAGCGGTTTGAAAAGCTTAGCTCCAGGAATTTCCCAAATGACAGGCCCCAAGCAGCATCTGACATAATAACCCTCCGCGTAGCAGGTGGTACACCATTCTTAGGTTCGCACTTGAGGCATCTATGCCACATCCATATCCTCCCATCACGCTCCCCTGGCAACTTCTGAGACAGAAGCCGCCTAACACGAATTGTTAAGCTTCCGTGCTGATGAATATAGCACCTTACATGTGATTCTGATGGTTCTTTACATGATGGACAACAATATGCCTGAGGAAGGACATAGACAAAACATTATTTTCAAAAACTATGATGACAATGAACATCAACATACAGATGAGTATGGAATGTACCTGATCAAATAAGTCTTGCCGGAGGTATCTCCCAAGTGGCTTATCAAAGCTACCGTAAAACTTAATGCGGAAGAGCTGTGGACGCTCACATACCAAGCTTTTGGGAATGCAAGTGCTTGATAGGGAAACTAAGATGCTCTGATGGTTGTCATTGGTACCAAAGAATTCACCAGAAAATTCATTCTGGTCATTACAGTCTCCGGCAGGACAGTCATGATGTCGTTTATGATTCCAATGGTCTACTTCTTGACATTTCTTCCCTGGTACCACATCTTGACGGTTATTGTTTGCAATGAAAAACAAAGCAGAGTCATGAAAATGCATCACAATACCTGAAGTTCTTGGATCAAGATCAAGGAAATATGGAGAAATTTTACTCTCTTCGCACGAACCAATTGCATGGGGTAAGTAATCATCAACAGGAGATCCAGATTCCCTGTGCTCAACAGGAGATCCAGATTCCCTATGCTCAAAGACGACACTTTCACCTTCCTCATTCAAACATAATGATCTAGATGATACAGAAATCTCCTCAAACATTCGTGGATCATCGCCTTGTATTTGTTTGAGTTTATGAGGCATGCCAACTCCAGCAGATCCAGCAAAACAATCTGTGTCACCTCGAATATCTGGCAACTCTATTACGGGCCTTGAAGGACCTTTAGGAAGAGTTGCGCCTTCGTCGGCGAAGAATGATGTTTCAAGAGAGAGGTGATAGGCGGCAAAGACTGCAAGTTGTACTGTACGTTTAACTTTTTTTAGTTCCTCTCGACAGGGCCCTCTCAGTAAGACCTAATTAAATTGAAGCACATTTATTAGAAATAAAATAAATGTGTAAGAAAATAGAAATTCAGTCTGAAAACTTATCACATTATTAGCTAGTACTCTATGTAGGTCATCTATCAACCAAGTGTTTTATGCTTGGTGTTAGCAACACAACTTCAATCAAATGTACATGGAACCAATGTTCAGCATAAATATCGGTAACTGGCAGCTGCTCGGTCGATTAATCGGCGAATCGGCCTATTAAGCTAATTTATCGGTAGGTCAATAAGGGCTTATCTATATATCCTAGGCTACATAGCAACATGCAATGTGCTACTCCCTCCGTTCCAAAATAGATGACTCAACTCTGTACTAACTTTATAAAGTTAGTACAGAGTTGAGTCATCTATTTTGGAACGGAGGGAGTAGACGTCAAAATATGCTATTGTACATGTTAGTAGCAGACAAGGGTTGGTAGCTGCACAACAACATATATACACATCAGTGCATCACCAATCACCTTTCACAGATCATCGAGGAGAGGAGACTCTGGGAGAAGCAGGAGGACCAGACCTAGAGCGTGGGGCGGCGAAACGGGCTACATTTTGGACCAAATAAGCTATATACCCCATCTAGCAATTGATCGGACAGCCCGATAATTTGGCCTTTTATCGGCTGTTGGACCGATAAATAGGCTGGACCAGTTAATGGGCTGAGTAGGGGTTATTTGATTCGGTTAGGTGCCGAGTAGCAGTTAATTGGGCAGTTAACTTAAATACCGGCCGATATTTTGAATAGTGCATGGAACAGCAGAGAGATACTTACCGTGCAGCCCAAACGCCTTGGGCAGCCTTCAAAGAACATCAATGTTTTAGTTGATCTCCTGTTTGTCTGCTTTCCTGATGGAAATTCCAGAAATTTCTGCACCTTAAACATTTCACACTGGCCTAGCCTTGCTGAAGCAATATTTTCAATTGATGAGCCAATTTGTGCTCCTGTGCATCTTGATATCCTCTCCAAGAGTGGCCTCTTAACATTTAGAACTAATGAAATTTCTTTTGCCAAGAGCTCCTGGGCATACGATGAGACACTTTTCTCAACTAGCAGCACATTTGGTTGCAAAGACTCTATATTTCTGACAATCGTTCTCAGGTGCTCTTTCTCCTGCATTAACAGCATTTTTTAGCAAAAAAAATATCTTTACTCTTATAAAGATGTCAATTGGTACTGGCGGTCCGTTCACCTTTGGGTCACGCCACATGTTGGATTTGGCACGAATGGTTAGGATGAGAGCACATATGGATATTTTATATTGCATATAATGTAGAAGTAAACATCTTCTTAAACGGATAGTATTTCTTTTAACCATAGCAAGGCCTTGTGCAAGTACTCCCTCCATTTGGAAATAACTGACGTGGTTTTAGAAAACCACGTCAGTTATTTCCAAATGGAGGGAATATAAATAAAGGTGCAAATGAATAGTGAAAAAAGTACAAACCTGTTCAAGAATAGTGTCTATCGATGCTAATTTGTTAGTGACCCTTTGGTACTCAAGTGCTCCTCCTAAAATGAGCAACTTCGCATTCCTATGCTCAGACATCATGCGTTTGTGTTTTAAGTTTTTGGAACACACAACTCCCCTAACAAGATTGCTGCAGGAATTACCCGTGAGTTTCACATGAGAGACATATAAGCATGTAAATAGCAGGAGAAGTAAGAGCATACCTATCAGTCGGATCCCCAGATGCTATACATTTGACTTTGACATAATCAGTAGGATCCATGCTGCCACCTTTCTTTGTATTTGGTCTCACATAACTAGCAGCTTGCCAGGATAAGGACGACACTATCTCAAGCCAACTTATGCATCCGTCATCGTTTCCGACACTAATACCTTCTCCATTCAGTAACTGAGCCACAAGAGCACGAAAATGACCTAGTACAGCATTCCTCACACCCTCTGTATGGGCTATATCCGTGCTCATGTCAGCATCAACCATTTTGTTGGTGCTAAAGCAGCCAAGGGCAAGAAGATTGCTTGACTCCTCAACCCCATCATCATCATCGTCGTCGAATCCAAATACTCTCGACTCGGCGTCATCACCCTCATCTTCCGGCGGTGGTGGGCGCCAAATATTGGCATCAAAATCAACTTGATGTTTATTTGTGTCGCTTTCCCCACTACTTTCAGCAATGGTACCATTTAGCTTAGTACCATGTTCAAGAGAATCCAGGCTGAAACGGCCGTTTCTCCTGGAAGTTCGTGTGCCGCCATTCTGCCAAACCATCCAGGTCGGGCTCTCCAAGGGGCTTAGGGTCATAGACCGGTTGAGCTCACTAACAGAGTCAGTGTCTGAGAGGTCATTTAAGCAGTCGTTCCCTGGGCTGAAAAACTTCCCAGGCCCGTCGTTTTCCTCCCCATCTGCTCGCCTGCACCCATGAAAACCAATTCCGCTACAGATTAGCACAATAAGTTAATCGATTATAAAACACAAGTCAAAAAATATAATCATCCATGAGAGTTACTTGTACCCTGAATGAACTAGTCACCGCTTGTTATTTTCCTTCTAATAATCCACCTAACATGCTAAGATGTTGAGGTGGTTTACTTGCGGAGATTTCAAAACATTTCTCCCTTTTTCTCCACTGGAGCAAGTCAAATATCTAAACGGGGGCGATGAAACCGAGCCATGGCACCCTACCTGACAGGGTAGCAGCGGAGAGGCTGTGGCGACGAGATCTGGCGGCGGAGGGCGATGGCACGCCTGCCTCCGGATCTCGCTGCGGGGGGCGGCGAATCCACCGGAGATACGCCCCCGCTGCGCGGCGGCGTCGCGGGCGACGGTGGTGCGCTCGCCTGGCGGGCTTCTTCGTCGGCGGCGGGCGTGGAGCCGGTGATGAGGGATCGAAACTTCTGAACCGCCCCCAGCACCGAGAACTCCACCACTCCCATCGCCCGCAAACAGTGAAATCCACTCCAAAAAAAGGATCAACCAAAACAAAAACTTAAAGATATACTAAAAAAGCTGGGCGCCGCCGAGGCTAAAATTCCTCTCTGGCGACGAGAAGGCAGCGGCGGCCCGATTTGGCAAACGTGCGGGGAATCCTTCTTCTTCTCTCTCTCTCTCTCCTTATTCTTCTTCGACTTTGCGGTAGTGTCTATGTACAAGCGGCGGCTAGTTAGTGTGAGGCATTTGGGGGTCAGCCAATGCCCGACTGGTCGGGGAGCATAGGTTGGGTTGCCGGCCGGCCGTCGTGCGGCTGCGCTACGAGCGCGCCAGGGCAGGTGTTGCCGAGACGTTGACGCGCGGGGTCACGGCGGAGAGGGAGGAGAGCATGGCTGAGAGGAATGGGAAGCTTAGAGGAGAGAGAAGAAGAAGTTTTTTTCTTTTCCTTTTTTGACGTACGTATAGTGACGAGAAGAAGCTTTCGGCAATGGCGGTAATTGCGGACGAAGCAGGGAAAGTGGGGGTGGGGTCACTAATTGCGGACGGAGAAAGAGTATTTTCTTAGAGCAAAATTATTTTGTCGAAAAAGACCACTTGCCCATTGGAATTGCCGGAAAAGACCACATGTAGATGAATTTGACAAAAAGGACCCCCTCGGCCGTGGCGGCAAGCGCGACAGGCGACACGTGGCACCTGCTGCCACTCCGGGAGGCGGCGGGCCCTGCCGCCACCACATGAGGCGGCCACCCAGGTGAAACGACATTGTTGCAGTGCGCCTCGCTGGGATGAAACGGGGCGGGCCAAGTGGGCCCTGCCGCCACCACGGAACGCGGCCTCTCCTGGCGCGGTCGCTCCCTGGCCGACAGGCTGTGCAGGTCGCGGGCCCCGCCATGGGCCTCGCCGCCACTAGCCGAGGCGGCCACCGTCGATCTTGCGCTGAAAAAAGCGTACCGATTCCGTGACTAACTGCCGATTCCGATACAAACTCCGCTGATTCCCATGCTTCGAAAGTTGTCGCTGCAGCGGAGGTGACAACACCAAATTTGATGGCCTCTTTTGCTTTCTGCCGCAAGTTCCGATGATATGGAATCGATTCCCTTTCACTGCGTGATTTACGCTTAATCTCAGAATGGGCGACAACACTCAGGCGTGTTGATTTGTATGCGTGATTTCGTGTCGCACACCGAAGAGCATTGATGTTCCTACGTGTGATGAGACACCACGATGCTGGAATCCGAGGCCGCGGTTGGTGAGTTCTAACTTGTTCTGCCGACAAAACAGTGCTCCTCTTCTATTTATACGCACAACCGCGACTCCGTGCGCATACACTCTTTCTCGAAAATCTCCGGTTGCCTTCTCTGCCTCTCTGCTCTCTCTTTTTTTTGCGAGAAAATTTTCGATCTATTCATCTTCAATCATGGCAGTACAACGAATACCAGAAATAATAAAAAAAATACATCCAGATCCATAGACCACCTAGCGACGACTACCAAGATCAAGTGAGCCAAGGCGCATCCATCATCGCCCTCCATCGCCGGAGTCGGGCACAACTTGTTGTAGTAGACAGTCGGGAAGTCGTCGTGCTAAGGCCCTATAGGACCAGCGCACCAGAACAGCAACCGCCGCAGATGAAGAACGTAGATCAGAAAGATCCAATCCGAAAACACGCGAACGTAGACGAACAACGACGAGATCCGAGCAAATCCACCAAAGATAGATCCGTCGGAGACACACCCTCCACACGCCCACCAACGGTGCTAGACGCGTCGTCGGAACGGGGACTAGGCGGGGAGACCTTTATTCCATCTTCAGGGAGCCGCCGCCGTCTCGTCTTCCTGAGCAGGACACAAACCCTAGCAAAACTGAAAGAAACGACTAAAAACGGAGCCCTCCCGCCATCCCTTGCCGAGATCCACGCGCCCCCATGGCCCTATGGCCACCGGAGAGGAGGCGGACCTGCGGCGGCGATGGCGGGAGGCAGAAACCCTAACTTCTTTATGGAGGAAGGAGGAGGCGGCGGCTAGCCTTTCCTTCGAGGCCTCTCTGCTCTCTCTAAGTCTACAAGAATACACAGAAAGGAAAACTTGGTAGCCACTTTCAGTCATGATTTTGGCTGATTTAGAGTTGGATTTAGAAGATGTTGAAGTTGAAAAAAAGGTAGATTAGGGTAAGATCTATCATTTTTGTTGGTTCCGTTCACATGCATGATGTTTTTGTTCTGTTTGATTAGTTCCTAAGTGTGTATTGTGAAAGTGCAACTAATCCCCGGGTGGTTTTGGTAATTAATAACAACATATATATCATTGAACTAATAGTTTCTTGAGAATCATTTCGAAAGTTCAAGGATATGGGAATGGCAAGGATCAAGAGTGGACCCTCAAAATGCTAAGGCAAGCATTGGCAAAAGCTCAAGACTCCATTTTTGGTTTAGTGATCCAAGATCACATTGAGTCTATAGGAAAGCCAATACTATTAAAAGGGATGAGGTTATGATAATGATCTGTTGCTCAAAGTGCTTAGTGATACATCTCCTAAACTATCAAGAACTTTCACTTCCATTATACACTCATAAGTAATCTCGGTCCCACCGATTTTCCAAACTCACCACACCGAGATGAACCACCTCACCACAAAGCCAAACCCTAGAAATCTCGGATTTTCCGATTCGAACTCGGTCTCACCGAAACTTGAGTTGCCAAGCTTCAGAACCTTCATCATCAAATCGGTGTCACCGAGATGATGAAGTCGGTCCCACCGAGATTGGCAAGCTCTTGTCTTTGGGCGAATCGGACTAACCGAGATTGTATTTTCGGTCCCACTGAAAATCCCAACGCTCACATGATTTGAACTTTCGGTCTCACCGAGTTGTCAACTTCGGTCCGACCGAGATTGGTCAAATGTGTGTAACGGTTGGATTTTGTGTGGAGGCTATAAATACCCTCCACCCCTCTTCATTCGTTGAGAGAGCCATCGAAAGAACTACCACTCCTACCTTACATTTCGAGAAGAAAACTACCTACCCTTGTGTTGAGATCAAGTTGCTCCACTCCCACCATATGAAACTTGATCTCTAGCCTTCCCAAGTTGCTTTCCACTCAATCCTTTCTTCCACCACAGCCAAATCGGTGAGGAGAGTTGAGTGTTGGGGAGATTATCATTTGAAGCACAAGAGCAAGGAGTTCATCATCATCAACACCATCTATTACCTTTTGGAGGTGGTGCCTCCTAGATTGGTTAGGTGTCGCTTGGGAGCCTCCGTCAAGATGTGGAGTTGAACCAAGAAGTTTGTAAGGGCAAGGAGATCGCCTACTTCGTGAAGATCTACCCCGAGTAAGGCTAGCCCTCCGTGGGCGTAGGCCATGATGGCATAGACAAGGTTGCTTCTTCGTGGACCCTTCGTGGGTGGAGCCCTCTGTGGACTCTCGCAGCCGTTACCCTCCGTGGGTTGAAGTCTCCATCAACGTGGATTGACGATAGCACCACCTATCGGAACCACGAGAAAAATCTTCGTGTCTCCAAATTGCGTTTGCTCTTCTCCACCTCTCTTTACTACATGTGCAATTTACTTTCCGCTGCCTATACTCTAGAATTGCATGTGTAGGGTGATGCTTGACTTGATCATAATCGTGAATCTGCCAAAACTTGTCTTTATCAAAAGGCTGAATTTTTATATTGTCAAGTAGTCTAATCACCCCCTCTAGACATACTTTCGATCCTACAAGTGGTATCGAGCTTTGGTCTCCATTGTATTGGTTTCCATTGCATTGACTCCATAAGCTTGGTTTCACAACCTAGGAGAGTATGGCGTCTAGTGAGGGTAATTTTCAGAGAGGTCCTTACTTTGATGGTACAAATTTTGCTAGTTGGAAGCATAAAATGAAAATGCATATTCTTGGACATAACCCACCGCATGGGGCATTATTTGTGTTGGTATGCAAGGTGAATTCTTCGAGGAAGGAAAAGTTCGGATCGCGGCTTACAACGGATGAATTGCGGATGTTGCAAAACAATGCTCAAGCTTGTGACATTCTCTTCAATGCTTTGTGTCCCGAGGAGTTCAACAAAATCAGCCGTCTTGAGAATGCAAAAGAGATTTGGGATACTTTGGTCGAAATGCACGAAGGTACCGAGTCCGTAAAGGAATCAAAGCTAGATGTTCTTCAAGGTCAACTTGACAAGTTCAAGATGAAGGAAGGTGAAGGAGTCGCTGAAATGTACTCTAGGCTTGCTCTCATCACCAATGAGATTGTCGGCTTAGGAAGCGAAGAAATGACCGACCGATTCATCATCAAGAAGATTATCAGAGCTTTGGATGGAAAGTATGACACCGTGTGCACTTTGATCCAAATGATGCCAAACTACAAGAATCTCAAGCCAACCGAAGTCATTGGAAGAATTGTTGCTCATGAAATGACACTTAAGGATAAGGAAGAGCTTCACAACAAGTCAAGTGGTGCTTACAAAGCTACAAGTGATGCTCCCACAACCTCAAGTGACAAGCTAGTTTCCAATGAAGAGATAAGCCTAATGGTGAAGAACTTCAACAAATTCTACAAGAGTAGAAGCAAAGAGAGAAGCTCAAAGTCTAGATCATATGATGAAAAGAGATCTTCTAGTCGTGATCGAAACTGCTACAATTGTGGAAGACCCGGACACTCTCAAATGAGTGTTCGGCTCCTCACAAGAGAAGAGAAGAATCTCCAAGAAGAAAAAGCTCAAGAGATGAGTCACCTCGGAAAGAGAGAAGGAGTAGAGATGATCGTTATGAACGAAGACCCTCTCGGAGAAGCAAGGATTCGGAGAGGAAAGACAAGTCATCAAGGAGCTACCACAAGAAGAAAACATCAAGCTCATGTAGGTGAATGGGTCTCCGGCTCCGACTCCGACAATCAATCCGAAAGAAGCTATCACTCCAACTCCGACTACAGTCAAGATGAAGGTGTTGCCGGTCTTGCTCTCGTGTCCTCCAACTCCAACTCCTACGACTTATTTGATTCACCAAATGAGGGAATTGGAAGATGCTTCATGGCTAAAGGCCCCAAGGTATCACACCCTGAATTCATTGACTTTGATAGTGATGAGGATGACTTGCTTGGTGAAGATGAGCTCTTACATGATAAATCTAGTGAGCCTAGTAATGATGAACATGCGAGTAGTCTTTATAGTCGAGAAGAGTCGAATGACAATGCTATGAAGGAGATTGAGCGTCTAACTAAAGAACTAAACACTCTTAAGTTAGCTCATGAAACAACTCAAGAAGATCATAGAGAGCTCCTAAGATCTCATGAGAAGCTACGCTCGAGAAGCTCAATCTAGAGCAAGAACATGAGTTTCTAAAAGCAATCAATGACGATCTTGAAGAAGAGTTCTTCATATCTTGCCAAACGACTTCTCTTGTCTAATTTCTTGCCACCTATTAAATCTAAGCATGACAAGCATAAGAAAAATTCTTCATCTAGTAGTAACAATAACCATGCTAAATCCAATATTGTTGCTTCTAGTAGTTCTCTTGATTCCACTAACAATGTTTCAAGCCAAGTTACACTTGAGCAAGAAAATAGTTTATTGGAAGGATTATAGAGAAAGGTGTCTACAAGAGCCTTGCGGAAGCAAGAACTTTGAGGAAATTGTTCGCAAGCAAGGAAGGCACCGGAAGAATCAAGGAATTGGTTTTGAGCAAAAGTTCAACGCCGAGGGTGTTGAATGGGAAGAAGGTCAATATCCCACTCCAAAGTTTGTTTCTCAAAAGGAGAAGTATGATCCTACTTCTTCCAATGTGGAACAAGCTCAAGATGACCTTCCACCACAAGACCACAAGCTAAAAGGCAAGGACAAGCTTCAAGAGGAGATTGATGCATTTATTGAAGGACCTAAAGCCATGGTCAAGTGGGTTCCCAAGGAAACGTCAAGTTCTACTTCACAAGCTCAACTACAACCCCAAGGATTCCCATCAAGATGATGTGGATCCCAAGAAGAAGAACTAGAGAGTTCTTGAGGGTGACTCCGCCAACATACTTCACTCACATTCATTTTGGCAAAAACTTGTGCAATCAACTTCCACATCTTGCACTAGTTCATGGAGTCACAAACCCTCTTGTTGGTAAGTCAAGGGACAAGGTAATCATTGCTTTCATGGACATCATCTATTGTGTACTTCAATCTATGTCCATGGATATCCTTGTTTGTTCCTTGTGGGACTAACCCATGTAGGTATTGAAAGTGCCCGAATCCAAAGGATTGCTCCCAACTCTTGATGATCTTCATAAACATTGAGCATCCACATCTTCAACATCTACATGAAGTCTTCTCGACAACCCAAGGTTAGTTTGACCCTTTAAAAGGGTTCTCACATCTAGGGGAGCTTTGCTCTAAAGAATTGAGCTAAAGCATCTTCAAATGATGTGAACACATCAATGCTTTATGTAAAAGTGGTAACCCCACTTGTGCTTAAGCGATGAGTATGACCTATGATCAAATGTTCTCATTTGACTCCTAAGTCAATATACTCATATATAGATGACCTAGTCATCGACAAATTGTGTGATAGTAGCTAGAGTTTTTGTTGGTGCATGTTTGACACATATTTCATTTGCTATCTTATTGTGTGAGCATGTTGGATGCATGATTTTATCCATTCGAGGACATCCATTTGTTGCTTTGGCCGTTTGATCGACCAAATGGATGGACAAGAATGCCTAAGTACCTCCCTAGCTATCTATGCTTTCTTGTCTCAAATTCTATTCATGCTTATATCACAAACTTTGAACAAGTAATTTTGGACCCTCCGAGTGAGGAGCACTTTCGAGCCACCGATCCGTCAAAGGCTAAACTTCCAAAACCTTCTAAATGATTTCGGTCAGACCAACTCACTCATCGGTCAAACCGAAAACATTTAGATTGATCTAGGTTTTCACCTCGGTGAAACCGAGTTGTGAATTTCGGCGTGACCGAAGTGTGTAATCGCCTGCGAGTTATCCATCTCGGTGCCACCGAAGTTTACAACTCGGTCCCACCGACAACAAAGGGGTATATATACTCCGAGGGCCGCGTTGATTTCTACTTCAAACGTTTAGCCCCGCACTTTTGCCGCCATCGCCGTGGTCTCTGGATCGTCTCCGTGCCGTCAGCTGTCGCCCTCACCGCAGTCTCCGTCGCCGTCAACGGACATCTTCTCCGCGCCGTTGCCGCCGAGAGAAACTCCACCAAGTTAGGGTGAGTTTCGATCCCACTCGTGCTCCCATCTCCGATTCAATGCACGCTTTGGTTTGCTGTAATCTTGCCACGATTGAAATCTTCACGAACACTAGAATAGTTCCTTTGGACTAGATTCGAGTAAAAGTTTTAGGGTTAGGTTTCGCGAACACATCTCGGTGAGACCGATTTTACATTCTCGGTGTGACCGATTTGGCCTCTGGCCATTGCACTTCAGACCTTCGGTCCAACCGAAGTTGTGCAAATCGGTGTGACCGAAATGAGGATTTAGTGAAACCCTAGTGTTTTCGGCAGAACCGAAACCCACTTCGGTCCAACCGAAAGTGGTGTGAATGCTTCTGTTTGAACACTTCGGATTCACCGAATTTTTAAACTCGGTCTGACCGAAATGTCTTCTGTGAAAACCTAAAACTGAAATTTGAACTCTTTTGTTTGCAAAAACTTTTGCGCTTTGTGATAACTCTTCTACTCGCCTACACCTTATCTATTCACAAAGTTGTCACCATGTCGATGCCGTGATAGCAAGAACAGTCGAGTCTCCTATAGCAGAAATTCCAGAGGCAGGCACTAGTCCTGATCCCAGCAACTCATCAGATGATGGTGAGAGGAGCACACCAAGTGGTTTGCCTCCTGCAGCCACCAGGGCCAGAAAGAAGAGGAACTCAGGAGAGCCTTGAGAGGATTGTTGAAGACAAGATCCATGCTCTGGATGTGAAGTCGATCAAGTGCAAGTAATCATTAACAAGCTTGAGGCAGATATTGAGGAAGCAAAGAGGAGAAGGAAGAGCTTATGCGTGAGATGCAGGATGACTTAGTCCAGATGCTTATGAACAGATCGCTCCGGTTCCCACAGACCCCGATCACCGCTATTCCAAAGGATGACACCAGACTACAGCTTCAAAGACCTCCCACAGCTCCATCAGTTGCTCCAGCTCCAGCTCCAGTGACCACTCCTCCAGCTCCACAGACATCACCAAGTCTTGCAGATGCTGCCATAACAACTCCAACATCAACCTGACAGAGTCGCCAAACAGAGTCCCCAAAGGACGCTTAGCTCTATGCCTTTTCGAACTTTTTGGTAACTTGTTGCCAAAGGGGGAGAAATTGTATAGATCATAGGACTTCGAGAGAGAGAGAGTGCTTTTGTCTTTGCGCTTTTGCTCTTTCGTTCATTTGCGTTTTTTTGAGATACTTTTGATTTTTGAGACATTCCGCGTGTTTGATACTATGTTTCATTCCACTTTAATGAGTGCTTGGTCGTACTATGCTTTAATGTGTGCTTAATGCTTATCATATGCTATCCCTATCTTGTATGACCATTTACTCATGTCTTGGTGATTGGGTGCATGCTATTCATTCTTATCATTTTGTGCGCTCCACCAAGATGTATGTGACATGGAAGAGTGACCCATGATCCTAATCGATTGTGCATTTGCATTCAAACGCAAATCTTAAATAATGCACAAATTTAGGGGGAGCTCTTGCTTATCACATACTTCTCAAAGCGATGATATTATTCATTGATTATATCCTTTATCGAAGCTTTGATCTATATGTTGTCATCAATTACCAAAAAGGGGGAGATTGAAAGTGCAACTAATCCCCGGGTGGTTTTGGTAATTAATAACAACATATATATCATTGAACTAATAGTTTCTTGAGAATCATTTCAGAAAGTTCAGTGATATGGGAATGGCAAGGACTGAAGAGTGGACCCCTCAAAATGCTAAGGCAAGCATTGGCAAAAGCTCAAGACTCCATTTTTTGGTTTAGTGATCCAAGATCACATTGAGTCTATAGGAAAGCCAATACTATTAAAAGGGGATGAGGTTATGATAATGATCTGGTTGCTCAAAGTGCTTAGTGATACATCTCCTAAACTATCAGCAACTTTCACTTCCATTATACACTCATAAGTAATCTCGGACCCACCGATTTTCCAAACTCAGTCACACCGAGATGAACCACCTCAGCCACAAAGCCAAACCCTAGAAATCTCAGATTTTCCGATTCTGAACTCGGTCTCACCGAAACTTGAGTTGCCAAGCTTCTGTAACCTTCTGTCATCAAATCGGTGTCACCGAGATGATGAAGTCGGTCCCACCGAGATTGGCAAGCTCTTGTCTTTGGGCGAATTGGACTAACCGAGATTGTATTTTCGGTCCCACCGAAAATCCCAACTTTCACATGATTTGAACTTTCGGTCTCACCGAGTTGTCAACTTCGGTCTGACCGAGATTGGTCAAATGTGTGTAATGGTTGGATTTTGTGTGGAGGCTATAAATACCCCTCCACCCCCTCTTCATTCGTTGAGAGAGCCATCAGAAAGAACTACCACTCCTACCTTACATTTCTGAGAAGAAAACTACCTACCCTTGTGTTGAGATCAAGTTGCTCCACTCCCACCATATGAAACTTGATCTCTAGCCTTCCCAAGTTGCTTTCCACTCAATCCTTTCTTCCACCACAGCCAAATCAGTGAGGAGAGTTGAGTGTTGGGGAGATTATCATTTGAAGCACAAGAGCAAGGAGTTCATCATCATCAACACCATCTATTACCTTTTGGAGGGTGGTGCCTCCTAGATTGGTTAGGTGTCGCTTGGGAGCCTCCGTCAAGATGTGGAGTTGAACCAAGAAGTTTGTAAGGGCAAGGAGATCGCCTACTTTGTGAAGATCTACCCCGAGTAAGGCTAGCCCTCCGTGGGCGTAGGCCATGATGGCATAGACAAGGTTGCTTCTTCGTGGACCCTTCGTGGGTGGAGCCCACCGTGGACTCTCGCAGCCGTTACCCTCCGTGGGTTGAAGTCTCCATCAACGTGGATTGACGATAGCACCACCTATCGGAACCACGAGAAAAATCTTCGTGTCTCCAAATTGCGTTTGCTCTTCTCCACCTCTCTTTACTACATGTGCAATTTACTTTCCGCTGCCTATACTCTAGAATTGCATGTGTAGGGTGATGCTTGACTTGATCATAACTGTGAATCTGCCAAAAACTTGTCTTTATCAAAAGGCTGAATTTTTATATTGTCAAGTAGTCTAATCACCCCCCCTCTAGACATACTTTCGATCCTACATATTGTATGTTGTTTTAGGCATTATTTCAGCAGTAGGAGGAGTCATTTGGAGTTTCTGGAGTAGGATTTGTCGTGCAAAGTGAAGTACGAACGGGAAGAATGAGGTATAAGCTTTGCAATATATGAATTTTTTTATGCATGCACGGTGGTAATTAGTTAGTCTTTTAGCTCAACATTAGCTATGCGATGTAAGTGTTTAGAGGTTAGAAAAATTTGCACACGACAGATACAACATTTATACAATTTTTTAGAAGAGTAGGCTGAAGATGTTGTATCAATGTTAGCCGCGTCCATTAGTATTGAGATGTGAGAGAAGGTGTTAATACGGTAATTAAGAAAAAAAATTGCATTGCAATTATTCATTGTATGTGGTATGTTATTTCATGTGGTATGTTTATTACTAAGTCTATAGTTAGGAAACCGTAGGTCTACATACAAGCAAGTGCTATTTTCATACTTTTGATAGTAGAAAGAAAATTTTGTGTCTAATATTGATGTTCATGTGATAATTTTGTGCATGCACGGTGGTAATTAGTTAGTCTTTTAGGTCGTCATTAGCTATGCGATGTTAGTGCTTAGAAGTTAGGAATAATTTTCACACGACAGATATAACATTATATAAAATAGATCTTGAAATACTCGTTAATCTAACAACCCCTTAAAGTCTAAGCAAATGATTGAAAAAACAAACCGCATATTTGTAACGAAAATATAGTTATTATTTTAGTCGTAGTACTACTGAATGTTGTCATCGTACTACTACTAAATGTTTAGTTACTAATTATTTGAAATGTAAATATGGATGTTGGTTGGGTACTATGGAAAATTTGTTAGTGTACTATGGGGACGTCTTACGCGACGGTCCTTTGGGGTGGATGTGTCCTTGTGCGGGTCGACTACAGTTGTAGTGAGAGACATGGTGAACGTGGGTTGCGAAGCAGTCGGAAGGTGCATCCGAGCGGTGTTTGGCCCAGGGATGCAGGGGGGAATGACAATGAAGGCCTTCGTCGGTGACGGAGGAAATGATGGGACAGCTGCCCGTTGGGGTTTGCGGCCTGTCACAGGTGATCAGTCGTGGGGGTCGTACATGAGGTTTGCAAGCAATCCCAATAACCCAGTGTTTGGTCAGCCAATGGTGCATGTGGAGTCCATTTCAGTCACTGATGTTGCCGAATGCAGTAGCAGGGGCGGTGAGGTCGAGTTGGCCATCACATCAGCCACTAGCATCGGCCCATCGAAACCGACGGGCGACCAGCCTGTGTATGACACGGGGTATTGGACTGTGGCCGTTGACATGAGCGAACACGTGGAGGGATTGCCGGAGGCGCTAGATGATGACGACCACTCTTCCGCATCTTCTGAGTCAAGCGAAGAAGAAGATGTTCCTCCCCAGAGGGCGGTCGCGACATCACTGCAACCTGGGTTTTTACAGGATATGAGCATCACAAATGAATTTCACTTGTTTCTGGCCTAGAAGCGGGGAGCCTGGAGGTTGGGCAGGTTTTCCTAGACAAGAAGTCTGCTTACCAGGCAATTAATAGCTATGCAATCGCCCTCCACCGCCAAAGATAAAGTGAAGCGATCGATAAAAAGAGTTGAAGGTCATATGCATCCACACCGCGAAAGGTTGCTGCGGAAGAGTTCTCGCTAGACTGAAGCCTGGGGTATGTCAGTCATGGCATATCACAAAAATAGTGCAGCATAGCTGTGAGCAAACTGTGACTCTTTCAAAATCACTGCAATGTGACAGCAAGATATGTGGCATAGGTGATGGAAACGACTGTGCAGGCAAGTCTCAGCATTAGTGTTAGGGCTTTGCAAAAAGATGCAGAAGATCAGATTGGCTTCCCTGTCAGCTACAACAAGGAAAACATATTCCAGAACTTGTATGGAACCTATGAGGAGGCATATTCTTATGCCCCCAGAATGCTTCATCAGATAGCAAGTGCTAATAGGGGGACTCAAGTTTGGCAGAGAGAACGTCCAAACCCAAAGAACCCGAGTGAGCTAATCATGGACCGCTTATTCTGGGCATTCGCCCAGACTATACAAGCCTTCAGGCACTGTCGCTCGGTATTATCAGTTGATGGTACCTTTCTCACTAGAAAGTACAAGGGCACACTATTGGTGGCGATTGCAGCAGATGCAAATAATCAAATTTTCCTAGTGCACACGCACTGGTCGAGAGCGAGAACAAAGATAGCTAGTTGTGGTTCCTGAGCTACGTGAAGATGGGTGTCGTGAAAGAGCATTTAGGTGTTTGCATCATCTCTAATCGCAACACAGGATTATTAAGTGCTCTTGACATAATTAAGAAGTCGTTAGAAGAGTGGGGGTTGTCGGATCTAGAGGGAAGGTGGTGCATGCGGCATTTGGCAGCAAACTTTCACTCCAAATTCAAGAATAAGGATTGGTTCAAGTTATTCAAGAGGATGTGCATGCAGAAAACTGAAGCCAAAATGAATGTCATTTGGGCAAGTATCAATGGTGAGATCGAGCATGCGGCCTTGCCGCGGAAAGAATACTGGAGAGGTTGTAGGAAGGCCATAAATTTGAGCCAGTGGATCGGCGAGAATTGCCCTGATTTGTACAAGTGGGCGCAGGCTCACGACACCGGGGCTCGGTATGGAATAATGACCAGCAACATATCATAGGTGCACAATGGTGTTCTTAAAGGGGTGAGAGTCCTGCCTATCACAGCCCTAATTGAAGAAACTTGGAACCGGACCCTGTCATACTTTGCAGATAGGGTTACCGTGGCTAATGCACAAGTTGAATTGAACAAGCCATGGTCCGAGAAGATGCAAAGACATCTGGATGAGAAAGCAAAGAAGTCCCAAAGCCATGGCTGTAGAAAAGTGGACGCACTTAGGAATAAGTGGGAGGTCAATGTGCGAGCCAAGTACAAAAAGGGTCACCACAGAGGATCAAAAAAGCAAGCTGTCACCCTCGGCCCAACGTCATGTGAGTGCACATGTAACAAGCCCAAGCTTGAGGGCTACCCTTGTAGTCATGTGCTCCGGGTGGTTGCAGATCAAAAAATCAGTGTTGAGGCATACATATCGCCGTACTTCAACATGTACAACGTGTACAACACTTGGAACAGTGAGTTCTGGGCCTGGGGCATTGATATGAATTACAAAATGTTGTGGCCAAATGGGCCGAAATGGGTTTCGAACGCCGACTTGATGAGAACCGCCAAGGGACGATGTCAGTCTAGGCGTCATCGCAATGACATGGACCATAGCCAGATGGGAGAACCAAGGTGATGCCGCATTTGTAGGTGTCCTGGACATTCACGTAGGGAATCCCGTATCGAGCGAACAACACCGCATGACGTTGATTTATCTGTACTCGCTATGTCTACTTATATTTGTATTATATTTTAATTATTTTAAATTGAATCTCTTTGTATTATTGAATCTCTTTGTGTTATTGTATTATATTTATTTTAAATTGAATCTCTTTGTATTATTGAATCTCTTTGTGTTATATTTGTATTATATTTATTTTAAATTGAATCTCTTTGTATTATTGTACCCGTGATGTTAACTTCAACTAATTAATGTAAATTATATCTCTTTGTATTTTTTAAGTTTATTTTTTGTTTGTATGTTTGTCTGCAGGTTATGGTTGAAGTGCCAGTGCTTTTGGAGGGGCCCATGACGCCGGCCACAGTTGCCACCTATTTTTGAACCCAAATAAAAAACATGATTTTCGGACTTTCAGACTTCGAACCGTAAAGAAAATCTGGCCAATACACAATTCTTTCGTTCCTCACCTTGACGCTTATGGACTAGATGCTTTTGCTAGGCTCACACCATGCGAAGACCAATTACGTTCGGACCCCCCTTTTGACATCCCTCGTTGACCGGTGGAGACCTGAAACCCACACCTTTCACTTTCATTTTGGGGAGCTTGCACCTACACTGAAAGATGTTTCTATGATCCTTGCTCTACCAATTAGAGGTGAGCCGTTAGTCTCTCCACGAGTGTCTCCATCTTGGGCATTAAATATATCAGACCGTCTTGGGATGACAATGCCAGAATCACAATGTTCTGGTGGCCCTCGTGGCATCCCACTCTCCTGGCTTCATGATAACTTTCTTAATTTATCTAGCTTCGCTGATTCTGAGACGAGGAAAAGACATTTGTTTGCGTATTTGTTGTGGCTCCTCGGGGTTATGTGCTTTTGGAGGGGCCCCATGACGCCCGCCCCGTTCCGTCCCAGCGAGGCGCACTGCAGCAATGTCGTTTCGCCTGGGTGGCTGCCTCCTGCGATGGCGACAGGGTCTGCCGCCTCCCGGCGTGGCGGCAGGTGCTACGTGTCGCCTGCCGCGCCTACCGCCACGGCTGAGGGGGTCCTTTTTGTCAAATTCATCTACATGTGGTCTTTTCTGGCAATTCCAATGGGAGGTGGTCTCTTTCAACAAAAAAATCAATTTATTAAAAAATTAAAATATCCTCAAACTTTTTCTGAATCAAATATGACTAGGTATTGCACTTGTGTAAAAAAATCCAAGGAATGATTTCCATTTACTTCAGGACAAAAAAAATTATGACGATAACATACCATAAATAATACTTGTATCTATTCTTTTTGGCAAAACTTTGACCCAAGATACAGTGAAAGTTATTCCTTGTTCAAATCTTTTATACGATTGCAATATTTGGTCATGTTTGATTCCATGAAAAGTTTTAGGATTTTTTACTTTTAAATTACTAAATTATTTTTGAATATATAGAGAGGTGTGTCACCCGAGTGCTCCTATGTATTTTCTAGAGTTGAGCGTCAATGTGGGCCTCTATACGCCCACAGACGCGCCCGGACCTGCCCGCCAATAGCGCTGGGCAGGTCCTCATCCACCCACACCCATTGAATGAAATATGCCCTACAGGCAATAATAAAGTTGTTATTTTATATTTCCTTATTCATGATAAATGTTTATTATTCATGCTATAATTGTATTAACCGGAAACTTGATACATGTGTGAATACATAGACAAAACATCATGTCCCTAGTATGCCTCTACTAGACTAGCTCGTTGATCAAAGATGGCTAAGTTTCCTAGCCATGCACATGAGTTATCATTTGATAAACGGGATCACATCATTAGTGGAATGATGTGATGGACAAGACACATTCGTTAGCTTAGCATAATGATCATTCAGTTTTATTGCTACTGCTTTCTTCATGTCAAATACATATTCCTCCGATTATGAGATTATGCAACTCCCAGACACCGAAGGAATGCCTTGTGTGCTACCAAATGTCACAACGTAATTGGGTGATTATAAAGATGCTCTACAGGTATCTCTGAAGGTGTTTGTTAGGTTGGCATAGATCGAGATTAGGATTTGTCACTCCGAGTATCAGAGAGGTATCTCTGGGCCCGCTCGGTAATGCACATCATATGAAGCCTTGCAAGCAATGTGACTAATGAGTTAGTTACGGGGTGATGCACTACGGAACGAGTAAAGAGACTTGACGGCAATGAGATTGAACTAGGTATGAAGATACCGATGATCAAATCTCGAGCAAGTAACATACCGATGACAAAGGGAATAACATATGTCAACATTGTGGTTCGATCGATAAAGATCTTCGTAGAATATGTGGGAATCAATATAAGCATCCAAGTTCCACTATTGGTTATTGACTGGAGAGGTGTCTCGGTCATGTCTACATAGTTCTCGAACCCCTATAGGGTCCGCACGCTTAACGTTCGATGACGATATGTATTACATGAGTTATGTGTTTTGGTGACCGAAGGTTGTTCGGAGTCCCGGATGAGATCACGGACATGACGAGGAGTCTCATAATGGTTGCGAGGTAAAGATTGATATATTGAAAGGTTATATTCGGACATCGGAATGGTTCCGGAGTGTTTCGGATAAATATCGGAGTACCGAGGGGTTACCGGAACCCCCCGGGGAAGTAATGGGCCTTATTGGGCCATAGGGGAGAGGAGAGGCAAGCCACGAGGAGGTGGCGCCCCCCCATGGGGAGTCCGAATTGAACTAGGGGAGGGGGCGCGGCCCCCCTTTCCCTCTTCCTCTCCCCCCCTCCATTGGAAGGAAGGGGGGAGGACTAGGACTAACAGTCCTAGTGGGACTCCCCCCACTTGGCGCGCCCCCTAGGGCCAGCCTCCTCCCCTCTCCTCCTTTATATACGGGGGCAAGGGACACCCCAAAGGACAACAATTGTTTCTTAGCCGTGTGCGGTGCCCCCCTCCACCGTTTACTCCTCCAGTCATATTGTCGTAGTGCTTAGGCGAAGCCCTGCGCGGATCACATCACCAACACCCACCACACCGTCGTGCTGATGGAACTCATCGACTCCTTCATACCTCTACTGGATCAAGAGTTCGAGAGATGTCATCAAGATGAACGTGTGCAGAACTCGGAGGTGTCGTATGTTCGGTACTTGATCGGTTGATTCGAGAATACATTTGACTACATCAACCTCGTTAAGTTAACGCTTCCGCTTTCAGCCTACGAGGGTACGTGGACACACTCCCCCCTCTCGGTGCTATGCATCTCCAAGATAGATCTTGCGTGAGCGTAGGAATTTTTTTGAAATTGCATGCTACGTTTCCCAACATCCATAACCACACTCTTCAAACCTCAATGCCCAAATCCATGCACGATGATCATACAATGCAAAGTCATCATATAGTCAACGATATGTGAGTAGATTACCACAGACCTACCGGTCTGTAGTTAGTAGCTATATGACTTCTTCTCTTTTTTGATCTTCAATGCAATGTTCTCATCAATCTTCCTGGATATCTATTTGAAGTAACTTTTTTTGCTATGTGTTTGTTGGGATCCAATGAATTGTGAGTTTATGATCAGATCTATCCATGAATATTATTTGAGTCTTCTCTGAACTCTTTTATGCGTGATTGTTATAGCATCGTATTTCTCCTCCGATTTATTGGTTTGGTTTGGCCAACAAGATTGATTAATCTTGCCATGGGAATAGGTGCTTTGTGATGGGTTCGATCTTGCGGTGCTCAATCTCACTGACAGAAAAGAGACATGATGTAGGATCGTTGAAGGTGAGAGTGTCTAGAGGGGGGGTGATTAGACTACTCGACAAGATAAAAATTATGCCTTTTGACAAAGACAAGTTTTTGGCAGATTTTGCATATCACACAAGTCAAGCAGCTTACTACACATGCAATTCTAGAGTATGGGCAGCGGAAAGTAAATTGCAAATGAAGTAAAGAGAGGTGGAGAAGATCAAACGCAGTTTGGAGACACGGAGATTTTTCTCGTGGTTCCGATAGGTGGTGCTATCGTCAATCCACGTTGATGGAGACTTCAACCCACGGAGGGTAACGGCTGCGAGAGTCCACGGAGGGCTCCACCCACGAGGGGTCCACGAAGAAGCAACCTTGTCTATGCCATCATGGCATACGCCCACGGAGGACTAGCCTTACTGGGTAGATCTTCACGAAGTAGGCGATCTCCTTGCCCTTACAAACTTCTTGGTTCAACTCCACATCTTGACGGAGGCTCCCAAGCGACACCTAACCAATCTAGGAGGCACCACCTCCAAAAGGTAATAGATGGTGTTGATGATGATGAACTCCTTGCTCTTGTGCTTCAAATGATAATCTCCCCAACACTCAACTCTCCTCACCGATTTGGCTGTGGTGGAAGAAAGGATTGAGTGGAAAGCAACTTGGGAAGGCTAGAAATCAAGTTTCATATGGTGGGAGTGGAGCAACTTGATCTCAACACAAGGGTAGGTAGTTCTCTTCTCGAAATGTAAGGTAGGAGTGGTAGATCTTTCGATGGCTCTCTCCACGAATGAAGAGGAGGTGGAGGGTATTTATAGCCTCCACACAAAATCCAACTGTTACACACATTTGACCAATCTCGGTCGGACCGAAGTTGACAACTCGGTGAGACCGAAAGTTCAAATCTTGTGAGCGTTGGGATTTTCAGTGGGACCAAAATACAATCTCGGTGAGTCCGATTCCTCCAAAGACTAGGGTTTGCCAATCTTGGTGGGACCGACTTTATCATCTCGGTGACACCGATTTGATGATGAAGTTATTCTGAAGCTTGGCAACACTAGTTTCGTGAGACCGAGTTTGGAATCGGAAAATCCGAAATTTCTAGGGTTTGGCTATATGGTGAGGTGGTTCATCTCGGTGTGGTGAGTTTATGGAATCGGTGGGACCGAGATTACTTATGAGTGTGTATATGAAGTGAGGGTGCTGATAGTTTAGGAGATATATCACTAAGCACTTTGAGCAACCAGATCATTAACATAACCTCATCCCTTTTAATAGTATTGGCTTTCCTATAGACTCAATGTGATCTTGGATCACTAAACCAAAAATGGAGTCTTGAGCTTTTGCCAATGCTTGCCTTAGCATTTTGAGGGTCCACCTCTTGATCCTTTTGCCATGCCAATGTGATTGACCTTCCTGAAACATACTTGATAAAAGCATTAGTCCAACCACAAGGTATGTTGTCATTAATTACCAAAACCACCCAGGGAGCAAATGTGCTTTCAATCTCCCCCTTTTTGGTAATTGATGGCAACACACAAAATAAGACATCAAAGCTTACTGAAGGAAAGACAGAATTATCACTAAAGCTTTGACAAACATGTAGTACACAGACTCCCCCTACAAGTGTGCAAGATTTTTATAAATTAGGGTTTTGGACTACCACAAGCACACAAGAGAGAAAGGCAAGATATGCTACATGCAGCTTGGCTATATGCATCAGAGCAGATGAAAAGAAGTGAGTGATAATGCATATGTGCATGGTGATTTCTTGCAAACAAGTATTCACAAGCAAGTCACCATCATGCACATTCGCAAGATGCATATACTTACCTTGAGGTTCCTTGGCATTGTACCGAGGAAATAGACTTGGGAAAACAAGGTTAGATAACACAAGAGTATTTCTTCAACCAACAAAGAAGAACATCAAGAGTACCAAGCCAGGGATGACATGTATAAAGAGTGTCTCATATTGAGCACTAGCTTGAATCAGCAAACATGTCTCCCAAAGCTAAAAAGATTTTCAATGAACTCTGAGAGATTTTGCTTTTATAAGATACCAATTGTGAGAGCGAAGAAAGCAGAATCAAAAGAATGATGCCAAAAGTAATATCCAATGTGGAACACGGCAAAGCTTTGATGTGATTCTCTCCCCCTTAAGGTAAGATTGCTCTTCTTCCTAAATCTTCTCTTCTCCCCTTATCTCCCCCTCCCCCTAAATCTTCTCCCCCTTTGACATCAAGTGCCGAAAAGGACAGCAAACTAGGAAGGTCAGGAAAGATGGAAAGAAGTGGGATCCTGAAGAATCACAACTGGGCAATAAGAAACATGCATAAAGAATCATTGAGTTGAGCTGCAGAAGATAATATCCTGGTGAATGTAAATCGGTGACACCGAATTGATATGGATCGGTGAGTCCGAAAGTCAGATACTTAGGGCAGATCCTTTTCGGTTAGACCGAAGTATTTAAGTCGGTGACGCCGAGTTTAATTCCAAGGAAATTCAGAAATAATTCAGCTCACTTTGCAAGGAATGTTTCAAAGAATTTGCAATGAATTTGTAAATGATTTTCAAGGAATTGATCAGAGCCAAAAGGATATTCACAAAGACAGAAGAATAGAAATGAAAAGATTGCTAGATGAAGGTTTTTTTTAAATGCAATGAGAGAACATAAGAGAAAATAGAGAAACTCCAGAACATATGTACTTCATCTAGATAGGGGTCGGCGACAAAGTCACCTATGTTTGAGTATATTGACTTAGGAGTCAAATGAGAACATTTGATCATAGGTCATACTCATCGTTTTAGGCTCAAAATGGGGTTGCCATTTTTCGATTAAGCATTTGATGTGATCACATCTTATGAAGCTGCTTGTACTCATGACTTTGAGCAAAGCTCCTTCAAGATGTGAAGAACATACCTTGGGCTTGTTGTTGCTTTACTCATGTAGGTGAACTTGATGTAGATGCTCATAGAATGTGAAGTTGGAGCACCATTTCCAATTGTGTAGTTCATCTTCCTACATGGGTTAGGCAAGCAAGGAAATACTCAAGAATATCCAAGATGACAAGAGTGAAATACCAGATGTATAAGGTGTCAAAAAGGATATGTGGAATTTCGTTCCTTGAACTCAACATCCCAAAGGGCTAGATACTTGGTCAATGACAAGATTACTCAAGATTTGAGTGTGTGGTAATCTCGTGGAATGTAGATCATCCAAGTACCTGCAAGGAGTTAGATGCAATACAAGGAGGCAAATGTGTCCAAGACATATGATCATCATCATAAGAGAAATATCAAGGATTAGTCAAGTAGGCTCATGCCTTGCATGCATCAATGGAGTTTTCACTCCAAGTTTGAAGCATCAATGATGTTCAACTCACTCCTCAAGCGACAAAACACTTTCTCATCAAGGGGTTTTGTAAAGATATCAGCAAGTTGTTTATCAGTACGAACATGCTTAAGATTGATGTCACCCTTGGCAATGTGATCACGAATAAAATGGTGACGAACTTCAATATGTTTCGTACGAGAGTGTTGCATAGGATTGTGTCCAATCTTAATCGCACTCTCATTGTCACAAAGCAAGGGAACATGTCTCGCATGTATCCCATAATCCTTAAGCGTTTGTGTCATCCATAGCAACTGGGCACAACATGAACCAGCAGCTATATATTCTGCTTCGGCAGTAGATAATGATACCGAATTTTGTTTCTTGGAGGACCAAGATACAAGGGATCGACCAAGGAATTGACACGTACCCGAAGTTGACTTTCTATCAACCCTGTCTCCGGCATCGTCCGAGTCGAAATAGCCAACAAGATCGAAAGAGGCCCTCTTAGGATACCAAATGCCAAAGTTAGGTGTGTGTATCAAATATCTCACGATTCTTTTAACAGCTTTAAGATGACATTCTTTAGGGGCTGCTTGATATCGAGCACACATGCATACACTCAACATTATGTCAGGACGAGATGCACAGAGATATAGTAGAGAACCAATCATGGATCGGTAAACCTTTTGATCAACAGGTTCTCCATCTTTTGTCAAGTCATTATGTCCACTAGTAGGCATGGGGGTTCTCATACCTTTGCTTTCTTGCATGTTGAACTTCTTGAAGAGATCCTTGGTGTACTTTGTTTGTGAGACAAAGGTACCCTCCTTAGATTGCTTGATTTGCAACCCAAGGAAGAATTTGAGTTCACTCATCATGGACATCTCATACTTCTCCGACATGAGCTTTCCAAACTTCTCGCTAAAATGAGGGTTAGTTGATCCAAAGATAATATCATCAACATATATTTGGCACACAAATAGTTCACCATCAACCCTTTTCGTGAATAGCGTTGAGTCTATTTTACCAATCTCAAATCCTTTTTCAAGCAGAAAGCTAGTCAAGCATTTGTACCAAGCTCTAGGAGCTTGTTTAAGGCCATAAAGAGCTTTGTGCAACTTGTAAACATGATTAGGCTTTTTAGGATTCACAAATCCGGGAGGTTGTTTCACAAATACTTCCTCTTCAATTTCACCATTTAGGAAAGCACTTTTAATTTCCATTTGATAGAGAGTAATATCATGGTGATTGGCATATGCAAGAAGAATGCGAATGGACTAAAGTCTAGCAACGGGGGCATAGGTCTCACCATAGTCCATACCTTCGACTTGTGTGTAACCTTGAGCTACGAGACGAGCTTTGTTGCGGATGACTTGTCCATCTTCATCTTGCTTGTTCCGAAACACCCATTTGGTTCCAATGACGTTTTGATCATCATTGGGCTTCTCTACCAAAGTCCATACGTTGTCCCTCTCGAAGTTGTGTAGCTCTTCATGCATAGCGTTCACCCAATCCGGGTCTTCAAGTGCTTCTTCTACCTTCATAGGTTCAAGACTAGAGGTAAATGAGTAATGCTCACAAAAGTTAGCTAAGCGAGTTTTAGAGCGAGTAATTCTCCCGGAGTCGATGTCGTTCATCATTTGTTCCACGGGATGATTCTTCTTGACTCTTGCTCGGACTCGGGATAGCTTTTGTTGTGGTTGAGGTTGAGCTTCCTCATCATCCTCATCTTCCTCTTCTTCTTCATTGTTGTTGGTGTTGTCTTGAGGTGGTGGAGAAGGAGGTTGTGGTGGATCTTCTCGTTGCACTTCCTCATCTTGGTGAGTTCCACTTGTGGAAGCCTCCATGTTGCCTTGAGGTTCATCTTGCCGTGAGGTAGGGGGCTCCACATATGTAGATGAGGTACTCTCCTTCACTTCCATGGGACGAATCTTTCCAATAGATAAATCTTGAATGGCTTTCGATGGGTCCTTGTCTCCTACATCAATAGGCATTTGCTCTACTTATGCCATTAGATTCATCAAACTTCACATCTACCGTCTCTTCAACCTTTCGGGTGAAATTATTGTGAACACGGTAGGTGTGGGAGTTTGATCCATAACCGAGGAAAAAGCCTTCATGAGTTTTAGGAGCAAATTTAGACCGACGATGCTTATCAAGGATATAGCATTTTGAACCAAAGACACGAAAGTATCCCACTTGGGGTTTGTTACCGGTGAGGAGCTCGTATGAAGTCTTGCCGAGAAGCTTATGAAGATAAAGCCTGTTGATAGCATGACAAGCTGTCTCGACGGCTTCACCCCAAAAGTGCTTCGGTGTCTTGTATTCGTCAAGCATCGTTCTCGCCATCTCTATGAGCGTTCGGTTCTTCCTCTCAACAACTCCATTTTGTTGAGGAGTGTACATAGCCGAGAACTCATGTAGAATCCCTTCCTCATCGAGAAAAGAGTCCACATGGGCGTTCTTGAACTCCGTTCCATTGTCACTCCGAACTTTCTTGATCTTCACCTCAAATTGATTTTGGGCCTTTCTGGCAAAGGTTTTGAAGATTCTCTGAACCTGTGACTTGTCATCAAGGAAAAATACCCACGTAAATTTGGAATAATCATCAACTATAACTAGACCAAAGGAGTTACCACCAAGGCTTTTGTAAGCATTGGGACCGAAGAGATCCATGTGAAGAAGCTCAAGCGGTCTCCTTGTGGTCATGATGTTCTTCACGGGATGACTTCCACCTACTTGTTTTCCTGCCTGACAAGCACTACAGAGTCTATCTTTGTCAAAGAACACATCTTTAACACCAAGAATATGATCACCTTTGATTAGCTTATCTAGATTACGCATACCAACATGTCCAAGCCTTCTATGCCATAACCAACCTTTAGCGGATTTAGCAATGAAGCAAGTTCTAGGTTGAGCTTTCTTAGTGAAATCAACTATATATAGATCACCTCTACGGATGCCGGTAAAAACCATGTTATGATTGTCACGACGAAAAACTTGGCAATCTACTTTGGTGAATAGCACATTGAATCCAAAGTCAGCTAATCTAGACACGGAAAGTAAATTGTATCCAAGTGATTCAACAAGCATGACATTTTGAATAGAGCTATCATGAGATATGGCCACCTTACCAAGGCCAAGTACCTTACCCTTGGAGTTGTCTCCAAAAGTCACATACTTGCGTGGACCATCGTTCTTTGCAAGCTCTCCAAACATGTCTTTGTCTCCGGTCATGTGATCGGTGCATCCACTATCAAGAATCCACTCTTTTCCACCGGATATGTAGTCTCTCAAATTTGCCATAAGATTGAGACTCTTCATGATCTTGTCTAGCTCGATGTCCTAATCGAGTAATCGTCATCATGCTCATGCTCATCATCATATTGACCCATAGATAATTCATCATCAATACCTAGGTCAATTTGACAACGACTTGCATTAGTTTTGTCAATGTGACAATAATCATCGGAATGCAATACAAGAGCATTTCTAATTAGAACATTGATAAGTCCGGGATCACCCTTCTTTTTCATGAGATCACGAAGCTCAAAGAAGCATTTATCAAAGTTGGGATCATTGGGGCGCATCATATCAAATTCAATAGTCTTGTATAGAATTTCATCAAGACCTCTCAAAGAGTAGTCCGGATAAAGTTCTTCCAAGAACTTCCACAAAGCATAAGGCGCACTCAAAGTTTGTGACAAGCTCAAGTAAGTTATCGGGCAAACCTCTAATGATAAGATTTACAGTTCTAAGGTTCTGAAGCAAATCAAGCTCTTCATCCATAGTAGGGTGCAAGGGTCAAATGGAGGCACATATGGGGTTTCAACATATTTGCATAAGTTGTACATCTTAAAGATAATAAGCATTTCAATCCTCCACGAGTTATAGGACACTCCATCAAGAATAGGCACTCTATGGCTAACACTCCCAAACGTAGACACGTCCATCTTCCTCCAATGGTGTGCAAACCAAAGCAATGGAGACCAAAGCTCTGATACCAATTGTAGGATCGTTGAAGGTGAGAGTGTCTAGAGGGGGGGTGATTAGACTACTCGACAAGATAAAAACTATGCCTTTTGACAAAGACAAGTTTTTGGCAGATTTTGCATATCACACAAGTCAAGCAGCTTACTACACATGCAATTCTAGAGTATGGGCAGCGGAAAGTAAATTGCAAATGAAGTAAAGAGAGGTGGAGAAGATCAAACGCAGTTTGGAGACACGGAGATTTTTCTCGTGGTTCCGATAGGTGGTGCTATCGTCAATCCACGTTGATGGAGACTTCAACCCACGGAGGGTAACGGCTGCGAGAGTCCACGGAGGGCTCCACCCACGAGGGGTCCACGAAGAAGCAACCTTGTCTATGCCATCATGGCATACGCCCACGGAGGACTAGCCTTACTCGGGGTAGATCTTCACGAAGTAGGCGATCTCCTTGCCCTTACAAACTTCTTGGTTCAACTCCACATCTTGACGGAGGCTCCCAAGCGACACCTAACCAATCTAGGAGGCACCACCCTCCAAAAGGTAATAGATGGTGTTGATGATGATGAACTCCTTGCTCTTGTGCTTCAAATGATAATCTCCCCAACACTCAACTCTCCTCACTGATTTGGCTGTGGTGGAAGAAAGGATTGAGTGGAAAGCAACTTGGGAAGGCTAGAAATCAAGTTTCATATGGTGGGAGTGGAGCAACTTGATCTCAACACAAGGGTAGGTAGTTCTCTTCTCAGAAATGTAAGGTAGGAGTGGTAGATCTTTCTGATGGCTCTCTCCACGAATGAAGAGGAGGTGGAGGGGTATTTATAGCCTCCACACAAAATCCAACCGTTACACACATTTGACCAATCTCGGTCAGACCGAAGTTGACAACTCGGTGAGACCGAAAGTTCAAATCTTGTGAACGTTGGGATTTTCGGTGGGACCGAAAATACAATCTCGGTGAGTCCGATTCCTCCAAAGACTAGGGTTTGCCAATCTCGGTGGGACCGACTTTATCATCTCGGTGACACCGATTTGATGACAGAAGGTTACAAAAGCTTGGCAACACTAGTTTCGGTGAGACCGAGTTTGGAATCGGAAAATCCGAAATTTCTAGGGTTTGGCTATATGGCTGAGGTGGTTCATCTCGGTGTGACTGAGTTTATGGAATCGGTGGGACCGAGATTACTTATGAGTGTGTATATGAAGTGAGGGGTGCTGACAGTTTAGGAGATATATCACTAAGCACTTTGAGCAACCAGATCATTAACATAACCTCATCCCCTTTTAATAGTATTGGCTTTCCTATAGACTCAATGTGATCTTGGATCACTAAACCAAAAATGGAGTCTTGAGCTTTTGCCAATGCTTGCCTTAGCATTTTGAGGGGTCCACCTCTTCAGTCCTTTTGCCATGCCAATGTGATTGACCTTCCTGAAACATACTTGATAAAAGCATTAGTCCAACCACAAGGTATGTTGTCATTAATTACCAAAACCACCCAGGGAGCAAATGTGCTTTCACATGACACGCATGTATCGTTGCTATTAAGGGTAAAAATATGGGGTTTATTTATATGTGAGTTTATCTTGTCTACATCATGTCATCTTTCTTAATGCATTACTCTGTTTTTCCATGAACTTAAGACACTAGATGTATGCTGGATAGCGGTCGATGTGTGGAGTAATAGTAGTAGATACAGAATCGTTTCGATCTACTAATCTTGGACGTGATGTATATATACATGATCATTGCCTTGGGTATCTTCATAATTAATTGTTTTTTAGCAATTTCCCAACAGTAATTTGTTTACCCACTGTATGTTATTTTCTCGAGATAAGCCTCTAGTGAAAACTATGGCCCCCGGGTCTATTTCCTATCATATATTAAAACCAAAAATCACTTGCTACAATTTTATTTTATTTATTTTATTTTGTATTTTTGTTAGATCTATTTATTAAAACATACACAATTTAATCTATCTCAATATTGTTGAGGGATTGACAACCCCTCTTATGTGTTGGGTTGCAAGTATTTGTTGTTGGTGTGCAGGTGTTGTTTACATAGTGTTGCTTGGTTCTCATACTGAATTGATGACCTTGGTTTCATAATTGAGGGACATACTTACCTCTGTTGTGCTGCATCATCCTCTCCTCTTCGAGGAAATACCAACGCAGATTACAAGTAGCAAACACAGAAGGAGATTTCTCTAGCAGGGGTGTAACAAGAAAAGATGGTATTACCTGGTCAAATGGGTCAGGATTTGTATATCCAAAAACAAAGGTGGCCTGGGGGCTAAATATTTGAGGAAGGAAAATACCAACCTTATGGTTAAATGGTGGTGGAAAATGGATACGCAACATGGGATATGGCAGGACTTTGTCAAAGCCAGATATTTGAGGAATAAATTGTTGCTACTACTCAACCTAAATTCTCTGATTCTCCCTATTGGAAAGATATTATCAAAGTCAAGGAATTGTATATGATCGGCAGAAGGATTAAACTTGAGTCAGATAACATTACTAGGCTTTGGAAAGAATCTGTCAATTGTCAAGATCCTCCTTTTGACCAATACCCTGGATTATTTGATATTTGCACTGACAAGGATGTCACTATTTATTAGTTTAATCATCTTGACCTAAGCACCTTTTTACGAGGAGTCTTGAATATAAAATTCTGATACAATGGGGTATAATATCTACCAGTATCAATACTCTTACCCTTTCTAATGTGGGTGATTATGTCTATTGGGGGCTTAACAAGGGTCCTATTCTTGGATGTAACTTCAAATGGGTTTGGAGTGCTAAGATGTGTTTGAAAATTCAAATTTTCCTTTGGTAGATGTTTTAGAATGTTGTTCTCACTAGGAAGATTATGAAAAACATAAACTGGCCTGGCAATCCACATTGCTCCTTCTGTAGCAACATTGAAACTCCTCAACACTTGTTCTTTATCTGTCCAGTGGCTAGGATTGTTTGGAGATTTGTGGGAGTGGTCCTTCGGACCGACCTATTCCCAAACAATCATTGGCAATTTTATTCCTGGTATTCTTCCTTTATACCCCATGGTGAACGTTTCTATACTATGGACGTTGTTGCTATAATCTATGTTGTTTGGAATTCTTGCAATCGAACTATGTTTGAGAAAAAACTTAACGGAACCCCTTTTGAAATTGTGTTTTCTGCCTGCACTTGTTTGTTTTACTGGGCAATACTTCAAAAGTAGGATGTTGCAGCGGAGCTGATGGCGGGAGCTGGGAGTCTTTTCAACAATAATGTAAATCTGATGAAAATTTGCAATGCTTCTCAGGACATGGTGATGTCAAAGAAGACGAGAACACGGTCGAAGTAGTGGATGTAAACAAACAACAGCGAGCGATCGCGTCGGAGAAGCTCCCCAAAAACCTAGGATAGGTTTGCTTACCTGCATTATGCTCAATCAGGCCCGTTGGATGCAGCCTTTTCCGGTCTTGAGACGTTTGGTTGTGTGCACACTATTGGGACTGCACGCCATGCTACTCAACTTTTGAATTTGATAAACTTGATCAAATTGGTTGAAGTTTGAATTTTATAAACTTGATTTTTTGTAATAGTTTTGTGATATTGAGGTATTGATAGATGATTGTGTGAGTAAACAGTCAATGTTTAGTATGCAAAATTGGTGCTAAAGTTCGTGGGGTCATACACTCATTTAATTACATAAAAGTGGGAGCCGGTGTTTTAGCGGTGAGGTCTAAGTCTAAGGGCATCTAAAAGTGACACTCATGTTGTATACTGACTAGGAAGCGCGCGATGATTAACTTCTCTCAAACTCTCCTCCTTGGGGTGTGGAGGATGTGTGTTCTTTGGGTCCATTATTAGGCTCTGGCAATAAGTACTTGAGTTCATATGATTAATGTGAGCTATTGTCCTTTTATGCACCTCCACACATCCATATTTTGCTAGACTCTTCGGTACCATGCATTGCCCACTCTCAGCTCAAGACATGGTGCAAGACTTCGTCAGTGCATCCAAATCATGTAGAAGAACCTCATTCTTCTGCACATAAGACACTTAATATATTCCTCAAAACTTCCACTGCCATCATACCTACCTATCATGGCATTTTCATAGCCATTCTGAATATATCGCCATGCAATTTTCATTGTTACTTTACATTACATGACTAGAGTTTCATTGTGATAACCCACAAGTATAGGGGATCGCAACAGTTTTCGAGGGTAGAGTATTCAACCCAAATTTATTGATTCTACACAAGGGGAGCCAAAGAATATTCTCAAGTATTGGCACTTGAGTTGTCAATTCAACCACACCTAGATAACTTAGTATCTGCAGCAAAGTATTTAGTAGCAAAGTAGTATGGAAGTAACGGCAACGGTAGCAAAAGTAACAGTAGCCGTTTTGTAGTAATTGTAACAGTAGCAACGGTAAAGTAAATAAGCAAAGCACAATATGTGAAAAGCTCGTAGGCATTGGATCAGTGATGGATAACTATGTCTGATGCGATTCCTCATGTAATAGTTATAACATAGGGTGACACAGAACTAGCTCCAATTCATCAATGTAATGTAGGCATGTTTTCAGAATATAGTCATACGTGCTTATGGAAAAGAACTTGCATGACATCTTTTGTCCTACCCTCCCGTGGCAGCGGGGTCCTAATGGAAACTAAGGGATATTAAGGCCTCCTTTTAATAGAGTACCTGACCAAAGCATTAGCACTTAGTGAATACATGAACTCCTCAAACTACGGTCATCACCAAGAAGTATCCCGATTATTGTCACTTCGGGATTGTCGGATCATAACACATAATAGGTGACTATAGACTTGCAAGATAGGATCAAGAACTCACATATATTCATGAAAACATAATAGGTTCAGATCTAAAATCATGTCACTCGGGCCCTAGTGACAAGCATTAAGCATAGCAAAGTCATAACAACATCAATCTCAGAACATAGTGGATACTAGGGATCAAACCCTAACAAAACTAACTTGATTACATGGTAAATCTCATCCAACCCATCACCGTCCAGCAAGCCTACGATGGAATTACTCACGCACGGCGGTGAGCATCATGAAATTGGTGATGGAGGATGGTTGATGATGACAACGGCGACGAATCCCCCTCTCCGGAGCCCCGAACAGACTCCGGATTAGCCCTCCCGAGAGAGATTAGGGCTTGGCGGCGGCTCCGTATCGTAAAACGCGATGAAACTTTCTCTCTGATTTTTTTCTCCACGAAAGCAAATATATGGAGTTGGAGTTGAGGTCGGTGGACGTCCAGGGGGCCCACGAGGCAGGGGGCGCGCCCCCCACCCTCGTGGACAGGGTGTGGGCCCCCTGACGTTGATTCTGTCGCCAGTATTTTTTTATTAATTCTGAAAAGTTGCTCCGTGGATTTTCAGGTCATTCTGAGAACTTTTATTTCTGCACAAAAATAACACCATGGCAGTTTTGCTGAAAACAGCGTCAGTCCGGGTTAGTTCCATTCAAATCATGCAAGTTAGAGTCCAAAACAAGGACAAAAGTGTTTGGAAAAGTAGATATGACGAAGACGTATCAACTCCCCCAAGCTTAAACCTTTGCTTGTCCTCAAGCAATTTAGTTGACAAACTGAAAGTGATAAAGAAAAACTTTTACAAACTCTGTTTGCTCTTCTTGTTGCAAATATGTAAAGTCAGCATTCAAGTTTTCAGCATAGATTATGAACTAACCATATTCACAATAACACTTAGGTCTCTTGTTTACTCATATCAATGGCATAATCAACTAGCGAGCAATAATAATAAATCTGGGACGACAACACTTTCTCAAAACAATCATAATATGATATAACAAGATGGTATCTCGCTAGCCCTTTCCGAGACTGCAAAACATAAATGCAGAGCACCTTTAAAGATCAAGGACTGACTAAACATTGTAATTAACGGTAAAAGAGATCCATTCATAGTCATGCCCAATATAAACTAATAGTAATGCATGCAAATGACAGCGGTGCTCTCCAGCGGGTGCTTTTTAATAAGAGGGTGATGACTCAACATAAAAGTAAATAGATAGGCCCTTCGCAGAGGCAAGCAGGGATTTGTAGAGGTGCCAGAGCTCAATTTTGAAATAGAGATGAATAACATTTTGAGCGGTATACTTTCACTGTCAACATAACAACTAAGAGTTCTCGATATTTTCCATGCTACACACATTATAGGCGGTTCCCAAACAGAATGGTAAAGTTTATACTCCCCCACCACCAACAAGCATCAATCCATGGCTTGCTCGAAACAATGGTGCCTCCAACTAGCAACAATCCTGGGGAGTTTTGTTTGCAATTATTTTGATTTGATTTGAGCATGGGACTGGGCATCCCGGTGACTAGCTATTTTCTCGTGAATGAGGAGCGGAGTCCACTCCTCTTGAGAATAACCCGCCTAACATGGAAGATACAGACAGCCCTAGTTGATACATGAGCTGTTTGAGCATACAAAACAGAATTTCATTTGAAGTTTTGGAGTTTGGCACATACAAATTTACTTGGAACGCCAGGTAGATACCGCATATAGGAAGGTATGGTGGACTCATATGGAATAACTTTGGGGTTTATGGAGTTTGGATGCACAAGCAGTATTCCCGCTTAGTACAGGTGAAGGCTATAAAGAGACTGGGAAGCGACCAACTGAGAGAGCGACAACAGTCATGAACATGCATTTAAACTAATCAGCACCGAGTGCAAGCATGAGTAGGATATAATCCACCATGAACATAAATATCGTGAAAGCTATGTTGATTTTGTTTCAACTACATGCGTGAACATGTGCCAAGTCAAGTCACTCGAATCATTCAAAGGAGGATACCACCCTATCATACCACATCACAACCATTTTAATAGCATGTTGGCACGCAAGGTAAACCATTATAAGCTCCTAGCTAGTTAAGCATGGCATAAGCAACTATAATATCTAATTGTCATTGCAAACATGTTTATTCATAATAGGCTGAATCAGGAACGATGAACTAATCATATTTACAAAAACAAGAGAGGTCGAGTTCATACCAGCTTCTCTCATCTCAATCAGTTCATCATATATCGTCATTATTACCTTTCACTTGCACGACCGAACGGTGTGGATAATAATAATAGTGCACGTGCATTTGGACTAAGCTGGAATCTGCAAGCATTCAATTCAAGGGAGAAGACAAGGTAATATGGGCTCTTGATTAAATCAACTATCATGCATATGAGAGCCACTCAACATTTTCATTATGGTCTTCTCCTCTCGACCCCCAAAGGAAAGAAAAGAAATAAAACTATTTACACAGGAAAGCTTCCAACAAGCAAAAGAAGAACGAGAAATCTTTTTGGGTTTTCTTTTAATTACTACTACTACAACATGGAAAGTAAACTAACTAATTTTTTTGGTTTTTTCTTAAGGTTTATCAAACACACAAGAAGAAAGCTAGAAAAAGAAATTAAACTAGCATGGATACTACAATGAAAAAGTATGAGCACCGACAACTAGAATGAGTGTGTGAACATGAATGTAATGTCGATGAGAAATACGTACTCTCCCAAGCTTAGGCTTTTGGCCTAAGTTGGTCTATGGCCATGGGTAGCCTGGCTAATATCCAAAGTTGTAACCGGGGTCGTACTGAGATGCAGCAGCCATTGCCTCCTGAGCTGCAGCATGGCGGCGAGCTGCCTCCGTCCTCCTCTCGTACTCGTTTGCCTCCTCCCTGGTTATAACATATCTTCCTTTTGCCTGATAGTCAAAGAGGGCAGGAGCAGGGAGAGTAATATGGACAGCGCGGCGTCTGTCAAATATTAGTCGATACTGGAGGAATTGTTCATTCCTATCAAGAAAATGATGATTAACCATGGCATTATAATCTAAATAAGCGGGAGGCAACTCCCTATCATTTTCATGTACAGGTATACCAAGATAATTAGCCACACGGGTCGCATAAATCCCTCCAAACAAGTCTCCAACTAAACCATTATTATGCAACCTACATGCAGCAATTGCCCCCAAGTTGTATTGTTTATCAACTAATACAACACTCTTGAGAACACAAAGATCAGGAACACACATGTGACATGCTTCATCTTTCCCGTTAATGCACCTACCAATGAAGAGAGCAAAATAATGTATAGCAGGAAAGTGAATGCTCCCTATGGTAGCTTGTGCTATTTCTCTAGATTCTCCCACGGTGATACTAGCAAGAAAGTCTTTATATTCAGATTTACGAGGTTCATTAACACTGCCCCACTGCGGGAGTTTACAAGCAGTAGTGAAATCTTCTAGGTCCATGGTATATGATTTATCATAAATATCAAACAGGACATTTTGAGAATTACGCGAAGATGTAAATTTAAACCTTCTCACGAATGAATCAGTCAAATGGTAGTATTGAGGACACTTATCTTGCATGAAGTCCTGAAGATCAACATTACGCACATATGCATCAAATTCATTCTTGATGCCTGCTTTGACCATAAACTCCTCTGACGGCCATTCACAAGGCCGCACGTCAGCTTCCCTCGGTGGTTCGTCGTCTTGCTCACGTATTGCGAGCCTGGGTCCTTTCTTCCTTGAAGAACCGCCGGTACATTTTCCTAGACATATTTCTTCCTCTAAAAAATTTCTGAAATTTTTAGTAACTCAAAATAAAAGTGAATCAAACTCAACAAAACTGATAGCAACTACTCTCACAAGTGCCTAGAGACTATATCATGCATTAAAATTACTTGGGACCTTATAAATTTGACATGCAAGCTCAAGAACAGGGTCACCTAGGCAGCAAAAATTTGCAATGAATAAAGTACTAGAACAAAAACTAATTGCACCATTGGAGGAGTCACATACCAAAGAACAATCCCCCAAAGCAGTTTTGTGAATGGAGCTTTGAGCAAGGAGATCGAAAATGGCAGCAAAGTGAGCTAGAACTCGTGCTTGAGCTGGATGGTTATTTTTTGGGGGGAGGAAGAAGAAGTGTGTGGGTGCAGGAATAAGTGGAGGGGGGCTACCGTGGGCCCACGAGGCAGGGGGCGCGCCCTGGACCCTCGTGGCCAGGTGCCAGCCCCCCCTGCTGTGTTCTCAGTGCCAGATATTCTCAAATATTCCAGAAAAAATCATATTAAATTTGCAGGGCATTTGGAGAACTTTTATTTTCGGGGTATTTTTTATTGCACGGATAATCCAGAAAACATACCAAAAATACTATTTTACTTTATTTAATCTAAATAACAGAAAGTAAAAGGAGGGTACAAAAGGTCGTGCCTTCTAATTTCATCCGTCACATGCTCATCAAAAGGAATCCACTAACAAGGTTGATCAAGTCTTGTTAACAAACTCATTCCGAATCGCATGAAACCAGAGAAATTTCGAATAACACTAGGTTACCTCAACGGGGATATGCACATTCCCAATAATAAGAATATCATATTTCTTCTTGACAATAGGAAGAGGAAATTCAAAACCTCCAATAATGATAGTTGGAATTTTTCCAATAGAATTGATGCTATGAACTTGAGGTTGTTTCGTCGGAAAGTGTACCGTATGCTCATTACCATTAACATGAAAAGTGACATTGCCTTTCTTGCAATCAATAACAGCCCCTGCAGTATTCAAAAAGGGTCTACCAAGGATAATCGACATACTGTTGTCCTCAGGAATATCAAGAATAACAAAGTCTGTTAAGATAGTAACATTTGCATCCACAACAGGCACATCCTCACAAATACCGACGGGTATAACAGCTGATTTATCAGCCATTTGCAAAGATATTTTAGTAGGTGTCAACTTATTCAATTCAAGTCTACGATATAAAGAGAGAGGCATAACACTAACACCGGCTCCAAGATCACATAAAGCAGTTTTAACATAGTTTCTTTTAATGGAGCATGGTATAGTTGGTACTCCTGGATCTCCAAGTTTCTTTGGTATTCCACCTTTAAAAGTATAATTAGCAAGCATGGTGGAAATTTCAGCTTCCAGTATCTTTCTTTTATTTGTAATAATATCTTTCATGTACTTAGCATAAGGATTCACTTTAAGCATATCAGTCAAACGCATACGCAAAAAGATAGGTCTAATCATTTCAGCAAAGCGCTCAAAATCCTCATCATCCTTTTTCTTGGATGGTTTAGGAGGAAAAGGCATGGGTTTCTGAACCCATGGTTCTCTTTCTTTACCGTGCTAGGTTATCAGGATCAACAGCAGGTTCAATCTCTACATCATTATTATTGCTAGGTTGAGCATCAACATGAACATTATTATTAACATTATCACTAGTTTCATGTTCATCACCGGATTGTGTTTCAGCATCAGAAATAGAAATATCATTGGGATTCTCAGGTGTGCCTACAACAGGTTCACTAGAAGCATGCAAAGTCCTATCATTTTTCTTTTTCTTCTTTTTAGAAGGACTAGGTGCATCTACATTATTTTCTTGGGAATCTTGCTCAATTATCTTAGGATGGCCTTCAGGATACAAAGGTTCCTGACTCATTTTACCTGTTCTAGTAGCCACTCTAACAGCAAAAGCATGTTTATTATTTAATTCATAGAGCAAATCACTTTGAGCTTTAAGTACTTGTTCTGCTTGAGTGGTAACCATAGAAGCATATTTACTAATGAGTTTAAGTTCACCTTTAACTTTAGACATATAATCACTCACGCGTCCAATCATGTAAGCATTACTCTTTAATTCTCTACCAACATAAGCATTGAAATTTTCTTGTCTAGCCATAAAGTCATCAAATTCATCCAAGCATTGGCTAGCAAACTTAGTAGATGGGATTTCAACTTTATCATACCTATAGAGAGAATTTACCTTTACTACCTATGTCGGGTTATCGAGACCATGTGTTTCTTCAATAGGTGGTAAATTAAGACCATGTATTTCTTCAACAGGAGGTAAATTCTTAACATCTTCAGCTTTAATACATTTTTCTTTCATAGATTTCTTTGCCTCTTGCATATCTTCAGGACTGAGAAATAGAACACCCCTCTTCTTCGGAGTTGGTTTAGGAGTTGGCTCAGGAGTTGGTTCAGGAAGTGTCCAATTGTTTTCATTAGTCAACATATTATTCAATAGCAATTCAGCTTGATCGACTGTTCTTTCCTTGAAAACACAACCAGCACAACTATCCAAATGGTCCTTGGAAGCATCAGTTAGTCCATTATAAAAGATATCAAGTATTTCCTTTTTTCTTAAGAGGATGATCAGGCAAAGCATTAAGTAATCGGAGAAGCCTCCCCCAAGCTTGTGGGAGACTCTCTTCCTCAATTTGCACAAAATTATATATTTCCCTCAAGGCAACTTGTTTCTTATGAGCAGGGAAATATTTAGCAGAGAAGTAATAAATCATATCCTGGGAACTACGCACACGACCAGGATCAAGAGAATTAAACCAAGTTTTGGCATCACCCTTTAATGAGAATGGAAATATCTTAAGGATATAATAGTAGCGTGATTTCTCATCATTAGTGAACAGGGTGGCTATATCATTCAATTTAGTAAGATGTGCCACAACGGTTTTAGATTCATACCCATAAAAAGGATCAGATTCAACCAAAGTAATCATCTCAGGATCGACAGAGAATTCATAATCCTTGTCAGTAACAAAGATAGGTGAAGTAGCAAAAGCATTGTCATATTTCATTCTAGCATTCAGAGTTTTCTGTTTCAGTTTAGCTAATAACTTCTTGAGATCAGATCTATCATTGCAAGCAAGAAAATCTCTAGCAGTTTCTTCATCCATAACATAACCCTCAGGAACAATAGGCAATTCATATTTAGGGGGATAACCTTCATTATCACTATCTTCAATAATTTCATTTTCTATAATTTCATTCTCTCTAACCCTAGCAAGTTGTTCATCAAGATATTCACCTAATGGCACAGTAGTTTCAAGCATAGAAGCAGTTTCATCATAAGTATCGTGCATAGTAGAAGTGGCATCATCAATAACATGCGACATATCAGAATTAATAGCAGAAGTAGGTTTAGGTGTTGCAAGCTTACTCATAACAGAAGGAGAATCTAGTGCAGAGCTAGATGGCAGTTCCTTACCTCCCCTCGTAGTTGAGGGATAAATCTTAGTTCTTTCGTCTTTCAAGTTCCTCATAGTGACCAGCAGATATAAATCCCAAGTGACTCAAAGAAAAGAGCTATGCTCCCCGACAACGGCGCTAGAAAATATTCTTGATAACCTACAAGTATAGGGGATCGCAACAGTTCTCGAGGGTAGAGTATTCAACCCAAATTTATTGATTCGACACAAGGGGAGCCAAAGAATATTCTCAAGTATTAGCAGTTGAGTTGTCAATTCAACCACACCTGGATAACTTAGTATCTGTAGCAAAGTATTTAGTAGCAAAGTAGTATGGAAGTAACAGTAACGGTAGCAAAAGTAACAATAGCAATTTTGTAGTAATTGTAACAGTAGCAACGGTAAAGTAAATAAGCAAAGCACAATATGTGAAAAGCTCGTAGGCATTGGATCAGTGATGGATAATTATGTCGGATGTGATTCCTCATGTAATAGTTATAACATAGGGTGACACAGAACTAGCTCCAATTCATCAATGTAATGTAGGCATGTATTTGAATATAGTCATACGTGCTTATGGAAAAGAACTTGCATGCTATCTTTTGTCCTACCCTCCCGTGGCAGCGGGGTCCTAATGGAAACTAAGGGATATTAAGACCTCCTTTTAATAGAGTACCGGACCAATGCATTAGCACTTAGTGAATACATGAACTCCTCAAACTACGGTCATCACCGAGAAGTATCCCAATTATTGTCACTTCGGGGTTGTCGGATCATAACACATAATAGGTGACTATAGACTTGCAAGATAGGATCAAGAACTCACATATATTCATGAAAACATAATAGGTTCAGATCTGAAATCATGGCACTCGGGCCCTAGTGACAAGCATTAAGCATAGCAAAGTCATAGCAACATCAATCTCAGAACATAGTGGATACTAGGGATCAAACCCTAACAAAACTAACTTGATTACATGGTAAATCTAATCCAACCCATCACCGTACAGCAAGCCTACGATGGAATTACTCACACACGGCGGTGAGCATCATGAAATTGGTGATGGAGGATGGTTGATGATGACGACGGCGATGAATCCCCCTCTCCGGAGCCCCGAACGGACTCCAAATCAGCCCTCCCGAGAGAGATCAGGGCTTGGCGGCGGCTCCGTATCGTAAAATGCGATGAAACTTTCTCTCTGATTTTTTTCTCCGTGAAAGCAAATATATGGAGTTGGAGTTGAGGTCGGTGGACATCCAGGGGGCCCACGAGGCAGGGGGCGCGCCCTAGGGGAGGGGGCGCGCCCCCACCCTCATGGATAGGGTGTGGGGCCCCTGACGTTGATTCTTTTGCCAGTTTTTTTGTTAATGCTGAAAAGTTGCTCCATGGATTTTCAGGTCATTCCGAGAACTTTTATTTCTGCACAAAAATAACACCATGGCAATTCTGCTGAAAACATCGTCAGTCCAGGTTAGTTCCATTCAAATCATGCAAGTTAGAGTCCAAAACAAGGGCAAAAGTGTTTGGAAAAGTAGATACGACGGAGACGTATCACATTGTCACTTTGCTTTGCATGATCATATAGATCTGGCATGATTTTTGTTGCAAGGCAACTGTTCATCATTGTTTACATGTTACACTAGATCATTGCACATCCTGGTACACTGCCACAGGCTTTCATATGTAGTCATCATTTACATTATGAGTTATGAGTAAATAAAGTGTAGTGTTATCTAGAGTGTTGCCCCTACCTGGTGAGGAATGATAAAAATGAGAGCCCAAAAAGAGCTAAAAAGAGGTAAAATGGCCCAATAAAAACAGAGAATAGAGAGAGAGAGAGAGAGAGAGAGAGAGAGAGAGAGAGTACTGACCTTTTGTACACATTTCTGCTTCAAAGTAGCACCATGTTCTTCATATAGAGAATTTTCATATTTATCATTGTCATACTAGTGGGGAATTTTACATTATAGAAACTGGCTTGTATATTCTGATGACGACCTTCCTCAAATGCTTGAGGTCTTCATGAGCGAGCAAGTTGGATGCACACCCCATCTTAGTTCATTTGGATATCTTTCATACATTCATAGATCTAGTGCATCTGTTGCATGGCAATCACTATTCCTCACATTAATATCGACTAGATGGCTTCTTCATTTTCTAAAGGTCGGCTGCTTTAGTGTGAGACTTTCTTGATTTTTATATTCTTATAAATCTCTATCATCATTCTATTCGCCATCCAAAGTGCTAAAGGACCTAAGCTCGTGGTCAAGTATTGCATTGGGGTTTAGTAGTTGCTTCAATGTGAGCGTAGCTTCTAAGCATGTTCATGCGTCTGGGTCTAACTCATGATTCGATTATCTTTATACAAGGATGACTTAGCGTGCTATACCTGTTAATCTTAAGTAGGAAAACTTGCACTTTAGCATTTTATTCTTGAAAGGTAATGATTGTTTATCCATATGCTCATGTATCATTGTTTTAATGTCAAATTTATAGATTATTACCATGAACACTTTTAACTTGAGTTCACATATACATTACATCATTTGATCAAGATTAAACTAGGTAGCATTCAACTTCAAAACTTATCTTTGTTTTACAATCTACCTACTCGAGGACGAGTAAGGATTAACCTTGGGCATGTTGATACGTCTCAAACATATCTGTAATTTTTTATTGGTTTACGCTATTATATCATAACTTTTGTATACTTTTTATGCTAATTTATATTATTTTTCAGGACTAGCCAATTAATTGATGCTCAGTGCTAGTTGTTGTTTTCTGTATGTTTTGACTTTAGAAAATCAATATTTACGAAGGTTAAAAAAATCTGATGGTTTAAACAATTTTTTGGGGGCATGAAGGTTCCAGAAAGCACTGAAGGAGAATGAGAAGAGCTACAGGAGCCCCACACAACCACCTAGCGCGGCCAGGCCCTAGCTAGGGTGCACCCCGAGGCCGTGTGGGTGACCCCCTATCCACCGCCTATAATTCCTATAAATACAGAAACCCTTTGCAAGATTTGTATTTGAATTTTTTCACCATTGCAAGCTTCTATTTCGAGAAGATACAATATGGAGGCTTGTTCTGGTACTTTGCCCCAGAGGGAATCCATTGCCAGGGGCTTCTTCATCAACCTTGCTTCCTCCATGGCCATGTGTGAGTTGGTTACTTAGGACCTTAGGGTCCATAGTAGTAGCTAGATGGCTCTGCCCCCTCTCTCTCTGATCTTTAATACTAAGTCCAGTTGAGTTGCCTCACATGATCGGATCCATCCGATGTAGTTTGTGGATGTGTTTGTTGGGATCTGATGAATTTCCACTTTATGATCAGATTATTCATTGAATTCAATTGAATCTTTTGAGATTTTCTTGATGTATAATTGAACAACCTTGAATGCTCTCTGGTCTATCTATCTTCTTTGGCCAAGTTTGATGGGGTTGTCTTCAGAGGGAGTTGTGCTTTGTAGTGGGTTCTAATCCCATGGCATTCTATATCCCAGTGACAGAAAGGGACAAGACACATATTGTATTATTGCCACTAAGGATAAAACGATAGTGTCTCGTCATATTGATTGATGTTTTACCGTCTACATTATGTCATCATGTTTATTGTAATGACATGTTTCTTGTAAACTTAATACTTTGAGATGCATGCTAGAAACCGGTCTTGGGGTGGAGTACTAATAGTAGATGCAGTTGGATTAATAGTCTACTTATCACAGACGTAATGCTTACCCCCTCCTGTCCGGTGTGTTAGGCTTGCTAGGAGTCATAGCGCAACCAAGGTGGAATTCTATTGGCGCCAAGTGATGGCCCCATCTGGTTCATTTCGTCCAATCAGCTAATGTCTCTATTAAAGAGGGCAAGCAAACTAGCGTACATGCCCACAACAAAAATTTGTTTATGCATCTGCGTGTGAGGGAAATTTTCTCACGCAAGAATAGTGGCCATACATTGGTAAGTTGGGTGCAACTGGTAATTAATTTAGGCGAGGTGGGGTGCGACACAGAGTTAAACTAGGGGAGAGAGAGGGACAACTCAGCCGATTAATTAGACAAATTAAATGCTTACCAGTCTTATTCTTAAGGATTTCAAAACAAATAGAAATTGCTAGTGAGTCTAACACACCGGACCGAAGGGAGTATACGAGATTATACCAAGAATGATCATAGTCATAAATATAAATATTGCAATTTAATCATTGCTGAACTGTAATTTGTTCACCACACCACACTTGTATGCTAAAGAGAGATGCCACTACCCACTCGTGAACCTATGCCCCTACGTCTATTCTCCTTTACTGAAAACAAATATTTCCTTTACCGTCCAATAGCTTTTACTTTTACCTACTATCTCTATGACTTGTAGTTTAATTTCTAACTAGCAAGACAAGGGGATTGACAACCCTCTTACTATGTTGTGGATAAACTTGTTTTGTGTTTTGTGTGCGGGCACCGTTCACTTTGTTTGCTGGGAGGCTCCTTCTAGTTCAATAAACCTTGGTTCTTTAATCGAGGAAAATACTTATTTCTAGGTTAAATCACCCTTACACTTGGGGGATCCCAACACTCTTGCGAGAGAGCAAGTAGGCTCCCTTTCCAGGAATCATTGACCAGCCATTATCTTAGTTTTTGAAAAGATTATGCATTTCGGATTTGATTTCCCAACTACGGTTATGAGACATATGCTACATCAGACTCGAGACATATGTTGTAGATCAGTTGAGGCAAATATTAATTGCTTTTATTTCAAAATTAGCACCATGATGTGGTAAAATGATAATTGCAACTCATAATTACATTAAACTTGAGCATGTCAGTGCTATGATAAATTCCTCTAAGAAATATTTAACACAGGAAGAAAAAAAGTGTTAGTATTTTGGAACTAATCGAAGCCCAGTCTAATAGTTCTTGAGCACATAGGGGGACTTCATCCATGCTTTTGTGTGCTTTGATGGATTTGAGCTTGAAGCAAAATATCTGGAAAGACAAATCCAATTTTCAGGATCATTTATTCACACAAATTTGAATTAAAACAAGTTGTATGGAAGAAATTGTAGGGAGTTGATCATGTGCTCCTCTAAACTTTAGATAATGAAATATTTATTTTTCTAGCTTATCTCCCTCAAGGTGAATTCATTTATCCTGACTTCTGGGCAAAGGATGGGTGTTATTCCGCTCTTTGGTACTGATATTGCATTTCTTCCTCGTTTTCTCCTCCCATTCTTTGCAATTTGGTCAACCAATACCTCTTATCAGGCTTTTTCATGTTAAGAACATGGATAGCTTGGAAGATTAGGCCTGGGTAAGGGCAAAATTTCTCTTGACTTATCGACTATTTAGTTGATTCAAGTAATATAAGCTTTTTCTATAGCAATGTATAAAGCACAATTAGCTTGGCAAATTGAGTTTGTTCAAAAGTTTCTAGTTTATCGAAGCAGACATGTTGATCTTAGAGTTAGCTACCTCAATGTACTGCCTTAACAAAACTAAATAGGTTAGAAACTCAATAAAGATATTTTTTCATCCTGAATTCCTAGTTGAGGAGGAATACTACTGTAGCGCCCAAGATGCAATTCTATCCCGATCACGTGAGGAATTCATGATTAGGGCAAAATCCAATTTATAGCGCATAGCAAGGTGGATATCATTACAACATACCATGTACCAAATAGATGAGAATGCCAGATAGAGGCTTACACTCGCCACAAGCTACAACATGAATACATCAACATTTAGCAATCATCATATAGAAGAGCAGGATCCCACTACGGATGAAATCAAACGAAAAAGAAGAACAACATCCACCGTGCTAATCACAGGCTCCCGACCGGGAACCCATCCTATGATCGACGAAGTGGAAGAAGCAGAACAAGAACTCCAAAAGCAAACATGCATCGCTCTCACGTCAAAGCATCGCTTTACCTGTACCTGCACCTATTGTTGTAGTAATTCTGTGAGCCATGAGGACTCGACAATCTCATTACCAAGGGTATCAAGACTAGCAAAGCTTAATAGGTATGGGATGGCTAAGTAGTGAGGTTGCAGCAAGCACTAAGCATTTTATGGTGGCTAACTTACGAGTACAAGAGTAAGATGAGTAGACCACACATAACAGTTGCAAACTAGTAATGATCAAGAAGTGATCTTGTACTACTTACGAGTCAAACATAACCCCACCGTGTTCTCTTCCCGAACTCCCTCGAGAAGAGATGATCACGGTTACGCATGCGGTTGGTGTATTTTATTTAGATTTAGTGTCAAGTTATCTACAACCGGTATTATAAATTTCCAAGTCCACATAACCGTGGACATGGTTTTCGAAAAGATTTAGCCCTGCAGAGGTGCTCCAAGTAGTCCAATAAATTACCACACGCATCCGATGGAACATTCTCACGCCATGATAACACGATTCTTACGACAAGGAATCCCGTTGGACAAGTCACTCGTCGAAGATACAACTAAACCAGCAATACCACCCGGTGTGTTGTCACCTTGATAAGAGTCGTGTGTATCTCGTTCTCAGGACACAGTCGTTTATGCATAGTGGACAATAGCCAAAAGACCCCGAGTTACCCCGAGGCGGCACCGCCGACTGCTAGGTAGGTGGACCAACACTCATGAGGAGCACTGGCCCGATTTGTTGATTAATTATCCACGGGGTCCAGAAAGTCCATATGTAAGTTTTAGTTGTTATTAGGCAAATGTAAAAAAAAGTTGGGCCTTGCTGGAAGAGTTAAACCTAAGAGAATGATTAGGGAGGTCCCCATAAAACCCCACACATGTTAGGAGCGGTCATCATGGAATATAACACCGGTATGACAAAAACTAGGGCAGCAAGAGTGGAACAAAACACCAAGGAAAAGGCCGAGCCTTCCACCCTTTACCAAGTATATAGATGCATTAATTAAATAAGAGATATTGTGATATCCCATGATATCCATGTCCCAACATGGAACAACCTGCATTGCACTTGCAACTATCAACGCTACAAGAGGTGTTGAGCAAAGCGGTAACATAGCCAAACAATGATTTGCTGGGATGGTGGAGGTAAGAGGCTTATCATGGCATATTGGGAGGCTTGACAAACAAGTGGTAGGAAGCGAGACATAACAATAGCATCGAGACAACTAGCAAAGCAAAGATAGTAGTGATATCCAAGGTAATGATCATCTTGCCTGAAATCCCGTTTGGAAGAAGATCGAATCCATTAAGTAGTCGAATAGCCATAGTCGAACGAATCCTCACAATTGCAACATTCTCGGAACTATCGAGAAGAAGCAGAACCAAAAAGAAGCAAAACAACACAGTAAACACACAAGCATAAACATGGCATGATGCACAAACAAGTATGATACATGTCCGGTATAAGTAGGCATGGCATGGCAAGAGGTGAAGCAAAATTAAACTACACATCTAGGCAAATTTAAATGAGGCCGGAAACTACAGATAACAATTAAGGAAAACCCAATATGCATATTTTCGAATTTTCTACCATTCCGCCTAAAACCATATTTTATTGTTGTTAAGCAGGGAAATAAAGTGCACCATGTTAATCTACACATTTTTCTACCCCATTTACATATAAAGTTTATTTAATTCGGAGCTACGGTTATTTAGTTATGAAACAAACCATTTTAGCAAGTCATTTACACAAATGAATGCAAACAACAATTTAAACATTTTTAACATGCATGAAAGTTGGATATTACAGAGCTACATGAAATTCTAAGCATTTTACATGTATGAGTCATTTTAATCCGATGCACGGTTATTTAGTTATTTTATGCATGAGGATGACAAACAAGTTAGATGCAATTTATGAAAATGTTGGCATGATGATATGGAGCATTTGTCGTCATGGCGGAAGTAATTGGGAGCCACGGCAGCGATACGAAAATGGTGCCACGACAACGTTCCAGTTCTGGTAACTATTTGAGATACCGGTGCTAAGGAACAAATGTGGATGTGATCGAGTGAAGCAAAAGATGGTAGGATGATCCCGGTTACCGGGTTCCCACGTGCCGGTGGCATGGCAAACAAGGAACAACGTGCAACAAACAGTCGCACACTAAACAAACATAGGGTGCCTCTCATATAACACATGCATCCGTCCACTGGCGGTCCTCTTGACGGTTATACCTTTGAAGCGTGCATTCGGGGTGGTTCCAGTTCGATGCAGTGGAGATGTTCACCGATCATCGTGGAAGTAGTGGTACTTGGTGACATGCATGGGATGGGAGTCCAACACCTGTCGGAGAGGGACATGACGCATCCAAGGTCTTCGGTGCCGTGGCACTTGGCACTTCAAGACGGTCCTTGGACTTGACATGGCACGTGACAGAAGGCAACAAGGCATGGAGGTGCACGGGGTAGCAAATCAAGTGGTAGTGCAAGGTATCCACCCGAACAGAGCCGCGACAAGTCTTGGCCATGGTGGTGGTTCGGCGGTGTTGGCGGGGAGCCTGCCGAACAGAGCAGCGCACAAGGACAACAGTGGTGAGCAAGGCAGCACCAGGGCCATGGAAGGTAAGAGGCAACAACCGCAAGAGGCATCAGCAGGGCCGCGGGAGGAAGAGACCGGGAGGCGGACGGATGCGGCACTATGCGGGGGGTGTTGTGGTCGGGGACGCGGGTAGGAGGAGGCTCATCGAGGCCATGAAGATGTCCGATTGCAAGACTGCTTGGCGAGCTGCTAGAGGTGTTGCTGGTGCGTGGCCAAGGCGGCGAGGCCACAGGAGACGCAGTGGCAGCAATGTGCAAGTCGTGGAGGCGATTGGAGCAAGGGAGGATGGCAATCAGTCATGGAAGTGTACAGCAGAGCCGGCGGCTCGAGCGAGCTACATGAGGGTGCGATGAAAGGCGAGGTAGCAGCAAGGTAGGAGGCTTGCGGGCGGCGACGCGACACTGAACTAAGGGCGATGCCATGGCGGGGTGAGCTCACGCATGTGAGAAGCGGAGGCAAGTGGGAAGGGAAGGGATAGATGGCTAGGGGAGCAACACGGAGTACGATGCTCGCCGATGACAATGACAATAGTCATAGGAAATGGCCGGTGCGGCGGCACGGGGCGCGGGATCGACGCGGGGTGCGAGGCTCTTGCTTCTCTCTGCGGGTGGAGGCGTGAGGAGGGGATCAGGAAGAGACATGCGTGGGGATCGGGAAGAGAGGTGGCGACACTGTGGGAGTGCCTGCAGGAGAGGGCCGGTCATGAGAGAACGAGGGGGAGTGCTAGGTTTCCAGACCAGTCAAGGGTAGGCTTCCTTATATTGGCAGGGATCTAGGGTTAGGGTTTTTTAGGGGGTTCGGAGCCCTCCAATCGCCATCGCACGGCTCCAGCGAGGGGGAGGCTAGGTGGGTTTAGGTGGGCTGCAATGGCTGTATAGAGTGGCTTGGTCAGAGAAAGGAGGGAAGGAGAGGCCCGACAACAAAGTTTGTTTTAAGAAAACGTCCGAGAATATGACCAGCTATAGTGCCGCTATGGTTTAACAGATGGGCTATCAAACAGACTCCGAATGCGATGAAATTTGACAAGCGCTCTACCTACAATATAACAAGAGCACACATCAACTTTAAACCTATTCCGACAACATTTAATTCCCACTTAGAAAATAATATTTTAGCGATGTCGCGGGCATGTGGATGTGTGGTTGGTCTGGAAACGGTCAACGAAGAGGACGGGGAGAACCAGTGGCGGCACTAGTGGTATTCTAGGCATTTCACGGAATACCAAAGAATCTGGCCCAAAAAAATGAGTATACATGTTATACACCGAAGCCCGCTAGAGCAGCCCATCCAGTGCTCATCCAGCCACGCACGAGACGGCAACGACGCAACAGAGAAGGTCTCCGTCTCCCACTCTTCCTCTCTCGATGTAAATCCACAAACCTAGTTGACCGCTGATGGTGTCGACACCAGCAAGCGAGGCCCGGTGGATGAGGTGGGTCCTCTGCCCCTCGCCGTCTCCCTCCCCTCCCCTCCCTTCCCCTCTGGCCCTCTCCTTCCCCTCCACCTCCGGCCTCCATGGTTGTGGTCCCTGCGGGGCAGCACCGCTGCAGGCTTCCTCCGGCCTCCTTCACCGTCGCTAGTCGCCGCTTTTGTCCGCCAGCCGACAATTTAGAAGGAGAAACCACCCAATCCATTCAGTTTTGCATCCATCTACAAATTACCAAGGTAAATTTCCTCTATTTTTTAAACAAATTTGAATCTTTTTTGATAAATTTCCAATGCTAGAAGCCACTGGTCTGCCGCGGATTGATTGGTACTTTGTTGATTTGTTCTTGTATAAATTGTAATTGTTTGTACAACTGTCCATCAGTCCATGCCACTGATTGCTACTTTGTTTATGTAAATTGTGATTGTCTTTCCATTCAGTCCATGCCACATTGCAACCGCGACTGATTTCTACTTTGTTTGTGTAATGTAGATGAAGAAAAAGTATGTTGGCATATTTGAAATGTGGGACATATCTTCCAACTAAGGCAAGGAAAATAATTTCTACGTCCACATTTGTTGTTTGTTCTATCATATTGCTTTGGCCAATTTTTTTTGCTATTATTATTGATGTATGGTCATCGAGTCATTGATATTGCCACAATGTTATTTTGTGGCATCGATGTATGATCATCGAGTCATACCTATTATATTGTTGTTAGAGATACCGCCACAATGATATTTTGCTACTATTATCAATTTATGGTCATCGAGTCATTGATGTTACCATCTTACGACATATTTATCGTTCTATTATATTGCTTAGGCAAAAAAATTACAAGAATACCCAGGAGCAAATTCCTGGCTCCGCCACTAAGAACCGGCAACTATGAACGGATGCAAGTTTTGAAAAGAATGGTGGCAAACAAAGTGCCGATGCGATGCGAATGATGTGATGATGAATGCAATAAACTAATAAAACACACGGCGACAACGAAAAACATGGAAGGCGTCTGGAGCATCGGTCTCGGGCTGTTACAACTAATCACAGAATTCACAGAGTGCATAGCCTTCACATTAAGGGCGTGTTTGGTTACATTGTCGATCCAGCCTGGCCCGGCGAGCCTGGCTCTATTGAGCCGGTTTGAGGGGATGCAGGCCAAAAAACACCAGATGCACATAGTTTGGTTGGCTGCATGCCCCTAGTTCCATGAGACAACCATTTTCGACCCGGCATTTGGTTGCTCGCATTGCATTAGGCGCACATATGACATGGTGTTTGGTTGTAACCTGCATAAGGTGTTTTCACCACTTCAAACTAGTGGTGAGCTTACCACACCAAATCTAAACATGTAGCACCATCTACTTAAACAAATGACAGTTCATCCTAACTAGTATCAAATGGTAGTTCAAATTATTAAGAGCCATTGGCTAAATAAGGGATAGTTCATCGGTGTTGCTGCTACCAGATCTTCCTCTTCCTCTCCTCTTCTTCTGCTTCTGCTTCTGCTACTGCTGCTGCTGCTTCTTGTTCTTCTTCCATCTTCAAATCATGCACTAACCTCTGTTAAGCCACATCGCCTCTGCCCACTCCAACCTTTTGTTCTTCCAAGCGTCATTGTCAAATGCCTCCACACCATGCCCAGAGCTAACAACATTGTCAGGCTGGACATCTTCCTCCTCAGGCACGTGTTCATGAAAGCCCCACTAGAGGATCCAGTTATGCAGAATGCAACAAGCAAGAACTAGCTTAACCTGAGTGGAGTATGGGTGGAATGGCTCCAAATGCCCTCTCAACAGTTACTCTAAAGCTGGAGTGTCTAAGATTAAACAGCTCCTGTGCAGTCCTAGGATAGTTCCTACTAGAGAACTCGTTGAGATGGTACCTTGTTTTCCTGAAGGGTGGAAGAATACCCGACCGACATGCATAGCCATCATCTCCAAGGTAGAACTTGTCGTCGGGGATGTTGATCCCATCAGGTCGACTCATGCTGTCAGTGAGAATGCTAGCATCATGCGCTAACTCCTCCCAACCAGCCAGCACATATGTGAACTTCAGATCAAAGTCAACAGCAGCAAGCACATTCTGGCTTGTGTAGTGCTTCCTCCCCCTATATGCTGCAGACTGTGACCTAGGAACTCTGGCAGTGACATGAGTACCATCTATTGCCCCAATGCAATCCTGAAAATGGCATCACAAGCCTATTTTTTTCGAGGGTACGCCAATGGCGTACCATAGCTTTATAGAAGATAGAGAGTATTTACAAGAAGTGTCACTCCAATTGCGTACAATCGGGTGAGACACAAAACCCCAACTCGAACACCTACAAGAGGACTCTAGTCTACTCTCTCATGAATCGTTGTAAACCTCCAACTCCGCCAGCCGCTTGCCTCCATTTCGCCAGTTCCGCGAGGATCATCATGGCCACCTCCCTTGGCCTCCTTTGCTGCTCCGTCCTGTTATACACCCTCGCATTTCTTTGCTTCCAAAGGGCCCAAATTGTTGCAATGAATAAAGTGTCAAAGCCTCTCTTCTCCGTTCTCTGGTATTTCTCCCTCTCTTTGAGCCACCATTGCAGTGTGGTGTCGTTCGGTGCTGGGTCAGCACCCTCTAAGTGGCTAGTCTCCCAAATGGTACACCAAACTTCCCTCGCGTAAGTGCAGCGGGACAGGATGTGATCGGCATTATCTTGTTCTTGCAAGCATGTGTAGCGAGGAGAGGGTTCTTCTTGCAGACCGTGTCGTGCACGTCTATCCGACGTCCAGATCCTATATTGCATTGCCAGCCATGCGTATATCTTGCACTTTAGTGGTGCCCAGCTCTTCCAGATGCAATTCGCCATTGGTGTTCTCGACAGAGTAGAGCAAAGGCTTTTGTATATCGAGCGGGCAGAGTATTGACCTGACGTCGAGCAAGTCCAGCTGAATTTGTCCGGCTCTTGTGTGTTCCTCCATACCGCGCCAATGGCCTGGCAAAGGTGCATGCACTGCAACTGTGCCGTGAATGATACATCCGGCTGACAATCTGCTTCCCATCTGTTATCCTGAAATGCTTGCTGCACCATGCGCGAGTTAACGATTCTTGTTTGCACCGTGGCCAAAATCAACAGCGCAATATCCGCAACAGCAAGCCCACCAATCCACCGATCTCGCCAGAATAAGACGCAGTCTCCCTTGCCCACTTCTATCCGTACGAGCCTGTCGAACACCGCCCGAGGTACCTTGTCTTCGACCATTGGGAGGCCCTACCATGGCCTGGATGCGTCAGTCTTCTGAAGCCATTCCCATCTGGCCCTTAAAGCCACCGCTTGTAGCTTCATGTTTTTAATCCCCAGTCCACCGTAGCATTTGGGTCTGCAAATGGTATCCCACGCGACGAGGCACTGTCCTCCGTTCACCTTCTCTTTGCCAGCCCAGAAGAATGATCGCATCCACTTAGTTATCTCCTCAAACACCCAAGCCGGGGCGTCCATAACCATGAGATGATGCAAAGGGCTTGCTGAAACCACCGATTGGACAAGAATGAGATGGCCAGGGCGCTGTATCATTCCTCTCTGCCAAGCGGGGATATAGTGTCGCACCTGGTCCAGCATGGGTTGCCAATCTACCCTTGTGAGGCTCTTGATGGCTAGCTGGAGTCCGAGATATTTGCAAGGGAATTCTGTCAGCTCGCATTGCAGTAAGTTTGCCACCCTTTGCTTATCCTCCAGGTCTCCTCTGATCACTACCACCGATGATTTCCGGTAGTTCACGTGCAATCCAGAGGCCTCCCCAAAAGCAGCAAGCACCGCTCTGACAAAGTCAAGATCTTGGTTTGTCGGCTTGATGAACAGAGCCACGTCGTCTGCGTAGATTGAGATCCTTTGTACTGCTGCAACTCCTGGTATGGGGCTTATTACGCTTTGTTCTAAGGCCTTATGCACCATTTTCGTGAGCACATCCATTGCCAAGATGAATAGCATAGGGGAGATGGAATCTCCTTGGCGCAGTCCACAGGCATGACCAAGGCTCTTCCCTGGCACTCCATTAACGATCACCTTTGTGCTTGCCGTTTGTAGCAAAGTTGCCACCCAAGATCTCCATTTAAGCCCAAAACCCTTGGCGGTCAGCACCTCGAAGAGAAACGGCCAGGACAGCGAGTCGAAAGCGCGTGATATGTCAAGCTTTAGAAACACTCCTGGGATCTTCCGAGCATGAATCTTGCGGGCAACTTGTATGACTAGCAGGAAATTGTCGTGTAGGTGTCGCCCCTTGACGAACGCGGATTGGTTCACTTCCACAATCTCCGGTAGCAGTTTTTGTAGTCGATTTGCAAGCACCTTGGCGAAGAGCTTTGGTATACTATGTATTAGGCTGATGGGTCGGAAATCTCCAATCTCTTCCGCGTCCGGTTTCTTGGGGATGAGGATAATGTGTGCCTTGTTTAACTTTGCCATGCCCCTGCCATCCCCAACGTAGAACTTCATCATCGCTGCCATAACATCCTTGATGGTCGTCCAGGCCCTCTGGTAGAATGCAGCAACAAAACCGTCCGGGCCCGGCGCTCGGTCCGGTGGCAGTTCCTTGATCACTCCCCAAACCTCCTCTTCGGTAATCATCTCCTCTAGCGCTGTCAGATCGTGCTGCTGCACTCCCAGGAACTGGAGATCGAGGGAATGCTCTCTCATGCGCTCCCGCCCAATCAGGCTTTCATAAGCTTGATAGAACGCTTCCTCCTTGAGCTTCTGATCCGTGATGATCTCCCCATCGCGTTTGATATGTGGGATGAAGTTTTTTGTTCTCCGTCTGTTCGCCACTGCTTGAAAGAGCTTTGTGTTGGCATCCCCTTCCCTTAACCACCTCATACGCGATCTCTGACGGTCTATTGTGCGCTCCAGCGCCGCGAGCCCAAGCAGGGAATGCTTCAGCGTTCGGCGCAGCCAGGTTTCCGGCCTCTCAAGAGAGCGCTGCTCCTGTGCCAAGTCTAGCTTATGGATCACCCAAGTGGCAACTCGCATGAGTAGCTTGACATTGCCAATCTTCCGCTGTCCCCAAGCTTGAAGGTAGGCGGCCGTGTTTCTTAGTAGGCAGTCCAGACGTTTGTACGGATCCACAATCTCCGGGTCACAGACCCAAGCCTCCTGGACAGCCTCATCGAAGCCCTCCAACTTCATCCAGAACATCTCGAATCTGAATCTTCTTTTAGTGCAGAAACCAGCGCTCGTAGTCAAGAGGAGCGGGGCGTGGTCGGATACCCCAGTTGACAGCGCTTGCAAGAGGCAGTCAGTGTTCTCCATATCCAATCCATTGAAGTGAGTATGCGATCAACCTTTGTCAGGGTGGGGGCATCCCTCTCGTTAGACCACGTATATCTCTGTCCATGCATGTACATTTCTTTTAGCTCCTGGTCATCCACAAAGTCCCGAAACATGGTCATCATTCTTCTATTTATGTTGGTGTTGCTCTTGTCTGAAGCCTGCAGTATCATGTTGAAATCCCCTAGGATCATCCAGGGTCCCGGACAGAGAGCACGTCTGGCCCGCAGGTTGTTTAGAAACTGTGATTTGGCCTCGTCTCCCTGTGGCCCATAGACCACCGTGATCCACCACGGCTCCCCTATCTTGGTATGCACCAAGCCCGTGAGGAAGTTAGCAAAGTACCGTGCTGTCCCAAGCCACCAAAATCCCTCCACGAGTCTCCTCCGTCGGCAAGTACACAAAGACATCAACGGATGGCCCTAGACATTGCATAACATTGTATTGGTCCATTACATCCATCTTGGTCTCTTGGAAGCAAGCCAAGTTCACCTTCACCGTTGCTATGAACTCCCTAACCGCCTTCCTCTTGGTAGGCTTATTTAGCCCTCTAACGTTCCAACATAGTATCTGCAGGTGTACATCCATAATGAGTTATTGGCACCAACACCGGGGCTCCACACACCTAGCTATGGCAAATCATTGCCGCGTTGTTGCCTTCCATCTCTTGCCTGCTTGGGACCACCCTGCCGAATAGACCCGCAATGATCCGGACGTGTTGTTCTCGCAGTGGCGAATTGAAGAGGGTCTGGAGCTCATGTACCATCCCCTCATCGGCCACAAGTCATCCGGTACAAGGCCAAGTGCGTGCAGGAGTACATTCTCCGCAGGGCTGTCCTCGGTCCGGCTAGCTGTGGCTGACTTCTTGGTCGCCCTCGTCATGCGCTTTGGGGTGAATGGTGTCGCCTCCGGCCTAAGCTTCGCTGCTTGTACTTCCTTGAGGAGTGGTGGCGCCAGTTTCTTGATGATATTGGAGCAGAATCCTTTGAGCTTGCTATATGCAATTGCCTCCCAGGCCGTCATCCCTTCTGTGTCTTCTGCTGCTTGATGGATCACAAGTGCTCCCTCGTTCTCCTGGGGTTCTAGGATGGGTGCCCCAATGTGGGCGATCTCTCCGTGTGCATGCCCATCTCCCTGCATGCCCAACGCCTCGGTCCTGGCCACATGATTCCCATCAGGTGGGGTCCTTGCATGGCTTCCAACAGTAATGATTCGCCTTGCCTCTTCTATCTCCTCCACTAGCAGCTGTTCAGTGGGGCCCGTGCCTGTCTCTGTATCTGGCTGGCCCATGGCCATGGATGATTCCACTGGCCCCACCCTTTCCACGTTCCCGCGGTGGGCATCCTGGACAGTTCGCTCCTCTTCGGATGCCGTGCCTTTGTCGGTCTCATCTCGAATCATGCCAAGCTCAACCATTGGGGCTGGTGGGATCCTGTCGTTGCAGCGGTCAGGGGATGGAACTCCTATGTAGCTGGGGTCCACCTCCGGTCCCCTCCTCTCCGTCTTGGGCTCCGTCCCTGTGGCTGGTGGCACCACGATCACCGCCTGCGTGTTAGTTGTGGTTCCTCCAATGATTGGCGCATTCCCCATCTGCATCCTTGGGATCTCCTCCGTCCGTGTCGCAGTTGCCGTTGGGCGGCGCTGCGCAAGTGCCACCTGTCATCCAACCGTCCTTGGGGGTGCCATGGCTGGTTGGTGAATCACGTGTCCGCCTCTCCCCGCCTGATTTGAACTTCCCAGTGCTGGTCCACCGATTCGGTCAAAAGCCGATTTTCTCGCAGTTATCCTGTTCCAAATCGTCACCGTAGGGCCCTCCGTTGCCTTGCCAGCTGGCCGCTCCATCGGTGGTAGCCTCCAGACCAAGCCGTCTCGCTCCTCCGGTCGGCCCTGACCGCCGGTGGTTGATGTCCGATGAACTCCCTGGCCATGGCCGGCCTGACTTTCCCCTCTGCAGTCCCGAGCTCCAAACTACCATGTCCGGCACCATGTTACTGGTCCAGCACCACCCTCGCTGCCACTGGAGTCCGGCAGCCCACTCTGCCCGCTGCTCGAAGAGCCATCGGTCCACCATGCCGGCTCAGCCACTCCAGCGTAGTCCGTCACCGCCTCGATGTGAATGAGCACCCGGTATTGCAGCAGTGTCGGCTCCATGAGTGGTGGCGCCACCCCCGGCTCTGGGATCGCCAACCACCTGAGCATCGGGATGGCTTCAGGATCCGGTGTCCAAGCCGACACTTTGAATGCTGACAGGTCGGAGCGCGACGCCGTCACCGGATCGACCTCGTCAACCATGCATGACAAGCCGAGCTGCTGCTCCACCACCTCTCTATCCCAAGCATGCGGGGGGATCCCCTCTAGCACAAGATGGACCTTGAGGCCGAACATGGCATGCACGGCTTGCGCTTGCCGATTCCATGGCCGGAAGTAGATCCGGATGTTGCGGTGCTCCAGGAATGGCATGGCGCTGACTCTGTTTCTATGCTCTGCTCTTCCAAAAACCACGAGAAAATCTTCCGTCCTGTGAGGGATCACCGACACCCATTCCTGCCCGATCTCCGCCTGCTCACTCAGCGCCTCAAACACGAATCCCGGCGAGATGTCCCTCCGAGCCCCCGCCGCGTAGGCAACCATGGCAAATTGCAGGTGCCATTTCAGGTCCGCCATGGAGCGCGAGCGACGCACGACGCAGAGGTCAGACGACACCATGTCAAGGTCGACGGGTACCTCTAGGCGTGGTGCAGGCAGCGCCGGCCAGACCACCTCAGGGGCGAGAACGCGGTGGCGCGGGGGCGGAGGTGGCGGCGGCAGCACAGGTGCCCCCCCACTAGAGCGCATCGGTCCCGAAGGAGCTCCTCTCTCCGTGGGAGAGCGACGACGCGAGGCCCCCTCCAACTCCCTCCGCGCCGCCTTGGCCGCAGCCTCCCGCCGGAGCTCCTCATCCCGCTGGATGCAGACGACGTCGTTGGTGCAGTCTTGGCGGAAGTGGCCCTTGAGCAGGCACCGGAAGCTCTTCAACACTGGTGTTGATGCTACTTGTAATAGCCCCTGCTCCTGAAGGTCTCGACAAGCCTGGCAAATGGCGCTCTTTTCATTCTAAGCATCCACAGATCCTCGACTTCATTGCAGTTGTAGATGTAGTTCAAATTTTGGATCATCTCCTGTTTCTGGGGAAACAATGGACCATAGCGGATCAAAGGTCTCCCAGCACGACGAACAACTGTCTGGTGTATGAACATGACCCATGCCTGAATCACACTAATCAGTGCTGCTGCTTGGATTATCAGCCTCATCCGTGCGTCCATAACCTAGTCGACATCGACGGTTCGTTCAGTGGGAAATCGATCCTACACCTAGCTTAACGGTCTAACCACTGAGCTAACAAAGGGGGGAGGGGATGCTGCTTACCGGCATCAGAGACGAGGACGGTGTAGGGGGAGCCATGGCACAGACTAGGTCGACCAGACGGTGGCCAACGGCAAGGGGAGCACCAAATCCGCTGCAAACGCCGCCGCCGCTGTCCCTTCTAGCGCAGATCTGAAATCGCAGCCGCCGTCGGTGGTGAGGCAGTAGGGAAGAAAGGAGGGCAGTGTCTATGGGTGAGCGAGTGAAAGGCGGTGAGGCTAATTTGGCGCCGGGACGGCGCACCACATTTCCATCTCCCACCATCCCCCCTCGCCCTCGCCTCGCTCCCGACCGTGTGACCTCGCGCCGCACTCAGCCTGGCTCGCGAGAAACTGTCGATCCGAGCGTTTCTAGAGAGCCAGGCTCTGGGCTGCTTTGAGAAGCGTGCAATGCAGGCCCAATAGGAAAACCAGGCAACCAAACAGGCCTCTCCCTTCCCGCGCGGGCCTGGTTGAGCTCGATGCGGGCAACCAAACATGCCCTAATAGTTTCTTGGGCTTCTTTGTGTGTGTGGATGAATATTTACAATCAATGAAAGTGATCTATTTGGCAAATAAGATATCATCTTATATAAATACTATACCAAAAAGCAATAGAATAGTGTAGGGGTCTCACAGATTATGTTAAGATAAAGTGACTTTTTAGACCAGAGGACCCCTTCGTGTGATGAACACCAAGAAAATTAGGCACTCATATAATTAAGTAACTAATTAGTTTTCACATTCAAGATTGCTGCTGCAATTAATCACTCATTTCTTCCCTTTTTCGAGCATGCATGCAGCCAGATTTAAATACCGAACACCATTTAGTCACAACATGGTTAATAGTATAGCCCCTAGTTGGCTATATAAGATTGCCATGTCATCAAGAGCTAGCAGCTAGCAATATCATTCACTCATACAGTAGGGTTGACTATAAGGTTAGCTCTAAGAGTAGTGAGTTCTCTCTCTCTCTCTCTCTCTCTCTCTCTCTCTCTCTCTCTCTCTCTCTCTCTCTCTCTCTCTCATATTTACTCATTTTACCAATGAGCATGTGAAGAGGCTGGCTATGCATTAGAGCCCACTCCGGCAAAAGTATCATGTAAGCGGGCTTATAGCCCACTATTGTACTTGCTCTTAGAGCCATGAGCGCCCAGCCGATTTAATTCCACCATGCCGGGTCAAAGGATCTATTCTCTCCCTTAAATTCCTTATTTTTGAGTTCCTCTTTTTGAGAATTGCATCAAAGCCCGATTTAATCGCCCATTAATTCTGCAGATGTGTCATCAATCCCAAATTCTTGATTTCACGCCCAATTTAATCCCACTAATTCTGCATGATGTCTCATCAATCCCAAATTCCAAATTTCTCTTCATGAAATTCCTTGTTTTTGAGAAGGGTAAAAAACGCTCTTATATTACGGGGCAGAGGGAGTAGATCAATTGGGCACAACGCCGTGAACCCGATGACAGGTCGGGAGTTTGATCCTCGCACATGTAATTATTTTTGACCCATTTGTTGGGTCGCAATGCAAGCTATGGGCCGAGGCCCAAGGATAGGTTAGACACGTGAAAGGATCCGGGATTGTCTTAAAAAAAGATCGAGCATAGAGGATCGACTGAGGCCCATCTGGCCGGCGGTCAAGCCACATTTTTTACTAGCATATGATAATAGGATTGCGGGTTGAGTATTAAAATTGTTAGGGGGTTTTCTGCAAACCACCATGATGGACCAAGATATCACCTCCATTTGTTAATAGGTCATATAGGTATATATATATTGATATATATTTTCTGTGCTTTCTTTTTTTCCAAATACAAGAACATTTTTCAAAGTTGTAGACATTTTTGGAAATCCAGGAACATTTTCAAATTTGTGAATATTTTTTAAAGTCGTGAATATTTTTGAAATGTAGAAACATTTTTGAAACTAAGAACATTTTTCAAAGCTGTAAACATATTTCAAAATCCACGAATATTTTCAAATTCATGAATAGTTTTTGAAGTCATGTATATTTTTGAGATCTAGAAGCCTTTTTCAATTCTGAGAACATTTTTTGAAATTGGATAAGATTTTTCAAATTCACGAACATTTTTTAAAGTCGTGAATATTTTTTGAAATTCTTGCAATATTTTTCAATTCCAAGAAAACTTTTAATCATATTTTTAAAATCCAGACACAATTTTCAAATTTGTGATTTGTTTGAAGTTGAGGAACATTTTTTGAAATCCGAAAACACCTTTTCAATTTCGCTTAGGAATATTTTTTCAGTTAACAAACATTTTCTAAATTCATGTGATTTTTATAAATTCACGCATATTTTCTAAGATCGGAAATATTTTAAAATATTTAATACATCTGAAAATTATTAAAATTAATAAATTCCAGATCATGTTTTAAAATTGTGATTACTGTAAAAAAAAAAACTGTTTAAAATTCAGAAACATTTTTAATAAGAACATGTTATAAGTTGTTATTATTACTATTAAGTATATTTTTGAGATCTGAAAGCCTTTTTAAAATCTGGGAAGATTTTTCAAAGCCATAAACATTGTTTTGAAATTGGATAACATTTTTCAAATTCTTGAATATTTTTCAATGTCATGTTTTTTTGAAATTCTTGTAATTTTTCAAATCCAAGATTTTTTATCTTATTTTTAAATCCATACATAATATTCGATTTTATGATTTTGTTTGAATTTGAGGAACATTTTTTGAAATCCGAAAACACTTTTTCAATTTCGTTTAGGAACATTTTTGCAATTAACATTTTATAAATTTAGGTAATTTTTTTAATTTCACGCACATTTTCTAGAATCAGAAATATTTTATAAGATTACGTACATTTTAAAATTAGTGAAAAAATAGAGTTCCAAATCATGTTTAAAACTTCTGATTACTATAAAAACTATTTAAATTCATGATATTTTGTAATATAACATGTTCTAAATTGTTATTATTACTATTAAATATAATTTGTCTCTGAATTTAAACAACCAAACCGAATGCCGTCTAAAAAACCAGAATCAGTTAAGTGGGCCAGCCCACTAGGCGCTGCCCTGCGCGCTGTGGACTCCTGACGCGCTACGCGACACAAAACAGAACCAAAAAAGTGCGGTCTGGGTGGTCGCCACTTCCCAGGGCGAGCAGCAGCCTCGTAAACGGGACACATGCGTGGCGGCGAGCCGTCTGTTTCCCCAGCCCAGAGGGCGTGCGGCAAGCATGGATTCACGCGTGCAACGGGCGGCCGGCGTGGTCGACCGCTGTGCACGTGTGAACCATTCAGGCTCTTCGCTGCCGCCGGCGCCGCAGCCGCCCGGCTCAGCGAGGAATCTGCAGGGAGGTGATAAGGCAAACGAATCAGCAAGAAACCGCGTAGACGCGACCGCGGGCAACCGCCACCGCGCATCACATCAGATCAGATCGCGGGATGCCTACCGCCCATGGCAAAGGAAAGGGCTTCCCTTGGTTCCACGCCGCCGGCCGTGTCGTGTGTTCCCGGACGCCGGAACCCATGGCCGTGGATAACAACGGCAGTACGTACCATACCACTGGTGCCATTGGGTCGAGTCATGCGTGATTCGTATCGCAGTCGCTTTCCATTGGAGGCTCGTCACCCCGTTGTTAAAGGGGATGATATCGGACGAGCCGAAAGGTCGTGGATAGAGCCCACTATACAAATCCAACCGGGAGGAAAGGAATAATCCAACATGCACACATGACACATGCGGCGTTGAGAACATGGGGGGATCGGAAATGATGCCTAGCTTAGAAAAAGAATGACATGTCAGTCAAACACAAAGAAAGAACGAAGCGCTTGTATCTGCAATAATATCAGTGCGATCCCACTCGCTGATCAACTTGCCAATAAACAAAGACAGCAAACATCTTCGTAGACCGAACAGGGTCCCCGGCCGTACCCTACCGTCCAATGCAGCGTCTAGTTGGGGTCAAGTCACTCGTCACACTGACCACAACTTAAGAACGAACGTCACTCTCTCCGTCGCCTCAATACATATCGGCAAATTCTCTCGGTTTCAGGCTTCTTGATCTTCTGGTCGATGCTTGCTCTATACGAGTTACGTACCGAGACAGGCAAGAGTAACTTTGAAACAAATATCTTAATTTCAAAACATTATTCAAGTATCGGTACAGCTGTCTGAGACACCATTTATGAAGGGCTTGATGATGGTTAACTGCGCTTGACCATGACAGACTGAGGCTGATATATAGCGCTTATATTGCAAGGAAGAGGATTTGTAGCACCTGGATGCTTGACACCCCTATACGAACATTAGGCTAGAAAAAATACCGTCAAATTTCAATATGAAGTTTTTGGATATGAAACCTGGGTGCTCAATCTACTTTCGTGTGAAATTTTATGAAAAAATAAGAGGAAATATATCCGTGGAAAAAGACAAAAGGTTCTATGTATAGACAAAAACTGTTTGGACGGATTTCAGTCCGGACTGTATTTTCCTCGCCACGGCTACATTCTCTTGTATTTTTCTACGAAACTTCATACGGCAGTAGATTGGACACCCGAGTTTGAGATTCCAAGATCTTGGATTTTTTTCCTAATATTTTTTGAATTTAGTTTTTGTATGGGGGGAGCACCCGGTGCGTATGTGTATTTTCCTTGTTTCAAGCCACTACCACGAGGGGATCGCTCACTCATGGGGTAAAATGGGCCGGCCCAATATATATATATATATATTGCACCAAGACGAGGGTCAACCGCCAACGCGCCAACGGTTATCTCTTGTAAAGTTCACTTTTCATCTTCTTCTTTTGTTGTGGGTCACTTTTCATCTTCTCTGGTGCTAACACGTGGCCACACTGTATGTGTGCCACTTGTCGCAGTCTGGTAGTTTTTTCTCATATATTTACTTTTTTGAAATATTTTATCTCTTGAACCGTGCGTCCAAATCACAAACCGTTTTCATCGTTGGATATCTCGCGCCGAGATATTCGAAAATAGATCTCATGTTAACAGGTTTCGACGAAGTTTTTCTTAGGAAAACCTAAAAACAAGGAACATGAAAAAACAAAAACTATAAAACAGAAAAAAGGAAAATCTGAAAACGTAACCCCAAAAAAGTAAAAAATAAAAAGAAATCAAAATACAGAAACTGGAAGCATAGTTATGCCTTTTCACTTTTTTTAAGCACATATGTGTTTTTCCCTTTTCATGGAGTCAAGTCACTCCTCACCTTGAAGCACATCTGTGGGGTCAAGTCACTTGTCACACTGACCACAACTTAAGGACGAACATCACTCTCTTCGTTGCCTCAATGCATATCGGCAGCTTCTCTCGGCCTCAGGCTTCTCGGTCTTCTGGTCCATGCTTGCTCAACAAATTGCTATACAAGTTACGTATCTAGAAAGGCGTCTGGCAAGAGTTACTTTGAAACAAATATCTTGGTTTCAAAGCTTATCTCGAGTATCGGTACAGCTTGATGATGGTTAAGTCTGCGCTTGACCATGGCATATAGCGATGCTGATATATAGTGCATAATGCAACGAATAACGGCTTCGGAGCATGGGCACATTGCGCCCGTTTTTTTTTTTTTTTGCGGGTGCGCCCTTTTTTTAGTTCAAAAAAGTTGATTTTTACGGCTTCAAAAATTCTGCAATTTGGTGTACATGCATGCGAGATATACAAAAAGGACAAATACATACAAAAAATGGACTGGTTTTTTGTTCATTTTGGGCCTGATTTTTGTCTTTTTTGCGTAGCACATAATATAAGGTATTATTGAACGAAAATTAACAGGTACTCCCTCTGTAAACTAATATAAGAGTGTTTAGATCACTATTTTAGTATTCTAAACGCTCTTATATTAGTTTACGGAGGGAGTACTTAGACCACATGCATCCGCATTCATGTAAAAAAACAATTTTTCTGAAACTTTTAAGCACCATTTTTGGTGTTTAAAAAAAGGTGCCCCCATGCTCCAAAAATCCTTTTTTTTTATTGCAAGCACAACCACCAGCGGATCACTTGGGGTAAAGTGGGCCGGCCCATATAAATTTTGCACTGAGAGAACGAGCGTCAACCATCTCGAGTTTGCTCTCTCATACTTACGAATTTGTGTTGTCTAAAAAAAACTTACCTATTTGTGTTATGTCAAAACTAATAAAACTTAAGTATTTGTGAAAATTACATTAAAGAATAGAAATATTTTTCCGCGGATTCTGTATTTCCTTCGGTTTTATTTTAAATAAAATATTCACAAGTTTTAAAAATGTGCACAAATTCAAAAAATGCCCGATTTTAAAAATGTTCTCAAACATGAAAAATGTTCACAAGTTGGAAAACTGTTCACGAATTTTAAAAAAATGTCAATGGATTAAGAAACTATTCAGGAATTTAATAAAATTCATGAATTCATGAATTCAACACAAATTGCATATTTGAAAACGTTAATGCATTCATGAATTCAAAAAACCTTCATGAATTATAAAATTCATAAATTTGGATTTTCTTTTTGCAAATTCAGAAAAATATCAAGAATTTAAAAAATGTCCACAAACTACAGAAGTAAAAAAGGTTAAGATAATGCAAAAGACAAAAAATAAGCAGGGAGAAAATAATAAAAAAGAGTAAAAAAAGGGTACAGAGAAAGTAGAAGAAAAAATAGAAAAAAGAAACTTGATGGGACCTTCCTAAAATCGGACGGAAGGTTCCAAACACCGGACGAAAAACACCCTCGACCACTTTGTTATGCGCTAATGGGCCGAGAAACCAGAGCACTTAGTGGACAAGCGCTATCATAACGGTTACAATAAGCAATAAATTAAAAATGTGACGATATAGTGTAAGTTCACCTAGTACCTTCTTTGTGAGTTTCAGATGATTAATGACAAAAGCAGTTAAGAGGCTAATGTGTTTGTGTGTATACATTGGTGAAAGTCCCTGGGGATTTGGTTTAACCGTGGTATGACCCCTAAAATATTGTGAGAACATTTAAGTCTTTGAATGCCCATTGAAGAATTGAAAACTGTTGTGTAGACTTTTTTTTTGAGGGAGTGTAGACTTTGTTTACTAATTTCTTTATTCTTCATGTGAGTCGTAGGGAAAATCTACTATTAATGTGGTCTAATTTAAAGAGAGATTGAATTCTTCATGTGTGTGCTCACTCGAACTGAATTCTCTAGTGAGTGGGGACTTGGAAATTTTCTTCGAAGTAAGTTATTTGGCTTTGGTGTTGAATTTAATTCTTCGGGACACCCAAGTTAAATTTCTCACTAACGAGGTTGATGACTTGCTTCGCAAGCTAGTCCACATGCACCAATGATTCGAATTTTTGACCGTTGCCACATGTCAGTCCCATGATGGGCGCGTTCCTTCCAACGGTCATATCGCCCCCCTTGGGTTGCTTGTAGGCTATATATAACCACCCTATCCCAACCATTTGCGGTTGGATGCTCCGTGTGATTTGACAAATGTCGTTTGAGAAACCTTCCTCCCAGGGATTTGAGAGAAATCATAAGTGAGGAAAAACCCATAACTTAAAGTGATTGAGAATCATCAAAGAAGATAATCGAGCCTAACTTGTTACTCTTGTGGATTGTGCATACTCTAGATGGCTAGGTGTTGCTCAGAACGTCCAAAGTGTAGAATTACCGAAGAAATAGTTTGTATATGTCCGGAGATCACCACAAGACCTATCGCGAGTGATTCGTCTGAAGGAAATATGCCCTAGAGGCAATAATAAAGTGGTTATTTTATATTTCCTTATTCATGATAAATGTTTATTATCCATGCTAGAATTGTATTGATCGAAAACCTAAATACATGTGTGAATACATAGACAAACACTATGTCCCTAGTGAGCCTCTACTTGACTAGCTCGTTGATTAAAGATGGTTAAGGTTTCCTAACCATGGACATGAGTTGTCAATTGATAACAGGATCACATCATTAGGAGAATGATGTGATGGACAGGACCCATCCGTTAGCTTAACATATTGATCGTTCAGTTTTATTGCTATTGCTTTCTTCATGTCAAATACATATTCCTTCGACTATGAGATTATGCAACTCCCGGATACCGGAGGAATGCCTTGTGTGCTATCAAATGTCCCAACGTAATTGGGTGATTATAAAGATGCTCTACAGGTATGTCCAAAGGTGTTTGTTGAGTTGGCATAGATCGAGATTAGGGTTTGTCACTCCGAGTATCGGAGAGGTATCTTTGGGCCCTCTCGGTAATACACATCATAAGAAGCCTTGCAAGCAAAGAGACTAATGAGTTAGTTGCAGGATGATGTTGAAGGAAATATGCCCTAGAGGCAATAATAAAGTTATTATATATTTCCTCATATCATGATAAATGTTTATTATTCATGCTAGAATTGTATTAACCGGAAACATAATACATGTGTGAATATATAGACAAACAGAGTGTCACTAGTATGCCTCTACTTGACTAGCTTGTTAATCAAAGATGGTTATGTTTCCTAACCATGAACAAGGAGTTGTTATTTGATTAACAAGGTCACATCATTAGTTGAATGATCTGATTGACATGACCCATTCCATTAGCTTAGCACACGATCGCTTAGTATGTTGCTACTGCTTTTATCCATGACTTATACATGTTCCTATAACTATGAGATTATGCAACTCCGTTTACGGAGGAACACTTTGGTGCTACCAAACGTCACAACGAATCGGGTGATTATAAAGGTACTACTACAGTGTCTCCAAAGGCAAATGTTGGGTTGGCGTATTTGAGATTAGGTTTTGTCACTCCGATTGTCGGAGAGGTATCTCTGGGCCCTCTCGGTAATACACATCATCAAGCCTTGCAAGCATTACAACTAATGAGTTAGCTGTGAGATGATGTATTACGGAACGAGTAAAGAGACTTGCCGTAACGAGATTGAACTAGGTATTGGATACCGACGATCGAATCTCGGGCAAGTAACATACCGATGACAAAGGGAACAACGATGTTGTTATGCGGTCCGACCGATAAAGATCTTCGTAGAATATGTAGGAGCCAATATGGGCATCCAGGTCCCGCTATTGGTTATTGACCGGAGACGTGTCTCGGTCATGTCTACATTGTTCTCGAACCGTAGGGTCCGCACGCTAAGGTTTCGATGGCGGTTATATTATGAGTTTATGTATTTTGATGTACCAAGAAGTTCGAGTCCCGGATGTGATCACGGACATGACGAGGAGTCTCAAATGGTCGAGACATAAAGATTGATATATTGGAAGCCTATATTTGGAGTTCGAATGGTTCCGGTGAAATCGAATTTATCGAGTACCGGAGGTTACCGAACCCCGGGAACTATATGGGCCATAGTGGGCCTTGGTGGAAAGGAGAAAGGGCCAGCCCTAGGTGGCACTGGCCTCCCCTTCCCTAGTCCTACTAGGACTAGGAAAGGTGGGCCGCCCCTCTCTCTTTCCCTCCGATGAATCCTATTCCAACTAGGATTGGAGGGAATCCTACTCCCGGAGGAGTAGGACTCCTGGCGCGCCTCCTCTTGGCCGGCCGCCCCCTCCCCTGCTCCTTTATATACGGGGGGGCACCCTAGAACACACAAGTTGATCTACGGATCGTTCCTTAGCCGTGTCGGTGCCCCCTCCACCATATTCCACCTCGGTCATATCGTCAGCAAAGCTTAGGCGAAGCTCTGCGCCGGTAGAACATCAAGATCGTCACCACGCCGTCGTGCTGACAGAACTCTCCCTCGACACTCGGCTAGATCGGAGTTCGAGGGACGTCATCGAGCTGTACGTGTGTCAAGAACTCGGGGGCGCCGAGTAACGGCGCCGGATCGGTCGGATCGCGAGGAGAACGTCGACTACTTCCTCTACGCCAGATCGCTTCGCTTCGGTCTCACGAGGGTACGTAGACAACACTCTCCCCTCTCGTTGCTATACATCACCATGATCTTGCGTGTGCGTAGGAATTTTTTGAAATTACTACGCTCCCCATCGATGGCATCCGAGCCTAGGTTTTATGGTTTGATGTTTTGCACGAGTAGAACACAAGTGAGTTGTGGGCGATACAAGTCATACTACCTACCAGCATGTCATACTTTGGTTCAGTGGTATTGTGAGATGAAGCGGCCTGCACCGACATTACGCCAGACGCTTACGCGAGACTGGTTTCACCGCCACGAGCACTCGTTGCTTAAAGGTGACTGGTGGGTGTCTGTCTCTCTCACTTTAGTTGAACCGAGTGTGGCTACGCCCGGTCCTTGAGAAGGTTAAAACGGAGTCTATTTGACGAAGTATCATTGTGGTTTTGATGCGTAGGTAAGAACGGTTCTTGCTAAGCCCGTAGCAGCCACGTAAAATTTGCAACAACAAAGTAGAGGACGTCTAACTTGTTTTGGCAGGGCATGTTGTGATGTGATATGGTCAAGACGTGATGCTATATTTTATTGTATGAGATGATCATGTTTTGTAACCGAAGTTATCGGCAATCGGCAGGAGCCATATGGTTGTCGCTTATTGTATGGAATGCAATCGCTCTGTAATGCTTTACTTTATCACTAAGCGGTAGCGATAGTCGAGAAGCATAAGATTGGCGAGACGACAACGATGCTACGATGGAGATCAAGGTGTCGCGCGGTGATTTATGGTGATCATGATGGTGCTGCGAGATGGAGATCACGAAGCACAAGACGATGATGACCATATCATATCACTTATATTGATTTGCATGTGATGTTTATCTTTTATGCATCTTATCTTGCTTTGATTGACGGTAGCATTATAAGATGATCTCTCACTAAATTATCAAGAAGTGTTCTCCCGAGTATGCACCGTTGCCAAAGTTCGTCGTGCCCGGACACCACGTGATGATCGGGTGAGAAGCTCTCGTCCATCTACAACGGGTGCAAGCCAGTTTTGCACACGCAGAATACTCAAGTTATACTTGACGAGCCTAGCATATGCAGATATGGCCTCGAACACGGAGACCGAAAGGTCGAGCGTGAATCATATAGTAGATATGATCAACATAAGATGTTCACCATTGAAAACTACTCCATCTCACGTGATGATCGGTTATGGTTTAGTTGATTTGGATCACGTGATCACTTAGATGACTAGAGAGATGTCTATCTAAGTGGGAGTTCTTAAGTAATATGATTAATTGAACTTAAATTTATCATGAACTTAGTCCTGGTAGTATTTTGCAATTTATGTTGTAAGATAAATAGCTTGCGTTGTTGCTCTCATATGTTTGTTTTGATATGTTCCTAGAGAAAACTGTGTTGAAAAATGTTAGTAGCAATGATGCGGATTCGATCCGTGGTCGGAGGTTTATCCTCATTGCTGCACAGAAGAATTATGTCCTTAATGCACCGCTAGGTGACAGACCTATTGCAGGAGCAGATGCAAACGTTATGAACGTTTGGCTAGCTCAATATGATGACTACTTGATAGTTTTGTGCACCATGCTTTATGGCTTAGAATCGGGACTTCAAAGATGTTTTGAACATCACGGACCATATGAGATGTTCCAGGAATTGAAGTTAATATTTCAAGCAAACACCCGAGTTGAGAGATATGAAGTCTTCAACAAGTTCTATAGCTAAAAGATGGAGGAGAATCGCTCAACTAGTGAGCATGTGCTCAGATTGTCTGGGTACTTCAATCGCTTGAATCAAGTGGGAGTTAATCTTCCAGATAAGATAGTGATTGATAGAATTCTTTAGTCACCATCACCAAGTTAGTAGAACTTCGTGATGAACTATAGTATGCAAGGGATGACGAAAATGATTCACGAGCTCTTCGTGATGTTGAAATCGACGAAGGTAGAAATCAAGAAAGAGCATCAAGTGTTGATGGTTGACAAGATCACTAGTTTCAAGAAAAGGGCAAAGGGAAAGATAGAAGGGAACTTCAAGAAGAACGGCAAGCAAGTTGCTACTCAAGTGAAGAAGCCCAACTCTGGACCTAAGCCTGAAACTGAGTGCTTACACTGCAAAGGAAATGGTCATTGGAAGCGGAAATGCCCTGAATAATTGGTGGATAAGCAGGATGGCAAAGTGAACAAAGGTATATTTGATATACATGTTATTGATGTGTACTTTACTAGTGTTTATAGCAACCCTTCGGTATTTGGTACTGGTTCAGTTGCTAAGAGTAGTAACTCGAAACGGGAGTTGCAAAATAAACAGAAACTAGTTAAGGGTGAAGTGACGATGTGTGTTGAAAGTAGTTTCAAGATTGATATGATCATCATCGCACACTCCCTATACTTTCGGGATTAGTGTTAAACCTGAATAAATGTTATTTGGTGTTTGCGTTGAGCATGAATATGATTTGATCGTGTTTATTGCAATACGGTTATTCATTTAAGTAAGAGAATAAACTGTTGTTCTGTTTACATGAATAAAACCTTATATGGTTACACACCCAATGAAAATGGTTCATTGGATCTCGATCGTAGTGATACACATATTCATAATATTGAAACCAAAAGATGCAAAGTTAATAATGATAGTGCAACTTATTTGTGGCACTGCCGTTTATGTCATATTGGTGTAAAGCGCATGAAGAAACTCCATGCTGATGGGATTTTGGAATCACTTGATTATGAATCACTTGATGCTTGCGAACCATGCCTTTTTGGCAAGATGACTAAGACTCCGTTCTCCGGAACCGTGGAGCGAGCAACTGACTTATTGGAAATAATACATATTGATGTATGCGATCCAATGAGTGTTAAGGCTCGCGGCGGGTATCGTTATTTTCTGACCTTCACAAGATGATTTGAGCAGATATGGGTATATCTACTTGATGAAACATAAGTCTGAAATAGTTGAAAGGTTCAAAGAATTTCAGAGTGAAGTGGAAAAATCATCGTAACAAGAAAATAAAGTTTCTGCGATCTGATCGCGGAGACGAATATTTGAGTTACGAGTTTGGTCTTCAATTAAAACAATATGGAATAAGTTTCACAGATCACGCCACCTGGAACACCACAATGTTATGGTGTGTCCAAACATTGTAACCGCACTTTATTTGATATAGTGCAATCTATGATGTTTCTTACTGATTTACCAATATTGTTTTGGGATCATGCATTAGAGACAGCTGCATTCACGTTAAATTGGGCACCATCTAAATCCGTTGAGATGACACTATATGAACTGTGGTTTAGCAAGAAACCCAAGTTGTCGTTTCTTAAAGTTTGGAGTTGCGATGCTTATGTGAAAAAGTTTCATCCTGATAAGCTCGAACCCAAATCGGAAAAGTGCGTCTTCATAGAATACCCAAAGGAAATAGTTGGGTACACCTTCTATCACAGATCCGAAGGCAAGATATTTGTTGCTTAAGATGGATCCTTTCTAGAGAAGGAGTTTCTCTCGAAAGAAGTGAGTGGGAGGAAAGTAGAACTTGCTGAGGTAATCGTACTGTTCCTTATTGAAAGTAGTTCATCACGTAAATCTGTTCTTGTGACTACTATACCAATTAGTGAGGAAGCTAATGATGATGATCATGTAACTTCAGATCAAGTTACTACCGAACCTCGTAGGTAAAACAGAGTGAGATCCGCACCAGAGTGATACGGTAATCCTGTTCTGGAGGTCGTGTTACTTGACCATGACAAACCTACGAACTATGAGGAAGCGATGATGAGCCCAGATTCCGCAAAATGGTTTGAGGCCATGAAATTTGAGATATGATCCATGTATGAGAACAAAGTATGGACTTTGATGGATTTGCCCGATGATCGGCAAACCATAGAAAATAAATGGATCTTCAAGAGGAAGACGGACGTTGATAGTAGTGTTACTATCTACAAAGCTCGACTTGTTGCAAAAAGGTTTTCGACAAAGTTCAAGATGTTGACTACAATGAGATTTTCTCAATCAGTAGCGATGCTTAAGTCTGTCCGAATCATGTTAGCAATTACCACAATTTATGAAATTTGGCAAATGGATGTAAAAACTGCATTCCTGAATGGTTTTCTAGAGGAAGAGTTGTATATGATGCAACCAGAAGGTTTTTTCGATCCAAAGGAGCTAACAAAGTGTGCAAGCTCCAAATGATCCATTTATGGACTGGTGCAAGCATCTCGAGTTGGAATAAACGCTTTGATAGTATGATCAAAGCATTTGGGTTTATATGCACTTTTGGAGAAGCCTGTATTTACAAGAAAGTGAGTGGGAGCTCTGAGCATTTCGATATTATATGTAGATGACATATTACTAATCGGAAATGATATAGAATTTCTGGATAGCATAAAGGGATACTTGAATAAGAATTTTTCAAAGAAAGACTTCGGTGAAGCTGCTTACATATTGAGCATCAAGATCTATAGAGATAGATCAAGATGCTTGATAAGTTTTTTCAATGAGTACATACCTTGACAAGATTTTGAAGTAGTTCAAAATGGAACAATCAAAGAAAGAGTTCTTGCCTATGTTACAAGGTGTGAAATTGAGTAAGACTCAAAACCCGACCACAGCAGAAGATAGAAAGAGAATGAAAGTCATTCCCTATGCCTTGGCCATAGGTTCTATAAAGTATGCCATGCTGTGTACCAGATCTATTGTATACCCTGCACTGAGTTTGGCAAGGGAGTACAATAGTGATCTAGGAGTAGATCACTGGACAACGGTCAAAATTATCCTTAGTGGAAATAAGGATATGTTTCTTGATTATGGAAGTGACAAAAGGTTCATCGTAAAGGGTTACGTCGATGCAAGTTTTGACACTGATCTGGATGACTCTAAGTCTCGATCTAGATACATATTGAAAGTGGGAGCAATTAGCTAGAGTAGCTTCATGCAGAGCATTGTAGACATAGAAAAATTGCAAAATACATAACGGATCTGAATGTGAAAGACCCGTTGACTAAGACTCTCTCACAAGCAAAACATGATCACACCTTAGTACTCTTTGGGTGTTAATCACATAGCGATGTGAACTAGATTACTGAATCTAGTAAACCCTTTGGGTGTTGTTCACATGGCGATTAATCACATGATGATGTGAACTATCGATGTTAATCACATGGTGATGTGATCTAGATTATTGACTCTAGTGCAAGTGGGAGACTGAAGGAAATATGCCCTAGAGGCAATAATAAAGTTATTATATATTTCCTCATATCATGATAAATGTTTATTATTCATGCTAGAATTGTATTAACCGGAAACATAATACATGTGTGAATATATAGACAAACAGAGTGTCACTAGTATGCCTCTACTTGACTAGCTTGTTAATCAAAGATGGTTATGTTTCCTAACCATGAACAAGGAGTTGTTATTTGATTAACAAGGTCACATCATTAGTTGAATGATCTGATTGACATGACCCATCCCATTAGCTTAGCACACGATCGCTTAGTATGTTGCTCTTGCTTTTATCCATGACTTATACATGTTCCTATAACTATGAGATTATGCAACTCCCGTTTACCGGAGGAACACTTTGGGTGCTACCAAACGTCACAACGTAACTTGGTGATTATAAAGGAGTACTACAGGTGTCTCCAAAGGCAAATGTTGGGTTGGCGATTTGAGATTAGGTTTTGTCACTCCGATTGTCGAGAGGTATCTCTCGGCCCTCTCGGTAATACACATCACTGAAGCCTTGCAAGCATTACAACTAATGAGTTAGCTGTGAGATGATGTATTACGGAACGAGTAAAGAGACTTGCCGGTAACGAGATTGAACTAGGTATTGGATACCGACGATCGAATCTCGGGCAAGTAACATACCGATGACAAAGGGAACAACGTATGTTGTTATGCGGTCTGACCGATAAAGATCTTCGTAGAATATGTAGGAGCCAATATGGGCATCCAGGTCCCGCTATTGGTTATTGACCGGAGACGTGTCTCGGTCATGTCTACATTGTTCTCGAACCGTAGGGTCCGCACGCTTAAGGTTTCGATGACGGTTATATTATGAGTTTATGTATTTTGATGTACCGAAGAAGTTCGGAGTCCCGGATGTGATCACGGACATGACGAGGAGTCTCGAAATGGTCAAGACATAAAGATTTATATATTGGAAGCCTAAATTTGGAGTTCGGAATGGTTCCGGGTGAAATCGGGAATTTACCGGAGTACCGGGAGGTTACCGGAACCCCCCGGGAACTATATGGGCCATAGTGGGCCTTGGTGGAAAGGAGAAAGGGCCAGCCCTAGGTGGCGCGCCTCCCTTCCCTAGTCCTACTAGGACTAGGAAAGGTGGGCCGGCCCCCTCTCTCTCTTTCCCCCTCCGGTGAATCCTATTCCAACTAGGATTGGAGGGGGAATCCTACTCCCAGAGGGAGTAGGACTCCCTGGCGCGCCTCCTCTTGGCCGGCCGGCCCCCTCCCCCTTGCTCCTTTATATACGGGGGCAGGGGGGCACCCTAGAACACACAAGTTGATCTACGGATCGTTCCTTAGCCGTGTGCGGTGCCCCCCTCCACCATATTCCACCTCGGTCATATCGTCGCAAAGCTTAGGCGAAGCTCTGCGCGTAGAACATCAAGATCGCCACCACGCCGTCGTCTCGACGAACTCTCCCTCGACACTTGGCTGGATCGGAGTTCGAGGGACGCCATCGAGCTGTCGTGTGTCAAGAACTGGGGCGCCGGAGTAACGGCGCCGGATCGGTCGGATCGCGAGGAGAACGTCGACTACTTCCTCTACGCCAGATCGCTTCCGCTTCGGTCTACGAGGGTACGTAGACAACACTCTCCCCTCTCGTTGCTATACATCACCATGATCTTGCGTGTGCGTAGGAAATTTTTTGAAATTACTACGTTCCCCATCAGATGTATTATGGAGCGAGTAAAGAGACTTGCCGGTAACGAGATTGAACTAGGTGTGAAGATACCGACGATCGAATCTCGCGCAAGTAACATACTGATAGACAAAGGAAATTACGTATGTTGTCATAACAGTTCGACCGATAAAGATCTTCGTAGAATATGTAGCAGCCAATATGAGCATCCAGGTTCCACTATTGGTTATTTACCAGAGAGGTGTCTTGGTCATGTCTACATATTTCTCGAACCCGTAGGGTCCGCAGGCTTAACGTTCGTTGACGATATACTGTTATATGAGTTATATGATTTGGTGACCGAATGTTGTTCGGAGTCTCGGATGTGATCATGATCAAGGACATGATGAGGAGTCCCAAAATGGTCGAGAGGTAAAGATTGATATATAGGACGATAGTATTCAGACACCGGAAGTGTTCCGGAGTGTATCGGGTATTTATCGGAGTACCGGAGGGGTTACCGGAACCCCCGGGGGAATATATAGGCCATATGGTCTATGAGGTGGGGAGTACACCAGCTCACAAGGGGCGGCGCGCACCCCCTATGACAGGAGGCCGAATTGGGAGAAGGAAAAAGGAGGTTCGGCCCCCCTTTCCTTTCTCTCTTCCCCCTTCCCTTTCTTCTCCGGTGAAATAAGGCAGGGGCGCCACTTGGGGAAACCCCAAGTAGGATTCAGATCCTATTTGGGGCGCACCCTGGCTGGCTCCCCTCTCCCTCCCACCTATATATACGTGGGGGTGCCCCTACCACACCGCAGAGAATTGCTTAGCCGTGTGCGGCGCCCCCCTCCAGCGTTTACACCCCCGGTCATATTTTCGTAGTGCTTAGGCGAAGCCCTACGAGGATCACTTCACCATCACCGTCACCATGCCATCGTGCTGATGGAACTCATCTACTAACTTGACATCTTGCTAGATCGAGAAGGCGAGGGACGTCACCGAGATGAACGTGTGCAGAACTCGGAGGTGCCGTATGTTTGGTACTTGATTGGTCGGAGCTAGAAGAAGTTCGACTACATCAACCGCGTTGTCAAATGCTTCCGCTTACGGTCTACGAGGGTACATAGACATATTCTCCCCCTCGTTGCTATGCATCTCCATTGATAGATCATTGCGTGTGCATAGAATTTTTTTTGTTTTCCATGCAATGTTTCCCAACAGTGGCATCAGAGATAGGTCTATGTGTAGATGATATGCACGAGTAGAACACAAAGAGTTGTGGGCGGTGATAGTCATACTGCTTACCGCCAACGTCTTATTTTGATTCACCGGTATTGTGGGATGAAGCGTTCCGGACCAACCTTACATGTCCACGCACATGAGACCGGTTCCACTGGCTATCATGCAACTAGTTTTGCAAAAAGGTGGCTGGCGGGTGTCTGTTTCTCCTACTTTAGTTGAATCGAATTTGACTGCGGATGGTCCTTGAAGAAGGTTAAAACAACAAACTTGAAGAAATACCGTTGTGGTTTTGATGCGTAAGTAAGAATGGTTTTTTTCTAGAAGCCCGTAGTAGCCATGTAAAACTTGCAACAACAAAGTAGAGGACATCTAACTTGTTTTTGCAGGGCATGTTGTGATGTGATATGGTCAAGACATGATGTGATATACGTTATTGTATGAGATGATCACATTTTGTTAAAGTTGTCGGCAATCGGTAGGAGCCTTATGGTTGTGTCTTTATTGCATATGAAATGCAAACGCCATGTAATTGCTTTACTTTATCACTATGCGTTAGTGATAGTTGTAGAGGCAATAGTTGGCGAGACGACCACGACGCAATGATGGAGATCATGATGATGCTTTGGAGATAGAGATCAAAAGCACAAGATGATTATGGCCATATCATGTCACATATTTTGATTGCATGTGATGTTTATCTTTTATGCATCTTATTTTGCTTAGTATGGCGGTAGCATTATAAGATGACCCCTTAACTAAATTTTAAGGTAAAAGTGTTCTCCCTGAGTATGCACCGTTGCTACAGTTCGTCGTGTTGAGACACCACGTGATGATCGGGTGTGATAGACTCTACTTTCACATACAACGGGTGCAAGACAGTTTTGCACATGCGGAATACTTGGGTTAAACTTGACGAGCCTAGCATGTACAGACATGGCCTCGGAACACTGAAGACCGAAAGGTCGAACGTGAATCATATAGTAGATATGATCAACATAGAGATGTTCACCATTGATGCCCATCTCACGTGATGATCGGACATGGGTTAGTTGACTTGGATCACATATCACTTAGATGTCTTAAGGGATGTCTACTTAAGTGGGAGTTAACTAATAATTTGATTAATTGAACTTAATTTATCATGAATTTAGTCCTGATAGTTTTTGCAAATTATGTTGTAGATTAATAGCTCGTGATGTAGCTCCCCGTTTGTTTTTGATATGTTCCTAGAGAAAAATAAGTTGAAAGATAATAGTATCAATGATCCGGACTGGGTCCGTGATCTGAGGGTTATCCTCATTGCTACATAGAAGAATTATGTCCTTGATGTACCGCTAGGTGACAGACCTATTACAGGAGCAGATGCAGACGTTGAACATTTGGCAAGCTCGATATAATGACTACTTAATAGTTTAGTGCATCATGCTTTACGGCTTAAAACTGGGACTCCAAAAACATTTTGAATGCCACGGAGCATTTAAGATGTTCCAAGAGCTTAAATTGGTATTTCAGGCTCATGCCCGTGTCGAGAGGTATGAGACCTCTGACAAGTACTTTTCCTACAAGATGGAGGAGAATAGCTCAGCCAGTGAGCATGTGCTCAGAATGTCCGGGTACTACAATCGCTTGAATCAAGTGGGAGTTAATCTTCCAGATAAGATAGTGATTGACAAAGTTCTCTAGTCACTATCACCAAGCTACTAGAACTTCGTGATGAACTATAATATGCAAGGGATGATGAAAATGATTCCTGAGCTCTTCGCGATGCTGAAATTGGCGAAGATAGAAATCAAGAAAGAGCATCAAGTGTTGATGGTTAACAAGACCACTAGTTTCAAGAGAAAAGGGAAAAGGAAAATAAAGGGAACTTCAAGAAGATTGTCAAGCAAGTTGCCACTCCCATGAAGAAGCCCAAAGCTGGACCTAAGCCTGAAACTGAGTGCTTCTACTGCAAAGGGACTAGTCACTGGAAGCGGAACTGCCCCAAGTATTTGGAAGATAAGAAGGATGGCAAAGTGAACAAAGGTATATTCAATATACATGTTATTGATGCGTACCTTATTAATGCTCGTAGTAGCGCCTGGGTATTTGATATTGGTTCGGTTGCTCGTATTTGTAACTTGAAACATGAGCTATGGATTAAACGAAGATTGGCTAAGGACGAGGTGATAATGCACGCCAGGAATGGTTCCAAGGTCGATGTCATCGCCATCAGCATGCTACCTCTACATCTGCCTTCGGGATTAGTTTTAGACCTGAATAATTGTTATTTGGTGCTAGCGTTGAGCATGAACATAGAGCGAGACGGTTATTCATTTAAGTCAAAGAATAATGGTTGTCTATTTATAGAGTAATATCTTTTATGGTCATGCACCCTTGAAGAGTGGTCTATTTCTATTGAATCTCGATTGTGGTGATACACATATTCATAACATTGATGCCAAAAGATGTAAAGTTGATAATGATAGTGCAACATATTTGTGGCACTGCCGTTTAGGTCATATTGGTGTAAAGCACATGAAGAAACTCCATGCTGATGGACTTTTGGAATCACTTGATTATGAATCATTTGATACTTGCAAACCATGCCTCATTGTCAAGATGACTAAAACTCTGTTCTCCAGAACAATGGAGCGAGCCAATGACTTATTGCAAATAATACATACCGATGTATGCAGTCCGATGAGTGTTGAGGCACACGGCGGGCATCGTTATTTTCTGACCTTCACAGATGATTTGAGCAAATGTGGGTATATCTACTTAATGAAACACAAGTATGAAACATTTGAAAAGTTCAAAGAATTTCAGAGTGAAGTGGAGAATCATCGTAACAAGAAAATAAAGTTTCTACGATCTGATCGCGGAGGCGAATATTTGAGTTACGAGTTTGGCCTTCAGTTAAAACAATGTGGAATAGTTTCACAACGCACACCACCTAGAACACCACAACATAATGGTGTGTCCAAACATTGTAACCGTACTTTATTAGATATGGTGCGATCTATGATGTCTCATACTGATTTACCACTATCGTTTTGGGGTTATGCATTAGAGACAGCTGCATTCACGTTAAATAGGGCACCGTCTAAATCCGATGAGATGACACCGTATGAATGGTGGTTTGGCAAGAAACCTAAGTTGTCGTTTCTTAAAGTTTAGGGTTGAGACACTTATGTCAAAAGGCTTCAGCATGATAAGCTCGTATCCAAATCGGAGAAGTGTGTCTTCATAGGATACCCTAAGGAAACAATTGGGTACACCTTCTACCACAAATCTGAAGGCAAGATCTTTATTGCCAAGAATGGAACATTTCTAGAGAAGGAGTTTCTCTTGAAAGAAGTGAGTGGGAGGAAAGTAGAACTTGATGAGGTAATTGTACCTTCTCTTGAATTAGAAAGTAGCTCATCACAGAAAACCGTTCTCGTGATGCCTACACCAACTAGATAGGAAGCTAATGATGATGATCATAAAACTTCATATCAAGTTACTACTAAACCTCGTAGGTCAACCAGAGCACGATCCGCACCAGAGTGGTACGGTAATCCTGTTCTGGAAGTCATGTTACTAGACCATGGCAAACCTATGAACTATGAAGAAGCTATGATGAGCCCAGATTCCAATAAATGGCTTGAGGCCATGAAATCTGAGATAGGATCCATGTATGAGGACAAAGTATGGACTTTGGTGGATTTGCCCGATGATCGGCAAACCATAGAGAATAAATGGATCTTCAAGAAAAATACTAATGCTGATGGAAATGTTACTGTCTACAAAGCTCGACTTGTCGCAAAACGTTTTTGACAAGTTCAAGGAGTTGACTACGATGAGACTTTCTCACCCGTAGCGATGCTTAAGTCTGTCCGAATCATGTTAGCAATTGCCACATTTTATGATTATGAAATCTGGCCAATGGATGTCAAAATTGCATTCCTTAATGGATATCTCAAAGAAGAGTTGTATATGATGCATCCAGAAGGTTTTGTCGATCCTAAAGGTGCTAACAAAGTGTGCAAGCTCCAGTGATCCATCTATGGACTGGTGCAAGCATCTCGGATTTGGAATATACACTTTGATGAGGTGATCAAAGCATATGGTTTTACAGACTTACGGTGAAGCCTGTATTTACAAGAAAGTGAGTGGGAGCTCTGTAGCATTTCTGATGTTATATTTGGATGAAATATTGTTGATTGCAAATGATATAGAATTTCTGGATAGCATAAAAAGATACTTGAAAAAGAGTTTTTTCAATGAAAGACCTCGGTGAAGCTACTTATATATTGAGCATCAAGATCTATAAGCATAAATCAAAACACTTAATAGGACTTTCACAAAGCACATACCTTGGCAAAGTTTTGAAAAGGTTCAAAAATGGGTCAGTCAAAGAAAGGGTTCTTGTTTGTGTTGCAAGGTGTGAAGTTGAGTAAGACTCAAAGCCCGACCATGGCAGAAGATAGAGAGAGAATGAAAGTCATTCTGTAGGATCGAAGAAGGTGAGAGTGTCTAGAGGGGGGGATTAGACTACTCGACAAGATTAAAAATTATGCCTTTTGACAAAGACAAGTTTTTGATAGATTTTGCATATCACACAAGTCAAGTAGCATACTACACATGCAATTCTAGAGTATGAGCAGCGGAAAGTAAATTGCACAAGTAGTAAAGAGAAGTGGAGAAGATCAAACGCAATTTGGAGACACGGAGATTTTTCTCGTGGTTCCGATAGGTGGTGCTATCGTCAATCCACGTTGATGGAGACTTCAACCCACGGAGGGTAACGGCTGCGAGAGTCCACGGAGGGCTCCACCCGCGAAGGGTCCACGAAGAAGCAACCTTGTCTATGCCATCATGGCCACGCCCACGGAGGGCTAGCCTTACTCGGGTAGATCTTCACGAAGTAGGCGATCTCCTTGCCCTTACAAACTTCTTGGTTCAACTCCACATCTCGACGGAGGCTCCCAACCGACACCTAACCAATCTAGGAGGCACCACCTCCAAAAGGTAATAGATGGTGTTGATGATGATGAACTCCTTGCTCTTGTGCTTCAAATGATAATCTCCCCAACACTCAACTCTCCTCACCGATTTGGCTGTGGTGGAAGGAAGGATTGAGTGGAAAGCAACTTGGGAAGGCTAGAGATCAAGTTTCATATGGTGGGAGTGGAGCAACTTGATCTCAACACAAGGGTAGGTAGTTCTCTTCTCGAAATGTAAGGTAGGAGTGGTAGTTCTTTCGATGGCTCTCTCCACGAATGAAGAGGGGGTGGAGGGTATTTATAGCCTCCACACAAAATCCAACCGTTACACACATTTGACCAATCTCGGCGGACCGAAGTTGACAACTCGGTGAGACCGAAAGTTCAAATCATGTGAACGTTGGGATTTTCGTGGGACCGAAAATACAAACTCGGTGAGTCCGATTCGTGTAAAGACTAGAGCTTGCCAATCTCGGTGGGACCGACTTCATCATCTCGGTGACACCGATTTGATGACAGAAGGTTACAGAAGCTTGGCAACTCAAGTTTTGGTGAGACCGAGTTCAGAATCGGAAAATCCGAGATTTCTAGGGTTTGGCTATATGGCTGAGGTGGTTCATCTCGGTGTGACTGAGTTTAGGAAGTCGGTGGGACCGAGATTACTTATGAGTGTATTATGGAAGTGAGAGTTGCTGATAGTTTAGGAGATGTATCACTAAGCACTTTGAGCAACCAGATCATTATCATAACCTCATCCCCTTTTAATAGTATTGGCTTTCCTATGGACTCAATGTGATCTTGGATCACTAAACCAAAAATGGAGTCTTGAGCTTTTGCCAATGCTTGCCTTAGCATTTTAGGGGTCCACCTCTTTAGTCCTTTTGCCATGCCAATGTGATTGAATTTCCTGAAACATACTTGATAAAAGCATTAGTCCAACCACAAAGTATGTTGTCATTAATTACCAAAACCACCCAGGGAGCAAATGTGCTTTCAATCTCCCCCTTTTTGGTAATTGATGGCAACACACAAAACAAGACATCAAAGCTTGTTGAAAGAAAGACAGAATTATCACGAATGTTTTGACAAACATGTAGTACACAGGCTCCCCCTACAAGTGTGCAAGATTTTCATAAATTATGGTTTTGGACTACCACAAGCACACAAGAGAGAAAAGCAAGATGTGCTACATGCAGCTTGGCTATATGCATCAGAGCAGATGAAAAGAAGTGAGTGATAATGCATATGTGCATGGTGATTTCTTGCAAACAAGTATTCACAAGCAAGTCACCATCATGCACATTCTGCAAAGTGCATATACTTACCTTGAGGTTCCTTGGCATTGTACCTGAAGAAATAAAACTTGGGAAAACAAGGTTAGATAACACAAGAGTATTTCTTCAACCAACTGCAAGAACATCAAGAGTACCAAGCCAGGGATGACATGTATAAAGAGTGTCTCATATTGAGCACAAGCTTGAATCAGCAAACATGTCTCCTGAAACTGAAAGATTTTCAATGAACTCTGAGAGATTTTGCTTTCCATAAGATATCAATTGTGAAAGAGCAAAATCAAAAGAATGATGCCAAATGTAATAGCCAATGTGGAACACGGCAAAGCTTTGATGTGATTCTCTCCCCCTTATGATAAGATTGCTCTTCTTCTCCCCCTAAATCTTCTCTTCTCCCCCTAAGTCTTCTCCCCCTTTGACATCAAGTGCCGAAAAGGACAGCAAACTAGGAAGGTCAGGTAAGATGGAAAGAAGTGGGATCCTGAAGAATCACAACAGGGCAATAAGAAACATGCATAGAGAATCATTAAGTAGAGCTGCAGAAGATGATATCCTGAAAGAAATAAATCGGTGACACCGAAGTAATACGGATCGGTGGGTCCGAAAGTCATGGACTTAGGGCAGATCCTTTTCGGTTAGACCGAAATATTTAAGTCGGTGACGCCGAGCTTAATTCCAAAGAAATACAGAAATAATTCAGCTCACTTTGCAAGGAATGTTTCAAAGGATGTGCAATGAATTTGTAAATGATTTTCAAGGAATTGATCAGAGCCAAAAATATATTCACAAAGACAGAAGAATAGAAATGAAAAAAGATCCTAGATGAAGTTTTTTTTGAAAGGAAAACTCAATAAGAGAACATAAGAGAAACTAGAAAAACTCCAAAACATATGTACTTCATCTAGATAAGGTCGGCGACAAGGTCACCTATGTTTGAGTATATTGACTTAGGAGTCAAATGAGAACATTTGATCATAGGTCATACTCATCGTTTAAGCTCAAGATGGGGTTGCCATTTTTCGATTAAGCATTTGATGTGATCACATCTTATGAAGCTGCTTGTACTCATGTCTTTGAGCAAAGCTTCTTAAAGATGTGAAAAACATACCTTGGGCTTGTTGTTGCTTTGTTCATGTAGGTGAACTTGATGTAGGTGCTCATTGAATGTGAAGTTGGAGCACCATTTCAACTTGTGTAGTTCATCTTCCTACATGGGTTAGGCAAGCAAGGAAATACTCAAGGATATCCAAGATGACAAGAGTGAAATACTAGATGTATAAGGTGTCAAAAAGGATATGTGGAATTTTGTTCCTTGAACTCAACATCCCCAAAGGGCTAGATACTTGGTCAATGACAAGATTACTCATGATTTGAGTGTGTGGTAATCTTGTGGAATGTAGATCATCCAAGTACCTGCAAGGAGTTAGATGCAATACACGGAGGCAAATGTGTCCAAGACATATGATCATCATCATAAGAGAAATATCAAGGATTAGTCAAATAGGCTCATGCCTTGCATGCATCAATGGAATTTTCACTCCAAGTTTGAAGCATCAATGATGTTCAACTCACTCCTTAAGCGACAAAACACCTTCTCATCAAGAGGTTTTGTAAAGATATCTGCAAGTTGTTTGTCAAGATCTAACATGCTTAAGGTTGATGTCACCCTTGGCAATGTGATCACGAATAAAATGGTGACGAACTTCAATATGTTTCGTATGAGAGTGTTGCATCGGATTGTGTCCAATCTTAATCGCACTCTCATTGTCACAAAGCAAAGGAACATGTCTCACATGTATCCCATAATCCTTAAGCGTTTGTGTCATCCATAGCAATCGAGCACAACATGAACCAGCAGCAATATATTCTGCTTGGCGGTGGATAATGATACGAATTTTGTTTCTTGGAGGACCAAGATACAAGGGATCGACCAAGGAATTGACACGCACCGAAGTTGACTTTCTATCAACCTGTCCACCGCATAGTCCGAGTCGGAATAGCCAACAAGGTCGAAAGAGGCCCTCTTTGGATACCAAATGCCAAAGTTTGGTGTGTGTATCAAATATCTCACAATTCTTTTAACAGCTTTAAGATTACATTCTTTAGGGGCTGCTTGATATCGAGCACACATGCATACACTCAACATTATGTCAGGACGAGAAGCACAGAGATATAGTAGAGAACCAATCATGGATCGGTAAACCTTTTGATCAACAGGTTCTCCATCTTTTGTCAAGTCATTATGTCCACTTGTAGGCATGGGGGTTCTCATACCTTTGCTTTCTTGCATGTTGAACTTCTTGAAGAGATCATTGGTGTACTTTGTTTGTGAGACAAAGGTACCCTCCTTAGATTGCTTGATTTGCAACCCAAGGAAAAATTTGAGTTCACTCATCATGGACATCTCGTACTTCTCCGACATGAGCTTTCCAAACTTCTCGCTAAAATGAGGGTTAGTTGAACCAAAGATAATATCATCAACATATATTTGGCACACAAATAGTTCACCATCAACCCTTTTCGTGAATAGCGTTGAGTCTATTTTTCCAATCTCAAATCCTTTTTCAAGAAGAAAGCTAGTCAAGCATTTGTACCAAGCTCTAGGAGCTTGTTTAAGGCCATAAAGAGCTTTGTGCAACTTGTAAACATGATTAGGCTTTTTAGGATTCACAAATCCGGGAGGTTGTTTCACAAATACTTCCTCCTCAATTTCACCATTTAGGAAAGCACTTTTAATATCCATTTGATAGAGAGTAATATCATGATGATTTGCATAAGCAAGAAGAATGCGAATGGACTCAAGTCTAGCAACGGGGGCATAGGTCTCACCATAGTCCATACCTTCGACTTGTGTGTAACCTTGAGCTACGAGACGAGCCTTGTTGCGGATGACTTGTCCATCTTCATCTTGCTTGTTCCGAAACACCCATTTGGTTCCAATGACGTTTTGATCATCCTTGGGCTTCTCTACCAAAGTCCATACATTGTTCCTCTCGAAGTTGTGTAGCTCTTCGTGCATAGCGTTCACCCAATCCGGGTCTTCAAGTGCTTCTTCTACCTTCATAGGTTCAAGACTAGAGATAAATGAGTAATGCTCACAAAAGTTAGCTAAGCGAGTTTTTGAGCGAGTAATTCTCCCGGAGTCGATGTCGTTCATCATTTGTTCCACGGGATGATTTTTCTTGACTCTTGCTCGAACTCGAGATAGCTTTTGTTGTGGTTGTGGCTGAGCTTCCTCATCATCTTCATCTTCCTCTTCTTCTTCTTCATTGTTGTTGGTGTTGTCTTGAGGTGGTGGAGAAGGAGGTTGTGGTGGATCTTCTTGTTGCACTTCCTCATCTTGGTGAGTTCCACTTGTGGAGGCCTCCATGTTGCCTTGAGGTTCATCTTGCCGTGAGGTAGGGGGCTCCACATATGTAGATGAGGTACTCTCCTTCACTTCCATGGGACGGATCTTTCCAATAGATAAATCTTGAATGGCTTCCGATGGGTCCTTGTCTCCTACATCAATAGGCATTTGCTCTACTTGCGAGCCATTAGATTCATCAAACTTCACATCTACCATCTCTTCAACCTTTCGGGTGAAATTATTGTAGACACGGTAGGTGTGGGAGTTTGATCCATAACCAAGAAAAAAGCCTTCATGAGTTTTAGGAGCAAATTTAGTCCGACGATGCTTATCAGGGATATAGCATTTCGAACCAAAGACACGAAAGTATCCCACTTGGGGTTTGTTACCGGTGAGGAGCTCGTATGATGTCTTGCCGAGGAGCTTATGAAGATAAAGCCTGTTGATGGCATGACAAGCTGTCTCGACGGCTTCCCCCCAAAAGTGCTTCGGTGTCTTGTATTCATCAAGCATCGTTCTCGCCATCTCAATGAGCGTTCGGTTCTTCCTCTCAACAACTCCATTTTGTTGAGGAGTGTACGTAGCCGAGAACTCATGTAGAATCCCTTCCTCATCGAGAAAAGAGTCTACATGGGCGTTCTTGAACTCCGTTCCGTTGTCACTCCGAAATTTCTTGATCTTCACCTCAAATTGATTTTGGGCCTTTCTGGCAAAGGTTTTGAAGATTCTCTGAACCTGTGATTTGTCATCAAGGAAAAATACCCACGTAAATCTGCAATAATCATCAGCTATAACTAGACCAAAGGAGTTACCACCAAGGCTTTTGTAAGCATTGGGACCGAAGAGATCCATATGGAGAAGCTCAAGCGGTCTCCTTGTGGTCATGATGTTCTTCACGGGATGACTTCCACCTACTTGTTTTCCTGCCTGACAAGCACTACAAAGTCTATCTTTGTCAAAGAAAACATCTTTAACACCAAGAATATGATCACCTTTGATTAGCTTGTCTAGATTACGCATACCAACATGTCCAAGCCTTCTATGCCATAACCAACCTTTAGCAGATTTAGCAATGAAGCAAGTTCTAGGTTGGGCTTTCTTAGTGAAATCAACAATATATAGATCACCTCTACGGATACCGGTAAATACCATGTTATGATTGTCACGACGAAAGACTTGGCAATCTACTTCGGTGAATAGCACATTGAATCCAAAGTCAGCTAATCTAGACACGGAAAGTAAATTGTATCCAAGTGATTCAACAAGCATGACATTTTGAATAGAGCTATCATGAGATATGGCCACCTTACCAAGGCCAAGTACCTTACCCTTGGAGTTGTCTCCAAAAGTCACATACTTGCGTGGACCATCGTTCTTTGCAAGCTCTCGAAACATGTCTTCATCTCCGGTCATGTGATCGGTGCATCCACTATCAAGAATCCACTCTTTTCCACCGGATATGTAGTCTCTCAGATTTGCCATAAGATTGAGACTCTTCATGATCTTGTCTAGCTCGGTGTCTGAATTGGAGTAATCATCATCATGCTCATGCTCATCATCATATTGACCCATAGATAGTTCATCATCAACACCTAGGTTAATTTGACAACCACTTGCATTAGTTTTGTCAATGTGACAATAATCATCGGAATGCAATACAAGAGCATTTCTAATTAGAGCAATGATAAGACAAGGATCACCCTTCTTTTTCATGAGATCACGAAGCTCAAAGAAGCATTTATCAAAGTTGGGATCATTGGGGCGCATCATATCAAATTCAATAGTCTTGTATAGAATTTCATCAAGACCTCTCAAAGAGCAGTCCGGATAAAGTTCTTCCAAGAACTTCCACATAGCATAGGCGCACTCAAAGTTTGTAACGAGCTTAAGCAAATTATCGGGTAACCCTCTAATGATGAGATTTACAGTTCTAAGGTTACGAAGCAAATCAAGCTCTTCATCCATGGTAGGGTGCAAGGGGTCAAATGGAGGCACATATGGGGTTTCAACATATTTGCGCAAGTTATACATCTTAAAGATAATAAGCATTTCAATCCTCCACGAGTTATAGGACACTCCATTAAGAATAGGCACTCTATGGCTAACACTCCCAAACGTAGACACGTCCATCTTCCTCCAATGGTGTGTAAACCAAAGCAATGGAGACCAAAGCTCTGATACCAATTGTAGGATCGAAGAAGGTGAGAGTGTCTAAAGGGGGGGGGATTAGACTACTCGACAAGATTAAAAATTATGCCTTTTGACAAAGACAAGTTTTTGATAGATTTTGCATATCACACAAGTCAACTAGCATACTACACATGCAATTCTAGAGTATGAGCAGCGGAAAGTAAATTGCACAAGTAGTAAAGAGAAGTGGAGAAGATCAAACGCAATTTGGAGACACGGAGATTTTTCTCGTGGTTCCGATAGGTGGTGCTATCGTCAATCCACGTTGATGGAGACTTCAACCCACGGAGGGTAACGGCTGCGAGAGTCCACGGAGGGCTCCACCCTTGAAGGGTCCACGAAGAAGCAACCTTGTCTATGCCATCATGGCCACGCCCACGGAGGGCTAGCCTTACTCGGGGTAGATCTTCACGAAGTAGGCGATCTCCTTGCCCTTACAAACTTCTTGGTTCAACTCCACATCTCGACGGAGGCTCCCAAGCGACACCTAACCAATCTAGGAGGCACCACCTCCAAAAGGTAATAGATGGTGTTGATGATGATGAACTCCTTGCTCTTGTGCTTCAAATGATAATCTCCCCAACACTCAACTCTCCTCACCGATTTGGCTGTGGTGGAAGAAAGGATTGAGTGGAAAGCAACTTGGGAAGGCTAGAGATCAAGTTTCATATGGTGGGAGTGGAGCAACTTGATCTCAACACAAGGGTAGGTAGTTCTCTTCTCGAAATGTAAGGTAGGAGTGGTAGTTCTTTCGATGGCTCTCTCCACGAGTGAAGAGGGGTGGAGGGTATTTATAGCCTCCACACAAAATCCAACCATTACACACATTTGACCAATCTCGGCGGACCGAAGTTGACAACTCGGTGAGACCGAAAGTTCAAATCATGTGAACGTTGGGATTTTCGGTGGGACCGAAAATACAAACTCGGTGAGTCCGATTCGTAAAGACTAGAGCTTGCCAATCTCGGTGGGACCGACTTCATCATCTCGGTGACACCGATTTAATGATGAAGGTTCTGAAGCTTGGCAACTCAAGTTTCGTGAGACCGAAGTTCGAATCGGAAAATCCGAGATTTCTAGGGTTTGGCTATATGGTGAGGTGGTTCATCTCGGTGTGAAGTTTAGGAAATCGGTGGGACCGAGATTACTTATGAGTGTATTATGGAAGTGAGAGTTGCTGATAGTTTAGGAGATGTATCACTAAGCACTTTGAGCAACCAGATCATTATCATAACCTCATCCCCTTTTAATAGTATTGGCTTTCCGATGGACTCAATGTGATCTTGGATCACTAAACCAAAAATGGAGTCTTGAGCTTTTGCCAATGCTTGCCTTAGCATTTTAGGGGTCCACCTCTTCAGTCCTTTTGCCATGCCAATGTGATTGAATTTCCTGAAACATACTTGATAAAAGCATTAGTCCAACCACAAAGTATGTCATCATTAATTACCAAAACCACCCAGGGAGCAAATGTGCTTTCACATTCCCTATGCCTCACAATAGGTTCTATAAAGTATGCCATGCTATCTTAAGCAGACCTGTTGTATGCCTTGCCAATGAGTTTGGCAAGGGGGTACGATAATGATCCGGGAGTAGATCACTAGACAACGGTTAAAATTATCCTTAGAGGACTAAGGAAATGTTTCTTGGCTATGGAGGTGATAAAGAGTTCGTCGTAAAGAGTTACATCGATGCAAACTTCTACACCGATCCAGATGACTATGAGCTCAATCTGGATATGTATTGAAAATGGGAGCAATTAGTTAGAGTAGCTCCATGCAGAGCATTGTAGACATAGAAATTTGCAAAGTACATACAGATCTGAATGTGGCAGACCCGTTGACTAAACCTCTCTCACAAGCAAAACATTATCACACCTTAGTACTCTTTGGGTGTTAATCACATAGCGATGTGAACTAGATTATTGACTAGTAAATCTTTGGGTATTGGTCACATGGCGATGTGAACTATGGGTGTTAATTACATGACGATGTGAACTAGATTATTGACTCTAGTGCAAGTGGGAGACTAAAGGAAATATGCCCTAGAGGCAATAATAAAGTTGTTATTTTATATACCCTTATTCTTGATAATTGTTTATTATTCATGCTATAAGTGTATTGATCGGAAACCTAAATACATGTGTGAATACATAGACAAACAATGTGTCCCTAGTGAGCCTCTACTTGACTAGCTCGTTGATCAAAGATGATTAAGGTTTCCTAACCATGGACATGAGTTGTCATTTGGTAACAGGATCACATCATTAGGAGAATGATGTGATGGACAAGACCCATCCGTTAGCTTAGCATATTGATCGTTCAGTTTTACTGCTATTGCTTTCTTCATGTCAAATACATATTCCTACGACTATGAGATTATGCAACTCCCGGATACCGGAGGAATTCCTTGTGTGATATCAAACGTAACAATGTAATTGGGTGATTATAAAGATGCTCTATAGGTATCTCCGAAGGTGTTTGTTGTGTTGGCATAGATCGAGATTAGGATTTGTCACTCCGAGTATTGGAGAGGTATCCATGGGCCCTCTCAGTAATACACATCATGAGAAGCCTTGCAAGCAAAGCAACTAATGAGTTAGTTGCAGGATGATGTATTACGGAACGAGTAAAGAGACTTGCTGGTAACGAGATTGAACTGGGTATGAAGATACCGACGATCGAATTCCGGGCAAGTAACATACTGATAGACAAAGGGAATTACGTATGTTGTCATAACAGTTCGACCGATAAAGATCTTCATAGAATATGTAGGAGCCAATATGAGCATTCAGGTTCCGCTATTGGTTATTGACCAGAGAGGTGTCTCGGTCATGTCTACATAGTTCTCGAACCCGTAGGGTCCGCAAGCTTAATTTTCGTTGACAAGATAGTGTTATATGAGTTATATGATTTGGTGACCGAATGTTGTTCGGAGTCTCGGATGTGATCACTAACATGAAGAGGAGTCTCGAAATGGTCGAGATTTAAAGATTGATATATAGGACGATAGTATTCGGACACCGGAAGTGTTCCGGAGTGTATCAGGTATTTATCAGAGTACCGGAGGGGTTACCAGAACCCCCGGGGGAATATATGGGCCACATGGGCCATGAGAGGGGAGCAGACCAGCCCACAAGGGTGGAGCGCCCCCCTATGGCAGGAGTTCGGATTGGGAGAAGGAAAAAGGGGGTTCGCTCCCCTTTCCTTTCTCTCTTCCGCCTTCCCTTTCTTCTCCGGTGAATTAAGGCAGGGGGCACCACTTGGGGAAACCCCAAGTAGGATTCGGATCCTACTTGGGGTGCACCCTAGCTGCCTACCCTCTCCCTCCCACCTATATATATGTGGGGGCGCCCCTAGGACACCCCGGACATTTGCCTAGCCGTGTGCGGCGCCCACTCCATCGTTTACACCCCCGGTGATATTTTCATTGTGCTTAGGCGAATCCCTGCGAGGATCACTTCACCATCACCGTCACCACACCATCGTGCTAACGGAACTCATCTACTACCCCTACGTCTTGCTAGATCGAGAAGGCAAGGGACTTCACCGAGCTGAACGTGTGCAGAACTCGGAGGTGCCGTATGTTCGGTACTTGATCAGTCGGAGCTAGAAGAAGTTTGACTACATCAACCGCATTGTTAAATGCTTCCGCTTACGGTCTATGAGGGTACGTAGACATATTATCCCCCTCATTGCTATGCATATCTATGGATAGATCATTGCGTGTGCGTAGATTTTTTTTGTTTTCCATGCAACATTTGCCAACATGGTCGAGTTCAGAGGAACTTAACTCAAGGAGAATAAGATGAAGACTTGTGTGTCTTCGGAGCTATGGCTCAACCTCTCCAACCAGACGGAGAATTGTGTCAGCATTTTGAACTAAGTTAAACACTTCATTTTGTCTTCATCGAGCAACAAGTTCTAATTGCTCATGCTACTCTACTTCCTGTAATCTGTTGAGTTGCAAAGAATCCCCCCTTCCTCATTCTTTGTGATTGTTGTTAAGATTTTTGAGTACTTTCATTATTTTCTAATTTTCAAATAAATAGTACAACTCTATGAATACTTTCATTCTCTGTGTGATTTGGTTTAATCACCTGCTATTTTAGTATGTCATTTGGTGGTCTTTTTTATTGATTTTTTTGTGCTTTCTTTGGGCTTATTTGTGTTGTTGCCCTAGCTGGCTTTCCCTTTTGTTGCTTTTAAACTCAATGTATGGGCGTGGTGTTTGTTTTATTTATAAAGCTGGGCGAAAACTTTTTTTAAGATCAACATCGAGGCAAAATTACACCATATCTATATTTACACAATCGTTTAGACAAGCTGTTGGAGACCTGTTTTGCCCTCCAGTTGTCCAAATCGCTTATATACAACCATTATGGCAAGCTGCCACAGATGCTCTAATATTTTACAAGACATCCCATTTACTTTGGTTTTTATGAGTGATACAACTTGTACCACCGACACGTGGAGGCTGAGATCGCTTGTCACTGGCACAAGGTGTGACATTTGTGCCAAAGTAGAAGTCTGGTACTTTGTCAATAATCTCAATAATATACTACTCCTGTTATACTATACACAATGACTCCGACAACCCAGCTACCACCTGTGTTAAGCATCTACAGACGGACTTGGCAAATTCGCCCTCAACGCATACAGACGCGCTTCGCCGGGCGTCATGAACTGAGCAATCGACTGCACGCCTCATATTTCCTTCTCCACATACAACCCTCTCATATTCATCCCCTAAATCCACACAAAATCATGCAGAATATATAGCTACGTACTACGTTCTATACTATTCAAATTTCGTCATTGTCGGCGATGTCCAGAGCCAAAGCCGCCAGTGCCAGAGCCTAGGCCGCATGCACCGCCTCCATCTGTTGCCGACAACGATGTCTGGCCTCTGCAGTCGACTCTGAGCAGATGGAGTTCAGGATGGCGTGCTGCTCCGGCCACATGCCCACATCCTCCTCCATTGTCGGCGCCTCCTCCTCCCCCACATGGCAACATCCAGCGGTGGCGCCTCCTTCTCTTCCTCCGCCGGCTCCTGTTCCTCCTCCGCCGGCTCCTACTCCTGCTCCTCCATCGGCTCCTGCTCCTGCTCCTCCTCCGCTGGCTCCTGCTCCTCCTCCTCTTCCTCCTCCCTCGTGAAAGGATCTAGATGATGACTAGAGGGGGGGGGGGGTGAATAGGCGTTTCAAAACTTTTACGAATTTGGCTTTATCCTAATGCGGAATTAAACTAACAGATACTTTTTAAGCACAAATTCTAAATATGCTAGGCTCAACTAAGTGCACCAACAACCTATGCTAAACAAGATAGCCACTTAAGGAAACTAGCAATCACAAACTATATCACAAGATATGGAAATGTAGCAACAACTAAGCAATTCAATAGCACAAGATATATCAATATGAGTAAAGAGTGTGGGTATGAGATAACCACAAGTGAGTCGCGGACGTGGATTTATCCCAAAGTTCACACCCGTGAGAGTACTAATCTCCGTTATAGCGGTGCCGAAGCCAAAGCTCCGGGGCATCACCAAGTGACTCACCGTATTCTCCCTTTTGAGTCACCCCCAACGGATGAGCCTTGATTCACTCGGGGTTAGTCTTGAAGGCGACCACCACACCTTTACAATCTTCTCCGGAGCACACCACACCCATAGAAGCTTCTGTAGGAACTTGACCACCTAGGACACTTCACACCCTTCCCCGCAGCATGCCACAAAAGGAAGCTTCCGGAGGAACCTTGGCCACCTAGGCCTCTTCACAAACTTCTCAACATATCACCAAACCGTCTAGGAGACGGAAGCCTCCAAGAGTACTAAACTCACGGGATCTCACTCGAAAAAATCGATGCGGGGAGCTCAAACCAATGCAACAAATGCAATGCAAGGTCAAGCAACAAATGCTCAACTCACTCTCTCAATCTCATAAGATGCACTCCCAAAAGTAGGAGATTGAAGAGAGGGGATGCAATGGAGGAAATCAACAAATGACTCCAAGATCCATCCACAAATCCCCCTTCACATACAGGGGAGATAGGGGTTTGGGAGAGGTGGTATGATGCTCAAAATGATGTTTAGAAAGTGTATCAACAACCCCCAACCCGGTGGGGAGGAAGGGCTCTTAAGTAGCCAAACTCGAAAACTAGCCGTTGGGGCTCCAAAGGACACTTCCTGGGCACCCCGTGCCCATGGGGTCCCATGCGCATGGTACAAGCCCATGGCATGGGGCCCCCGTGCCCACGGGTACCCAGGATAGCGTGCAACAACCCACCAAAACATGCATAACTTTGGCATATGAACTCCGAATTCGATGATCTTAGGCTCGTTTTAAAGCTATGGAAAAGGCCAAGGTCCTCACATAGAGAACCACCCAAGATCAACAAGAAAGAATGATGAAAATTATGCAAAGGTTTGAGCTCTCTTTATGCAACGTGATCAAGCTACTCGCCTGAAAGTCCCTCTTGATAGTGTGGCTATCAAACCTATAATTCGGTCTCCCTCCAAGCACCGTGAGACCAGCAAAACTAGGAAAACCTAGCTAAGGTATACCTTTTCCTTGCACATTCAACTTGAGCTTGATGATGACTTTGATGGTTGCCTCAAGTTCGAATCCTTTTCTTGTCCATGATCACTTGGTGAAGACACTCGAAATGCTTCCTCATATTGCAATGAGGGAAGCCCTAAATTAACCCCATCTTCACATGCACATCATAATGATGTGGAACGCAAGCTTAAAAGTATATAACCTCCGCTTCCCGTCTTGCACTGGGCTCCTCGAACCCGATGACCATCACCACTTGATGTCATCCACACATAGGCTACTTGAAATCTTTATTTCGATGCAAGCCCATAAGAAACACCTAACCCACATAGACATAGAAAGCACATACCATGGGTTAGTGCACAAAACACAATTCACAATTACTTACCATACCACTAGTTCACTTGATCCCACGTGGTACATTGTTTGCGCTTGTGAGTTGACCATCAAGATAATCTTCGAGCTTAATCTTGGTCAACCAACATCTTTACTTCATGCCCCATCTTGGTTTCTTGAAAGCCACAATGAATTATTCATTTACTTCATTGCTTCAAGAAAGAGATCACCAAAGACTCCTTCATGACTGAGGGAGTCCTGGATTAAGGGGTATCCAGACAGCCGGACCATATACTTTGGCCGGACTGTTGGACTGTGAAGATACAAGACTCAAGACTTCGTCCCATGTCGGGATGGGACTCTCCTTTGCGTGGAAGACAAGCTTGGCGATTCGGATGTTAGATCTCCTTCTTTGTAACCGACTCTATGTAAACCCTAGCCCCCTCCCATGTCTATATAAACCGGAGGGTTTGGTCCGTATAGGGACGATCATAACAATCATAATCATCATAGGCTAGCTTCTAGGGTTTAGCCTCTACGATCTCGTGGTAGATCAACTCTTGTAATACTCATATCATCAAGATCAATCAAGCAGGAAGTAGGGTTTTACCTCCATCGAGAGGGCCCAAACCTGGGTAAAACGTCGTGTCCCTTGCCACCTTTTACCATTAGCCTTAGACGCACAGATCGGGACCCCCTACCCGAGATCCGCCGGTTTTGACATCGACATTGGTGCTTTCATTGAGAGTTCCTCTGTGTCGTCACTGCAAAGGCTCGATGGCTCCTTCAATCATCAACAACAATGTGGTCCAGGGTGAGACTTTTCTCCCCGGATAGATCTTCGTGTTCGGCGGCTTCACACTGCGGGCCAATTCGCTTGGCCATCTGGAGTAGATCGACAGCTACGCCCCTGGCCATCAGGTCAGGTTCGGAAACTTGAACTACACGGCCGATATCCACAAAGACTTGATCTTTGACGGATTCGGGCCTACGTCAGGAGCGCCAAACAGTCATGATGAGCATGACTTAGACCTGCTGTCGGACAATACTTGGGATGTCGTGCATGCAGGAGCCCTGGACCTAAATCCGGGGCAGATCGCATCGTCCGAGGACGGGTGGATGGACCCCACCCCAGAGGCCGCACACTCATCGGCGGTAGAGCCTAACACAGACTTCATCCCCAAGGAAGCCTGTGTCTCTGGACCCCTGGACTTGTGTTCGGTTGTAGGTCCCAGACCGCGCGCCCCCGAGCCCGCCAATTCTGGCTGGGCTCCGGTAATGAAATTTGCCGCTACGGATATCTTCCAGCACTCGCCCTTTGGCGACATGCTGAACTCATTAAAATCTCTCTCTTTGTCAGGAGACTCTTGGCCGAACTATGTCCGGCTCAAGGGGGAAGAAGGCGACGATGAAATTCGTTGCCCACCCACCACCCACTTCATAGCCACTGTCGACGACGTAACAGACATGCTTGACTTCGACTCTGATGACACCGACGGTATGGACGTCGGCGCAGGAGACGATTCAGAACCACCACCCATGGGGCGCTGGACTACCACCTCATCATATGATATATACATGGTGGATATGCCTAAGGAGGACGATGGCAACAAAATGGAGGATAAAACCCCCAGACAAAAGCCAAAACGACGGCGCAGACGCCGCTCTAAGTCCAGCCACAGTAAAAATAGCGATAACAGCGCTAGAAAGATCGACACCCCAGTCAAATCCGAAGGCAACAACGACCATATGGACCCAGCGATGGAGCAGGATGAGCCAGGTCACGCCGAACACAGCCCGGAGCAGATGCCCGATCACAGTGATCCCGAGGGACGAACTCATCAAACTACCCCTGGGACAGGAGCACAGTCCGGACGACGACGCATTCATCATCCCGGAAACACGCTTGGAACGAGATAACCTCCACAGAAGGCTTATGGCCACTGCGAGAAGTCTAAAGAAGCAGAAGCAAAAGCTTAAAGCCGCACAGGAAACGCTCAATCGCAGATGGAATAAAGTACTAGACACTAAAGAAAAGTACAGCAACGATCGCCACACAAAGAGCTATCCAAAGCGCAAGCTGCTACCAGAATTCGACGACGAGGCCGTTCCACCGAAGAACAATACGGCCAGTAGGCCGAACCAACCACTTCGTAACCGCAATAGAGCAGCTACTGATGCTGCACACGATTTATGTGATCTCCTGGATAAAAAGGTCGAAGCGACCAGGTCCATCTATGGATCTAGAGGACACGCCCCGGTGCAGGACTATGGTCACCAAAATGATCAGACTGATCAAGTACCAGTTCAGAATCAACACCGGACACAACAACAGCCGACGGCATGCCACAACATGTCCAGATACAGAGGGGCTGCTCACCCTCTTGAAGGAAATATGCCCTAGAGGCAATAATAAAGTTATTATTTATTTCCTTATTTCATGATAAATGTTTATCATTCATGCTAGAATTGTATTAACCGGAAACATGATACATGTGTGAATGCATAAACAAACAACATGTCACTGGTATGCCTCTACTAGACCAGCTTGTTAATCAAAGATGGTTATGTTTCCTGACCATGAACAAAGAGTTGTTATTTGATTAACAAGGTCACATCATTAGTAGAATGATCTGATTGACATGACCCATTCCATTAGCTTAGCACACGATCGCTTAGTATGTTGCTACCGCTTTTATCCATGACTTATACATGTTCCTGTAACTATGAGATTATGCAACTCCGCTTTACGGAGGAACACTTTGGTGCTACCAAACGTCACAACGTAATCGGGTGATTATAACGGAGTACTAAAGGTGTCTCCAAAGGCGATGTTGGGTTGGCGATTTGAGATTAGGTTTTGTCACTCCGATTGTCGGAGAGGTATCTCTGGGCCCTCTCGGTAATACACATCACTCAAGCCTTGCAAGCACTACAACTAATGAGTTAGTTGTGAGATGATGTATTACGGAACGAGTAAAGAGACTTGCCGTAACGAGATTGAACTAGGTATTGATACCGACGATCGAATCTCGGGCAAGTAACATACCGATGACAAAGGAACAACGATGTTGTTATGCGGTCGACCGATAAAGATCTTCGAGAATATGTAGGAACCAATATGGGCATCCAGGTCCCGCTGTTGGTTATTGACCGAACGTGTCTCGGTCATGTCTACATTGTTCTCGAACCGTAGGGTCCGCACGCTTAAGGTTTCGATGATGCTTATTATGAGTTTATGTATTTTGATGTACCAAGAAGTTCGAGTCCCGGATGTGATCACGGACATGACGAGGAGTCTCGAATGGTCGAGACATAAAGATTGATATATTGGGCGGCTATATTCGGACACCGAAAGGTTCCGGAAGTTTCGGAGAAAACCGGAGTGCCGGAGGGGTTACCGGAACCCCGGGGAATATGGGCCTTAGTGGGCCAAGAGGGAGAGAGAGGGCCGCACCAGAGGTGGCGCCCCCTGGGAGTCCGAATAGGACAAGGAGGGGGCGCGCCCCCTTCCTCTCCTCTCCCTCTCTTCCTTCCCCTTCTCCTTCCTAGTTGGACTAGGAGAGGAGTCCTACTCAACTAGGAGGAGGACTCCTCCCTGGCGCACCACTAGGGCCGGCCGCCTCCCTCCCCTCCTTTATATACGGGGCGGGGGCACCCTAGGACACACAAGTATTGATCTACGGATCGTTCCTTAGCCGTGTCGGTGCCCCTTCCACCATATTCCACCTCGGTCATACCGCTGCGAAGCTTAGGCGAAGCCTCGCTACCGTGAAACATCAAGATCGCCACCACGCCGTCGGTCGACGGAACTCTCCCTCGACACTCGGCTGGATCGGAGTACGAGGGACGCCATCGAGCTGTACGTGTGTCAAGAACTCGGGCGCCGAGTAACGGCGCCGGATCGATCGGATCGCGAGGAGAACGTCGACTACTTCCTCTACGCCAGATCGCTTCGCTTGGGTCTGAGGGCGTAGACAACACTCTCCCCTCTCGCTGCTATGCATCACCATGATCTTGCGTGTGCGTGGGAAAATTTTTGAAATTACTACGCTCCCCAACAAAGGGCATCCGAGCCTAGGTTTTTATGGTTTGATGTTTTGCACGAGTAGAACACAAGTGAGTTGTGGGCGATACAAGTCATACTACCTACCAAAGATGTCATACTTTGGTTCAGCGGTATTGTGAGATGAAGCGCCCAGACCGACATTACGCGTGCGCTTACGTGAGACTGGTTTCACCGCCACGAGCACTCGTTGCTTAAAGGTGACCGTGGGTGCTCGCTCTCTCACTTTAGTTGAACTGAGTGTGGCTACGCCGGTCCTTGAGAAGGTTAAACGGAGTCTATTTGACGAAGTATCGCTGTGGTTTTGATGCGAGGTGAGACTGGTTCTTGCTTAAGCCCGTAGCAGCCACGTAAAATTTGCAACAACAAAGTAGAGGACGCCTAACTTGTTTTTGTAGGGCATGTTGTGATGTGATATGGTCAAGACGTGATGCTATATTTTATTGTATGAGATGATCATGTTTTGTAACCGGTTATCGGCAATCGGCAGAGCCATATGGTTGTCGCTTATTGTATGCAATGCAATCGCTACGTAATGCTTTACTTTATCACTAAGCGGTAGAGATAGTCGAGAAGCATACGTTTGGCGAGACGACAACGATGCTACGATGGAGATCAAGGTGTCGCTACCGGTGACGATGGTGATCATGGTGGTGCTGCGAAGATGGAGATCACGAAGCACAAGATGATGATGACCATATCATATCACTTATATTGATTTGCATGTGATGTTTATCCTTTATGCATCTTATCTTGCTTTGATTGACGGTAGCATTATAAGATGATCTCTCACTAAATTATCAAGAAGTGTTCTCCCCGAGTATGCACCGCTGCCAAAGTTCGTCGTGCCTGCACACCACGTGATGATCGGGTGTGATAAGCTCTACGTCCATCTACAACGGGTGCAAGCCAGTTTTGCACACGCAGAATACTCGGGTTATACTTGACGAGCCTAGCATATGCAGATATGGCCTCGGAACACGGAGACCGAAAGGTCGAGCGTGAATCATATAGTAGATATGATCAACATAAGATGTTCACCATTGAAAACTACTCCATTTCACGTGATGATCGGTTATGGTTTAGTTGATTTGGATCACGTGATCACTTAGATGACTAGAGAGATGTCTTTTTAAGTGGGAGTTCTTATGTAATATGATTAATTGAACTTAAATTTATCATGAGTACCTGATAGTATCTTGCTTGTTTATGTTTGATTGTAGATAGATGGCTCGTGCTGTTGTTCCGTTGAATTTTAATGCGTTCCTTGAGAAAGCAAAGTTGAAAGATGATGGTAGCAATTACACGGATTGGGTCCAGAATTTGAGGATCATCCTCATTGCTGCACTGAAGAGTTACGCCCCGGATGCACCGCTAGGTGCCAGTGCTCTTCTTTGAGCAACACCGATGTTGTGAACGTCTGCGCGAGCAAAGCTGATGACTACTCTATAGTTCAAGTGCCATGCTTTACGGCTTAGAACCGGACTTCAACGACGTTTTGAACGTCATGGAGCATATGAGATGTTCCAGAGTTGAAGTTAATATTCCAAAGTAATGCCCGGATTGAGAGATATGAAGTCTCCAATAAGTTCTATAGCTGCAAGATGGAGGAGAATAGTTCATTAGTGAGCACATACTCGTAATGTCCGGTACTACAATCACTTGACACAATTGGGAGTTAATCTTCCGGATGATTGTGTCATTGATGAATTCTTCAATCACCGCCACCAAGCTACAAAGGCTTCGTGATGAACTATAATATGCAAGGGTTAGTAAAGACTATACCGAGCTCTTCGCAATGCTAAAGGCTGCGGAGGTAGAAATCAAGAAGGAGCATCAAGTGTTGATGGTCAATAAGACCACTAGTTTCAAGAAGAAAGGCAAAGGGAAGAAGAAGGAACTTCAAAAGAACAAGAAGCAAGTTGTCGCTCAGAGAAGAAACCCAAGTCTGGCCCTAAACCTGAAACTGAGTGCTTCTACCGCAAGCGATCGTCATTTGAAGCGGAACTGCCCCAAGTATTTGGCGGATAAGAAGGATGGCAAGGTGAACAAAGGTATATGTGATATACATGTTATTGATGTGTACCTTACTAGAGCTCGCAGAGCACTGGTATTTGATATTGGTTACATTGCTAATATTTGCAACTCAAACAGGACTACGGATTAAGAGAACACCGCAAAGGACGAGGTGACGATGCGCTGGGAAATGGTTCCAAAGTCGATGTGATCGCAATCGGCACGCTACCTCTACATCTACCTTCGGGATTAGTTTTAGACCTAAATAATTGTTATTTGGTGCTGCGTTGAGCATGAACATTATATCTGGATCTTGTTTGATGCGAGACGGTTATTCATTTAAATCAGAGAATAATGGTTGTTCTATTTATATGAGTAATATCTTTTATGGTCATGCACCCTTGAGGAGTGGTCTATTTTGATGAATCTCGATAGTAGTGATACACATATTCATAGTGTTGAAACCAAAAGATGCAGAGTTGATAATGATAGTGCAACTTATTTGTGGCACTTGCCGCTTAGGTCATATCGGTGTAAAGCGATGAAGAAACTCCATCTTGATGGACTTTTGGAGTCACTTGATTATGAATCACTTGGCACTTATGAACCGTGCCTCATGGGCAAGATGACTAAAACCCGCTTCTCCGTACTATGGAGAGAGCAACAGATTTGTTGGAAATCATACATACGTATGTATGTGGTCCGATGAATGTTGAGGCTCGTGGCGGATATCGTTATTTTCTCACCTTCACAGATGACTTAAGCGATATGGGTATATCTACTTAATGAAACATAAGTCTGAAACATTTGAAAAGTTCAAAGAATTTCAGAGTGAAGTTGAAAATCATCGTAATAAGAAAATTAAATTTCTACGATCCGATCGTGGAGGAGAATATTTGAGTTACGAGTTTGGTCTACATTTGAAACAATGCGAATAGTTTAGAACTCACGCCACCCGAACACCACAACATAATGGTGTGTCCGAACGTCAGAATCGTACTTTACTAGATATGGTGCGATCTATGATGTCTCTTATAGATTTACCGCTATCGCTTTTGGGGTTATGCTCTAGAGACGGCCGCATTCACACTGAATAGAACACCGTCGAAATCCATTGAGACGACACCTTATGAACTATGGTTTGGCAAGAAACCAAAGTTGTCGTTTCTTAAAGTTTGGGGATGCGATGCTTATGTGAAAAGCTTCAACCTGATAAGCTCGAACCCAAATCGAGAAATGTGTCTTCATAGGATACCCAAAGGAAACAGTTGGGTACACCTTCTATCACAGATCCGAAGGCAAGACATTCGTTGTTAAGAATGGATCCTTTCTAGAGAAGGAGTTTCTCTCAAAAGAAGTGAGTGGGAGGAAAGTAGAACTTGATGAGGTAATTGTACCTTCTCCCTTACTTGAAAGTAGTTCGTCACGTAAACCGGTTTACGAGACATCTACACCAAGTAGTGAGGAAGTTGATGATGTTGATCATGAAACTTCAGATCAAGTTACCGCAGAACCTCGTAGATCAACCAGAGTAAGATCCGCACTGAGTGGTACGGTAATCCTGTTCGGAAATCATGCTACTAGATCATGATGAACCTACGAACTATGAAGAAGCGATGGTGAGCCCAGATTTCGCAAAATGGCTTGAGGCCATGAAATCGAGATGGGATCCATGTATGAAAACAAAGTATGGACTTTGGTTGACTTGCCCGAGGGTAGGCAAGCAATAGAAAACAAGTGGATCTTCAAGAAGAAGACCGACGCCGACGGTAATGTTATCGTTTATAAAGCTCGACTTGTCGCAAAGGGTTTTCGACAAGTTCAAGGGATTGACTACGATGAGACCTTCTCACCAGTGCGATGCTTAAGTCCGTCCGAATCATGTTAGCAATTGCCGATTTTATGATTATGAAATTTGGCAAATGGATGTAAAGACTGCATTCTGAATGGATTTACGAAGAAGAGTTGTATATGATGCAACTAGAAGGTTTTATCGATCCAAAGGAGCTAACAAAGTATGCAAGCTCCAAATGATCCATCTATGGACTGGTGCAAGCATCTCGAGTTGGAATAAACGCTTTGATAGTGTGATCAAAGCATTTGGGTTTGTCTGACTTTTGGAGAAGCCTCATTTACAAGAAAGTGAGTGGGAGCTCAGAGCATTTCGATATTATATGTAGATGACATATTGCTGATCGGAAATGATATAGAATTCTCGGATAGCATAAAGGGATACTTGAATAAGAGTTTTTCAATGAAAGACCTCGGTGAAGCTGCTTACATATTGGGCATTAAGATCTATAGAGATAGATCAAGACGCTTAATTGGACTTTCACAAAGCACATACCTTGACAAAATTTTGAAGAAGTTCAAAATGGATCAAGCAAAGAAAGGGTTCTTGCCTGTGTTACAAGGTGTGAAGTTGAGTAAGACTCAATGCCCGATCACCGCAGAAGATAGAGAGAAAATGAAAGATGTTCCTATGCTTCAGCCATAGGCTCTATCATGTATGCAATGTCTGTGTACCTGACTGATGTATGCCTTGCTATAAGTCTAGCAGGAGGTACCAAAGTAATCCAGAGTGGATCATCGACAGCGGTCAAGAACATCCCGAAATACCGAAAAGGACTAAGGATATGTTTCTCGATATGGAGGTGACAAAGAGCTCATCGTGGCGGTTACGTTGATGCAAGCTTTGACACCGATCCGGACGATTCTAAATCGCAGACCGGATACGTATTTACACTAAACGGAGGAGCCGTCGGTTGGTGCAGTTCTAAACAAAGCGTCGAAGGGATCTACATGTGAAGCGGAGTACATAGCAGCTTCGAAGCAGCTAATGAAGGAGTCTGGATGAAGGAGTTCATATCCCATCTAGGTGTCATACCTAGTGCATCGGGTCCAATGAAAATCTTCTGTGACAATCTCGAGCAATTGCCTTGGCGAAGGAATCCAGATTTCACAAGAGGACCAAGCACATCAAGAGACGCTTCAATTCCATCCGGACTTAGTCCGTGGGAGACATAGAGATTTGCAAGATACATACGGATCTGAATGTTGCGACCCGCTGACTAAGCCTCTTCCACGAGCAAAACATGATCAGCACCAAGACTCCATGGGTGTTAGAATCATTACTATGTAATCTAGATTATTGACTCTAGTGCAAGTGGGAGATCAAGGAAATATGCCCTAGAGGCAATAATAAAGTTATTATTTATTTCCTTATTTCATGATAAATGTTTATCATTCATGCTAGAATTGTATTAACCGGAAACATGATACATGTGTGAATGCATAAACAAACAACATGTCACTAGTATGCCTCTACTAGACTAGCTTGTTAATCAAAGATGGTTATGTTTCCTAACCATGAACAAAGAGTTGTTATTTGATTAACAAGGTCACATCATTAGTAGAATGATCTGATTGACATGACCCATTCCATTAGCTTAGCACACGATCGCTTAGTATGTTGCTACTGCTTTTATCCATGACTTATACATGTTCCTGTAACTATGAGATTATGCAACTCCGCCACGGAGGAACACTTTGGTGCTACCAAACGCCACAACGAATCGGGTGATTATAAAGGAGTACTACAGGTGTCTCCAAAGGCGATGTTGGGTTGGCGTATTTCGAGATTAGGTTTTGTCACTCCGATTGCTCGGAGAGGTATCTCTGGGCCCTCTCGGTAATACACATCACCAAGCCTTGCAAGCACTACAACTAATGAGTTAGTTGTGAGATGATGTATTACGGAACGAGTAAAGAGACTTGCCGTAACGAGATTGAACTAGGTATTGATACCGACGATCGAATCTCGGGCAAGTAACATACCGATGACAAAGGGAACAACGATGTTGTTATGCGGTCCGACCGATAAAGATCTTCGTAGAATATGTAGGAACCAATATGGGCATCCAGGTCCCGCTGTTGGTTATTGACCGAACGTGTCTCGGTCATGTCTACATTGTTCTCGAACCGTAGGGTCCGCACGCTTAAGGTTTCGATGGCGATGTTATTATGAGTTTATGTATTTTGATGTACCAAGAAGTTCGAGTCCCGGATGTGATCACGAACATGACGAGGAGTCTCGAATGGTCGATACATAAAGATTGATATATTGAAGGCTATATTCGGACACCGGAAAGGTTCCGAAGTTTCGGAGAAAACCGGAGTGCCGAGAGGGTTACCGAACCCCCAGGGAATATGGGCCTTAGTGGGCCAAGAGGGAGAGAGAGGGCCGCACCAGAGGTGGCGCCCCCCCGGAGTCCGAATAGGACAAGGAGGGGGCGCCCCCCTTCCCTCTCCCTCTCCTCTCTTTCCTTCCCCTTCTCCTTCCTAGTTGGACTAGGAGAGGGAGTCCTACTCCAACTAGGAGGAGGACTCCCCCCCTCCTGGCGCACCACTAGGGCCGGCCGGCCTCCCCTCCCTCCTTTATATACGGGGCAGGGGGCACCCTAGGACACACAAGTATTGATCTACGGATCGTTCTTAGCCGTGTGCGGTGCCCCTTCCACCATATTCCACCTCGGTCATACCGTCATGAAGCTTAGGCGAAGCCCTGCGCCGGTGAAACATCAAGATCGCCACCATGCCGTTGTCTTGTGGAACTCTCCTCGACACTCGGCTGGATCGAGTACGAGGGACGCCGTCGAGCTGTACGTGTGTCAAGAACTCGGGGCGCCGAGTAACGGCGCTGGATCGGTCGGATCGCGAGGAGAACGTCGACTACTTCCTCTACGCCAGATCGCTTCCGCTTCGGGTCTACGAGGGTACGTAGACAACACTCTCCCCTCTCGTTGCTATGCATCACCATGATCTTGCGTGTGCGTAGGAAAATTTTTGAAATTACTACGTTCCCCAGCACCTCTGTGCTTCACCGAAGAGGTACTGGACCACGAATTTCCACATGGTTTTAAACCTGTGAACATAGAGGCATATGACGGAACGACAGACCCCGGGGTCTGGATTGAGGATTTTATCCTGCATATCCGCATGGCTCGTGGGGACGACCTCCACGCCATCAAATACCTTCCCCTCAAGTTGAAGGGACCAGCTCGGCACTGGTTGAAAAGCCTCCTCGCAAATTCAACCGGAAGTTGGGAGGAACTCGAGGATGCTTTCAGGGCCAATTTTCAAGGGACCTATGTCCAACCGCCGGACGCGGACAATTTAAGTCACATAATTCAACAGCCCGGAGAATCCGCCCGCAAGCTTTGGAACAAATTCCTCACTAAGAAGAATCAAATTGTCGATTGTCCGGATGCCGAAGCCCTAGCGGCCTTCAAGCACAGTATCCGAGACGAGTGGCTCGCCAGACACCTCGGCCAAGAAAAGCCGAGGACAATGGCAGCCTTAACAAGCCTTATGACCCGCTTTTGCGCGGGTGAAGACAGCTGGTTGGCCCGTAGAGGCACCAACGACACAAGTACATCCGAAATTAGGGATGGCAACGGGAAGCCACGGTGCAATAAAAACAAACGTCAAAACAAGGAAGAAAGTCCGGACAACACAACAGTCAACGCCGGATTCAGAGGATCTCAACCCGGTCAACAAAAGAAGCTATTTAAAGGCAGCAAAGAGGGACCGTCCGGCCTAAACAAAGTCCTGGACAGACTGTGCCAAATTCATGGCACCCCCGAAAAACCTGCAAACCACACTCATAGAGAATGCTGGGTCTTTAAGCAGGCCGACAAATTAAATGCCGAACACAAGGGAAGGAAAACACCAATTGAAGATGAGGATGAGCCTCGCCAGCCAAACACTGGGGGGCAGAAAAAATTCCCACCAGAGGTAAAAACAGTAAACATGATCCATGCGACTCACATACACACGAGAAGGCGCGAACGTGCGCTCAGAGACGCGTACGCTATAGAGCCCGTCGCCCTCAAACTTAACCACTGGTCAGCCTGCCCGATCACCTTCGATCACAGGGACTACCCAACTAGTATGCAGCACGGAGGATCAGCTGCCTTGGTGCTCGACCCAATAATCGACGGATACCATCTCACTCGGGTCCTCATGGACGGCGGCAGTAGTCTTAATCTAAGATACCAGAACACTGTCCGCAGGATGGGGATAGATGTCGGTGTCAAAACCAGTGGATCTCGGGTAGGGGTCCCGATCTGTGCGTCAAGGCTAATGGTAATAGGAAGCAAGGGACAGAGATGTTTACCCAGGTTCGGGCCCTCTCGATGGAGGTAAAACCCTACTTCTTGCTTGATTAATATTGATGATATGGGTAGTACAAGAGTAGATCTACCAAAAGATCTTAGAGGCTAAACCATAAGAGCTAGCCTATGATGGTATGATTGTAATTGTGATTGGCCTTCTAAGGACCAACCAATCCGGTTTATATAGACACCGGAGAGGGCTAGGGTTTACATGGTGTCTGTTACAAGGAAGGAAATATAATATCCGGATCGCCAATCTTGCCTTCCACGCAAAGGAGAGTCCCATCCAGACATGGGCCGAAGTCTTGAGTCTTGTATCTTCATGCTCCAATAGTCCGAACGTTGTACATAGTCCGGCTATCCGGATACCCCCTAATCCAGGACTCCCTCAGTAGCCCCTGAACAAGGCTTCAATGACGATGAGTCCGGCGCGCAGTATTGTCTTCGGCATTGCAAGGCGGGTTCCTTCTCCGAATACTCCAAAGTAGTTAGCGAACACGTAGACCATGTCCGGATCTGCTAGATGACTTTTACACACCGTTGTAGAGAGAATGATATTTCACGAATGCAATCTGCTGACAACTTTTTCTGATGACGTGACACGCTGTTACGGTCGGATCATTATTTGAGCCATTTTCCCACAACCAGCTACAGCGCATATTACGAGGCGGTTTCTATGACATGTCTTGTCAAAGCAGAGATCGTGTCCCCTTATCGCAGGATTCTCATCAATACGGGTATGGGTAATCCCACCACGCCATCAATTGTGGCGCTTGGGAAGCAAGCGATTCCCAACGGGCAAGTGGGGAGGCGCACCGCTTTCAGCGCCTCTATAAAGGGATAAGATTTCCACATTTTTACCCACGCCTCCTTTCTTCCTCGCCCACTCTTGCCCCCTCGAGCTCCAGTGCCCAAGCCCAAGTCTTCTCCGCACAGCTAAACATGTCCGGAACAGGAGGCAAGTGGGTGGCTTCCACCGTCAAGGAGAAGCATGTCGCAAATCTTCGGGCGGGCGGATACTTGGCCACAGACATTGCGCACCGGCTACCGGATGCTGGGTAGGTCATCCCGACCCCAGGACCCCATAAGAGGGTCGTGTTCGTCGCCCACTTCGTCCGTGGACTGGGGTTCCCACTTCACCCCTTTGTCAGCGGGCTCATGTTCTACTACGGGCTAGATTTCCATGATCTAGCCCCGAATTTTGTCCTCAACATCTCGGCGTTCATCGTCGTATGCGAGGCCTTCCTCCGCATCCGGCCTCACTTCGGCCTATGGCTACAAACCTTCTGCATGAACCCAAAGGTTGTAAGCGGCCAACAAGCGGAATGCGGAGGGGCCATGGTGGGCATAATGCCCAATGTCACATGGCTCGACGGTTCCTTTGCGGAGACCGTAAAAGAGTGGCAATGGGGGTGGTTTTACATCACCGGGCCGCGCAATGCCAACTGGGCAGCGGCCCCCGAGTTCCGATCCAGAGCCCCCATGCTTTTTTCTTCCTAGGAAATGAAGGGCTTGTCCTGGGGCGACTCTACGCAGCTGACCGGACTCCAGACATGCATCAAAAGCATGAAGGACAAGAACATCAAGCTTGTCAACGTGATCCAGGTTAAGCTCGTTCGCCGGATCCTGCCCTGCCAAAGGCCGGCAGTCAATCTATGGGAGTTCGTCCCGGCCGAACACCAAACGCTCCGGATACTCTATGACATGACGCATAAAGGCGCATGGACGGTGTTGTTCAAGGCCTCCGAAGTACCTCCTCCCACATCCGAGGACCGCGGGCTTCACGCTGCGTGGGCTCCTAGTCCCGTGAGTTCTTAAACTACCACCGGATTCGGTTCTTCCCAATATATTCACGGGAGAATTTTAAGCAGTTATGCACATTTGTTCAGGATTATCTGGAGACAGCGGAGCAGGTTTACATCCCGGCTCCGCTGCCAGAAGGCCCGGTCGATTCTCTCCTGACGGAGATGCTGGTCCCGACACCGTACAAGGTGCTGGAGAAGAAGGACGAAAAGAAGGGAGGCCTCATCCGAAGGCGACGGGGTGCACTCCTCCCACGATGGGGAGGAGGAGGAGGAAGAAGAAGCAGAAGCCCCATCCGGAAAGGATGAGGGGCCCGGGGAGGCGGACCAGGGGGCCGGAAAAGGCCCTCGATGCAAGGCCAGCATACCCCTGTCGTCTGATGACGACGAGACAGATTCTTCCCGCAGAGGTGGGAGGAACCAAGAAGAAATTCTACGTCCCCGCACTGGGGAGGAGAGAAAGAGAAAAGCCGCCCCGGAGGGGGAGGCTGGGGCGTCCAAGAAGGGAAAGGTATCCCTTCCGGACTATTCCGCCACGGCCGCTCACAGCGAGGAGGGGTGGCTGCCCAGGGGGAAGCCCCCAGTGCGATCGTAAGTGTCCACATTCTATCATGATTTCACTTCATAGTTTTTGTATTTATAATGCCGAACATATGTGCAGTCCGTCCAGGGCTCACCCCGAGGTATCTTCCTCCGGGTCCCTGAGCGATTCGGCGATTAATTCGCTTCCGACGGCCACTACTCCTCAACCCGCGGACGACACGGAGGTGTTTTCTCGAAGGCTCCCAGAGCGGGGGGAGGTGACTCTGGAGACGCCCCAAGGCAGGATTCTAGATGTCGGATACGCGGGGTTCAAGATCCCCACAGATCGTGTTGATGAGAGCCATGGCCAGCCGGCTCTCTGCCGAACACAATTCTGGAAGCTTCGATGGTTCCGGACTCAGGCGGGTGGCCCCTCGTTAGGGAGGGCGAGCCGTGTGTGTCGAGGACTTCAATTGCGCATGAGGCGCCGGACTGTCTGCTGGAAGCGCTTCACGGCGCTTCCATGGATGAACAGCACCGTACTCTTATGAGTACGGTGATTCGGAAGGTTTCGTCCGCCAAAAGCGGACTAACCGAAGCTTGCACCAGCCTCCTGACAGGCTTTGAGGTAAGTAATAAATATGTGCAAAATTACCACCCGATAGGTAGTAGCCCCTGATACTCTGTTTGGTGTTCGGAAAGAAAAGCCAAACGGAGGGTCAATTATAATCCGCAGGAGTCTAATAATAAGTATTGTTGTGAATAAGCAGGCTGTGCTGCTTGCTGCTGCTGCCCGTACTGCTGAGGTTGCCGAACTGAAACAGGACCAGGAGCAGGCGCAGGGAGAGCTCGACCTCACGAGGAGGCAGCTCGAAGAGAACAAGGGTAAGTGATTCCCTCTCTTATGCATTTGAGGATAGGCAAAATTAGTGAGTCTAACACCTAAGTGTCATGACTGTGTAACAGGGGCCACCGCCGAAGTGGCGTCCCTGAAGAAGGCGCTGTACGAGGCCGAAGACAAGGCGGCCTAGGAATGTAAGGAGCGCGAAAAGAAAAGTGCTAGAGTGGGTGAGGTACAACAAGAGCTCTGGGACCTCGGCAAGAAGTACGAATCCGTGGAGCATGACCTAAAGATGAAGGAGGCCGAACTTGCAAAGGCCCTTGTGAATTTGAAAGGCGCCAAGGCCAAAGCTGAGAAAGCGCAGCAGGTGATCCGAGAGGCCAAAAAGATAGCAGCGGGTAAAAAGTTCTTTATGCAAAGCAAGCATGTGGAGGAGGCGTTTCTTTTGCTTACTCGAATTCGGAGCTCTCCAGGGGCTTTTGCAGATCTGCCACGCAGCGTATCAGACGCTGCGGAGTTCTACCGTGCCCAGGAGGGGAGGTCAGCGGAGAAGCTGTTCTGGTCCCAGTATGCTGGGGCCGAACACCCGATGCCTCTGAGTGACCAACTGAAGCAGTTGGTCGAACTCCACAGGGCGGCCGAACTGGCTATGAAAGGCTTCATAGTCCGGATGTGGCCTGGTGAGCTCTTGCCCAATAGCTACTTTGGCCTGATCAAGCGGATGGTGGATGCCTGCCCGCGGCTTGAAGTGATCAAGCGGTTCGTTTGCATCGAGGGTGCCCGCCGGGCTTTTGCCCGCGTCAAGGTGCATTGGGGCAAGCTGGATGCGCAGAAGCTGGTCAAGGACGGGCCACCGGAGGGCAAGGCGCATCACCATCCTGAGATGTACTATGATGGCGTTATGAGGGGTGCTCGTCTCGTGGCTGATGAATGTACCAAGGACACCTATTTTGAATGAATTCACTTCTGTCATGTTTGTATTTGAAGGACGAAGTTACTTGCGCTATGTAGCGCTTTTGTTATTTAAAATATTACCTTCTGTGCGGCTGTTTATAAAATTCTCAAAGTAGGCCAGTCGTCGGCTTCCGCCCCCACGTAACTAGTACTAGGGTGTTCATGGAAAACCCGGACACTCTTTATCCAAATGTTTGGTCCCTTAAGGAGGTGTCCGGCGCAGCGAACAAGGCAATCAAACTATGCGGCTTTATAACTTTCACTTAGCCATAGAAGTCTACAATTTTAAATTTCGGCGAAGCCCCTAGAATCCGAAAGGCCGAATTGGGGCGCTATATACACCTAGATCGGACAAAGCCGATTTATCGCCTAAAGCGGAAAATCTTTAAGGATTCTAAGACCTCTCGAACAGCGACCATCTCTCGGCACATCATGCCGGTCAGTTTTCGGCTTTCTCTACTGAGGTGCTCGTCCGGAAGAACCGTGACACAATCGCAGTAGTTCTCCCTACACTACCTTAGCCGATACAATGGAACATAAGGCACCAAAACAAGGGAGCCGGGCTATCCCAACTGTAGACCCAAGACATGATTCGGAGCTGATTCATATAGTGCTATAAGTTCGGGGTGCCGCACTGTTGAAAGTGTTCGGACTTTATTTGCCATATTATGGGGCGCCATGAGAAGCCCCTGGCAAACTGACCGTACCAAGGTGTACGGATGCAATATCAAATAAACATTTATAAGAGAAAAAGTGCTCAAATAAGAATGATAAGCTGACGCTATATATGATCTCCCATTGACGAATAGTACGTTTAAGCGTATGTTTACAATGGATGCATTAAGCGGAGATAAGTAGGACTATTTGACATGTCCTATCCAGGGGCAGGCTGTGTACAGATAGATGAAGCAGGTATAATGATCGCGAATAGATTCCACTTGGGTATTTCCTTCTGCGCACAACGTTTGTAGCCTCCTTGGATCTCTCTCCCACGTGAGTCCGGCAATTCGGCTCTTCTGAGGATGCTGCACTAACGCATTGTCCTGAAAGGTAAGAGGGAAAGGTTATGAAGGTATTGGGCGGTTACTCGCACTATTGACTGAGTCGTTAATGCGCCTCCGCCTATGCCCATGGTATCTTGAGCGCGTAATTGTGTACGCGTGGCACGAATGCTGCTTTGAAGGGGTTTGAGCGAAGGCCGGACTGCTAATCACGCTCTTGGCGTTCCTGATGATCCTGTTGTAGGGTGCTCCGGACTCGTTTGACGGTGCTCGAGGTTATCACCGGATTGGTTTGTCGGAGTAGGCCGCATTGTACTTCCGCTGCGAGGGCTGCCGTATGCTCTTCTGTTCGAAGGGAGCGGTCCAATATTCCATTGACAGTGATGACCCCGCGCGGTCCTGGCATCTTGAGCTTGAGGTATGCATAATGTGGTACCGCATTGAATCTAGCGAATGCGGTTCGTCTGAGCAGTGCGTCGTAACCACTACGGAAGGGGACGATATCGAAGATTAACTCTTCGCTCCGGAAGTTGTCCGGGGATCCGAAGACCACTTCCAACGTTATGGAGCCCGTACAGCGGGCCTCTACTCCAGGAATTACACCTTTAAAGGTAGTTTTGGTGGGCTTGATCCTTGAAGGGTCAATGCCCATCTTGCGCACTGTGTCCTGATAAAGCAGGTTCAGGCTACTGCCGCCGTCCATAAGGACACACGTGAGGTGGAATCCGTCGATGATTGAGTCTTAGACCAATGCGGCTGAGCCGCCGTGACGAATGCTAGTAGGGTGATCCCTACGGTCAAAGGTGATCGGACAAGCTGACCATGGATTGAACTTGGGGGCGACTGGCTCCATCGCATAGACGTCCCGTAGTGCCCGCTTCCGTTCCCACTTGGGGATGTGGGTGGCGTAGATCATGTTGACCGTTTTCACCTTGGGGGGGGGGGATTTCTTTTGTCCCCAGTTTAAATCGCCGGGCTCTTCGTCATCGCCACTTTGTCAGCCCCTTGTCCTTGTTTTCAGCGTTTATTTTGCCGGCCTGTTTGAACACCCAGCAGTCTCTATTGGTGTGGTTGGCTGGCTTGTCCGGGGTGCCATGAATTTGGCACGAGTGCTCCAGTATGTGGTCCAGGCTGGACGGTCCCTGATTATTTCTTTTGAAGGGCTTTTTCCGCTGACCAGACTTAGATCCGCTGAATCCGGCGTTGACCGCCGTGTTTTCAGTGTTGTCATTGTTGTTCCGTCTCTTATGTCTGTTGCGCCGTGGCTTGCCGTTAGTATTGCGGCTGTCCGAAGTGCCGGAATGTGGCGTGGTACCGCTGCAAGCCAACCAGCTATCCTCACCCGCACAAAAGCGGGTCATTAGGGTTGTGAGAGCTGCCATGGACTTGGGTTTTTCCTGGCCGAGGTGTCGAGCGAGCCACTCGTCACGGACATTATGCTTAAAAGCTGCCAGGGCTTCGGCGTCCGGATAGTCGACTATTTGGTTCTTTTTAGTAAGGAACCGAGTCCAGAATTTCCGGGCTGTCTCTCCGGGCTGTTGAGTAATGTGGCTCAGGTCATCGGCGTCTGGTGGTCGCAAATATGTGCCCTGGAAGTTATCGAGGAATGCGTCTTCCAGGTTTTCCCAACTGCCAATGGAATTTGTTGGCACGCTGTTTAACTAGTGTCGGGCTAGTCCTTTTAGCTTAAGGGGAAGATATTTGATGGCGTGTAGATCATCTCCGCAGGCCATGTGAATGTGGAGAAGGAAATCTTCGATCCATATCAAGGGGTCTGCATTGTGCCATCGTATGATTCGATGTTTACGGGTTTGAACCCTTCTGGGAATTCATGATCCATCACTTCGTCAGTGAAGCAGAGGGGGTGTGCGGTGCCTCTGTGCCGGGCTATGTGGCTACGCAGGTCGGATTGGTCTGGGTTGCTGTGTTCGGCCCGGCCGGACTTGTTGATGATGTATCCAGCGCGACGGTCATCATCGCGCGCTGGGGCACGCCCTCGCGATCTGTAGATCGATCTTGGCTGTCCTGCTTTGTTTTCCAGAATATCATGCAGGTCTTCCCTATTTCCCTAGGCCGTAGTGTATCGGCATGGGGGTGCGGGATGGTATTCGGGCTGATATCCCATTTTATCCCGGCCACGGGGTGGCCGGTCAGCCGTTTGGCGCTCGAGTCCATATTCCTCGGCTGCCAGGACTTCAGTCCATCTATCTGTGAGCAGGTCTTGATCAGCTTGGAGTTGCTGCTGCTTCTTCTTCAGGCTCCTCGCAGTGGCTATAAGTCTACGCTTGAAGCGCTCCTGCTCCACGGGATCCTCAGGTACGCCGAATTCGTCGTCAGCGAGGCTAATCTCGTCTTCGGAGGGGGGCATGTAGTTGTCCTCTACCGGGTATCCGTCCGTCGCCTGTTCTTCTGGGCTGACATGCTCATCTTCCTGTTCAGCCTGCTCGAAGGCGGGCTGGTCAGGGTCATATTCTTCTTCGACGCCATCCGAATTACTTTCATCTCCGAGGCCGGTATTGCTGTGGCGGGGCTTGGAGCGGCGCCGACGACGCCCATGCTTTGCTTTTCTTCTCGAGGGGTTATCCTCCGTTGCCTTGTCGCCATTAGTTTCCTTCGGAGTGTCCACCATATATATATCATATGAGGAGGTGGCCATCCACCGCCCTGTGAGCGGTGGCTCCTGTAATTCTCCTGCATCGTCGTCCATACCATCAATGTCTTTGGAATCGAAGTCAAGCACGTCGGTTAAATCATCGATCATGGCAATGAAGTGGGTGGTGGGTGGGCAACGAATTCCATCATCGTCCGCTTCCCACTCAAGCCGGACATAGTTCGGCCCGGAGTCTCCTGACAAAGAGAGAGACTTCAATAAGTTCAGCATGTCGCCAAAGGGCGAGTGCTGAAAGACGTCCGCCGCGGTGAACTCCACTATCGGAGCCCAACTAGGCTCGACGGGCCCGGGAACACGCGGTCTGGAACCTGCATCCGGATATGAATCCGGGGGTCCGGAGTCACATGCTTCCACAGAAGGGAGGCATGTGTTCGGCTCTACCACCAACGAGGGTACGACCTGTGGGGCGGGGTCCATCCCTCCGTCTCCAAGCAACGCAGTCTGCTCCGGATTTGAGTCCAGGGCTACTGCCGGGGTGATATCCCGAGTGTTATCCGATAGCTGGTCCAGGCCATGCTCATCGTGACTGTCCGGTGCTCCTGGCGCTGGCCCGAATCCGTCGAAGATCAAGTCTCCGCGGATATCCGCCGTGTAGTTTCCAAACCTGATTTGATGGCCAGGGGCGTAGCTGTTGATCTGCTCCAGATGGCCAAGCAAATTGGCCCGCAGTGTGAAGCCGCCGAACACGAAGATTTGTCCGGGGAGGAAAGTCTCTCCCTGGAACGCGTCATTGATGATGATTGAAGGAGCCATCGAGCCCAACAGCGACGACACAGAGGAACTCTCAATGAAAGCACCAATGTCGGTGTCAAAACCGGCGGATCTCGGGTAGGGGGTCCCGATCTGTGCGTCAAGGCTAATGGTAACAGGAAGCAAGGGACACAAATGTTTACCCAGGTTCGGGCCCTCTCGATGGAGGTAAAACCCTACTTCCTGCTTGATTAATATTGATGATATGGGTAGTACAAGAGTAGATCTACCATGAGATCGTAGAGGCTAAACCCTAAGAGCTAGCCTATGATGGTATGATTGTAATTGTGATCGTCCTTCTAAGGACCAACCTCTCCGGTTTATATAGACACTGGAGAGGGCTAGGGTTTACATGGAGTCGGTTACAAGGAAGGAAATATAATATTCGGATTGCCAAGCTTGCCTTCCACGCAAAGGAGAGTCCCATCCGGACACGGGCCGAAGTCTTGAGTCTTGTATCTTCATGCTTCAATAGTCCGGACGTTATACACAGTCCGGCTGTCCGGATACCCCCTAATCCAGGAGTCCCTCAATAGACCCATCCAGAATCAGCCAAAGTAACACCACCTTTGAAGGGGTGATACCAGGCGTCGAAGCCCGCTGCAGGGGCTCCCTCGTACTAGAGGTGACATTCGGTTCCCCAGGCAACTTCAGAAGCGAAGAACTACTCTTCACCATCGCCCCCCTCCAAAGTGGTTATCATGCATTGCTCGGGAGAGCGAATTTCGCCCGCTTCAACGCAGTACTGTACTACGCCTACCTTAAACTCAAGATGCCCGGTCCACGTGGCATCATCACCGTCAATGGAAATACAGAGCATTCCTTATGCGCGGAAGAGTATGAGACGGCTCCAGCAGCCGGACTCTAAGCGGCCTCTAATACCAGAAAGCATGATTGGTCGTTAAGACCACGGACACGGTTAGACGAGTCCGGCAGCCCAGATAAACCTGATCCGGGCGCCACACATGTAATCCCATAGAGGACACCAGGGGCTATAGATATTTAATAAAGCCAAACTCTTGGCTTGACCTTATTAACAGGCCAATGTCTTACAATTTTAGTATCCATTGGTGATAGCCAACTCTTCGCACGCTTACGTCATACTCTTCTACACGAGTTTTCCTTTTTACAGACACCATTCGTGCGACACCCTCCCAGGACATGACACAATAGAGACAAAGGCGCAAACGTGCAGCAGAGCCCCGCTCAAAGGTTTCTCTTTAGATTAAGCCCCCTGTGTAAACCATCTTTATTGTCTCTTGTTGCTTACACATCCCATTGGTACTACACCCACAGAAGATACTGCCGTTATTGGCATTTCGCCATGACAGACTAATGCAAGTACCTGGAAATACAGGGTTCATCATAAAGGGCGTTACTCAGCCCAGTATATGTTATAAAGTCCGAATACCTTCGGGAGTGTTCGGCGTCGCGAGTTTGGCCTTATATGCATCAGCTCCGAATCATGTCTTTGGTCAAATGTTGGGTTTGCCCGACTCCTGGGTTTGCCGCCTTACGTTCTGTTCTTATCGGCTAAGGTGGCCAAAGGAGAACTACTGCGATTGTGCCCTGGTTATTCCGGATTGGCACCTTAGTAGAGAAAGCCAAAAACTGACTGTCATGATATAGCGAGAGACTGTTCAACCACTCGAAGACTCAGCGGAATCTTTAGGATTCGTCAGCATTAACGAAGGACCGTTTCCCGGTCATGTACACACGCGCACGTATTCAGATGCACGCAAAAGTACCTGGGGCCGTCAAACTCTTATGGCTAAGTGAAAGTGTTAAAGCTATATAGCCCGGTTGCCTAGTTCAACGTGCGATCACCTCCTTAATGGACCAAGACGTTGGATCAAGTGTGATTACGCATATTTTCACGAACACCCCCGCATTATATGCGTGGGGGATGAAGCCAACGACTGCTAACTTTCAAAATTGCATATATACATAAAACGGCCGCACAGGAGGCACAATAACAATTTCGGGCAAAAAGTATAAACATAGCCTCCATAATTAAAATAACATTGTTTTTACAATGAAACGATTGGTCACTCCAACATGACATTCTTCGAGCACTGAGACTCTATTAAGCGAGCACCTTCTGCTACGTGCTCCAAGTAGTGCTCGGCCAGATCCTGGCCTCCCGCTGGATTCTGGGTCACAATGATGGTGGCCTCCATATCTGTCCAATAGGCTTTAACGTGGGCAAGAGCCATCCGTGCACCCTCTATGCACGCCGACCTCTTCACGGAATCGATCCGCGATACGGCACCAAGGAATTGTTGCACTAAACCAAAATAACTGTCCGGCTTAGGCCCCTTCGGCCATAGATGGTCTATTACATACCGCATTGCAAGACCGGACAACCTATGGAGCTCGGCCACAGCAGGCATCCTCTCACTCAACGGCAATGTGCGTGTTGGAGCACTGAATTGTGACCAGAACAGCTTTTCCACTTCATTATCTTTTTGATCCTTGAAAAACTTGGCCGCATCAGCCGTACTGTTCGCCAAATTCGCATACGCGTCTGCAGGACTCCAGCGTCAATCCAGAGGAGCGTACTTCGGATCTACTTCGGATCTAAAAACTTCATCCGCAACAAATAGGGGTTTCCAACCGTGATTTCTCCGGCCTGTCGAAGCTTCTCCCGCGCATCCCTAATTTTGGACTGCGTCTCCTTGGCCGCATCAAGTGCCTTCTTCAGGTCAGCCGAATTAGCCTTATTCTCTTTCTCAAGGAGCTCATACCGGTCGGCGGCATTTTTCAGCTCCACAGCCATCTCGGCTATTTTGTCTTCGCTTCGGCGACGACCAGCCTGTTCGGCTCTCAACTCTTCGGCCGCCTTTAGGACAGCCGCATTGCTAGCCCGGGCTTGTTCCTTAGCCAGGGCAAGTTCCGCCCTCAGGGCTTCCACGGAAGCAGCTCCGTCTGCAGTCCAAGCATATCAAATTAACATTATGCTTCTCTCAATTTTTCCTATAAAAGATAAGGAAAGCAGAGCACATACCTTGTGACTCGGTAAGCCGCTCGTTCACAAGTGTGATATCGGCATCAATAACTCCAATCTGCCTCCTCAGTTCGGTGACTTCAACGGACTGGTCGGTTGCCGGACCCTTAGCCATCTGTGTATAACCACAATATGATCATTACTCAATGATGTGATCCTCCGTTAGCCGCCTTGGGCTGGCAACCAGAGTCTCAGGGGCTACTATCCATATGGAGCACACCTAGCGCGTGCGCCACAATCAAGAATTACGTATTTTGTTACATACCTCAAAGCCTCTGAGCAGGCTCGTAAAAGCTTCATTCAGCCCACTTGTGGCAGATGAAATCTTCTCAAGCACCGTGCTCATTAATGAACGGTGACCCTCCGAGAGAGCAGCTTGCTCCAGAAGGGCCGTCAGCGTATCCGGCCGGTCGCCGAACTATGACGGACCTTTTTTATCGCCCCCATGGGAGCCGAACGCTCCAGGCTCAGGGCGGTCAAAGTACTAGCTTCTGGCCTCGGCAAATCTGGACTCCTCCGTGACGACACCTTGTGGTCGCCCGCCCCATGAGGCGGAGAGGTTGGTGGGGTTTCACTCTCCATCATCTCCAGAAGGAGACCCCCCAAAGATGAACTCTATCGAGAAGAGCTGCTAACCGGACTGCAAAGAATGGATCCTGGTTACTGTTCTCGGAGGAGGAAGCACTAGCTTTGTATTTACGATTAACTTATAGCTTGGCTGAGGGCTGGCCCGTTTGTGGGCATGGCGCGGTGAAGACGCCCTTCGGGGTAGGCCCCCCTGGTAAAGTTTTCTTCCCTTCTCTGGGCACCTCCATCTTCGGGTCTTCCGAGGCGGCCCTCTTCTTCCCGCGAGGGGAGGAGACCTTAGATTCCCCCCTGACTATCCTCCTTTGGGGAGGTAGCAATTCCCCCGGTTTGGATGTGCAATGTGTGAAGTTCTGCTTCTCTGTTCTTCCCTTTGTCTTTCCCCGAGGGCACTTTACTTAGCACACGACCAAGCATCTTGGCTATGGCGGGGCTAGGCGAGCCTTCGGGAAGTGGCGCCGGACACCTGATTCTCTCCGCCTTGCTGAGCCATTCCTGGCCACGGAGTATTTTCAGAATAATGTTATAAATGAAGTGTTCGGTTTCTGGGTTACTTACTTGGGTATTTGGGAGGTTGCAGCTCAGGCCCGCCTCCTCGGTGGTGTCCGGACACTTCACTTGTGGTCCGAAGAATAACTTACACATCCCTTCGAGCGTCATGCCGAAGAAGTGCAAAATAGTCCGTGGACCTTCCAGAGTGAACTCCACATCCGGAGAGGCCGGCGTTTGCACGGCAACATCGTCGGACTAGCATTACCTGAATTATGCTGACAAGGCTAATGTCCCTCCCAAGGAGCTCCCGGATGCAGCTCTGCAATGTTGGTACATCATTAGCAGGCCTGTCCTACATTGGCCCATGACGCCAGTTGAGGCGGAGGGCCTGAACGGAAGTCTGGGGCAGCCACCCACTTTGTGCCTTTGGGAGCCGTGACATAAAACCACCTCCGCTGCCATAGACTGGACACCTCTGGGAAGGAGCCCTCTGGCCATGGGGCGTCGGCGTTCCTGCTTATTACAGCACCTCCGCACTCCGCGTGTCACCCCTCAATCATCTTCGGCTTCACATTGAAGGTCTTGAGCCATAAGCCGAAGTGCGGGGTGACGTGGAGAAAAGACTCACACACAACGATGAACGACGAGATGTGTAGGATGGCGTCCGGAGCTAGATCATGAAAATTTAGCCCGTAATAGAATATGAGCCCTCTCACAAAGGGATCAAGGGTGAAGCCTAAGCCGCGGAGGAAGTGAGAAACAAATACGACGCTCTCGTTGGGCTCGAGAGTAGGGATGACCTGCCCTGGAGCAGGAAGCATGTGCTTGATGTCGGCAGTCAGATATCTGACCTCCGTAAGCTTCGCGATGTCCTCCTCTGTGATCGAGGAGGCCATCCACCGGCCGTGAAGGTTGGATCCGGACATGATTGAAGATCCGAAGTGCTTGAGCTTGGGCTTTGGGTGTTAGAACTGGAGATGCAAAAAGGCGCAAGAGTGGTGGAAAAGAGGGATAGGCCTCGGCCCCTCTATAAAGGGGGTGAATATCAAGCGCCCTCAGCGTAACCGCTCGGGACTTACCTAAAACACGGAGTCATACAAATAGGCGTCGTAGGGTTGCACGCGCCCGTATTGAGGGAAGATCCAGCGATAAGGGGAACACGATCTCTGCTTTGGCAAGGTCTGCCAATAAAACTGCCTCACAACGCGTATCGAGGCAGGTCAAGAAAAACCGGTTCATGTTGGGTCGGGCCACGATGCAGGAGCACGCCGTACAAAAAATTGTCAGCATATCAGATTTATGAAGTGCTATGCTCTCTACGGTGGTGTGCGTAAATTATCTCGCAAAGCCGGACACAATCCTCAATCTACTTTGGAATATTCGGAGATGGAACCCGCCTTGCAATGCCGAAGACAATCTACGCGCCGGACTCATCGTCATTGAAGCCTGGTTCAGGGGCTACTGAGGGAGTCCTGGATTAGGGGGTATCCGGACAGTCGGACTATATACTTTGGCCGGACTGTTGGACTGTGAAGATACAAGACTCAAGACTTCGTCCCGTGTCCGGATGGGACTCTCCTTTGCGTGGAAGACAAGCTTGGTAATCCGGATGTTAGATCTCCTTCTTTGTAACCGACTCTGTGTAAACCCTAGTCCCCTCTGGTGTCTATATAAACCAGAGGGCTTGGTCCGTATAGGGAAGATCATAACAATCATAATCATCATAGGCTAGCTTCTAGGGTTTAGCCTCTACGATCTCGTGGTAGATCAACTCTTGCAATACTCATATCATCAAGATCAATCAAGCAGGAAGTAGGGTTTTACCTCCATCGAGAGGGCCCGAACCTAGGTAAAACATCGTCTCCCTTGCCTCCTGTTACCATTAGCCTTAGACGCACAGATCGGGACCCCCTACCCGAGATCCGCTGGTTTTGACACCGACAATTACCATATCAAGTTTCACTAGGAATATCATATTGGTCATCATTTGCTCTTCTAAAAACTCCATCATAATCTCTTGAGAGGCACAATGAATTCTCCACTCTAGTTGCTTGCTTCAAGACTTGATCAACCGAAACCCAACATGAGCTTACCATGATCTTGTCTTGAAACCATAACTTGAATTCTTGTATTTGTCTATACTCTCAAGCTCTTGATCCTTAAAATCCCACACATGTCAATCTTTGAGATTCTCTAACGAAGTCCACCTTGAATATATTTGGTTAGACATTAAAATCAATCTTGATGGCTTCAACATAAATCCCCATAGACTAACATGAAACCTCACTGGATATGGGACCTCGAGTGCCAAAACCTAGGCCCCATGTGCACGGGGGGTCAGGGACCCTGTGCACACGGGGTATCCAGAGACTTGACACTCGACCCCGTGCACACGGGGGTTAGGAGGCCCATTCACATGGGGTATCCAGAGAGGGGTACCTAGAGGACTTATTTGGATGATTTGATGTCATTCTTCACAAACCAATCCAATGCACCTCAAGCATCACTATGGAACATATCTTCATATAGGATTGAATGCACTTGATGCTCCATAGGAATTTTCAATTAATACCAAAGATTAGAGCAATACATCTTCATATATATGGACTCCATCCTTCATTCCATCTAATATCCTTGAAGCACCATCTATGTAGAATACCTTAAAATATATCTCAGTGAAAACATTAGTTCATAGAGATTGTGATTAATTACCAAAACCACACTTAGGGGCTACATGCCCTTTCAAGATCCCCCACTTTGGTAATTGATGACAATCACACCAAGAGGGTTTGTATAATGAATTTAAAGAAAGTATGCAATCTATCAGAGAATAAATTGTATACTTGCGGTGGTTTTGATTGCCTCAAATATCACAAAGATAGTTGATGTTATCAAAACCGGTTGTACTAGCATCGAAATACTACACAAGAATTTGATGCTAGTAGAACCATACCATATAGATCAACCCCCCCCCCCCCACACACACAATATATGCACGTGAAAGAACTTGCTGGAGTTTTCTCTATATACACATCCATGCAACAAGCAAAAACACCGAATATAGATATGCATGAATGCTAAGAACCAACTAACTTCTCCTAAACCCTCTAAACTTCTCCCCCATTGGCATCAAATGCCAAAATAGAAAAAAATCTAGAAGGCCAATATAGTATGAGTTCCTCCTTAATTTGTGCATTTATCAAACGTGAGTGGAATCAAATGCACATACTCATTTATGAATCAATGGAGGATCTCAAACTATATTGGGGATCCATAGAATGCGACAAGAAGATTGTGAATCACACATTCAAAAGATCCAAAGAACATATTTTGGACAAGATATACGGGAAGTATCCAATAGGATCATCATGCTAAGAATGGGTCCAAAATATATCCAAAACTCATGAGTGCAAAGATATAAGAAATACATACAGGCACTCACTACTTGTCCTCTTACCGGATCCATCAAAGAATCAAAAAGAGACAATCCCAAGGACCGGTAGAAAACGAACAAATATCAAAGAAGGATATGCACTCTCTCATGTGTATAAGTCTCTTATGTGGCAAATAATCATCAAGATGAGCATCCACATAGAAACTTACACACACAAAAAAGATACAAAAGATAAGAACATGATATCCTTGAATGAATCCATTATTATACAAACTTGATCTTTAGCATAAGATCTTTGTCACATGGCACATGGCATAAGGCACATGGCATAAACTGATCTCATTTGCATAAAAAATGAATTACTAAGCATGAGAGAAAATAACACAACCAAATTGAGTGTTTTTGCAAATTTACCAATGTTGCACATAAGAGCACTCCGAGGAATTGGTATGCAATACATTGCTTAATTGGCAAAATTTGGATAAGTGAACCATGAGCATGGTTTTAGAGATCCCCATGATATGCTCCCTCTCAAATGGCTCATAGATGCAAAAAGGAGGTTTAAGATTTTGCAAGAAACACAAACTCGACAAGTACCAATCATGTCGTGATGCAACATACACAATGTTGACTCTAATTTAAATGAATACATGAAGTGAGTACTTGTTATCGAGAGAGCATTGGTTCAAGGGGCCCTTGATCTAGTACGTGAACATGAGGGGATTGATCTTGTTCTTGGATAGGTACATGATCTCACATAACATCTTGCTCTTGTTTTAGGGGTGATGACTTCCCTTGTGGTGGATCACAAGAGGGGTTCTTACTCATTCTTCTTCTAAATGGACATGGGGTGTTTCTTGTTGAAGAATATGATCAAGCCCCATTGTACTTGTAGCTTGGGAAGGAGCCTCATCACCTACAACACTTGAAACAAATTGCTTTGCATGGAAGCCATTATTTTCATCACACTCCACAGCCGTTTCTCAATACATCCCTTGGATTTATTGAGAAAATAGTAAGTGTGGGAGTTCAATTCATATCCAACAAATTGACCCAAATTTCGGTTAACCGGGTTTTCATGATGAGAATGAAACACTTACAACCAAACCAGGTTTTCATTATCTTCTCCCTCAAATCAAAGAATCAACCAAGCTTGGCTCAAGTAATTTTCCACGGTGTCTCCACCTTCCTCATGAATAAGCCAAGTATCTAATGCTTCTCCAAAGTACCTAAAACACATTAAGGAACAATTTTGTCCCCAAACTTGTTGGGTCTGAAGTAGTTAGACCAACTACAATACATAGGGCAAACTCCACATTAAATATGTGCATATGGATATGAACTCGAAATTCATGCACATCTTTAACCATTAAGGGTATTATGGAGTTTACCCTATAAAAAGAATCAAGTAGAGAAAGCAAGGCAAGAAGAAGTATATAAATAAATATGCATGAACAAGCCTACCAAGATCCAAAGAGATACAATTTGGACAAAATAACACATACATGATGAATGCACCACTAATATCTCAAAGCATCCAAGTTGTCCAAATTATATCAAAGTGACAAATCCTCACAAGACTGCACAAAGAACAACATATGAACTAAGCAAAAAACCAATGAGCATAGTAAATACACTACACACATGCTCAAAGGTTTATCTCACTCAAGTAGATAATAGATAGTGCAAGTAGTGAGACAAGGCAAGTTGAAGCATGAGCCGAGAAGAAGATGATCATAAACTTATACCACATGAAGAATTACCAATTGTAAGAGAATAATAGTGGTATTTGGAATTAACAGTCAGTAGTATATTTCAAAGATGCACAAGATCAAAATCATAGTCGAAAGCATAAGAAAAGAGTTTCATAGTGTACTTGGTCGGGTGGGCATTTCTGCCCAATGGACCCCGTGCGCTCAAGGGTTAGAAGACCCCGTGCGCACAGGGGTCAGAAGACCCCGTGCACACGGGGTATCTAGAACTTTTCTGTTATAGCTTCCTGGATACCATGACAAGCATGCTATAAAGGCAAATAATAACTAACAAGATATAATTAATGGATACTTTGATAGTTTGAATTTCAAATGAGCTTGACATACCACATAGTGACTAGATAATATTGAATATCAATACTAGGTGGTATTTCTCATATTCACATTTTGGGTTTGTGATGTGCACAAAACATAACACTCCCCCATAATGTGATGATTCACTAATATCTCACAAAATCCCCCCCAAAAAGATTCAAATATGATACACTAAAGGCTCAAGACAACAAACACCACTATATGATGTGCAATGCAAAATGCACATGCTAGATACAAAACCTAAGCAACCAAGGGGCGAGTAACTTTTGATGTAAGCAATATAAATACAAGCTACACAAAGAGGAACACTGGATAGATAATATGAAGATAATCCACATGACTTGGCCCGAACAAATAAATGGTGGATATCCTTTTTCTTCATGAACTAGCCAAATCTCCAATGTCCTCACACACACCTATTTATCAAGTTTGAGCTTGACGGTCCCCAACCAAGTTGGGTCCTAAGAAGTTAGTCACAATAGGCTTGGCAACCCAAATGGTCTTTTCCATTTCCAAACCACTTTGGGCATCAACAAACTTGGCAAACAAATTGCCAACAACATCCTTCCTAAGCGAATAATGATCATTGACTAGACAAGGCTTAGGGATGTTACCATTGGGACATGATGAGGATATGTGTCCCTTCTCACGACAATTATAGCAACATGTGCTCCCCCTTCTCTTCTTTATTATTTTCTCAACTTGGGGAGCATTATCTTTGTTCATCACTGGTAGTGGCCTTTCTTCAACATGAGGTTGACCTTGAGATTGAACTTGAGGCTGCTTACCTCGTTGCTTCACATTTGAAGCCTTCTTCTTCAATGGACAAGATCTCACATGGTGTCCAACATTCTTGCACTTGAAGCATGTAATGTTGGCTGGATTCTTGACATAATATTGTCCCTTCTTCTTTTTCTTAGACTTCTTGTTGTTGGGGATGAAACCAAGTCTGCTATTGTCATGAGGGGATTTTTGAACACTCAAGATAGCATTGAGAGAGGTATTTCCTTCATGACACATTTCCAAGTCTTTCTTCAAGTTAGTGACTTGGGACTTGAGCTCTTTGTTTTCCTCTACAAGGTTAGTATCAACAAAAGTACTAGAGGAAGCTTCATTGTTAGAGCAACAAGACAAGGAGATCAATTCATCACAAGATTTTGCAACAGTATGTCTAGATGAATCACAAGGACTAGCACAAGATAATACATCATTTTGAGTAGAACTAGTGTTAATGTCCGGATGAGGCTCACATGATGTTACCTTAGTCAAAATAGCCTCATGGGCTAACTTTAGCCTTTCATGGGAGATTAGAAGGTGATCATGAGAGCCCGAGAGCTTTTCATGACTTTCTTCTAATTTTTCATATTTGCTAGTTAGCAAGGCAAGTTGAGCCCTTAGCTCCACATTCTCCTTCAACATAGATGCTTCACAAGAAGTAGAGTTAGTCGCACAAGCATCATTGACAATATGGGAGGAGCTAGAAGAAACTAGAGACTTCACATGAGTATCTTGAAGTTGCTCATAAGACTTAGAGAGTTTGCTGAGCTCTCCTTTGACATTCTTGTAGACAAGGTCAAGGTGCTCAAAATCCTATTTATGTTGATCATGAGCAACTTCAATCTCTTCTTTAGAAGATTCTAAGTCTCTGAGAGTTTCTAGAGCATCAAGAAGGTCACAATCAAGTTTTTCATTTTGCTCTTGCTCTTCGTGAAGTAAATCATTACACTTACCAAAATGAGTAATAAGATCTTTAAACATCACATAAGTGTTTTACCCCACGAAGAATTACCAATTTCATATATTTATTGACTCATATCCCTGTCACATTCATCATCACTCTCATCAATGTCATTACTAAGAGTAGATGATACCTCAATATTACCTCTTGCCATGAGGCACATGTGAACATCGGAGGTTGATGATGATTCTTTTGAAGAGGGAGTTTCTTTATCATCAAGAGTAGAATATCCATGTCCATCCTCTTGGCACTCATAGCATTTCCTCTCCAATGTGGTGATGTCCTTCTTTGCTCTTCTAGCAATTTTCTCATTAATGATGTGTGCACTATTTTTTATTATTTACTCTACATTGTTAGCCAAACAATAACTAGAGGAAATAGAAGCATAGAGATCATGGCAATAAGGAGTATCAAGCATATCATCACAAGAAGTATTCAAGGAATCTCTAAATGATATGCATGGACTATCAACACAGGAATGTATGTCATTTTTGCTAGATATGCTCAAGTCCATAGAAGCTACAACACTAGCATGTATACATGAAAGATCATCAATGTTTAGCACAACATCATCATCACAAATGATATTTCCACTCACCATTTCATCACCTTGGGACATGCCATATGATGGTGAGGTGGAAGAAGTAGAAATGTTCAAGCACACGGAGGAAGAAGCAATATGGAGTTCTTCATGATTTGTAGATGTGGAGAACTCCTCAATTGACTCCTCCAAAAGATGATGAACCTCACCAAGATTGGACCCACTATATATTTCCTCAAGTTTGGTCCACATCTCATGAGCCGTCACACAAGTCATGATTGACTCAAACACTTCGAGGGATATAGACCGGAATATGGCATTTTTAGCGCCATACCCACAAAGCATATCATCATTTTCCTCAATAGTTGGAAAAAGTTCATCCTTCCATGGAGAAGGATCTAGATGACGACTAGAGGAGGTGTGAATAGGCGTTTTTAAAACTTTTACAGATTTGGCTTTATCCTAATGCGGAATTAAACTAATGGATACTTTTTGAGCACAAATCCTAAATATGCTAGGCTCAACTAAGCGCACCAACAACCTATGCTAAACAAGATAGCCACTTAAGGAAACTAGCAAGCACAAACTATATCACAAGATATGGAAATGTAGGAACAACTAAGCAATTCAACTAGCATAAGATATATCGATATGAGCAAGTATGAATCGCGGAAAGTAAAGAGTGTGGGTATGAGATAACCACAAGCGAGTCTGTTGGTGCAATAATAGAACACTGGCCTCGATGAATATCTTGATATACTTACTTGGTATTACTCACGAGTTATCTGCTCCTTATACTCCTCAGCAGAATGGCGACGTGGAGCGCAAGAACAGAACTCTTGTTGAGATGGCTCACACCATGCTTGATGAGTACAAGACGCCTCAGCGCTTTTGGCCTGAAGCAATTGATACTGCGTGCCACATCATCAACAGGGTATATCTTCACAAATTCCTCAAAAATACCTCATATGAACTCCTCACTGACAAGAAACCCAATGTAAGTTATTTCAAAGTCTTCGGTGCTAAATGCTAGATTAGAGATCCTCACCATCACTCTAAATTTGCACCGAAAGCACATGAGGGTTTTATGCTTGGTTACGGAAAGGACACGCACACCTACAGAGTCTTCAACATCGATCATCACAAGATTGTTGAAACTGTAGATGTGCAGTTCGATGAAACTAATGGCTCGCAAAGAGAGCACCTACCTCCTGTGCTAGATGAAATATCACCTGAGGAATCCATAAAGTTCAAAGCTACTGAGGATATCATTTCTACCGAAGAATCTGCTGAAGAAGTCATTCCGGATCATGAAGAAAATCACGCTGGTGCTGCTGAAGAAACTGGTCCTGAAGAAATTGTTGGGCTTAAGCAAAGTCTTCAACCCGCACATGCTCCCATAGAAAACGAAGTGCAGATCGAGAAGCTCATCGATGACATCCGTGCACTAGTGATGAATTTGCCTATATGATGAGTGAAGAATATCAAATGTCTATGATGGGAGAATTGAAATTCTTCTTAGGTCTTCAAATTCGTCAACAATACAATGGCATATTCATATCTCAGGAGAAATACCTCAAGGATGTGTTGAGGAAATTTGGCATGCAAGATTGAAAAGGCGTCAAAATCCCTATGCCCACAATTAGCCATCTATGCACTGATGAAAATGGTAAAGACTTCGATAAAAAGGTATACCGCTCCATGATTGGCTCTTTATTGTACCTATGTGCATCTAGGCCGGATATTATGCTTAGTGTTTGCATGTGTGCCTGATTTCAAGCTACACTGAAGGAATCACACCATAAGGCTGTGAAGCATATTCTTCGATATTTAGCTCACACACCAACACTTGGATTATGGTATCCCAAGGGCTCTTCCTTTGATCTTATTGGATATTCAGACTCTGACTATGCTGGTGATCGGGTGGACCGCAAGTCAACATCAGGCACATGTCATTTCCTCGGACGATCCTTGGTATGTTGGTCCTCGAAGAAGCGAAATCACAGATCACTCTCTCTGACCAAGCTGAGTACATTGCTGCTGGATCTTGCTGTGCTCAATTGCTACAGATGAAGAAAACCCTCAAGGACTATGGCATCAATGTGAAGAATGTGCTAGTCTACTGCAACAATGAGAGTGCTATCAAGATTGCTCACAACCCAGTTCAGCACTCGAAGACAAAGCACATCCAGATTCGTCATCATTTTCTTCATGACCATGTGTTGAAGGGCGACATCTCCATCGACCACGCAAATACTGAAGATCAGCTGTCCGATATCTTCACAAAGCCCTTGGATGAGAAGAGATTTAGCAAGTTGCGGTGTTATCTAAATATCTTAGAATCTTCGAATGTTCTTTGGAAAGGACACACATCCTAACACTTATGCTGACTTGATGACTTAGATGTGCAACAGACGAAGTAACGTTTTTCTTCAATCAATGAAGACTAACCCTCTAAGTGTGAAGAAATTAATGAAGAAATTGATTCTGAGAACCCTATGACAATTGTACGTGGGTACGTGGTGTCTGAAATCATCATTCTTATACAGTGGGTTACGCCACCAACCAAAGTTGAAAATCTTCAATTTGAGATTTTCCGGTTTTGAAATTCCTCAGTTTTTCAAATTCTTCAACTTTGCATTGTCTTCACTCTTTCCAACGTAGGTCTTCATTGACTATATATATACTTGAGTTTTTACGTCCTCTACAACATTCACTTATTGCTAATTCTTCAAGTTGACTTTTCTGCTAAGTGAATGTGGTCGGACCCTTTCCCCCTCTATGCTAAACTCAACCCAGTCTATTCACAAATTGTTCATGTGCGTTCTATTTGAAACCCGTTCAAAATCATCACTGTGCCCTTGTCAGCTGAAGAAATTGCAAACGAAACTTTAAAATATTCTTATGTGAAATTTTCGGCTTTTGCCGCTCAAACCGTTACACATCCCACGATAAAACTTATCTATTCGCCCACGATCTTACACGATCTCCACCACAGTGTACGTGGGTGACACATGTCGCTAGGATGAGAAGGGTCAGGGGTACATTCGACCATTTTCTTTGGGCGAACGGTTTTTCACTGCGGCTATAAATACCCCTCACCCTCCTCAGACTGCATTTACCCCGCTCGATCTCACTCCCCTCGCTCGAGCTCTCAAGACCTAGAGACACCGCTACCTTCATCGTCGCCGGTGAGGAAGAGCTTCACTGCCTCGACCTCGTCGCTGTTGTACTCGCGCCGGCCGCGGAAATCTTGTCTCTACCGCCGCCGTAGCCGTCTTCCTCTGCCAAGTTAGGGCATGGAAGATCCGGACAGACTAACTTCTCAATCTACACTTCTTGTTCGTCATGTTCTTTGTCAAGGGTAATTAAAAGTTACTTTTACTGCCTTTGTTACTACTGATGATTTTCATCAAATCTTCAAAAGGTGTTTATTCTTCCACTTCCACACTCTAAACACCTAGCACAATCCTTTGCTCTTGATCTATTTCTCTAAGTGATGTTTTTCTTCATGATTCCTAAATTGTGTGAATCTCACAATGCACACAACTCTGGAACCTAAGTCAAAGAACACTTAGTGAAATTCTAGAAGACATATCTGGTCATTTTCCTCAAACTTGTTAAGTTTTGCAAAAACTTCTGAGAACACATATGACCTCTCCAAATTCTTCACACCTATACTCTATTCACAGGTACACATGTCTGCTGCTGAATCACTAGGTTCTCATCAACTTAACTCATATGCAGCGTTCCTTGAAGAAAAGCTGCATACTTCCTCAGAGAACTCAACAGTTCAAATTCCTCAGGTGAAGAAAATGGCAGATGGTAAAAGACCTTAGAAAGGAGGAAAGAAACTGGAAGTCAACACTGCTTTTGAAATCCCTGATGACATTTACGCAGGGTACTACACGCTTGATGAGGCAACTCAAGGGAACGAAACTAAGAATGAGCGAAAAGTGCGCATACAGAGGATTGAACAAAGATGGGCACAAGAATAGAGGGAGTACAAATATGTTACTCCTAAATATATGAAGAAACTCGCTCTTCACCCTCCATGCTCAAGACCTCTGTTGGCACCTGGCCAAAGAGCTGATCCAACAATCCTTAAACGTGGTGACGATTATGCTGCTGAATGGGCCAGACGGCAAGCTAAGTTGGCCAAGCAGGCCAAAGAAGAAGTGAAGAAATTCAACGAATATTCTGCTGCTGCCGCTGCTGAGGCCACAACAAGCAAGAAGGCTATGCCCAAGAAGCCTGCTCGAAAACCAACTTCCTCAGCAATGCCCTCACGACCAAGTTCCTCAGCAATGCCCTCACGGCCAAGCTCCTCTGTGCCATCAAGGCAAATTCCTCAAGCTACACCGGTTCCTCAGGCTACAAAACCCTCAACTCCTCCGGCAAAGTCCTCGACACATGTGCATCTTGCCACTTGCCAAAGTACCACATGTCGGCGTTCTGGGAACGGGGGTACCCAGACTTGCCTGCCTGCGGCCTGCGGCGTGGCTCAGGGAGTGGCCCAGTACGGCCCATCTTCATCAACACATGCCCAAGACCCTTGTGAGGGGCCGAGCCTCGCGGGGCGGACGACAGGAGGCTTCCTCGGCACAGCCTCGTCAGGATGGCTCGCGAGGAGGCGGAGAGATCAAGGCAGGGTACCTCACGAGGTGCCCATGACGCAAGCCATGATGACCGAGGCCAGGCGGGCGCCAGGCGGGCGCTGGCCTGCGCAGAGTCCTTGTTTCCTCTTTGGTGCAAGGGGGGCAAGCGCAGGCGAGAGTATCAAGCAAAGGCAACCATTTCGGTGCAACAAGACCAAGACCAGAAGGACGGCAGGACGGGGGTCATCGTGGAGCCCAAGCCGGCGTCACCGCCAGAGTCTTTGGCAGGCGAGGACCGACTTTAGTCAGGATAAGTGTACTAGATGTTCCCTTTCAAAATGGCCAATTGTTGGCGCCCTTCCCGCTCAATATTTGGGGAGAAGCCCAGGGCCTCCGCCTATAAATAGGACTAGCCACCCACAGGTTAGGGGCATCTGGCCATCAAGAGGAGATTTCGGGCAGACTAGTGAGAGAGAGAGGCGACTGAACTCACCCAAGCAGTTCATCGCACCAGCTAAGAACAGACCCTCGCGAGGATGTTCTTCCTTGTACTATTCTTCATCAGCCCCTGAGGCAATCCACCACACCACAGACTGGAGTAGGGTATTACACCACAATGGTGGCCTGAACCAGTATAAATCTCGTGTCCCTTGTGTTGTTCTTCGTGTAGTCCTAGATCCTTGTGAGGCGACGAGACATGGGTAGGCAGGAGGTGTGATCTCTGCGTGCAGCCCAGAGTTCGAACCTAGAGGGTCTGCCGGAACCCGAAATCCGACATTTGGCGCGCCAGGTAGGGGTGCGCCGGAATCCGCCTTCCGTCGCCTCGTGTTTCGCCGTCAGATCCATGTCGACGCTGTCGAGCCCGCTGCCAAGCGCCGGTCGCTCGCCAACATCGCGTCGCCAGACGGCCCCGTCGGGCGGGCGCCCGCCATTCCCGTTGCTGCCAGCACGCCACCACCGCCCGACGGGAACGAAAGCAGCGCGTCGTCCAGATCCTTCGGTGCAGCGAGAAGGCCGCCTTGGCCACCCGTCGCTGACTCCGGCCGGTTCCTCGTCCCACGCCTGTCGCCCTCCTGCGGACGCACACGCCGCGCTGCTCCTAGCGCGGGAGCTCCTGCACTACCGTCCCATCGACGACCTCTACGACGAGTGGCTCGCCCGCATCACCGACCTCGTCAAGACCGGCTGGGGCTCCCCGCACCATCCTCTTGCTGCATCATACCGCCTGCTGGGCGACGAAGCTCCGGGAGCGCCTCAGCCGCCTCCCCCTCGAGAAGGCGCCTTGGCCCCAAGACGCGTGGCCCCTGGGCGGAACCCGCTCCGTCCGGTGCCAGCACATCAAGAAAAGAGCTATCAAGAGATCCCTCGCCCCAAGAAGCAACCCGTGTGCACCCCGCACCGGCCCGGCATGAACGCGCCTCGCTTCCAACAAGATCAAGACCCAGCGTTGCTCGGGCGGCAGCGCACGAGAGACTTCAAGATCAAGCTCTCCGTCACCTGTGGCCTCCTGTACACCGCAGGCTGCCGTGTTTTCACCGCCGAAGCCGCGCAGCGTGGCTGGTCGGGCAAGTTCAAGCCGGATCTGCCTCGCCACGATGGCACGGCCGACCTGCGAGTTCCTCCAGCTCTATGAGCTGGGCATCGGCCGCCAACGGGATGAGAAGGTCATGGCGAATCGGTTCCCCATGGCGCTCAAGGACGGTGCTCGCACTGCTCTCGAACCGCCCTGGCACGATCTCTTCCTGGGATGAGATGCGCACCCGATTCATCGCCAACTTCCAAGGCACACGCAACCGGCCCCCAGCCATGAGCGACCTGCGCCACATCAAGCAGCAGCCGGGAGAGACCCTGCAGAAGTTCATCCAGCATTTCAACAGCGCTCGCCTTAAGATCCCCAGGGTGTCCGAGGAGGCCATCATCTCAGCCTTCTCCAACGGCGTACGTGACATCAAGATGAAGGAGGAGCTTGCGATCCATGAGGACCTGTACACCTCCCTGGAGCTGTTCAATTTGGCGACCAAATGCGCTAGGGCTGAGGAAGGGCGCCTTTCCCTCCTTGAGCTGCCAGCTGCTGACCCAGAAGAGAAGAAGCCCAAGGTCAAGGACGTGAAGCGCAAGGGAGTTGTCGTGCTTGCGGCAAAGCCGGACACCAAGCGAGGCAGGGATCAGCCTGAGTCATCCAGGGGCAGCTGGTACTGCGTGTACCACGACCTCCACACCCACAACACCGACGAATGCCAAGAGCTCAGGGCCGTGCGGGACATGCGCGCCGGCCGACGCCCTGAGCGCAGCGACCGGGGCTATGGCTGAGGAGGAGGAAGAGGTGGAGGATGATGGGAAGACCGTGGCCCTCGCCAAGGGTGGCATGACCGACCTCGCAAGGACCGCTGGCAGGACCAGCCTCGTGAGGGAGGTTGGAGGGACCCACCTCGCGAGGAAGGTTGGAGGGATAAGCCTCGCGAGGGTCGCCCACAAGGCAACGCGGGCCTCGCTCCTCTGCCACCACAACCGAGGAGGAATGAAGACCATCATCAGGACGAGGGGGGCAGAGGCTTCCAGGAGCCGCGCGCTATTGCTAGCATCTTGGGTGGCGCTCAAGCCCTAGCCTCTCAGCGCATCTTCAAGCAGTTTGCTCGCGAAGTGAATGCAGTCCTCCCCAAGCTTGAGGCCACACGCCATCTCAGGTGGTCAGCGTGCGCTATCACGTTCAGCTCAGCGGATCAGCTCAAGTGTGCGGCCACAGCCGGAGTCCTCCCGATGCTTTGTTCCCCAATCATCAGCAATGTGCAAGTCACCAGGACCCTCATCGATGGCGGAGCAGGGCTCAATGTCCTATGCGTCGAGGCGTTCAACAATCTCTAAGTGCCCTACAATCAGCTACAGCCAACCAAGCCTTTCTTAGGAGTCACTGATGGTTCCACGATTCCGATAGGGCAGGTCCGCCTTCCTGTTACCTTCGGGAAGCGCGACAACTACCGCACTGAGCTCATTGACTTCAACGTCGCTCACATTCGCCTGTAGTACAATGCCATCCTCGGGTACCCAGCCTTGGCCAAGTTCATGGCCGTGACTCATCACGGCTACAATGTCCTCAAGATTCCAGGAAGCGGTGGAGTCATCACGGTGCCTTGTGAGGAGAGAGACGTTGTGTGTTCTCTGGAGCGTGCCTTCCAAGCCGTGTCAATTGAAGACCCAGATAACAGGAGCAGGAGGCTTCCCGAGATTGCCCCTAAGAAGAAGAAGACATCGCCTGGTCTGACCCCTCGGGAGGCAGGCCCCTCAGGGTCCGCGCCTGTTCAGGGGGCGCCTCCTTTTGTCGCATAGGAAGGCGCGCCCGGCGCCCTCTTCGAGCAAGGCTCGGGGGCTCTCTCCTGGAGGGCCATCGACTTTGCTAGGATCACGAGGGAGGCGCTCGGGCACCACTTGGAGGTGTGCTTCAACACACGTTTCCCTCAAGACGGAGCAAGGCAAGGAGGGCCAAACCCTCAGGAGTTTGTCATCGAGATCATTCAGGAGCTGCAGGAATCAAGAGTCATGAGTGGCAGCCGCCGCTTACCCGCTGTAGCTCCCCATCCAGGCGAGGATGGTGGGCTACGCGTCTGCATCGACATACCAGGACTCAACCGAGCCGCCTCTCAGGAGCACCTCTAGCCCTCACGCGTGGGACGCTGCGAAGGTCCACCCCACAGCTATGTTCGCATGCCTTACGGCCTGCCGGACGCGGCTGCTGTGCGTCAACGCCTCATGAGGAGCATCCTGGAGGCTCAAGCGGCCAGGCTTTCCACAGTCCTGGCAGAGATGGAGATGGTCCGCGAGGAGCCGCCAGTGCCTTCGGAGCCTCCCGGGGCTCCCGGGCCTGGGGGCTCATGAAGATCGGCTTCCGCAGCACACGCCGTCCGCTACTTCAACATCCCTTCATCTTCAGCATCATCAGGTGGCAGCCTTCGAGTTTCATTTTCAGCTGGGAGCGCCCCCCAGGGCTGCATCATTCCCAGGCCGCGTGGGTCCGTCCCTGCGGCATGTATCTATTTGGTTCATGTTTTTAGTTTACTTTATCGGGGGCGCCCCCAGGGCTGCATCATCCCCAAAGTCGCTCAGGTCCGACCCAGCGGTGTTCGCCTTTTTCTGTGCCTATCGAAATGGATTTGCTCCTTCATGATTAACGTGCTTGACTTAATCGCCCGCTCGATTGACACCAACTGATGGATCTACTCCCTCTCGGCACGACGCTTGCGCATGGGTCCGTCCCTGCAACGTCGACAAACCTGAATGGCTGAGCTCTGGCTGCGGCAACCCCGCAGGGCGCCACCTCACCAAGCCTTCAGTGCCTCGTCACCCTCCCAGAGCAACCAGCAGCTGGCCGGCAGTTGTAATGGCAAACCCTCGCTTTTCTCGTGATGAACTCGCAGGATCGCTTTAAGGAGCAGCGTCGGGCGAGGCCTTCGCGGCGTCTCCTTTGCTCTCGTCCGCACGAACCGCTTGCGTGTTAAGGGGGGGGGGGTACCTGAGCATCGCGACTCATGGACTCTTACTGGCTCTCCAGCCCTCACCTCCTGGCCTTGTCCACGGCATCACGACCTGGCATACCAATGACGGGTGAGCTCGCTCGAGGGCCGGGACCTGAGGACGTAGAGCACGAAGGGGAGCAAAGATGAGAGGGAAGAGGCACGTGGGGACCTCGCTGGGCAACTCGTCAGCTGCCAATGCGCGGGCCCGGCGCCGCGCCAAGGAGTGGCTCCTACCTCCCGAGATAAGTGATCCCCCGGAAATACCGCAGCACCGACCTCGCACCTAATGCAGTCCCATTTTGGCAACGTCATGCTCCTTTCTCACCGTACGATGGCTGCTCGAGCGCTAAAGGGGGCCTCCTGACCATCGCGACTCAGGGGCTCTTACGGGACCCCGGGCCGCTCACCTCCTGGCCTTGACCACGGCATCACGACCTGGCATACCAGCGACGACTGAAGCCTGCCTTGGGACCGGGACCTGTCAGCGCAGAGCGTCCAGTCCTAGCGAGGTTCGAAAGGAGGAACTAAGCTAAGACGGGACGAGCATCTCGCACTGCTTCACGATAAGGATCATATTAGCAAATGGAACTACAAGCACCTTACAAACCCCCACGGGGTGTGTTCTTCGATTCCTTGCAGGGAACAAAACGAGCAAATCCTAAAGAGCGCTAACTACACGCGCCTCCGCAAGAGATGCCATCATCAACAGTGGGCCATCAGGCACTGGCGCCAACCCCATACAGATCAGTGGAAACGGTGGCCTGACGAGCCCGCCCTGCTCCGAGAGCGACGCAAGCTCGGGGGCTCGTAGCTATCGTCACTCGTCTCCGGAGTCACGAAGAGCTGGCGGAGTCGCTAGATCCTCCGACACCTCCGCTGGCTGAGGAGCTGCTGGGGGAGCGATTGGTGAGCCTAGTCCTCGCCACGGCAGGGACCGGGCCGCCTTTCTCAGGGCAGCACTCCAGCCGGCGTCCCTCCGTGTCAAAGACCTTGAAGAACATCATGGAGGCGCCGTCGTACTCGAGGTGGATTACGAGGGCGCCACCCGTCCTGCAGACCCGGGCGATCTCGGCCCAGCCACGGGTCATGTAGACCCTGCCCGGAGCGACGATCTCGACCTCCGCTTCGGTCGCAGGGGTACTGCAGTCAGCATGCTGCAGCCAAAGCTCGATTAGGCCCTCTCGACGGGATCTCGAAGGCGAAGGAAGGAGGGAGGTGAATCCAAGACCGAGGAGGCATGTCGGCGTGAAGCACGAGCTCGCGAGAGGAGCCCTCAGCGTGAACTCCGGGAGGAACGACGCGCACCGCCGTGATCTGCCGGCGGCGATGGTGCCTCTGGCGGTGCCGTTCGGCGCCTGCGCTTTCAGGACCCTCGATCTGGGCGTACAAGGGCAATGGGAATCCAGGCGGCGGCCGCTCAACCCATGGCCTCGACACCTCCTGCCAAGCACCCCCTTCTCCGCGGCAAGAAGCGAGCCGTTTCTTCGGAGGAAGCGGGACAGGACCCTCTCGGGGGGCCTTCCCCTTCTCTTCGGCATAAAACCGGCGGATCTGTGCCATTGGTGTAGGGAGGAGCGAGGACAAAGAAGAAGACGGAGAGTAGCAAGAAGGGGTGAACTAGAAGGGCTCGCGCCGTTCCGTACATATAGCCGGGGGAGGCCAACCGCCGGCCTCCACGATCACCAGTAATCATAACCCGTTTTGAATGCAGGGACTTGTCAATTCGTGGAGTTGCCGGGGCATCGTGGGGGAGCCAGGACGCCCACGTCCAGTGAACCGCCACGCGGCGCCCAAGGCCCGTAGGCTATTGGGGCCTGCAGCGCTTCGCACTTGCCCCTTCGCTTCTCCGCTAAGCCAAGTCCGGGCGCGCCTTGGGCCCAGGGCTATCACGGCGTCGGGAACAGGGTACCAGACTTGCCTGCCTGCAGCGTGGCTCAGGGAGTGGCCCAGTACGGCCCATCTTCATCAACACATGCCCAAGACCCTCGCGAGGGGCCGAGCCTCACGGGGCGGACGACAGGAGGCTTCCTCGGGCACAACCTCATCAGGATGGCTCGCGAGGAGGCAGAGAGATCAAGGTAGGGTACCTCACGAGGTGCCCATGATGCAAGCCATGACAACCGAGGCCAGGCGGGCGCTGGCCTGCGCAGAGTCCTTGTTTCCTCTTTGGTGCAAAGGGACAAGCGCAGGTGAGAGTATCAAGCAAAGGCAACCATTTCGATGCAACAAGACCAAGACCAGCAGGACGGCAGGACGGAGGTCATCGTGGAGCCCAAGCCGGCGTCACCGCTAGAGTCTTCGGCAGGCGAGGACCGACTTTAGTCAGGATAAGTGTACTAGATGTTCCCCTTCAAAATGGCCAATTGTTGGCGCCCTTCCCGCTCAATATTTGGGGAGAGGCCCAGGGTCTTCGCCTAAAAATAGGACTAGCCACCCACAAGGTAGGGGCATCTGGCCATCAAGAGGAGATTTCGGGCAGACTAGTGAGAGAGAGAGGCGACTGAACTCACCCAAGCAGTTCATCGCACCAGCTAAGAACAGACCCTCGCGAGGTTGTTCTTCCTTGTACTATTCTTCATCATCCCCTAAGGCAATCCACCACACCACAAACTGGAGTAGGGTATGACACCACAATGGTGGCCTGAACCAGTATAAATCTCGTGTCCCTTGTGTTGTTCTTCGTGTAGTCCTAGATCCTTGCAAGGCGACGAGACATGGGTAGGCAGGAGGTGTGATCTCCGCGTGCACCCCAGAGTTCGAACCTAGAGGGTCTGCCGGAACCCGAAATCCGACACCACAGGCATCTCAATTGCCTCAGGAGCGTCTGCAAGTTCTTCAGCTCATCCTTCTTCAACTGGCCCCACTCTGCTGAAGACAAAGGCTACTGCTGGATGAGGCACTAGACCAAGTCCTCACAAGAAGCAAGTGGTCTTTCAAATTCCTTCTGATGATGAAGCTGATGATGAAGAATTGGCCAATACCATCAAGGACAGACAGCAGCGGGCCGCTAGAGCCAGAGGGAGTGATGTGCCCCTTCTACTGGATCCGAAGAAGATCCTCGATTTCATTGACCTCTGGCACAAGGACCCGAACACTCCTCCGCCAGAGCTGGGCCTCACTCCTGGACAAAGTCATATGTTGACGGTGTTCATAACTGAAGAAAAGTGGAAATATGATCAAGCCAGAGCTGCAAGGAAAGCGCAGTACAAGAAACAACATTATCTAAAGGATAATGTTCTGAGATTATCGCCTGAGCAACTCATTGCAATGCAAACTGAGATCAAGAAGCTCAGTAATGGATTTTGCGCATACAAGGCTGAATGGCTAGGAGCCAAGGTCAGATTCGTCAAAATGGCGAAGAAATTCACTTCAAATGATGAAGTTCCTCCGGCTGAAGCATCTGCACAGCCGACTGAAGAAAATGCCAACACCGCTGATGAAAATCAGGCTGCTGATGAAACTACTAGTACCAGGGCTGCTGAAGTCCATCCTCTGATGAAACTGCCAGGGCAACCACTAGTGTTGCGCCTGAAGAACAAGTCAGGCCAGCTGAAGCATCTGCCGCTGCGCCTGAAGAAATTGCACAAGACAGGCCAACTGCATCAGTTGTGCCTGAAGAAATTGATCCAATTTCCTCTGCTCTGCCTGCACCAACACCAAGCCTAGCTCTTCCTTCTGCTCTGGAAATGAAGAAAACAAAAGCTACGGAGCGAGCCGCTATGAAGAAAAGGAAAGCATCTATTTCCTCAGAATCTTCTGCTCCCAAGAAGGCAAAGATTTTGACAAGCTCTCTTGAGAATCGTATTGATGATGTTCCTCTCTCAAGCATGCCATCAAAGGAAATTATTCCTTTTGGTGAAGATTATGAGATTCCTCATGAATGTGCTAAAGAAAATCCTTCTGCTGCTTCAGATGGATGAAGAAATTGAAGTGGATACTCTCACTTCAACTCCCCAGGTATCATCGCCAATGCCTTAGTTCACAGTTGAAGAGGCCGGCGTTGAAGAAATGGAAGAGGAAGAGGATGTGGACATTGGGAGCACCACACCTGTGATGAACGATGATTTTTGGGACAGTCAGCACCCCAACTCTCCTTTGTTCACACCACTACAACAAATTCCTCAGTCCCCAGTACCAACTAAAGTTCAGATGGGCTCTGAAGGAAATTCATACTGCCCCTTCCATTCATGAAGAGATTCCAGCCACTAGTGCTGATGAAAAAGCTGCTGAAGAAATGGAGGCCCAGGCTGCTACTAATGCAGAAGCTGAATTTCCTCAGCCTGCGACTCTAGAGCTCTCATAATAATTACATGTACGATCATAATAAAATTCAACAATATAGCTATCATATAAAATTTTCTCTTCATGATCCACATGCATAAAAGTTTTATAATCTTCCAAGATAGTGGTATTAACATCAACTAAAGTCATGACCTCTCCAAACCCACTTTCATAAAAAAAATCCATAAGATTGAACACTCTCCAAATATGTGGGATTATTTTTACCTAAAGTTGAAGCTCTTCCAAACCCACTTTCAATATTATTGCAAGCATTATTATCACTAACATATTCATCATGAGGCTTAAATAAGTTTTCAAGATCATAAGAAGAATCACCCCAATCATGATCATTGCAATAAGTAGTGGATATAGCAAAATTAACATCCCTAAGCTTAGGGTTTTGCATATTATTCGCACAATTGACATTAAAAGACTTCATAATAACATCATTGCAATCATGCTTTTCATTCAAGGAGCTATCATGAATCACTTCATAAATTTCTTCTTTTAGCACTTCATCACAATTTTCAGATTCATGAATTTCAAGAAAAACCTCATAAAGATAATCTAGCGCACTCAACTGACTAGCAACCAGTTCATCATAACTTGGTCTTTTGAAAAGATTAGCAAGTGGTGAGGACCCATATCAATAAATTTTTGGCAAGCGAAGATGCAAGCAAATAGAAGACACATGCAAACACAAGCAAACAAGAGATCTGACACGAAAAAGGCAAACAGAAAGAAGGCAAATAAAACGGCAACTTTCGTGAAGTGGGCGAGATGAAAACAAGAGGCAAATAGAAAATAATGTAAATTGCAAGAGATGAGATATGTGATTAGGAACCTGATAGATCTTGACTTGATCCTCCCCATCAACGGCACCAGAAATTCCTTTTGATGTTGCTTGAAACTACGTCAGTATTTCCCCAAAGAGCAAGGGATGATGCAGTACATCTATGGTAGGTATTTCCCTCAGTTATGAAACCAATGTATCAATCCAGTAGGAGGCCAGGCCAAGCTATGTAAACGGGACCTGCACACAAAGAACAAATACTTGCAACCCGGCGCGTAAGAGGGTTGTCAATCCCTCCCCGGGCAAAAGATAGATTGTTTTGTATGATTTTGGATAAATAGATCTCGCAGTAACACAAAATAAAATAAAGAAAGAAAAAGTGCAGCAAGGTATTTTTGGGTTTTTAGAATAATAGATCTGAAAATAAAAGCGAATAAAAATAGATCTGAAAGCAATATGATAAAAGATAGAACCGGGGGCCGTAGATTTCACTAGTGGCTTCTCTCGAGAAAATAGCATACGGTGGGTAAAAAAATTACTGTTGGACAATTGTTAGAAGATCAAATAATTATGATGATATCCAGGCAATGTTCATTATATAGGCATCACGTCCAAGATTAGTAGACCGAAACGATTCTGCATCTACTACTATTACTCCACACATCGACCGCTATCCAGCATGCATCTAGTGTATTAAGTTCATGGAGAAACAGAGTAATGCGATAAGAACGATGACAAGATGTAGACAAGATCTATTCATGTAAGAATAGACCCCATCCTATTATCTGTAGTAGCAATGATACATGCGTGCCTTGTTGCCCCTTCTGTCACTGGGAAAGAACACCGCAAGATCGAACCCATCACAAAGCACCTCTTCCCATGGCAAGAAAAATCGATCTAGTCGGCCTAACTAAACCAAAGATTTGAAGAAGAAATGTGAGGCTATAAGTAATCATGCATATAAGAGATCAAAGAAAACTCAAGTAACTTTCATGGATATATATCTGATCATAAACTCAAACTTCATCAGATCCCAACAAACACACCACAAAAATTCACTACATCAAATAGATCTCCAAGAGACCATTGTATTGAGAATCAAAAGAGAGAGAGAGAGAGAGAGAGAGAGAAAGCCATCTAGCTACTTCCTATGAACACGTAGGTCTATGGTGGACTACTCACGCATCATCGGAGAGGCACCAATGAGGATGATGAACCCCTCCATGATGGTGTAGATTGGATCTCGTGGTTCTGGAACTTGAGCCGGCTGGAATTGTGTTTCGACGTTGCCCCTAGAGTTTGTGGAATATCTGGGAATTTATAGGGAGAAGAGCCAGTGTAGGGGGATCCGTGGGGACCACAACCCCACTGGGCAAGCCCTGGTGGGTTGTGCCCCCCACGGGCCTCCCCTCTGGTACTTTCTTGGCCCCAAGGTGTCTTCTGGTCCAAAAATATCTCCAAAAAGTGTCGTGGCATTTGGACTTCATTTGGTATTGATATTCTGTGAAGTAAAAAAGCAAGAAAAAGTAACTGGCATTGGGCACTATGTCAATAAGTTAGTCCCAAAAAATGATATAAAGTTGCTATAAAATGATTGTAAAACATCCAAGAATGATAATGTAACAGCAAGGAACAATCAAAAATTATAGATACATTGGAGATGTATCAGTACATTGTTTGCGCTTGTGAGTTGACCATCAAGATAATCTTCGAGCTTAATCTTGGTCAACCAACATATTTACTTCATGCCCCATCTTGGTTTCTTGAAAGCCACAATGAATTCTTCATTTCCCTTCATTGCTTCAAGAAAGAGATCATCAAAGACTCCTTCATGACCATATCAAGTTTCACTATGAATATCATATTGGTCATCATTTGCTCTTATAAAAACTCCATCATAATCTCTTGAGAGGCACAATGAATTCTCCACTCTAGTTGCTTGCTTCAAGACTTGATCAACCGAAACCCAACATGAACATACCATGATCTTGTCTTGAAACCATAACTTGAATTCTTATATTTGTTTATATTTGAAAGCACAAGTGCTCCTTGGGTGATTTTGTTAATTAATGTCAACATATCTCCTGTTGGACCAATGCTTTTATCTAGTGTATTTCAGACAAGTTCGACAATGGCGTGGAAAGGACAAGAGGACGTGGAACCCCTTCAAAATGCTAAGGACACATATTGGCAAAAGCTCAAGACTCTTCATTTTATTTTAAGTGATCCAAGATCACATTGAGTCCATAGGAAAGCCAATACTATTAAAAGGGGATGAGGTGTTGCTTAATGGCTTGCTTGCTCAAATGCTTAGTGATATTGCTCCAAAGCCCTCAGCCACTTTCTCCACCCAAATATGTCCAAAACCTAAAGTCAAACTTGGCCCCACCGATTCTTTCTATCCGGTGCCACCAAGTTCATATGACACAGCCACTCCTAGAAATCCTAACAGTTCGGTCTCACCGATAGGGGTCTCGGTCTCATTGAGATGGACTTGCAAACGCTCTGTGACTTGTTGCATTTATTTCGGTCTCACCGAGTTATGCAATCGGTCTGACCGAGTTTGCTTGACATTCTCTTTGTTACCTTATTGCTTCATTTCGGTCTCACCTAGTTGATGTAATCGGTGCCACCGAGATGATGTTTTCCCTAAAGCCCTAGCACATCGGTCCTATCGAGTTGTTCCAGTCGGTCTCACTGAGATTCCTAACGTTCACATTTTGAACTAATCGGTCTCACCAAGTTTAGCTATTTGGTCTCACTGAGTTGGGTCAAGTGTGTGTAACGGTTGGATTTTGTGTGGAGGGTATATATACCCCTCCAACCCCTTCTCCATATGTGAGAGAGCCATCAGAACTTGCCTACACTTCCACCATACATTTTCTGAGAGAGAACCACCTACTCATGTGTTGAGATCAAGATATTCCAATCCTACCACAAGAATCTTGATTTCTAGCCTTCCCCAAGTTGCTTTCCACTCAAATCATCTTTCCACCATAGCCAAATCTGGGAGAGAGAGTTGAATGTTGGGGAGACTATCATTTGAAGCACAAGAGCAAGGAGTTCATCATCAACACATCGTCTATTACCTTTTGGAGAGTGGTGTCTCCTAGCTAGATTGGTTAGGTGTCGCTTGGGAGCCTCCGTCAAGTTGTGGAGTTGAACCAAGAAGTTTGTAAGGGCAAGGAGATCGCCTACTAAGTGAAGATCTACCTGAGTGAGGCAAGTCCTTCGTGGGCGATGGCCATGGTGGGATAGACAAGGTTGCTTCTTCTTGGACCTTTCGTGGGTGGAGCCCTCCATGGAATCGTGCAGCCGTTACCCTTCGTGGGTTGAAGTCTCCATCAACATGGATGTACGATAGCACCACCTATCGTAACCACGCCAAAAATCTCCGTGTCTCCATTGCGTTTGCAAACTCCAATCTCATCTCTTCACTTTCTTGCAACTTGCATGTTTTACTCTTTCCGCTGCATATACTCTTGTCATGCTTGCTTGGAATGTATTGTGAATGCTTAAACTTGTGCTAAAACTCCACCTTAACTTGAAGAACTTAAAAATTGCTACTTTTACTTGTTGAGGGTCTAATCCCCCCCTAGACCCCTCTTCTCGATCCTTTCAATACTCTCAAGCTCTTGATCCTGAAAAGCCCACATATGTCAATCTTAGAGATCCTCTAATGAACTCCACCTTGAATATATATGTTTAGACATTAAAATCAATCTTGATGGCTTCAACATAAATCCCCAAAGAGTAACTTGAAACCTCATTGGATATGGGACCTCGAGTGTGGAAGTGCTAGTATTTGACTAGGGGGGGTGAATAGGCGATTTTTATGAAAGTCTTCAAAACAGGGGTGTTTTAAAGACAAACAATAGAAATGAACCTATTGACATGCAGCGGAAGGTAGACTACACTAGACAAGCCATAGTCAAGTAAGCAAGTAGTGAAAGCACGAAGACTATCAGCAGCTAGGTAGTATGGATCGGATGGAAGATAGTATGAAGCAAAACAGTAAACAGTCTTCACACAGTGAAGTCAATCAGATCAGGCAAGTGGGCAAAGACTTCACGAAGACAAACTGTAAGTAAGGTGAGAGAGGAAGGATTGAACCAGTTGCTCGGAGAGGACAAGGGATTTGTTGGACCAGTTCCAGTTGATGTGACAATTGTACGTCATGTTAGGGAGGCTGAGATTCAACTCAGAAGACCGTGTCTTCACCTTATTCCCCTTGAGCTAAGAACACTTAGTCCTCGCCCAATCACTCTGGTAAGTCTTCAAGGAAGACTTCCAAACCTTCACAGACTTCATTCACTGGCAATCCACAATGACTCTTGGATGCTCAGAACGCGACGCCTAACCGGCTGGAGGATTCACAGTCCTCAAGTGTAATAAGTCTTCAGTCACGCGACGTAAAGACTTCAAGATGCCTAACACTCTTTAGCTCTGGGTGTTTTGGCCTTTGTCCTCGCAAGGATTTCTCTCTCAAAGGCTTCGGAGGTGGGTTGCTCTCAAACAACAAAAGTCATGAACTAACGCTGAGCAGCCACCAATTTATGGTATAGCGGGTGGGCTATTTATAGCCAGGAGGCAACCCGACCTGATTTGTCCAAAATGACCCGGGTTCACTAAGGAACTGACATGTGTCCAACGGTCAGCTTTCAAACACATGCGGCAGCTTAGCTTGGGCTACAAGCAAAGCTGACTCATCCAGCTCTGGATAAGATTTGCTCTCATTGTCTTCGCTCGAAGACATAGGATTTGGTTGAGCATCACATCAGTCACTCTGACTTTGTTCACTTGGACCCCACCTAATAGTACGGTGGTTCCTATGACTCAACAAAGAGTAAAAGGAAACTACGAAACAACTATGTCTTTGCACTCCATAGTCTTCACGCGATGTCTTCTCCAGTCATAGTCTTCAATGTGAATATCTTCACAGACCACCATTGTCTTCAATGTCTTCACACATTTTTAGGGGTTATCTCTGTTAGGTAAACTGAATCAATATGGGACTACTACCTGTGTTATCCTGCAATTCTCACAAACACATTAGTCCCTCAACCAAGTTTGTCGTCAATACTCCAAAACCAACTAGGGGTGGCACTAGATGCACTTACAATCTCCCCCTTTTTCGTGATTGATGACAAACTGGTTGAAGTTTTCAACGAGGATAAAAGTATGTGAAAGTTTAGTGTTGTGAGTATTGTCTTCATACATATGACGAGGCTCCCCCTGAAGATGTGCATATAAATGATTTGCTTTTGAATGCAAATGCACATGGCAGGTTTTGCTTTGTGGAGGCCATCTTCAAAGTGCGAAGACAATACATTATGCATATAAGTAAGTAAGCGAAGATAATGATATGCATAATGGAAAAATGACCGTCTGCAGAATGACTTCGTCCAGAATTTATCATCGCATCACAAAATAGCAGAAAAAGTAGCAGACGACCATGAAGTTTAAGTGTTACAACTCAAAGAACCAAATGTTTCAAAAGACGAGGGTTGTAAGAACTTGGCAAAATAATGCAGCCACCCATAAGGACCCACTAGAAGACTATCAACTCATGTGCTTCTCCCCCTTTTGTCAGTAATGACCAAAAAGGTTTGAAGACATAGAGCATCTACTCGTTCCCAGAAGGAGCAGATGGTGGATCAGGGTCGACGTTGGAGTTTGGTGGTGCAGAAGGGCCTGGTGCAGAGTTGATATGCAGTGCAGTCTTGGTTTGTGAAGTGGCATCGTCTTCTTCATCGATGACATTCGCAACAACAGTTGCAGCCGAAGATGAATACTCAGAATCTTCAAGTGAGGGAGTATGGCGCCAGCTTGCATTAGGTGGAGGCCTGGAGTCAAACTTGAAGCTTTCGGTGAAGCCATCTGCTTGAAGATCATCTTCAGAACACAGCAGAGTGAGGCTCTTCCAGGATCGCCGTGCATTTTCATGGGCAACAAATGAGTTCTTGGTGGCCAAATTGCGAATGCGATTGACATCCACCAAGAGACTATGCATCTAATGCTTCAGCCAGTCGTGGTGCTTGTCCTGCTTCTGATGTAGGGCCACAAGCAGTTCTCGGTCATTGAGTACACGAGAATGCTTCCAAGTTCCAAGGCCTTTGAGCAATTGTACTAGCAGTGGCTTCGGTATTTGCACGATGAGGCAAATGCACATTGCCAGCAAGAGGATAAGCAGGAACAACAACATTTGGAACATGAACTCCTTCTATGGGCTGCGTGAAGCTTTGATGATCAGCATTGTGAAGATATATCGACTCCTTTGCAGGCTCGGGGTAGATGGCTTGAACTGATAGATCAACCTCAGACAAAAAGATAAGATGGTTGCGTGCTGAAGGCTGATAACTGACAGTAGAATGAAGCTTGATTAGGCGCATCATCCATGGAGCATAAAACTTCAGGCCAAACAAATCAATCCCAGGTGCAGCAAGTTGTCTGATGAAGAAATCCTGGGAGTTGAATCTGATGCCATTGATAATGTAGAATACCAAAGTCTTCATAGCGCCTTCAAGTTTGGCTTCAGAAGAATGTCCCTTGATTGGCCATAGAGTACGCCTCGGTATATGATAGACTGTGCGGGGCAAGTACTTGAGGTCCTTGACGAAGAATTCCTTGGGATATTCTGCATCTTGAGGCAATGGCTTCATCATGCTGAGCATCTGACTCATATTGGGTTCAGGCCGCTGGAAAATGCTCTGCAGTCCTTCTGTGTGGCGCTGACAACCAGGCTCGTACAATTCACCTGGAGTGGGCAGGGAGGTAAGCTCAATGATGTCCTGAGCTTTAGCTTCATGGTGTACATCACCTGTCATCCACTCGAGGATCCGTGTCTTCGGATCCCGGTAGTAGCCACAAATGTGAAGAGTAGCATAGAACTGCGGTAGAAGATCTTCATTCCAGTGCTCTTTGGTTGTGACAAATTCCAGAAGGCCAGCATCATGAAAGCAATCCATAGCTTCTTCAAGACAGGGGAGCCCAGCCATAGCTTCACAATCTAGGCGCATGTGAGGAAAGATTCTCTCTTGATTGTAGAGGACACAGGAATAATAGCTACGCTGTTGATAGCTCCAGAAGCGATCTGAAGAGATCCTTGGCTTCGAGTATGGATTCTTGTCACTGTCAAAGAAGGTGTTGTGGGCTCTGAAGCTGTTAACACTGAAGGATCCTGGGGCTGGGGCAGCACCTTGAAGTCTTGGCAGTCTTGGTTCAGGCTTTTGTACTTGTGGTTGTTGCTACACATGATACTCTTATTGGGGCCCTGGACTAGTGGGAGGAATCAAAATGGGCCAGCGAACAATGACCAATTCCATATCACGGTTGTAAGTCGTTTCCATAGTGTGAGGCCTTGGGGGTGGAACAGTGCCATCAGTGGGGACCGGCGAGACAGAAGCTTCAAGATTCACATAGGCTTCAGGCACAACATTGGCTTCAGGCTCCACATGATTTTCAGCCAAGACAGGGTCATTGACTTCAGCGGTGTTTGTGGCAGCCTCATTGTTCTCAACCTCCATATGGTCAACGACCGAAGGGTCTTGCACAGTCACATTCTCCTCGAGAATGACTTGATCTGGGATAGGGGGTGTGGTAGCTCTCTCTTCTCTTCTGTCTCTTTCTTATTCATCGGCTGATGCAGCCGGAATGTCTTTAGCAGCTTTGGCTTCAGACTCAGGAACCGTCGCAGAAGGATTCTCTTCAGGGAACACTTGACGTGCCATTGAGCTGGATTGTTGTGAATCTTCTTTTGGGATGGTTGACATGGAGACCTATGGCCTGAGGCCTTTGCAAAGCCGTTGGAACACGGGCGACGCCTTTGGCGATGGAGTGGTCTCCATGTAGTCGTCGTCATTCACCATTGGGTTGGTGACTCGCGGTGGTCGAGTGCGGGGTGTTTCATCATGAACTGGGGTTTCTTCTTGTGGACGCTTAGCCCATGAATCATCCTGAGCAATTGGCGTCAATGGACGACCAATGCTGATGTATTCGCTGCTCGTTGGAGCAGGCAATGATACCAACTGATGCTTGATTTGAGGAAGGACTTCGTCATCTTCAACATTGTCTTCATGACCAATGTCTTCAGCTGCGTTGGGGTCAACAACTGGAACTTGCTTTTCTTCTTCATGAGCCTCTGTGGAAGCAGGCTGGTGGAGCACAACACGTCATTCTTGATTCGAGGCAGTAGGGGGAGCAACTGAGATGGGTTCAACAATGAGTGGCTGAGAAGCTGCAACACGCTCTTTCTTTGAAGACTTAGTTCCCTTAGTCCTCAGCTTCTTCTTGGAAGGAGCATCGTCAGAGACGTCCTTGTGCTTGCGCTTTGTGACGCCCCCGATTCAATCGTACACTAATCATGCACACAAACGTGTACGACCAAGATCAGGGACTCACGGGAAGATATCACAACACAACTCTAAAAACATAAATAAGTCATACAAGCATCATAATACAAGCCAGGGCCTCGAGGGCTCGAATACAAGTGCTCGATCATAGACGAAGTCATGGAAGCAACAATATCTGAGTACGGACATAAGTTAAACAAGTTTGCCTTAAGAAGGCTAGCACAAACCGATACAGACGAAGAGGCGCAGCCTCCCGCTCGGGATCTTCCTAACTACTCCCGGTCGCCGCCGCCAGCCTGCACGTAGTAGTAGGCACCTCTAGGGTAGTAGTCGCCATCGACGGTGGCGCCTGCCTCGATTCCAAAGATCTGGTTGCGACAACCGTAAAGAAAGGAAAGGGGAAAAGGGGAGAAAGCAACCGTGAGTACTCATCCAAAGTACTCGCAAGCAAGGAGCTACACTACATATGCATGGGTATATGAGTAAAGGGCCATATCAGTGGACTGAACTGCAGAATGCCGTAATAAGAGGGGATAGCTAATCCTGTCAAGACTACGCTCGCAGCCTCCGCCTTGCAAAGATGTAGAAGAGAGTAGATTGAAGTCCTCCAAGTAGCATCTCCAAGTAGCATCTCCAAGTAGCATCTCCAGGTAGCATCTCCAGTAGCATCTCATAGCATAATCCTACCCGGCGATCCTCCCCTTGTCTCCCTGTGCAAAAGCGATCACCGGGTTATTCGTGGAACTTGGAAGGGTGTGTTTTATTAAGTATCCAGTTCTAGTTGTCATAAGGTCAAGGTACAACTCCGGTCGCCCTTTTACCGAGGGACACGGCTATTCAATAGATAAACTTCCTGCAGGGTGCACCACATAACCCAACACGCCGATCCCATTTGGCCGACACACTTTCTCGGTCATGCCCGCCTCGGAAGATCAACGCGCCGCAGCCCCACCTAGGCACAACAAGGAGGTCAACACGGTCTAAATCCTATGCGCGCGCAGGGTCCGCCCATCGCCCATTGCACACCAAGACGTTATGCGAGGGCGGCCGAAGCGCACCTAGCCTCCCTTATACAAGAGTAGGCGTTCCACCAATCCGGCGCACGCCGCCCGTCGCCGACGCCAAGAAGGCTTGGCCGATACCACGACGCCGGATACCCATAACTACTCCCGCGAGATGGTTAGTGCGTATAGACCAAATGGCCAAACTCAGATCAAATACCAAGATCTCGTTAAGCGTGTTATTATGAAGCAACCGCGGACGCCGACCAGGGCCAGGCCCACCTCTCGCCTAGGTGGTCTCAACCTGCCCTGTCGCTCCGCCACAAAGATCCACACAGAGGGCCGTCGGGACAAAGGTCCTTTCAGCCCCCAATCTGTGAATCACTCGCGGGTACTCTTCGAGCGGACCCGACTTTAGTCACCATCTGTAGTATGTATATATAGTATAGTATATACCCGTGATCACCTCCCGAGTGATCACAGCCCAATAGTATAGCAAGGCAGACTGACAAGAATGTAGGGCCAATGGTGATAAACTAGCATCCTATACTAAGCATTTAGGATTGCGGGTAAGGTATCAATGATCGTGGCAACAATGACAAAGCTATGCAATGTAATAGGAGTAACCGAATAGTAACATGCTACACTACTCTAATGCAAGCAGTATAGATAAGAATAGGCGATATCTGGTGATCAGGGGGGCTTGCCTGGTTGCTCTGGCAAGGAGGGGGTTGTCAACTCCGTAGTCGAACTCGGCAGCAGCAGCGTCGGTATCGGGGTCTACCGAAGAAGAAGAGGGGGAAGAAACAGTAAATACATTGCAAACAGATGCATGACAAAGCAAACAGCGGTGATAGGTGTGCCCTAACGCGGTAGTAGGTGATACCGACGAAGGGGAGAAACATGCGGGAAAGTATCCCCGGTGTTTCTCATTTTCGGATAGATGAACTGGAGGCGAAATGTTGCAGGTTCACTATGCTAGGGATGCATGGTGAACAAACGGGCTGCGTATTCGGGTTCGTCTCGTCATTCTGAGCAACTTTCATGTACAAAGTATTTTCATCCAAGCTACGGATTATTTTATATTAATTTTGAAAGTTTTATTTCATTTTTAGAATTAACAGAATTAATTAAATTAGAAAATGCAATTATTGTGCCAGCATGACATCAGCATGATGTCAGCAGGTCCATAGGTTGACCTGGTCAACCCTGACATATGGGGCCCGTTCGTCATTGACTCTATTTAACTAACAGACTATTAGTGTTAACATAACAGTTTTAATTAGGTTAATTAATTCACTAATTTAATTATTATTATTTATTATTTTTGTTTTTCATTTTCATTTTAATAATAAAAAAAAGGTGTGGGGCCCCCTGGCAGTGGCCCATCGGGGCCTAGCGGGGCTGACGCTAGCGGGCAGTGGCATGGGCGCCCGAACGGGCACGAGCCCGAGAGGGCGCTGGGCACGCACGACGCACACCGGCGCCGGCGGCCAGAGCCACTGGTAGGGTGCGGCAAAGGGATCGGCGAGGCCAGCCGCGAGCGACGGCGGGTGAGCAGCGGCAAAGGAAAGCGAGGCCACGCTGGGGAGGCGGTGCGCGAGGTTCAGCAGTGGCGGCGCAGGCGGCGGTGTCGACGCTGCCTCGGCCGCATCCGAAGCAGGGCGAGGGGAGAAAGGGAGAGGCCACAAGGACCGGAGCTCACAGTGAGCTCGGGAGCACGTCGGCGGAGATGAGGAAGCAGTGGTGGTGCTGGGTTGACGGTGACGACCGGCGGGGAAGAGGAGGTAGACGCGCCGATCCGGGCGGAGCTCCAACGAAGCTCCGGCGGTGATGAGGCGGCCGGATGGGCGACGGCCGATTTAACGCTAAGGCGGCGAGCCTAGCCCGGCGCGCAGCGCACGGGCAAGGGGAGGCTGGTGCGCGAGGCGATGGCATGCTGCAAGGAGACGGTCGGTCTCCGGCAAGGGCGTCCGGCGCTGGGTGCGGAGGAGGAGGTTGGCGATGCGGGAGGGTCGAAGCAGGGCAGGGAGCCGCGAGGAGGAGGCCATGGCGTGGGGTGGCCTTCTGCGCCGGCGAGGTGGGGCGACGGGCGACGATTTGGGGATGGGGTCGAGGATCGATCCCGATCCAGGAGGGGATCGGGGGAAGGGAGAGTGGGGGCGCGAGTAGGGGGGAGTGGGGGTGTCGGTGCCTAGGGTTTCGGCACCAGGGGGTTAAGGGAGTGGGGATGGGCCTGCCTGGCATGTGGCTGGGCCGAGGCCCAGTGGAAGGGGGGCCTTTTGGCCTTTTATTTATTATGTTTTTTTATACTTGTTCTTTTCTATTTCCTTTTATTTCTTAACAGTTTATTGTTTTACCAAAAGAAAACCCCAACTAAAATAGAGTTACAATTCCAACTACTGCCACAAAAGTTTTACCCCTGAACAAAATAGTTTAGTATTTTATAAAATCAAAAAGGTATTTATTTAATTGTTTTACCTATTGTTTTAATTACTTAAGTGCATTTAAATATTTTAGAAAAATGTGGCTTCTCCATCATAAGTACCTCTACAATATTTGGCACAACCCGAACAATTTAGTTTTAATATTTGAAAACTTTTGTTGTTAGCCTTTGTTTTAAATTTGAATTTGAATCGATTTCGAATGAACGCGAGATTAGCAACAGTAATCGAAGTGACATGTCATCATTAGCAGAGGGTTGTTGTAGCTTAATTATCCGGACGTCACAATTCTCCTCCACTACAAGAAATCTCATCCCGAGATTTAAGCGGTGGAGTAAGGGGGAAAGTGATTGTAGCGAAAATCTAACGAGTCTTCTTGGTCTTGGATGCCCTTTCGAAGAGGTTGATCCCTTTCGTTGATGTCTTCATTTCTCTGCTTCAAGTCACCATGATCAAGTCGTCATCCTTCCTTCGAGATCTCCATCGTCCTACGATCGCGACCAAGGGGAAAAACTCCAGAAGATCGCATCTCCACAAAGCTGGGCATCTGACGGTGAACTCAATGGGAAATACATGAGGTACCCCACGAGTTGTATTTCAGTGAATTCGTTGATTGCAATATACGATGGTACCAAAGTTTCAAACAGGTAGGCAATCATTCGATGACTAGATAGAAGCTGGAATGGGGGTTTGAACAACGAGAATAATATGGTGTTTGATTCCAGGATGAATAATGGTATAGATTTTAGCTCGTGAATCACATACGAAGCCAGGTGCACAGGATACATTAGAATCCAGGTTGTAAAGAAGAGTCAAGTTTCGATCCAGTGGACCTGTGGGTTATGGGCCCACCATGTGGGTTGAAAATAGGAAGGGTGGTGACATCTTGCACAGCCGCGACAGGGAGGCATGTTAGTGAATAGCTTGCCAGATATGCCGGCAACAATGTCGATACCAATGACGGGGAACGAAGGGAGCAATTTTCATGCTCGTTGAACGAGGCGAACCAATTCGCAAAGTTCTCAGCCATCGGTGGTTATCGAAATGGCATCAACAAAAACAACAGGGTCTTGCTGACAGAATTATACACCGAGGTGTTTACATAAACAGGAGAATATCACTGCTTAGATCATATAGATCAGAAGAAACGTTAAACCAACCAATGGAAAGGAAAATATGATTATCAGATTAAACAGAACAATGGAAAGGAAAATGTGTTTAAACACATATTTCAAGGGTATATCCTTCACAAGGACAAGCAGAGCATGATATCCATGACAGGATAGAAAATAGATAACCGTTTAGGTAAGGAGAGACGAATTCCATGACATAACCCAAACAACGGTATTTGGATAATGGACAAAGAAAAGTTAGCATTGTTCTTCAAATGCTCTTATTGAAAATCGGAGTACCACACACATGCTTCGGGGTAGCATTGGCATGGTCTTCAAGCAAAGGTCAGACTTTGGATACATGAAGGATCCATCAGGAACAACTTGTAGAATAAGTCTTACAATTTCCTCATAGAAGAATGGATAACCTTGCTAATAAGGAAACTATAACAGCAGGTCATCCGGCCAGGGGTTATGGGCATGCCATCACCTTACCGGGTCATAAAAGACCAGTGTTATAGCTCTTGGAAAAATGTTCCAACCATCATATCTGACAGAGATTCAGATCTGATCGGTGTTAGGATACCTCAGACTCAGGATGCTTGAGAAGAAAGGTGCAACACAAATTGACGGGATGACACTGTAAGATTCTCGGGAAATGAACTATGAAGTGATTTCCGTTAACAAGAGTTCATCATTAACCCAAGGAGAGGACAAGGGGGTGGTTGATGAACTCAGCGACAATTCATCAAAATTTCCAAAGGATGGATTTCCACAATTATGTGAACAAGGAGATAACATTTGTCAGATCAAAATGATATATTGATGTATGCTTGAGGAAAACATACACAATTTAACAATGGTTGAAAGGTGCACCCGAAATATGGGCTGGGTTGCACGGCCAACATTGGAATGGTGATTCAATAATCAATAGTCTAAGAATGAACGGCCGACCATTAACTTCAAAGCAATAGGGTTGCTAGAAGGGCGGAATCCAAACAGCACCGCCCACTTGTTGGTACCCTGGTTGGAATCAACACGAGGACCCAAGAAAGAATGGTGATGGTGAGAAGTATCACCATCGCAAGAATTCTTAAGAGGTGGTGAAATTCCCACGACATTCTTGACATAAAAAGGTGGTAATATTCCAAGGTAAAAAAAGAACAAGGCTGGGTAGCAAGGAACTCAAGGTATAACACAAAACACGATCAAGCTTGTGTTGGAGGGAAGGCAGGAAAGTGGTTTGATGATAACACAAATCATCGAGGCAAGGATGGTATTTCTTATTTTGAATTCCATTGATATCCTGGAAGAGCTCAGAATGCTGATGATGAGCATGACACACTTGTCGAGAGAATTCATGAAGATGTAATCAATTGGTGATGACATCAAGTCAAAGGAATGATGAAGCAAAAGGTTATTGAAACCATGGGTATGACACAAACTCCAAAGCAAGCTTGCTGTCCAAAGCTAAATGATATGATGAGCAAGATCGACGTAAGCTTAGCTCATCGTCAAAAATTGTGCTCTGGGAAGAAGGACCAGGTAGCACAGTTAAAATCGGCACGACAAGGATATAGCCAAACAGGCTAGGAATGACGTGATTGAGTTCAAACTCGTAAGTAATGAAGGTTACCAAGAGTTGTTTAATCGCGATGCGGACTCGAGTCAGTTATCGGTGTCTTTGAGTGTTTAATAACTCAGAGCCCGTGAAAAATTGGAATCAATGAGAATGTAGCACTTGACGAAGAACTCATAAGAAGTTATGCAGTTCCGTGATAATCTTGAGATACCAGGGGGTGATACTCGACGACAAATCGAAGTAGAGGTTGGACTGGGATATTACTCCGCAGAAGACAAGTGCTTAAACTTGCACAAGAAATGGTATTTAAAGGAGAACATGGTCGGAACCACGATTGCAAAAGGCCAGATCCCAGATATAAGATGAACTTATACCAAAGGAATAATTAATTTAAGAGAAGCTTTAATGATACGATCTACATCGTGTCCATGGGCATGAACAGAAAGTTCAAGGTCGACTCCCACTTCTCTAATGCATAACCTTTCATTCACTTCTCATTTTCGAAGAAGTTGTAATGTTGAAATTTTATCTAGCAAAATACCAGAAGAGTATGACTTGTGAAAACTTTCAAGTTCACACATATTAAGGAAGGTATAGGTTCAACCCGTCAGGGTATCGTGGAAACATATACCACAAGCTTCAATAGTAAATACCACCAGCTCGAAAGCAGAGCATGGTTGGCCAAGCAGATGATACAATTTACCAAAGGCACTATGTATCAGGGGAAGAACTCACAAGGTGATTGACTATGAAGGACACTGTCGGATAACAATCCAACAATGGATCGGGTGATCCACAACGGAGCTAATGTGAGTATCGGTACTCCATCAGAGGAAGAAAGAATGCACGAGCATCATATTATAGAACATCGGAATAATTCGATGCTTAGATAACAAAGGAATTATGATTTCCAAAACAAAGGATCAGAAGCAGTCGCTCTGACCAAGGATGGATAAGTTGGATAGACCAGAGGCACAATTGGCGACAAATAGTTTGGTCGAGAACCAGCTCATGTTCAAAAATGATGTCTGAGCCGGAAAGATAATTTAGAAGGGTTGGTAGATGATTGTGTGCATTCGCACACATCTTGAATCAATAGGATCAAAATGATAGTGTCAAAAGATACTAATGAATATTGCTAGTGATATGGGAGCATCCATATTGCAAGCAGACAAGTATTTGCCGAGCAATAGTTTGAAGAGGATACTCGGAAGATCGGGTAGTATTTCCAAGTAATTTGAAAAGCATATGAACAACTGGGGATAAGCGGATACTCGATAAGTGCGAGAATTATCCGTAGGGGTATTCAGTGACAAAGAACAAAGAAGGCAATAAGCTCAAAGGATTATCAAAACAATGACGAGTATTTCGGGTATCTTGTAATAACAAGACTAATCGATGAATGTACGAATAACAACCGCAAGTAGTTATCCATAAGGGTTGACGGTGGAAGGGAATTGCAAACGCGATGAAGACAAGTTCTCGGGTTAACCGCAGTGAGTATCTTCGTGGTCTTCATGTGCAGCAGCGATCCTTAGTAATAAGGGCTCTCCGGTGAAAGTGATAACGAGATCCTAATGTTAGATTTAGCAAAATTCATTTAACCCGAATAGAAGAGAGATCGAGTCCCGAGTAAAGGTCGAGGAGTAAAAGATCCTAATACCACCCAATGGCGACGTGGGCCCATGGGCGCACAGCCATGTTAGTAAAAGTTTTGCAATGTCTAGACTCGACTTCGGACAAGGAGTGTGGAAGGGGGATTCCTACAGGAAGTCGGCTCTGATACCAACTTGTGACGCCCCCGATTCAATCGTACACTAATCATGCACGCAAACGCAATGATCAAGATCGTGGACTCACGGAAGATATCACAACACAACTCTAAAAACATAAATAAGTCATACAAGCATCATAATACAAGCCGGGGGCCTCGAGGGCTCGAATACAAGTGCTCGATCATAGACGAGTCGGCGGAAGCAACAATATCTCGAGTACGCACATAAGTTAAACAAGTTTGCCTTAAGAAGGCTAGCACAAATTGGGATACAGATCGAAGAGGCGCAGGCCTCCCGCAGGATCCTCCTAACTACTCCCCGGTCGTCCGCCAGCACTGCACGTAGTAGTAGGCACCTCCGTGGTAGTAGTCATCATCAACGGTGGCGCTGGCTCTGGACTCCAACATCTAGTTGCGACAACCGTAAAGAAAGGAAAGGGGAAAAGGGGTGAAAGCAACCGTGAGTACTCATCCAAAGTACTGCAAGCAAGGAGCTACACTACATATGCATGGGTATATGAGTAAAGGGCCATATCGGTGGACCGAATCGCAGAATGCCGTAATAAGAGGGGATAGCTAATCCCGTCAAGACTACGCTCGCAGCCTCCGCCTTGCAAAGATGTAGAAGAGAGTAGATTGAAGTCCTCCAAGTAGCATCTCCAAGTAGCATCTCCAAGTAGCATCTCCGTAGCATCTCCAGTAGCATCTCATAGCATAATCCTACCCGGCGATCCTCCCCTTGTCTCCCTGTGGAAAAGCGATCACCGGGTTGTCTGTGGAACTTGGAAGGGTGTGTTTTATTAAGTATCCAGTTCTAGTTGTCATAAGGTCAAGGTACAACTCCGGTCGCCCTTTACCGAGGGACACGGCTATTCAAATAGATAAACTTCCTGCAGGGTGCACCACATAACCCAACACGCCGATCCCATTTGGCCGGACACACTTTCTGGGTCATGCCCGCCTCGGAAGATCAACACGCCGCAGCCCCACCTAGGCACAACAGGAGGTCAACACGCCGGTCTAAATCCTATGCGCGTGAGGGTCCGCCCATCGCCCATTGCACACCAAGACATTGCGAGGGCGGCCGAAGCGCACCTAGCCTCCCTTATACAAGAGTAGGTGTTCCAATCCAATCCGCCGCCCGCTCGTCGCCGATGTCAAGAAGGCTTGCCGATACCACGACGCCGGGATACCCATAACTACTCCCGCGTAGATGGTTAGTGCGTATAGACCAAATGGCCAGACTCAGATCAAATACCAAGATCTCGTTAAGCGTATTATTATGAAGCAACCGTGGACGCCGACCAGGGCCAGGCCCACCTCTCGCCTAGGTGGTCTCAACCTTCCCTGTCGCTCCGCCACAAAGATCCACACAGAGGGCCGTCGGGACAAAGGTCCTTTCAGCCCCCAATCCGTGAATCACTCGTGGGTACTCTTCGAGCGGACCCGACTTTAGTCACCATCTGTAGTATCTATGTATGTATAGTATATACCCGTGATCACCTCCCGAGTGATCACGCCCAATAGTATAGCAAGGCGATCGACAAGAATGTAGGGCCAATGGTGATAAACTAGCATCCTATACTAAGCATTTAGGATTGCGGGTAAGGTATCAATGATCAGTAGCAACAATGACAAAGCTATGCAATGTAATAGGAGTAACCAAACAAGAATATGCTACACTACTCTAATGCAAGCAGATAGAGAAGAATAGGCGATATCCGTGATCAAGGGGGGCTTGCTGGTTGCTCGGGCAAGGAGGGGGTCGAAACTCCGTAGTCGAACTCGGCAAAGCAGCAGTGTCGGTCTCGGGTCTCACCAAGAAGAAGAGGGGAAGAAACAATAAATACATTGCAAACAGATGCATGACAAAGCAAACAGCGGTGATAGGTGTGCCCTAACGCGGTAGTAAGTGATACCGACGAAGGGGGGAAACATCCGGGAAAGTATCCCCGGTGTTTCTCGTTTTCGGATAGATGAACCGGAGGCGAAATGTTGCAGGTTCACTATGCTAGGGACGCGTGGCGAACAAACGGGCTGCGTATTCGGGTTCGTCTCGTCATTCTGAGCAACTTTCATGTACAAAGTATTTTCATCCAAGCTACGGATTATTTTATATTAATTTTGAAAGTTTTATTTCATTTTTAGAATTAACAGAATTAATTAAATTAGAAAATGCAATTATTGTGCCAGCATGACATCAGCATGATGTCAGTAGGTCCATAGGTTGACCTAGTCAACCCTGACATATGGGGCCCATTCGTCATTGACTCTATTTAACTAACAGACTATTAGTGTTAACATAACAGTTTTAATTAGGTTAATTAATTCACTAATTTAATTATTATTATTTATTATTTTTGTTTTTCATTTTCATTTTAATAATAAAAAATTGTGGGGCCCTCGGCAAGGGCCCATCGGGGCCTAGCGGGCCGACGCTAGCGGCGATGGCATGGGCGCCCGAACGGGCACGAGCCCGAGAGGCGCTGGCACGCACGACGCCACACCGGCGCCCGGCGCCGAGCCACCGGTAGGGTGCGGCAAAAGTGGATCGGCGAGGCCAGCCATGAGCGACGACGGCAGAGCAGCGGCAAAGGAAAGCGAGGCCACGCTGGGAGGCGGTGCGCGAGGTTCAGCAGGCGGCGCGGGCGGCGGTGTGTCGACGCTGCCTCGGCTGCATCCGAGTTATGGGGCGAGGGGGAGAAAGGGGAGAGGCCACAAAGGACCGGGAGCTCACAGTGAGCTCGGGAGGACGTCGGCGGAGACGGGGAAGCAGTGGTGGTGCTGGGTTGACGGTGACGACCGGCGGGGCACAGGTGGTAGACGTGGCCGATCCGGCGGAGCCCCAACGAGCTCTGGCGGTGATGAGGCGGCCGGGATGGGCGACGGTCGACGAACGTCAAGGCGGCGAGCCTAGCCCCGGCGTGGCGTGCGACGGGCAAGGGGAGGCCTGGTGCGCGAGGCGATGGCATGCTGCGAGGAGACGGCCGGTCTCCGGCAAGGGCGTTCAAGGCTGGTGCGGAGGAGGAGGTTAGCGTCGCGGGGTCAAGCAGGCGGGAGCCGCGAGGAGGAGGCCATGGCGTGGGGTGGCCTTCTCACGGCCGGCGAGTGGGGCGACGGGCGACGATTTGGGGATGGGGTCGAGATCGATCCCATCCAGAGGGATCGGGGAAGGGAGAGTGGGGCGAGTAGTAGGGAGTGGGGTGTCGGTGCCTAGGGTTTCGGCACTAGGGGGTTAAGGGAGTGGGGATGGGCCTGCCTGGCATGTGGCTGGGCCGAGGCCCGGTGGAAGGGGGGCCTTTTGGCCTTTTATTTATTATGTTTTTTTATACTTGTTCTTTTCTATTTCCTTTTATTTCTTAACAGTTTATTGTTTTACCAAAAGAAAACCCCAACTAAAATAGAGTTACAATTCCAACTATCGCCACAAAAGTTTTACCCCTAACAAAATAGTTTAGTATTTTGTAAAATCAAAAGGTATTTATTTAATTGTTTTACCTATTGTTTTAATTACTTAAGTGCATTTAAATATTTTAGAAAAATGTGGCTTCTCCATCATAAGTACCTCTGCATTATTTGGCACAACCCGAACAATTTAGTTTTAATATTTGAAAACTTTTGTTGTTAGCCTTTGTTTTAAATTTGAATTTGAATCGATTTCGAATGAACACGAGATTAGCAACAGTAATCGAAGTGACGTGTCATCATTAGCAGAGGGTTGTTGTAGCTTACTTATCCAGGCGTCACACGCTTCTTGGCTTCAGCTTCAGCAGCCCTTGTTTTCTTTAGCTCTGAAGCTGCTGAGGGGACCTTAGGCTTCGAGCCTGTCATGCTGGCAGGGAAGACAATGCAAGGTTCTTCCTGCCTTGGTGTAGTGTGGGTCTCAGCAGACTTCTTCTTCTTGGCAGCCATCCTGGGATCAATGCCTGGGCACCCAAGAGCTTTCCGCTTCTAAGCTTCATTGTGGGCTTGAACGCATTTCTCAGCAAGATACTTCATGCGCTGCCTTGAGCCTTTATCTTCAGTGTGTTTCTTGTGGAACTCCTCCTTGAGGTCATGCAACATCTTCTTGAAGATTGGAACATCAGCCACGCTGAGCTTGGTCATGTTCTTCTTGAAGTGAGCCTTCTCATAGTCAATCTTGTTCTTCAGCTCGACAATCTTCTGAGCCAAGGCCAATCCACCAGCAATGGCTCCATGGAAGGTGACACTGATGTCCACAGGGAGCTGAAGATCATCAATGCTGATGGCCTGGTTGTCGAACCACTCATTGATAAAGTTGTTCAGAATATAAACATCAACGAGTGGCAGATTGCTGAAGATTTTTGAAGGAAATATGCCCTAGAGGCAATAATAAAGTTATTATTTATTTCCTTATTTCATGATAAATGTTTATTATTCATGCTAGAATTGTATTAACTGGAAACATGATACATGTGTGAATACATAGACAAACATATAGTCACTAGTATGCCTCTACTTGACTAGCTCATTAATCAAAGATGGTTATGTTTCCTAACCATAGACATGTGTTGCCATTTGATTAATGGGATCACATCATTAGGAGAATGATGTGATTGACATGACCCATTCCGTTAGCCTAGCACTTGATCGTTTAGTATATTGCTATTGCTTTCTTCATGACTTATACATGTTCCTCGTAACTATGAGAATTATGCAACTCCGTGCCACGGAGGAACACTTTGGGTACTACCAAACGTCACAACGAATCGGGTGATTATAAAGGAGTACTACAGGTGTCTCCGAAGGTACATGTTGAGTTGGTGTATTTCGAGATTAGGTTTTGTCACTCCGATTGTCAGAGAGGTATCTCTGGGCCCTCTCGGTAATGCACATCACTATAAAGCCTTGCAAGCAATGTGACCAATGAGTTGGTTACGGGATGATGCGAGTAAAGAGACTTGCCGGTAACGAGATTGAACTAGGTGTTGGATACCGACGATCGAATCTCGGGCAAGTAACATACCGATGACAAAAGGAACAACGTATGTTGTTATGCAGTTTGACCGATAAAGATCTTCGTAGAATATGTAGGAACCAATATGGGCATCCAGGTTCCGCTATTGGTTATTGACCGAGAATAGTTCTAGGTCATGTCTACATAGTTCTCGAACCCGTAGGGTCCGCACGCTTAACATTACGATGACAGTTTTATTATGAGTTTGTAAGTATTGATGTACCGAAGTTTGTTCGGAGTCCCGGATGTGATCACGGACATGACGAGGAGTCTTGAAATGGTCGAGACATAAAGATTGATATATTGGACGACTATATTCGGACACCGAAGTGTTCCGGTGATTTGGAGAAAACCGAGGCCGGAGGGTTACCGTAACCCCGGAGAGTAATGGGCCTTATGGGCCTTAGTGGGGAAGAGAGAGGGCGGCCGGGTGGGCCACGCCCCCTCTCTCCTCTCTGGTCCGATTGACTAGGAGGCGGCGCCCCTCTTTCCTTCCCCTCTCCCTTCCTTCCTCCTCCTAGTAGGAGTAGGAAAGGAGGAGTCCTACTCCTACTAGGAGGAGGATTCCTCCTCCTTGGCGCGCCCCCTTGGGCCGGCCGGCCTCCCCCCTTGATCCTTTATATACGGGGGCAGGGGGCACCCCATAGATACACAAGTTGATCTACGGATCATTCCTTAGCCGTGTGCGGTGCCCCCCTCCACCATATTCCACCTCGGTTATATCGTCGAGGAGTTTAGGCGAAGCCCTGCGCCGGTAGAACATCATCATCGTCACCACGCCGTCGTGCTGACGGAACTCATCCCCGAAGCTTTGCTGGATCGGAGCCTGGGGATCGTCATCGAGCTGAACGTGTGCTGAACTCGGAGGTGTCATATGTTCGGTGCTTGGATTGGTCGGATCGTGAAGACGTACGACTACATCAACCGTGTTGTGCTAACGCTTCCGTTTACGGTCTACGAGGGTACGTGGACAACACTCTCCCCTCTCGTTGCTATGCCATCACCATGATCTTGCGTGTGCGTAGGAATTTTTTTGAAATTACTACGTTCCCCAACAGTGGCATCCGAGCCTGGTTTTATGCTTAGATGTCATATGCACGAGTAGAACACAAGTGAGTTGTGGGCAATACAAGTCATCTTGCTTACCAAAGATGTCATACTTTGGTTGGCGGTATTGCGAGATGAAGCGGCCCGACCGACATTACGCGACGCTTACGCGAGACTAGTTTCACCGTTACGAGCACTCATGCTTAAAGGTGGCTGGCGGGTGTCTGCTCTCTCACTTTAGCTGAATCGAGTGTGGCTACGCCCGTCCTTGCGAAGGTTAAAACAGGACTAACTTGACGAACTATCGTTGTGGTTTTGATGCGTGGTAAGAACGGTTCTTGCTAAGCCCGTAGCAGCCACGTAAAATTTGCAACAACAAAGTAGAGGACGCCTAACTTGTTTTTGCAGGGCATGTTGTGATGTGATATGGTCAAGACGTGATGCTATATTTTATTGTATGAGATGATCATGTTTTGTAACCGGTTATCGGCAATCGGCGGGAGCCATATGGTTGTCGCTTTATTGTATGAAATGCAACGCATACTGTAATTGCTTTACTTTATCACTAAGCGGTAGCGATAGTCGTAGAAGCAATAGATGGCGTAACGACAATGATGCTATGATGGAGATCAAGGTGTCGCGCCGGTGAAGATGGTGATCACGACGGTGCTTCGAAGATGGAGATCACAAGCACAAGATGATGATGGCCATATCATATCACTTATATTGATTGCATGTGATGTTTATCCTTTATGCATCTTATCTTGCTTTCATTGATGGTAGCATTTTAAGATGATCTCTCACTAATTATCAAGAAGTGTTCTCCCTGAGTATGCACTGTTGTGAAAGTTCTTCGTGCTGAGACACCACGTGATGATTGGGTGTGATAGGCTCTACGTTCAAATACAACGGGTGCAAAACAGTTGCACACGCGGAATACTCAGGTTAAACTTGACGAGCCTAGCATATACAGATATGGCCTCGGAACACGGAGACCAAAAGGTCGAACGTGAATCATATAGTAGATATGATCAACATAGTGATGTTCACCATTGAAACTACTCCATCTCACGTGATGATCGGACATGGTTTAGTTGATTTGGATCACGAATCACTTAGATGACTAGAGATGTCTATCTAAGTGGGAGTTCTTAAGTAATATGATTAATTGAACTTAAATTTATCATGAACTTAGTCCTGGTAGTATTTTGCAAATTATGTTGTAGATCAATAGCTTGCGTTGTTGCTTTCATATGTTTATTTTGATATGTTCCTAGAGAAGTTCCTAGAGAAAACTGTGTTGAAAGATGTTAGTAGCAATGATGCGGATTGGATCCGTGATCTGAGGTTTATCCTCATTGCTGCACAGAAGAATTATGTCCTTGATGCACCGCTAGGTGACAAACCTATTGCAGGAGCAGATGCAGACATTATGAACGTTTGGCTAGCTCAATATGATGACTACTTGATAGTTTAGTGCACCATGCTTAACGGCTTAGAATCGGGACTTCAAAGACGTTTTGAACGTCATGGACCATATAAGATGTTCCAGGAATTGAAGTTAATATTTCAAGCAAATACCCGAGTTGAGAGATATGAAGTCTCCAACAAGTTCTATAGCTAAAAGATGGAGGAGAATCGCTCAATTAGTGAGCATGTGCTCGATTGTGCGGTACTTCAATCGCTTGAATCAAGTGGGAGTTAATCTTCTAGATAAGATAGTGATTGACAGAATTCTCTAGTCACCATCACTAAGTTACTAGAACTTCGTGATGAACTATAGTATGCAAGGGATGAAAAAAAACGATTCCCGAGCTCTTCGTGATGTTGAAATCGACGAAGGTAGAAATCAAGAAAGAGCGTCAAGTGTTGATGATTGACAAGACCGCTAGTTTCAAGAGAAGGGCAAAGGGAAAGAAAGGGAACTTCAAGTGGAAGAACAAGCAAGTTGTCACTCCTGCGAAGAAGCCCAAAGCTGGACCATAGCCTGAAACTGAGTGCTTAAACTGCAAAGGAAATAGTCACTGGAAGCGGAAATGCCCTGAATATTTGGTAGATAAGAAGGATGGCAAAGTGAACAAGGGTATATTTGATATATAGGTTATTAATGTGTGCCTTTCCAGTGTTTATAGTAGCCCCTGAGTATTTGATACTTGTTCGGTTGCTAAGGTTAGTAACTCAAACAGAGTTCTGAATAAACAGAGACTAGTTGAAGGGAAGTGACGATGAGTGTTGGAAGTAGTTCCAAGATTGATATGATCATCATCGCACACTCCTATACTTTAGGGATTAGTGTTAAACCTAAATAAATGTTATTTGGCGCTTATGTTGAGCATGAATATGATTTGATCATGTTTATTGCAATACGGTTATTCAATTAAAATCGAGAATAATTGTTGTTCTTTACATGAATAAAACCTTCAATGGTCATACACCCAATGAAAATAGTTTGTTGGATCTCGATCGTGATGATACACATATTCATAATATTGATGCCAAAAGATGCAAAGTTAATAATCATAGTGCAACTTATTTGTGGCACTGCCGTTTGGGTCATATCGGTGTAAAGCGCATGAAGAAACTCCATAAAGATGGATTTTTGGAATCACTTGGTTATGAATCATTTGATGCTTGCGAACCGTGCCTTTTGGGAAAGATGACTAAAACTCCGTTCTCCGGAACAATGGAACGAGCTACTAACTTGTTGGAAATAATACATACCGATGTATGCGATCCAATGAGTATTGATGCTCGTGGCAAGTATCGTTATTTTTCTGACCTTCACAGGATGATTTGAGCAGATATGGGTATATCTACTTGATGAAACATGAGTCTGAAATAGTTGAAAGGTTCAAAGAATTTCAGAGTGAAGTGGAAAAATCATTGTAACAAGAAAATAAAGTTTCTACGATCTGATCGCGGAGACGAATATTTGAGTTATGAGTTTGGTCTTCAATTAAAACAATGTGGAATAGTTTCACAGCTCACGCCACCGAACACCACAACGTTATGGTGTGTCCGAACGTCAGAACCGCACTTTATTGATATGGTGCGATCTATGATGTCTCTTACTGATTTACCACTATTGTTTTGGGGTTATGCATTAGAGACAGCTGCATTCACGTTAAAAGGGCACCATCTAAATCTGTTGAGACGACAGCATATGAACTATGGTTTGGCAAGAAACCAAAGTTGTCGTTTCTTAAATTTTGGGGTTGCGATGCTTATGTGAAAAAGTTTCAACCTAATAAGCTCGAACCCAAATCGGAGAAGTGCGTCTTCATAGAATACCCAAAGGAAACTATTGGGTACACCTTCTATCACAGATCCGAAGGCAAGTTATTCGTTGCTAAGATGGATCCTTTCTAGAGAAGAAGTTTCTCTCGAAAGAAGTGAGTGGGAGGAAAGTAGAACTTGATGAGGTAATCGTACCTTCTCCCTTATTGGAAAGTAGTTCATCCAGAAATCAGTTCCAGTGATTCCTACACCAATTAGTGAGGAAGTTAATGATGATGATCATGAAACTTCAGATCAAGTTGCTACCAAACCTCGTAGGTCTTCCAGAGTAAGATCCGCACCAGAGTGATACGGTAATCATGTTCTGGAAGTCATGTTACTAGACCATGATGAACCTACGAACTATGAGGAAGCGATGATGAGCCCAGATTCCACAAAATGGCTTGAGGCCATAAAATCTGAGATATGATCCATGTATAAGAACAAAGTATGGACTTTGATTGACTTGCTCGATGATCAGCAAGCCATGTTAAATAAATGGATCTTCAAGAAGAAGACGGACACTGATAGTAGTGTTACTATCTACTAAGCTCGACTTGTTGCGAAAGGTTTTCAACAAGTTTAAGGTGTTGAATACAATGAGATTTTCTCACTCAGATCGAAGCTTAAGTCATGTCTCAATCATGTTAGCAATTGCCGATTTTATGAAATATGGCAAATGGATGTCAAAACTGCATTCCTTAATGGATTTATTAAAGAAGAGTTGTATATGATGCAACCAGAAAGTTTTGTCAATCCTAAAGATGCTAACAAAGTGTGCAAGCTCCAAAAATCCATCAATGGACTGGTGCAAGCATCTCGAGTTGGAATATACACTTTGATGAGTTGATCAAAGCATATGGTTTTATACAGACTTTTGGAAAGGCCTGTATTTACAAGAAAGTGAGTGGGAGCACTACAACATTTCTGATAAGTATATGTGAATGACATATTGTTGATCGGAAATAATGTAGAATTATTCTGCAAAGCATAAAGGAGTGTTTTAAAGGAGTTCTTTAAAAGAAAGACCTCAGTAAAAGCTACTTACATATTGAGCATCAAGATCTATTGAGATAGATCAAGATGCTTGATAAGATTTTCAATGAGTACATACCTTGGCAAGATTTTGAAATAGTTCAAGATGGAACAGTCAAAGAAAGAGTTCTTGCCTGTGTTGCAAAGGTGTGAAATTGAGTAAGACTCAAATCCCGACCACGGCGAAAATAGAAAAGAGAATGAAAGTCATTCCCTATGCCTCACCATAGGTTCTATAAAGTATGCTATGTTATGTACCAGACCTATTGTATACCTTGCTCTGAATTTGCCAAGGGAGTACAATAGTGATCTAAGAGTAGATCACTGGACATTGGTCAAGAATATCCTTAGTGAGGACTAAGGAAATATTTCTCGATTATGGAGGTGATAAAAGAGCCCGTCATAAAGAGTTACATCGGTGCAAGCTTTCACACCGATCCAGATGACTCTAAGTCTCAATCTGGATACATATTGAAAGTGGGAGCAATTAGCTACAGTAGCTCCGCGCAGAGCATTGTAGACATAGAATATTTGCAAAGTACATACGGCTCTGAATGTGACAGACCCATTGACTAAGCTTCTCTCACGAGCAAAACATGATCACACATTAGTACTCTTTGGGTGTTAATCACATAGCAATGTGAACTAGATTATTGACTCTAGTAAACCCTTTGGGTGTTGGTCACATAACGATGTGAACAATGGGTGTTAATCATATACAGATATGAATATTGATGTTAAATCACATGGCGATGTGAACTAGATTATTGACTCTGGTGCAAGTGGGAGACTGAAGGAAATATGCCCTAGTGGCAATATTAAATTTATTATTTATTTCCTTATTTCATGATAAATGTTTATTATTCATGCTAGAATTGTATTAACTGGAAACATGATACATGTGTGAATACATAGACAAACATATAGTCACTAGTATGCCTCTACTTGACTAGCTCATTAATCAAAGATGGTTATGTTTCCTAACCATAGACATGTGTTGTCATTTGATTAATGGGATCACATCATTAGGAGAATGATGTGATTGACATGACCCATTCCGTTAGCCTAGCACTTGATCGTTTAGTATATTGCTATTGCTTTCTTCATGACTTATACATGTTCCTGTAACTATGAGAATTATGCAACTCCCGTTTATCGGAGGAACACTTTGGGTACTACCAAATGTCACAACGTAACTGGGTGATTATAAAGGAGTACTACAGGTGTCTCTGAAGGTACATGTTGAGTTGGTGTATTTCGAGATTAGGTTTTGTCACTCCGATTGTCGGAGAGGTATCTCTGGGCCCTCTCGGTAATGCACATCACTATAAAGCCTTGCAAGCAATGTGACCAATGAGTTGGTTACGGGATGATGCATTACGTAATGAGTAAAGAGACTTGCCGATAACGAGATTGAACTAGGTATTGGATACCGACGATCGAATCTCGGGCAACTAACATACCGATGACAAAAGGAACAACATATGTTGTTATGCGGTTTGACCGATAAAGATCTTTGTAGAATATGTAGGAACCAATATGGGCATCCAGGTTCCGCTATTGGTTATTGCCGAGAATAGTTCTAGGTCATGTCTACATAGTTCTCGAACCCGTAGGGTCCGCACGCTTAACGTTACGATGACAGTTTTATTATGAGTTTATAAGTTTTGATGTACCGAAGTTTGTTCGGAGTCCTGGATATGATCACAGACATGACGAGGAGTCTCTAAATGGTCGAGACATAAAGATTGATATATTGGACGACTATATTCGGACACCGGAAGTGTTCCGGGTGATTTCGGAGAAAACCGGAGTGTCGGAGGGGTTACCGGAACCCCCCGGGAGAGTAATGGGTCTTATGGGCCTTAGTGGGGAAGAGAGAGGGGCGGCCAAGGTGGGCCGCGCGCCCCCTCTCCCTCTGGTCCGAATTGGACTAGGAGGGGGGCGGCGCCCCCATCTTTCCTTCCCCCTCTCCCCCTTCCTTCCTCCTCCTAGTAGGAGTAGGAAAGGAGGAGTCCTACTCCTACTAGGAGGAGGATTCCTCCTCCTGAGCGCCTGGGGCGGCCGGCCTCCCCTTGCTTCTTTATATCTGCGGGGCAGGGGGCACCCCATAGACACACAAGTTGATCTACGGATCGTTCCTTAGCCGTGTCGGTGCCCCTCCACCATATTCCACCTCGGTCATATCGTCATGGAGTTTAGGCGAAGCCTGCGCCGTAGAACATCATCATCGCCACCACGCCGTCGTCTTGACGAACTCATCCCCAGCTTTGCTGGATCGGAGCCCGGGATCGTCATCGAGCTGAACGTGTGCTGAACTCGGAGGTGCCGTACGTTCGGCGCTTGGATCGGTCGGATCGTGAAGACGTACGACTACATCAACTGCGTTGTGCTAACACTTCCGCTTACGGTCTACGAGGGTACGTGGACAACACTCTCCCCTCTCGTTGCTATGCCATCATCATGATCTTGCGTGTGCGTAGGAAATTTTTTGAAATTACTACGTTCCCCAACAATTTCTGCCTCTTGCTTGCTCTTGATTAGCATTTCCAGAGCATCATCGGCAAGATCATCATCACTGGATAGATCAATGGCTTCATCTTCGTTGCGGAGCACAGCAAAGGGTGTCAGGGGTTGTCCAGTGGCCTTCTTGGGCAATGGCTTCTTGGTCCTCTTGGACACGCGAGATAAGTCTTCAGACTGCAAACTGGATTCAGGCGGTGCAGATTTCAGAAGCTTCCTTGTTGAAGCTTTTGGTGAATAAGATGGCTTTGAAGCTTTTGCCTTCTTCTTCTTCTTTTCCTTGGGAGGTGAGGGAGCAGCTTCAGTATCAGCTTCACCATCAGATTGCTCCACATCTGCTCTTTGAGCAACAATGTGAGACAGAAGCCCATCAAAATTGGCAAAGGGGCCAATTCTGTTCTCATTGGCTTCACGAGTCCCATCAGATCTGGGAGCAGAGGGGCCAGGGTTGAAGTTGAGGCCATAATCATTCTTGTTCTTGGCAGCTGAATCTTTGGCAAACTGATAGTTGCGCTTGAAGAGATTGTCGTCACGACACCATAATAAGGAAGATGGGTCGGCATTTTCAGGTCGCGGTCCTCTGACCATGCAAGGGTAGAATTCTTGTGCAATAGCTTCAGCCTTGCTCTTCGGCACCAAGCTGCGATACAGACAGTCACCCCATGGGAGCTTGATGCGTTCTTCTCAGCGTATTCAGGCATGATGAACTTGTACTTGAACCATTCCTCAGCCCAATATCTTCGGATCCACTGAATCCGGTTCTTGCGCTGATTGTAGTTTTCATCAGGATCTGACTTGTATTGTTAATACAACGCAGGAAGCAGATCAAGTGCTGTGTTGCCTCGGTGTTGCCTGACACCCTTCCGAGCAGACTTCTCTGAAGCCATAATATTCAAGCAAATTGGCTTCAGAACAGTGAATGGCTTCCATCTGCTGGTCAGACAAGAACTGGCTTCAGGTGATTCAATGTGACGCCGTAAGTATTCTGTTGTTTAGTTGCAATTTTAGCAAGTGTTTTGTAGCTAGGTTTAGATTCACATTCAGAGTCATCTTCACTTGATGTTTCAAAGTAAGCATAGCGTGAGTTTACCTTGGCACCACGTGACATGAAACAGTAGTGTTGGGGAACGTAGTAATTTCAAAAAAATTCCTACGCACACACAAGATCATGGTGATGCATAGCAAGGAGAGGGGGAGTGTATCTTCATACCCTTGAAGATCGCTAAGCGGAAGCGTTTATCAACGCGGTTGATGTAGTCGTACATCTTCACGATCCGACCGATCCAAGTACCGAACGCACGGCACCTCCGAGTTCTGCACACGTTCAGCTCAATGACGTCCTCGCCTTCTCGATCCGGCAAGACGGGCGAAGTAGTAGATGAGTTCTGGCAGCACGACGGCGTGGTGACAGTGTTGGTGAAGAACAATCTCCACAGGGCTTCGCCTAAGCACTACGGAAACTATGACAGAGGATAAACTAGAGGGGACGGGGTTGCCGGCACACGACTTGGTGTTTCTTGATGTGTCTTCGGTGCTAGCCCTGCCCCTCTATTTATATGTTGAGCCTTGGGGTCGAAACTTGGAGTAAAAGCCTCCACAAAGTCGGTTTCACCCGAAAGGCAAGAGTCCTTCTCGGACTCGGGGCTAGACGCCAGGTTCCGGCGTCTCGACCCCGATGCCGAGGACCTGGCGTCGCCCTCGGACTCATAAAACTTCCTTTGCACTTTCCAAAAACCTTGTGGGCTTTCCCTTTGGCACAAATAACGTGTTCTCATACCCAAACATTTCGAAACATCCTAACCCCTTCCGTGAATTCCGAACCTTCCGGAGATCAAACACTATTATCCCATATATCAAACTTTATCTCCGGACCATTCGAGTTCCTCGTCATGTCCATGATCTCATCCGGACTCAAACAACATTCGTTACCAACATACATAACTCATATAATACTATATCACAACGAAATGTTAGCGTCACGGACCCTACGGGTTCAAGAACTATGTAGACATGACCGAGACACGTTTCCGGTCAATAATCAATAGCGGGACCTAGATGCCCATATTGGCTCCCACATATGTCGTTCCCTTTGTCATCTGTATGTTACTTGCCCGAGATTTGATCGTCGGTATCTCAATACCTAGTTCAATCTCGTTACCGGCAAGTCTCTTTACTCGTTATGTAATGCATCATTCCGTAACTAACTCTTTAGCTACATTGCTTGCAAGGCTTATAGTGATGTGCATTACCGAGAGGGCCCAGAGATACCTCTCCGACAATCGGAGTGACAAAACCTAATCTCGAAATACGACAACTCAACATGTACCTTTGGAGACACCTGTAGAGCTCCTTTATAATCACCCAGTTAAATTGTGACGTTTGGTAGCACACAAAGTGTTCCTCCGGTAAACGGGAGTTGCATAATCTCATAGTTGTAGGAACATGTATAAGTCATGAAGAAAGCAATAGCAACATGCTAAACGATCAAGTGCTAAGCTAACGGAATGGGTCAAGTCAATCACATCATTCTCCTAATGATGTGATCCCGTTAATCAAATGACAACTCATGTCTATGGTTAGGAAACTTAACCATCTTTGATTCACGAGCTAGTCAAGTAGAGGCATACTAGTGACACTCCGTTTGTCTATGTATTCACACATGTATTATGTTTCCGGTTAATACAATTCTTAGCATGAATAATAAACATTTGTCATGATATAAGGAAATAAATAATAACTTTATTATTGCCTCTAGGGCATATTTCCTTCAGTCTCCCACTTGCACTAGAGTCAATAATCTAGTTCACATCGCCATGTGATTTAACACCAATATTCACATCTGTATGTGATTAATACCCACAGTTCACATCGTCATGTGATCAACACCCAAAGGGTTTACTAGAGTCAATAATCTAGTTCGCATCGCTATGTGATTAACACCCAAAGAGTACTAAGGTATGATCATGTTTTGCTCGTGAGAGAAGTTTAGTCAACGGGTCTGTCACATTCAGAGCCGTATGTATTTTGCAAATATTCTATGTCTACAATGCTCTGCACGAAGCTACTCTAGCTAATTGCTCCCACTTTCAATATGTATCCAGATTGAGACTTAGAGTCATCTGGATTGGTGTAAAAGCTTGCACCAATGTAACTCTTTACGACGGGCTCTTTTATCACCTCCATAATCGAGAAATATTTCCTTAGTCCTCACTAAGGATATTCTTGACCAATGTCCAGTGATCTACTCCTAGATCACTATTGTACTCCCTTGCCAAATTCAGAGCAAGGTATACAACAGGTGTGGTACATAGCATAGCATACTTTGTAGAACCTATGACTGAGGCATAGGGAATGACTTTCATTCTCTTTTCTATTTTCTGCCGTGGTCGGGATTTGTGTCTTACTCAATTTCACACCTTTGCAACACAGGCAAGAACTCTTTCTTTGACTGTTCCATTTTGAACTATTTCAAAATCTTGACAAGGTATGTAATTATTGAAAAACTTATCAAGCATCTTGATCTATCTCAATAGATCTTGATGCTCAATATGTAAGTAGCTTTATCGAGGTCTTTCTTTGAAAAACTCCTTTCAAACACTCATTTATGCTTTGCAGAATAATTCTACATTATTTCCGATCAACAATATGTCATTCACATATACTTATCAGAAATGATGTAGTGCTCCCACTTACTTTCTTGTAAATACAAGCTTCACCGCAAGTCTGTATAAAACTATATCCTTTGATCAACTTATCAAAGCGTATATTCCAACTCCGAGATGCTTGCACTAGTCCATAGATGGATCGCTGGAGCTTGCATATTTTTGTTAGCTCCCTTTGGATCGACAAAACCTTCTGGTTGCATCATATACAACTCTCCTTCCAGAAATCCATTCAGGAATGCAGTTTTGACATCCATTTGCCAAATTTCATAATCATAAAATGTGGCAATTGCTAACATGATTCGGACAGACTTAAGCATCGCTACGGGTGAGAAAGTCTCATCGTAGTCAATTCCTTGAACTTGTCGAAAACCTTTTGCGACAATTATAGATTTGTAGATAGTAACACTACTATCAGCGTCCGTCTTCCTCTTGAAGATCCATTTATTCTCAATGGATTGTCGGTCATTGGGCAAGTCAACCAAAGTCCACACTTTGTTCTCATACATGGATCCCATCTCAGATTTCATGGCCTCAAGCCATTTTGCGGAATCTGGGCTCATCATCGCTTCCTCATAGTTCGTAGGTTCTCCATGGTCAAGTAACATGACTTCCAGAATAGGATTACCGTACCACTCTGGTGCGGATCTTACACTGGTAGACCTACAAGGTTCGGTTGTAACTTGATCTGAAGTTTCATGATCAACATCATTTGCTTCCTCACTGATTGGTGTAGTTGTCACAGGAACCGGTTCTTGTGATGAACTACTTTCCAATAAGGGAGTAGGTACAATTACCTCATCAAGTTCTACTTTCCTCCCAGTCACTTCTTTCGAGAGAAACTCCTTCTCTAGAAAGGATCCGAATTTAGCAACAAAAATCTTGCCCTCAGATCCATGATAGAAGGTGTACCCAATAGTCTCTTTTGGGTATCCTATGAAGGCACATTTCTACGATTTGGGTTTGAGCTTATCATGATGAAACATTTTCATATAAGCATCGCAACCCCAAACTTTAAGAAACGGCAACTTTGGTTTCTTGCCAAACCACAGTTCATACGGTGTCGTCTCAAACGAATTTATATGGTGCCATTTTTTTACGTGAATGCAGCTGTCTCTAATGCATAACCCCAAAACTATAGTGGTAAATCGGTAAGAAATATCATAGATTGCACTATATCCAATAAAGTGCGGTTATGACGTTCGGACACACCATTACGCTATGGTGTTCCATGTGGCGTGAGCTGTGAAACTATTCCACATTGTTTTATATGAAGGCCAAACTTGTAACTCAAATATTCTCTTCCATGATCAGATCATAGAAACTTTATTTTCTTGTTACGATGATTCTCCACTTCACTTTGAAATTCTTTGAACTTTTCAAATGTTTCAGACTTGTGTTTCATTAAGTAGATATACTCATATCTGCTCAAATCATCTGTGAAGGTGAGAAAATAATGATACCCGCCGCGAGCCTCAATATTCATTGGACCACATACATCAGTATGTATGATTTCCAACAAATCAGTTGCTCGCTCCATAGTTCCAGAGAACGGCGTTTTAGTCATCTTGCCCATGAGGCACGGTTCGCAAGTACCAAGTGGTTCATAATCAAGTGATTCCAGAAGTCCATCAGTATGGAGTTTCTTCATGCGCTTTACACCAATATGACCCAAACGGCAGTGCCACAAATAAGTTGCACTATCATTATTAACTTTGCATCTTTTGGCATCAATATTATGAATATGCGTATCACTACGATCGAGATCCAACAAACTATTTTCATTGGGTGTATGACCATTGAAGGTTTTATTCATGTAAACAGAACAACAATTATTCTCTGATTTTAAATGAATAACCATATTGCAATAAACATGATCAAATCATATTCATGCTCAACGCAAACGCCAAATAACATTTATTTAGGTTTAACACTAATCCTGAAAGTATAGGGAGTGTGTGATGATGATCATATCAATCTTGGAACTACTTCCAACACTCATCGTCACTTCCTCTTCAACTAGTCTCTGTTTATTCTATAACTCCTGTTTCGAGTTACTAATCTTAGCAACCGAACAAGTATCAAATACTCAGGGGCTACTATAAACACTAGTAAGGCACACATCAATAACCTGTATATCAAATATACCCTTGTTCACTTTGCCATCCTTCTTATCCACCAAATATTCAGGGCATTTCCTCTTCCAGTGACCATTTCCTTTGTAGTGTAAGCACTCAGTTTCAAGCTTTTGGTCCAGCTTTGGGCTTCTACGCGGGAGTGACAACTTGCTTGCCATTCTACTTGAAGTTCCCTTTCTTTCTCTTTGCCCTTTTCTTGAAACTAGTGGTCTTGTCAATCATCAACACTTGATGCTCTTTCTTGATTTCTACCTTCGTTGATTTCAACATCACGAAGAGCTCGGGAATTGTTTTCGTCATCCCTTGCATACTATAGTTCATCACGAAGTTCTAGTAACTTGGTGATGGTGACTAGAGAACTCACAATCACTATCTTATCTCAAGATTAACTCCCACTTGATTCAAGCGATTGTAGTACCTGCACAATCTAAGCACATGCTCACTAGTTGAGCGATTCTCCTCCATCTTTTAGCTGTAGAACTTGTTGGAGACTTCATATCTCTCAACTCGGGTATTTGCTTGAAATATTAACTTCAATTCCTGGAACATCTCATATGGTCCATGACATTCAAAACGTCTTTGAAGTCTCGATTCTAAGCCGTTAAGCATGGTGCACTAAACTATCAAGTAGTCATCATATTGAGATAGCCAAACATTCATAACGTCTGCATCTTCTCCTACAATAGGTCTGTCACCTAGCGGTGCATTAAGGACATAATTGTTCTGTGCAGCAATGAGGATAAACCTCAGATCATCCAATCCGCATCATTGCTACTAACATCTTTCAACACAATTTTCTCTAGGAACATATCAAAATAAACATATGAAAGCAACAACGCGGGCTATAGATCTACAACATAATTTGCAAAATACTACTAGGACTAAGTTCATGGTAAATTTAAGTTCAATTAATCATATTACTTAAGAAGTCCCACTTAGACAGACATCTCTCTAGTCATCTAAGTGATCACGTGATCCAAATCAACTAAACCATGTCCGAGCATCACGTGAGATGGAGTAGTTTTCAATGGTGAACATCACTATGTTATCATATCTACTATATGATTCACGCTCGACCTTTCGGTCTCCGTGTTCCGAGGCCATATCTGTATATGCTAGGCTCGTCAAGTTTAACCTGAGTATTCCGTGTGTGCAACTGTTTTGCACCCGTTGTATTTGAACGTAGAGCCTATCACACCCGATCATCATGTGTGTCTCAGCACGAAGAGCTTTCGCAACGGTGCATACTCAGGGAGAAAACTTCTTGATAATTAGTGAGAGATCATCTTAAAATGCTACCGTCAATCAAAGCAAAATAAGATGCATAAAGGATAAACATCACATGCAATCAATATAAGTGATATGATATGGCCATCATCATCTTGTGCTTGTGATCTCCATCTCCGAAGCACCGTCGTGATCACCATCGTCACCGGCGCAACACCTTGATCTCCATTGTAGCATCGTTTGTCGTTTACGCCATCTATTGCTTCTACGACTATCGCTACCGCTTAGTGATAAAGTAAAGCAATTACAGGGCGTTTGTATTTCATACAATAAAGCGACAACCATATGGCTCCTGCCAGTTGCCGATAACTTCGGTTACAAAACATGATCATCTCATACAATAAAATATAGCATCACGTCTTGACCATATCACATCACAACATGCCCTGCAAAAACAAGTTAGACTTCCTCTACTTTGTTGTTGCAAATTTTACGTGGCTGCTATGGGCTGAGCAAGAACCGTTCTTACCTACGCATCAAAACTACAACGATAGTTTGTCAAGTTGATGTTGTTTTAACCTTCGCAAGGACCGGGCGTAGCCACACTCGGTTCAACTAAAGTGAGAGAGACGGACACCCACCGGTCACCTTTAAGCAATGAGTGCTCGTGGCGGTGAAACTAGTCTCGCATAAGCGTACGCGTAATGTCGGTCAGGGCCGCTTCATCTCACAATGCCGTTGAACCAAAGTATGACATGCTGGTAAGCAGTATGACTTATATCGCCCACAACTCACTTGTGTTCTACTCGTGCATATGACATATACGCATAAAACCAGGCTCGGATGCCACTGTTGGGGAACGTAGTAATTTCAAAAAAAAATCCTACGCACACACAAGATCATGGTGATGCATAGCAACGAGAGGGGGAGTGTATCTTCATACCCTTGAAGATCGCTAAGCGGAAGCATTTATCAACGCGGTTGATGTAGTCGTACGTCTTCACGATCCGACCGATCCAAGTACCGAACGCACAGCACCTCCGAGTTCTGCACACGTTCAGCTTGATGACGTCCTCGCCTTCTCGGTCCAAAGAAGACGGGCGAAGTAGTAGATGAGTTCCGCAGCACGACGGCGTGGTGGCGGTGTTGGTGAAGAACAATCTCTGCAGGCTTCGCCTAAGCACTACGGAAACTATGACAGAGGATAAACTAGAGGGATGGGGTTGCGGCTGCGGCTTGGTGTTTCTTGATGTGTCTTTGGTGCTAGCCCTGCCCTCTATTTATATGTTGAGCCTTGGGGTCAAACTTGGAGTAAAGCCTCCACAAATTCGGTTTCACCGAAAGGCAAGAGTCCTTCTCGGACTCTAGGGCCGACGCCAGGTTCGGCATCTGGACCTGCACACGAGGACCTCGGCGTCGCCTCTGGACTCATAAAACTTCCTTTTGCGTTTTCCAAAAACCTTGTGGGCTTTCCCCTTTGGCCCAAATAACGTGTTCTCGTACCCCAAACATTTCAGGAAACATCCGGAACCCCTTCCGGTGAATTCCGGAACCCTTCCGGAGATCAAACACTATTATCCCATATATCAAACTTTATCTCCGGACCATTCGGAGTTCCTCGTCATGTCCATGATCTCATCCGGGACTCCGAACAACATTCGGTTACCAACATACATAACTCATATAATACTATATCGTCAACGAAACATTAAGCATGCGGACCCTACGGGTTCGAGAACTATGTAGACATGACCGAGACACGTTTCCGGTAAATAACCAATAGCGGGACCTGGATGCCCATATTGGCTCCCACATATTCTACGAAGATCTTTATCGGCCAAACTGCATAACAACATATGTTGTTCCCTTTGTCATCTATATGTTACTTGCCCGAGATTCGATCGTCGGTATCTCAATACCTAGTTCAATCTCGTTAATGACAAGTCTCTTTACTCGTTACGTAATGCATCATTCCGTAACTAACTCTTTAGCTACATTGCTTGCAAGGCTTATAGTAATGTGCATTACCGAGAGGGCCCAGAGATACCTCTCCGACAATCGGAGTGACAAAACCTAATCTCGAAATACGCCAACTCAACATGTACCTTTGGAGACACCTGAGAGCTCCTTTATAATCACCCGATTCGTTGTGACGCTTGGTAGCACACAAAGTGTTCCTCCGGTAAACGGGAGTTGCATGATCTCATAGTTGTAGGAACATGTATAAGTCATGAAGAAAGCAATAGCAACATACTAAACGATCAAGTGCTAAGCTAACGGAATGGGTCAAGTCAATCACATCATTCTCCTAATGATGTGATTCCATTAATCAAATGACAACTCATGTATATGGTTAGGAAACTTAACCATCTTTGATTCACGAGCTAGTCAAGTAGAGGCATACTAGTGACACTCTGTTTGTCTATGTATTCACACATGTATTATGTTCCGGGTTAATACAATTCTTAGCATGAATAATAAACATTTATCATGATATAAGGAAATAAATAATAACTTTATTATTGCCTCTAGGGCATATTTCCTTCAAGTAGGTGGGAGCAGAGTCATCCTCATCCTTGGCATCAGCGTTGGTGACGAGGCCATTGTCTTCAGCGTTGAAGATGGACTTGGCGACGTATGCAGAAGCTAGAGCCAGGCTTGCTACTCCAGAATCAGATTCCTCTTCAGACTCCACCTCTGCCTCCTTAGATGCAGACTCCTCCTCTGAATCCATCTCCTTGCCAACAAATGCACGAGCCTTGCTTGATGAGCTCTTCTTGTGTGATGAAGACCTTGATGAAGATTTGGAAGAAGACTTTGAGGATTTCTTCCTCTTCTTGTCAATAGAATCATATTCCTTGCTCTTCTTCTTCTTCTTTGTCTCATTATCCCACTGTGGACACTCAGAGATGTAGTGACCAGGTTTCTTGCACTTGTGACAGGTTCTCTTCTTGTGATCATGAGAGGAAGCTTCATCATTTCTTGAGGTGGATCTTGAAGACTTTTTGAAGTCTTTCTTCTTGGCGAACTTCTGAAACTTCTTCACAAGCATAGCAAGCTCCTTTCCAATATCTTCAAGATCCCCAGAAATGCAATCAGATTCTTCTTCAGGTGAGGAGACAACCTTTGCCTTCAAAGCGCGTGTACGGCCATAGTTGGGATCATAGATATCTCTTTTCTCAGATAGCTGGAACTCATGTGTGTTGAGCCTCTCAAGTATGTCAGACAGATCGAGAGTCTTGAAGTCAGGGCGCTCTTGAATCATCAGTGCCAGGGTGTCAAATGAGCTGTCAAGAGATCTCAGAAGCGTCTTGACGATTTCGTGCTTGGTGATCTCAGTGGTGCCGAGTGCATGAAGTTCATTGGTGATATCAGCGAGGCAATCAAATGTGAGCTGAACATTCTCATTGTCATTTCTCTTGAAGCGGTTGAAGAGATTGCGAAGAATGCTGATCCTTGAATCTCTCTATGTTGAGACGCCTTCATTGACCTTGGAGAGCCAGTCCCATACTAGCCATAGCTTTCGAGCACTCACGACCATACCGCCTTTGGTCGATGACCACGATGATATTCTTGGCAGTTGAGTCCAGTTGGATAAACTTCTTGACATCAGCAGGAGTAACACCTTCACCGGCCTTGGGAACGCCGTTCTTGATGACATACCAGAGATCGACATCAATGGCTTCAAGATGCATACGCATCTTATTCTTCCAGTAGGGGTAATAAGTGCCATCGAAGACAGGGCACGCAGCGGATACCTTGATTATCCATGAAGTCGACATAGCTAAACTTCAGGTGGTTAAACCGAATCACACAGAACAAGGGAGAACCTTGCTCTGATACCAATTGAAAGTGCTAGTATTCGACTAGAGGGGGGGTGAATAGGCGATTTTTATGAAAGTCTTTAAAACAGGGGTGTTTTGAAGACAAACAATAGAAATGAACCTATTGACATGCAGCAGAAGGTAGACTACACTAGACAAGCCATAGTCAAGTAAGCAAGTAGTGAAAGCATGACGACTATCAGCAGCTAGGTAGTATGGATCAGGATGGAAGATAGTATGAAGCCAAATAATAAACAATCTTCACATAGTGAAGTCAATCATATCAGGCAAGTGGGCAAAGACTTCACGAAGACAAACTGTAAGTAAGGTGAGAGAGGAAGGATTGAACCAGTTGCTCAGAGAGGACAAGGGATTTGTTGGACCAGTTCGATTCTTTGTGACAATCAGACGTCAAAGTTAGGGAGGCTGAGATTCAACTCAGAAGACCGTGTCTTCACCTTATTCCCCTTGAGCTAAGAACACTTAGTCCTCGCCCAATCACTCTGGTAAGTCTTCAAGGAAGACTTCCAAACCTTCATAGACTTTGTTCACTGGAAATCCACAATGAATCTTGGATGCTCAAAACGTGACGCCTAACCGGATGGAGGATTCACAGTCCTCAAGTGTAATAAGTCTTCAGGTCACGTGGACAGAAAGACTTCAGTGATGCCTAACACTCTTTGGCTCTGGGTGTTTTGGGCTTTGTCCTCACAAGGATTTCTCTCTCAAAGGCTTCGGAGGTGGGTTGCTCTCAAACGAAAAAAGCCATGCACTAACTCTGAGCAGCCACCAATTTATGGTGTAGGGGGTGGGCTATTTATAGTCAGGAGGCAACCCGACCTGATTTGTCCAAAATGACCCTAGGTCACTAAGGAACTGACACGTGTCCAACGGTCATATTTCAAACACACGCGATAGCTTAGCTTGAGCTACAAGCAAAGCTGACTCATCCAGCTCTGGATAAGATTTGCTCTCATTGTCTTCGCTCGAAGACATAGGATTTGTTTGAGCATCACATCAGTCACCCTGACTTTGTTCACTTGGACCCCACTTAACAGTACGGTGGTTCCTATGACTCAACAAAGAAGAAAAGGAAACTACGAAACAACTATGTCTTCGCACTTCATAGTCTTCACGCGATGTCTTCTCCTGTCATAGTCTTCAATGTGAATATCTTCACAGACCACCATTGTCTTCAATGTCTTCACCCATTTTTAGGGGTCATCTCTGGTAGGTAAACCGAATCAATATGGGACTACTACCTGTGTTATCCTGCAATTCTCACAAACACATTAGTCCCTCAACCAAGTTTGTCGTCAATACTCCAAAACCAACTAGGGGTGGCACTAGATGCACTTACAGAGTGCCAAAACCTAGGCCCCGTGTGCACGGAGGTCAGGGACCCCGTGCGCAAAGGGTATCCAGAGAGTTGACACTCGACCCCGTGCGCACGGGGGCCAGGAGGCCCATGCGCATGGGGTATACAGATAGGGATACCTAGAGGATTCTTTGGATGATTTGATGTCTTTCTTCACAAACCAACCCAATGCACTTCAAGCATCACTATGGAACATATCTTCATATAAGATTGAATGCACTTGATGCTCCATAGGAATTGTCAATTAATACCAAAGCTTAGAGCAAATATATCTTCATATATATGGACTTCATCCTTCATTCCATCTAATATCCTTGAAGCACCATCTATGTAGAATACCTTCAAATATATCTCAGTGAAAACATTAGTCCATAGAGATTGTCACTAATTACCAAAACCACACTTAGGGGCTACATGCCCTTTCACCCCGGCACCTCCTCCTCAACCTCCTCGAAATCCTCCTTCGGTTCCATAGGTAGCCTCGCTTCCCTAAGGATCCAGACCTGCTCAAGGAGGAAGAGACGGTGCTGGATCGTGTAGTAGCGGTGGCGTGGGGGCATGGCTATAACGGGCTTGAGTGGCGGCGGAGGAAGGGAAGAGGCAGATGTGTTAGGGTTGGGGGCGCTGGCCGGCTTAAATAGCCGGCTACGGCCTCGGGCGGCGAGCGGGAGCGGCGCCACGCGGCGGTCACACCACGGCGACTGTCGAGGCGCCCGTCGGACCCTCGGGTTTCCCGGCGAGTCCGTGTGGGGCCACGCCGTCAGGCCGACGTCGCGGGCGTGCCCGGGCGTCCCCATATCCGTCCCATATTTGAGCTAGATATGGGGGATGGCGGTCAGGCCGCGCGTTTGAAGGGGGCGTCTGGGGTCAAAAAATCATGACCGGACAGTGACCGGGCAGCCCGCCCGGGTGTATGAAGCGGGTTTGTAAATGCTCTTAGAGTTGCTTTTCCTACTAGTACTCGTAGGAGTGAAGATTGTACAATCAGTTATAGTCAGTGCATGCATGCTATCCACAATTTTGGAGGCGTACACTCTAGCGAAGAAGGAACGTAGACCCTTGGAAATCAACCAATTAATGTAAGGCGTTCATAATGATGGAACAGCAGTGCAACACATCAGAAAAGATACGTAGCACTCATGTCTACGATAATGGCAGTGGCGTTATCATGCTACTAGCCTACTAGTATCAGCCGCAGCTAGCTTGGGCGTGGCGCACATGGACCCACCATGCGATCTTGGAGTTAAAAAGGAAGGAAAAGGTCGCTCAACGCTAAAGGATGGGACGATGGGTTGTCAAAAGTGAGAAAGGCGGGACGTGGATGATAATTTCCTGGGGACAGACATGAGAAATGATGCCACTGAAAGAGGAAATGATGAAAACCGCAGCGTGACTAGGACCTCCCTGCCTTTTCATATCTGTGCAGACGCGGAATATCTAGCACGTACTGGTCATGTGGTGGAAAAGCTAGGATAAGCATGCGTAAATCTTGTTCGACGGAACGGAACGGAACGGTGGAGATGCTCCGCGTGCGTGGCAGACATAGAAAGGGAGCTCCTCAAAACCATGAGCTCGCTTCGCTTGTTTCTAAATTCCAGTTCGTGTTCAACACCGACATAGCATACGTACATACACATGTACCTGTAAAAAAATGAATTTTGGCGAGTATCAGCTGGCAATTTGGTGGCACGGAGCGAAATATACGTATCGGAAAAACAGCTTGACGAAGCATCGTCCAGTCCCAGCAGCACGTGGTGGTCTCTCCTTGCACGACGACGGCGACAGTCGCTACGACAAGTATATACCGTCGTCTTATCGTCATCCCGGCGCATCACACACAGCGCAATTATCCCGAGCGAGCAAGCAAGCAAATACCTGGGGCTGGAGGCTCGTGGAGTCCCACGGTCCAACCTCCATCCAGTCCACAGTCCAGGCGCGAAGCGCGTCAAGCATTCGACGCACGACGCACGACGCACGAGTGGTGGTAGCAGGTTGGTCGCGTGGGGGGCGCTGCAGTCCGAGAGAGAGAGAGAGAGATATTTGATCCATCCCCGTGCACGGTGCGCGCCACGCACGCACCCGCGGTCTGAACGCCCCCCGACCCCGACCCCGCCCGCGCGTCACGCCTCACGACGGCACAAACCGCGGACGACGCGTCCCCGCGCGGCCCCGGGTAGAAATAGCAACGGCCACCCGGAGGATCCACTAGCTCAGCCCAGCCCCCCCTACAGGAAACAACATCGCACTCCGCTCACAACCCAGAGCCACCAACACCCACCTCTCTTTTCCTCCCCTCTCCCTTCGCGATCTCTCTTCTCCCTTCCCCCGGCGCTAGCTCTTCACCATCGCCGCACGAATCCTCTCCTCGCCTCGACTTCAGCTCAAGGGTTCGACGGAGAGCCACCGGCCGCCGGAGCGACCGCGCAGAGGTACTTCCTTCCTCCCTCCCTTCTCGCCTGCCTTCTTCGTAGCCGGTAGGAAGCCAGGTCGGTTTCGAGCTTCACGAGCACTTGAAGGAAATGGAGATGGGTGCTGGGCTGCTGTCCTTGCTTGTTCCCGGTCACGGTTAGCTAGGGGGCTCTTGATGTGTGCTCGCGACCAGTGGTTCCCCGTGATTCCATGCCCAGTTCGTTAGTTTTCGTGTGAAATCGCCAGTCGCGCAAGCGAGAGAGAAGCTGCTTCCGTGGTTTCTCCTCCTTTTTTTTTTTTTGACTTCTTCTGTGACAGTGGGCGTAGTATTTTGCTTGCAAGCCTAGTCGGCGTAGAACCCGTACGGCCTCGGTACTAGGCCATGACCATGCTTGCGAGCTACGGGGAATTTCCTCAGACCGCGTCAAATGGTTGGTGGTAGATTAGGGATGCCTCACGATTTGTGCCTGCCAAAACAAGCAGATCCAGGGGCTTTTGACCATTGACTCGTGCGATCTTGTATATTTATTTCAGTGGATGTCAGTTAATTAATCCTGTCCCTGTGCCGGGACGGGAAAGGGAGTGTGGTTGGTTTGGTTGGGCCGACGGGCGGGTCAAACTGCTGCCCGTGCAGCTGGTTTGGTGCAGGGAAATTATGATGAGGTGGGGATTACTTTACGCCTAGTCGGCGTAGAACCCGTACGGCCTCGGTACTAGGCCATGACCATGCTTGCGAGCTACGGGGAATTTCCTCAGACCGCGTCAAATGGTTGGTGGTAGATTAGGGATGCCTCACGATTTGTGCCTGCCAAAACAAGCAGATCCAGGGGCTTTTGACCATTGACTCGTGCGATCTTGTATATTTATTTCAGTGGATGTCAGTTAATTAATCCTGTCCCTGTGCCGGGACGGGAAAGGGAGTGTGGTTGGTTTGGTTGGGCCGACGGGCGGGTCAAACTGCTGCCCGTGCAGCTGGTTTGGTGCAGGGAAATTATGATGAGGTGGGGATTACTTTACGACCCGTTGTAGTCGTCTACAGGCCTCTCTTTTGTTTGCGCGCGGTCAGGTCATACTCCTACTTTAGTACTACGGCTGTTTTTTCTTTGCTCGGACTGGGAGGCTTGGCCGATGTAATCGTGACGATCTTCTTCGGTCAGCACTACTACACACCATGCTCCTCCCTTCACTTGCTTCTTGTTATCCTCTTCGCTCAGAATGTTATTATTTTCTGTATCTGAGATTGAGATGTTGTTTCCATGTATGCAATACACCAATTATATCATCTCTGTTACTGGACGTGTAAGCTTGGCTGCCAGTTTTACCTTTGGAATTAGAACCTTGGTGTGCTTTTGTTCTTACAGTCTTATTACTGTCTTGTTTCAGATTTCGTTTCATCTGGATTTCTGGGCTAGAAGATCCATGCAGTGATTAGTGTGCCAGATTCTTCACCGAACAAGTATGGCCGATACTCCAACTTCCCGGATGATCCACCCCTTCAGCAACATGCAGAGGCAGAACCCGAAGCAGTTCCAGTTCCAGTACTCGGACAACCCGCAACATCCCTGCCGCCCTTACCAGCCATCTCCAGACACCCATGTCGTGCCACAGCACCACTACAGCCTCAAGTCCCACTCATCAGATGCTAGCTATGAGAACCAGGTTGCTCAGATGAAGCACACTCTGGACTCCTCGGCGGCAGCCGGCTGCATGAGGCATGACTCGCCCTCCAGCCATAGCTTCACCCCTCCGTCCATCAGGAGCGGCAGTGGCAGCCCTTCGTCTCACGACGACAGCCACTCCGACTCCACCAACGGGTCTCCCGTGAGTGCTTCGTGCGTCACTGTGACCGAGGATCCTAGCGATCTGAAGCAAAAGCTCAAGGACCTTGAGGCTGAAATGCTTGGGCCGGACGCTGAGATAGTTAACAGCCTCGAGAGCTCCGTCGCGAAGCAGCTATCGCTGGAGCCGGAGAAGTGGGCGCAGATGATGGACTTTCCCAGGGGCGACCTGAAGGAGCTGCTGCTTGCCTGCGCCAGAGCTGTGGAGGAGAAGAACATGTACGCGGTCGATATGATGGTGCCCGAGCTGAGGAAGATGGTTTCGGTCTCCGGCACGCCGCTTGAGAGGCTGGGAGCCTACATGGTCGAAGGGCTCGTGGCCAGGCTCGCCTCCTCCGGCCACTCCATCTACAAGGCCTTGAGGTGCAAGGAGCCCAAGAGCTCTGACCTGCTGTCCTACATGCATTTCCTGTACGAGGCCTGCCCCTACTTCAAGTTCGGCTACATGTCGGCCAACGGCGCCATCGCGGAGGCCGTCAAGGGGGAGGACAGGATCCACATAATCGACTTCCATATCGCTCAGGGAGCCCAGTGGATCTCCCTCCTCCAGGCCCTTGCGGCCAGGCCCGGTGGACCGCCGACCGTGAAGATCACCGGGATTGATGATTCGGTGTCGGCCTACGCGCGAGGCGGTGGGCTGGACCTTGTTGGGAGGAGGCTGTCACACATCGCTGGGCTCTGCAAGGTTCCATTTGAGTTCCACTCTATCGCCATGGCCGGCGAGGAGGTGGAAGAGGGGCACCTCGGGGTCGTCCCCGGGGAGGCACTGGCGGTGAACTTCACCCTGGAGCTGCACCACATCCCGGACGAGACGGTGAGCACGGCGAACCACCGGGACCGGATCCTGCGGCTGGTGAAGGGGCTGAGGCCCAGGGTGCTGACCCTGGTGGAGCAGGAGTCCAACACCAACACGGCCCCGTTCCCGCAGAGGTTCGCGGAGACGCTGGAGTACTACACGGCCATCTTCGAGTCCATCGACCTGACGCTGCCGAGGGACGACAAGGAGCGGGTGAACATGGAGCAGCACTGCCTGGCGAGGGAGGTGGTGAACCTGATCGCGTGCGAGGGCGCGGAGCGGGTGGAGCGGCACGAGGTGTTCGGCAAGTGGAAGGCGCGCCTCACCATGGCCGGCTTCAGGCCGTCGCCGCTCAGCTCGCTGGTGAACGCCACCATCAGCACGCTGCTGCAGAGCTACTCGGAGAACTACAAGCTCGCCGAGAGGGACGGCGCGCTCTACCTCGGCTGGAAGAGCAAGCCCCTCGTCGTCTCCTCCGCATGGCACTAGTAGTGTTGTGGTGCTCTCATGGCGAACTTCTTTGTGACCTCGCTGCTCGTAGACGAGTCTAGATGCATGCTTTGTTGGACTCTAGGGTGATGCTGCTGCTGCTGTGGAGAAGAATAGCTCCCAAGTAACCTGCTGTTGTAATGCCGAACTTAGGTCTGGGCCTGAATAAGGCTGATGAGATGTAGTGGTACAAGTTCGAGGGCTACAGTATATGTTTCAGTTTCAGACGTCTAATCTTAATGTAATTGCATTTAATTATGTCTCAATCAGCACTGCCGCGTAACTAAAATCATTTAGATGTCGGGTATTGGTGCTTTTGGAGTAGTTTTTTTTTCCTTTTTGACGTCACGGCGATTTTAATAATTCTCGAACATGGTTACTTCATGCACCGGGCAGATTCAAAATACGTAGAAGTCGGAGGATCTCCCGTCATGTTCCCTCGACGTGAGCAGCTAATGAATGGGCTGCAATATTAATTTCTCTGGAACAGTGTTCTATAGTCACATGAGAAAAATTCCTGACTAAGAACACACACTCTTCGTAGATTGCCGAAGGTTCTGCCTTTGAATAATAGCCACCATCATGCATCTTTCAACTCCAAGGGACGAACCATTTCGTGCGCCCGTCTCCGTTCGGATCCGTGCGGACAAAAAAACTGCCCAACACGTAGACCCATTTACATTTTTTGTCCGTTTTGTGTCCGCTCGGACCCATTTCGGTCTCAATTTTTGGTTGCATTTTGGTCCGCTGCATGCGAGGTATGGCCTACTTGTCACAGGCTCACTTCTCTGTCCTACTTTTCTTTGTACTGGCCCACCACCCACGCACCACATCTCGTCCCGCGCTGTGCTCCTTGCCGGCGCCTGGAGCTACTCCTTGCCGGCGCCCGGTGCCCGTCCCCCGTCCCCTGCCGGAGCTACTCTGCCCGGGCCTTGTGTGCATGCGAGCTAGCTAGCGTAGCAGCTAGCCCCGCGCCTGCGTGCACCGCTGCGTGCGTGCAAGCGAGCTAGCTAGCCGGTCGCGTGCTAGCTGTGAAGAACTAGGTTAAGCGTATACCTTGGCGGCAGGGACGCGTACGTGTTAAATAGGGCTCGAGGCCAACAGATTACATCGGCGCAGGAGGTTAGAGGAGGTTAGGATCGATCTCATTATCTACAGGATAACTACAAGGGAAGAGATCGATCCTACCAGCCTAACGTCCTGACTTGGTACACACGCACGCACACATACGGCAGGATATACACGGTTTATACATACACCGTGTATATACGCAAATACAATGTTTAACACCCCCCCTCAATCACAACTATCCAAGTTGAGATTGCGTCTGAAAGCCTTCAGCTGGTGCAAAGTAAGCGGCTTAGTGAATCCATCGGCAACTTGATCACCCGTAGGTATAAACCTGATATTCAACAATTTTTCAGCCACCCGTTCACGAACAAAATGATAGTCAATTTCAATATGTTTTGTCCTGGCATGAAATACAGGATTAGCAGATAGATATGTGGCACCAAGATTGTCACACCAAAGTGATGCAGCTTTTGGATGGTGAACACCCAGTTCTGTCAGCAAATTTTGGACCCAAATAATCTCAGCAGTGGCGTTGGCTAATGCTTTGTACTCAGCTTCTGTACTGGACCGAGAAACAGTAGGTTGCTTGCGAGCACACCAGGATATCAGGTTACCTCCAAGAAATACTGCAAAGCCTCCTCAGACCGCTTTGTCATCGATACCGCCTATCTGCATCTGAAAAAGCACTGACTAGCATAGAATCTGACTTTCGAAATTGCAAACCATGACCTTTGGTTCCTTGAAGATACCTAAGTATCCTTTTAAGAGCTGTCCAATGGACACTAGTAGGAGCATGTAAAAATTGACAGACTTTGTTTACTGAGTATGAAATATCTGGCCTAGTCAAAGTCAAGTATTGCAATGCTCCTACAATACTTCTATACCTTGTGACATCCTCTGCCCCAAGTGCCTCTCCATCATGAAGGGACAGCTTTTCAGAGACAGACAAAGGTGTAGGTGATGACTTGCATGTCTTCATGCCCATCCTCTGAAGTATTTCTTGTATATATTTTTCCTGTGACAACACAATTCCAGTTGGTACATGTTTTACCTTAATGCCAAGGAAGAAATGCAGGCTGCCCAGATCCTTTAGTGCAAAATCCTTTCTCAAGTCCATGAGGAGAGCTTCAACTGCTTGAGATGAAGAACTTGTAACAACAATATCATCGACATAAATGAGCATAAAAATGGTTATCCCATGCCTATGATAATAGAACAACGAGGTGTCTCCCTTAGATGGAGAGAACCCCAGAGATTGCAACTTTGAAGATAACCGAGAGTACCAAGCTCTAGGTGCCTGTTTCAGCCCATACAATGCCTTTTCAAGCTTACAAACATGTCGTGGAAATCTGGAGTTTTCATACCCAGGAGGTTGCTTCATGAACACTTCCTCTTCAAGAACACCATGCAAAAACGCGTTCTTAACATCTAGCTGTCGAATGCACCAGTTTCTAGAGACTGCAACTGAAAGGATTATTCTGATAGTAGCTGCTTTTACTACAGGACTAAACGTGTCCTCGTAATCAAGCCCATACCTCTGCTTGAAACCTTTGGCGACTAAACGTGCCTTGTACCTGTCAATAGTGCCATCAGATTTGCGCTTGACCTTATAGACCCACTTGTAGTCAATAAGATTCCTCCCCTTGACAGGTGGAACCAAGCGCCACGTCTTGTTTTTCATAAGAGCATCATATTCCTCGTCCATGGCCTCCTTCCATCGACGTTCACCTAATGCTTCGCCCAGACTCTGCGGTTCTCCTGTGGCACAAAAAGAACACCAACGAACACAACCATCATTATAGATTTTAGGCTTAACAATACCACTTTGAGACCTGGTATGGGAGCGGGCTGGTGGCGGTGGAGCAGGTTGCAAATCACGTTGCTGGAGTCGATTTGAGGACGAAGACACAGCCGATCCGGAGTCCACAGAAGATCCAGAAGGGAACTCCTGTTGCATCTCCTGGGACGGCAGCGGCGAATCGGCAGACGACGAGGGAGCCGCCTCCCCGAACCGTCCACTTGGCGCGCTCGGTCGGGCTCCAGCTGGCTGGTCGGGCGGCGGCCGACGAGGTCAGATGCGAGGGCCCGCTGGCCTGCCTGGGTTGGCCAGCAGGTGCGACAACCGACCAGAGAACCCGCGTCGCTGGCCCACCAGATCCAGCCATAGGTGCAGCCCGCCTGGCTGACACCGGCGCGGATCTCAGAGGCGATACGCCGGGCCCGCCTGGGACGCCTGACGAGGCCGATCCCGAGGGAATCCCGCCTAGATCAGCGCGGGGATCACCGTCCGGATCTTCTGCGCCGTGCGCGGTAGCGGCGGATCCTGACATAAAATCATACGAATTTTCTCCTGTTGCTTCATTATAGTCCTGCACACTTTCAGCAAGGTTTTGATCAATGGGGTTATGAGACATTGACACATGATTAACCGGATCTACTACACCCCCGGGGATAAAGTTGGGCGATGGGAGGAGATGGGCGGGTAGAAGAACAAGCTCTTTGCGAAGTTGAGCGCCGGCATTTGGATGAAGTTTGGCAAAAGGAAACACTTGTTCATCAAAAACCACATCACGAGAAACATAGATACGTCCAGTAGCAACATCCAAACACTTATATCCCTTATGAAGGCTACTGTACCCCAGAAATACACACTGTTTTGAACGAAACTCGAGCTTGTGCTTATTAAAAGGACGTAGATTTGGCCAAACGGCACAGCCAAAAATGCGAAGGAATGTGTAATTTGGTTTGGTGCCAAAAAGACGTTCAAGAGGGGTTTGATTATTAATGATTCTACTAGGAACACGATTGATGAGATACACTGCTGTGAGGAACGCTTCGTCCCAAAACTTGAGTGGCATGTAGGCATGTGCAAGGAGAGAGAGACCCACCTCCACTATGTGCCTATGTTTTCTTTCAGCGGAGCCGTTCTGTTGGTGAGCGTGAGGACAGGAAACATGATGAGTGATACCTATGCGCTCAAAGAAGGAGTGGAGTTTTTGATATTCACCACCCCAGTCCGTTTGCATGGCAAGAATTTTGCGATCAAAGAGATGCTCAACATGTTGCTGGAAAAGATGAAACTTGGCAAATACATCAGACTTATTTTTAAGCAAATAGATCCAACTAAACTTGCTGAAATCATCAATGAAGCTAACATAGTATTTTTGTCTGCCAACAGAAACGGGTCCAGGACCCCACACATCTGAAAAAATTAGCTCTAAAGGAGCCTTTGATTCACTAGTAGAACGAGAATAAGGAAGCTGATGACTCTTGGCCATCTGACATGAATCGCACACAAGGAGATGATCCTTTTTATTGGAAACTGGAAGACTAAAATCTCGAAGAATTTTCTGGACCACCGGAAAAGCAGGATGCCCTAGGCGCTTGTGCCATCTTGAGGTAGATGGCTTGATCACACTGAGAGCTTGACAAGGAGGAGCATCATGGCGGCCAGAGACAGGGAACAAACGGCCCCTACTCCTGCTTTGAAGAACGGTTCTCCGGGTGGCTCGATCCTTAACAAAGAAAATTTCAGGGTAAACTTCAAGAAAGGCATTGTTATCACGAATAAGCTTGTAGGCAGAAAGTAAACTTTGATCGATCTTTGGTGCATGGATGATGTTATTTAGTTTGAGGGAGCCATGAGGGGTAGTGAGAACCGAATGACCAATGTGGGCAATGTCCATACCTTGACCACTTGCGGTGTGGATTTGTTCAGTGCCAGTGTACCGATCCCGAACAGCAAGCTTTTCAAGTTCTCCTGTCACGTGATCAGTTGCTCCGGTGTCGAGGTACCAATTGGTGTCCACTCCATAGGAGTGAACAGCATTGGCCGAACGGTTTCCTCCACCACCGCCTCCGCCGTTGCCGCCACCAGCAGGGTTGCGCACATTGTTGTTGTAGTTGCGATCATAGCGCCGTCTGCAGCGCCAAGCTCCATGCCCCTCAAGCTTGCACATCTGACACTTCTCGCGGTCACCACGGTCACCGCGGTCGCCACCACCTTGCCGCGGCGCGCCGTTGCCAGAGTTGTCAGAGTAGCGCTGGCCACCCGCGTAGTTGTTGTTGGAGCCGCGGGAGCCACCGCCGTTGCCGCCACCAGAGCGGTTGTAGTTGCCGCCGCCGCATCCGCCGCCCCTGGCCGCAAGGTTCGCGGAGTAGGAGGCGTTCTGGGCGGCGATGCGTGCCTCCGCCGAGAGCAGCAGTGAGAAGAGCTCGTTGAGCCCAATCGGTACTTTCGATGCGCCGTCGGCGCGTGGAGATGGCGAGACGAACCCACCGTAGTCGGGCTCATGAAGAAGGCCTTGGATGATGTGGTCGACCACATCGTCCTCATCGAGCGCTTGCCGGCGGTCGCAAGTTCGTCGGCGATGCCCTTCATCTTAGTGAAGTAGGCGCCGCCGAAAGGTCGCCTTTGGGGTATGCTCGAGCCGTGAGCGGAGCCGATCACCCGCATACTGGATTGTGACGAAACTCTGCAGGAGCGCAGCCCAGAGCGTCGCCGCGGTCGTGCATGTACTGACCTGCATCAACACCTCTCGAGACAGCGATGCAATCAAAAAGGTGAGAACCTGCTGGTCCTGGGTGACCCATATGGCGTGCTCGGGGTTGGCCACGGCGGTGGCCACCTTCTTGCCGGCGACGTCTGTCTCCGTGGTGATCTCGGCGGCGGGCTCCTTGACTTGCGCCCTTCACACGAGAAAGTTCTCGCGCGTGAGCTTCTCGGTGATGGTGTGGCCGAGAGTAGCGATCGAGGGTGCAGTCATGGCGACAGAAGACGAAGAACTCGACATGGCTAGATGCGGTGAAGAGAGATGGCTCTGTATACCATGTGAAGAACTAGGTTAAGCGTATACCTTGGCGGCAGGGACGCGTACGTGTTAAATAGGGCTCGAGGCCAACCGATTACATCGGCGCAGGAGGTTAGAGGAGGTTAGGATCGATCTCATTATCTACAGGATAACTACAAGGGAAGAGATCGATCCTACCAGCCTAACGTCCTGACTTGGTACACACGCACGCACACATACGGCAGGATATACACGGTTTATACATACACCGTGTATATACGCAAATACAATGTTTAACACTAGCTAGCTAGCAGCAGCCTGCCGTGACGCGCTGCCGCGCCCGCCGTGCCGCGCTCGCCCTGCACCGCCGACACACGCGCCCCGCTACGCTTGCCTCAGTAGCCCCGCTCGCCATGCACCGCCGCGCTCGCGCCGCATGGTGGCCGTGGTGCAGCTCCGGGACCCCCCGCGCACGTCCAAACCGCGGGTACGGCGAGCTCGCGGACACGGCGGCGGGCGAGGCCGGATGCGGGCGTGGTGGCAGTTGAACGCGAACGAGGCAGGATGCGGGCGCGGCGTGGTAGCAGGTGCGCGGGCGGCGGACGCGGGCAAGGCAGGATGCGAGCGCGGCGACGGGCGTGGCGGCGAGCACGGCAGGAGCACAAGCGCGACTGCGGGCGCGTCAGGAGCATGGCGAGCGCGGCGGTACATCAGATGTTTGATGAAATGTCGGGACGTACATGTTCAAAATGGGGCTGCACCCCATTGGGCACATCAACTGACCCAAATACAAAAGCGAACGCGGACAAAGCGGACAAAATCCGCGTCCGTTTGGGTCTGCCCGTTGGAGTTGCTCTAAACCACTTCCATGCAAGGATTAGACCATCCTTGGAAGTTCTAGCTCCCACAGCAGCTGCCAAGTTTACATGATGACGCAAAACAAATTGCCCATGGTCATCTCTGATCACTGTTCCAGTAGCACCCGTCTCCTCCTGAAGGCTGACGGCAGCATCAATATTCAATTTAACATGACCCTCAGGAGGTTTCGACCACCCATGCTTCTTGATGCACTTCTTGTTGTCCATGCACTTTTTGGAGTAGGGTTGGAAGTGAGCACAAAGTAAGCCCAGTCAAAAATGATCTGAGATGTAAGCACAGAGACTAAGCTATCGTTTACGAGCATCCATAAATAACAGTTTTTTTTTTGCGATGGATAAATAACAGTTGTCTTAACGGGAAAAAAATTTACCATGATCTATATTTATGTCAATATTCCAGTACAGAAGATAAGACAGTTCACAAAACCAAATTCTCATAATCTAATTAATTAATCATATTTAGGTTCGCTGTACAACGAATGTAGGGCTGCAGCGCTACATACAGCAGGGGCCTTTTCCGCGCCTAAAAAGACACATGCGCATTTGCTGCAGTCCCCCAGGTATAGCTTATAGCTTACTTGCCTCCGGCTGAACTGACTTGTAACCGATACACAATTAAGAATCTTGCTGAAGAGATTGTCGTTACAAAAGCATTGTTTGTAGTATATGATTCATGGAGCTATAAGCATTTGCAGACACTCTCATCATTCCTCTCATGGACCCATGACCAAGTTCCCAGCACCGCTATAGCATAGGTTAGCTGAATGGTCCATCGGCGTGGCTCTGAAAGTAAACCCTTCGTTACCTTTCTCTTCTCTGGAACCATACATGCGGCCAGCAGAGTTTCCTTGTACCGTTGGCACTGCCATTGATGATGGATGTCTCATGTTGCCGTACATCGAAGCCATGGATTGCATCTGGTACTGCATCTGATCAGGACCTGAAGACTGCATTTGGTTTGTGGCGTCGCTGTGGTTCGGGCTGATCCCAACACCAAGGTCAAGACTGACATTGTCGGTTTCAGCGGCTTGAGAATATTGGTTGCTGAAGTTCCTGGCTTCACATGCTCTCATCATGCCGCCAATGCTGCTGGGCATACTGCTGTTAATCTGATGCACGACATTCTTCATGGGAGGCGCGGACATCTCATGGGTTGCATTCCTCGCAGCAGGGACTTCATGGTTATGTTTTCCTTCATACGTTGTTATCACTGATTTAGGATCGTGCGATGCTCTCTCAACATGCTTCCTCACAGGGCATCCTGTGCTTGTGCATTTGTAGTAACTCCTGCAGCCAAGAACAAAAAATATATAAGTGCAATGGCTCACATAACAAACTGAGTAGCTACTGGCTACATACAAATCCATTCACAAGGTGATACTCCCTCCGTCCCAAGATTCTTGTCTTAGATTTGTCTAAATACGGATGTAATTTAGACAAATCTAAGACAAGAATTTTGGGACGGAGGGAGTACAAATTTAGGTCGCTGTGCGACCATGTGGTTGACTTTTCAAAACATCAATCGCTAGAATCAATCAAGCCCTTAAAAGCCTGACTCCCATAATTATCATACAAAAAAAATGCATGCTCATGTGGCTCATTATTACTTGGTGCTGTATGTTATTGTTCATTATTACTTGGTGCTGTATGTTATGGTTCATTATTACTTGGTGCTGCTGTGGTCAGGTTGAATGAGTGTAGCAGTGTGATTAACCACAGTGGTTGAACTGCTTTTTTTACTAGAAAAATTGCTGCCTGCCTGTCCTAAAAGAAAAAGGCTGGAACATTTAATGATCATAGCTTTGTTTTTAAGAAGACATGCATTTGAATGATCGCATCTTATTTGTTATAGAGGACTAGCATAATGTCTGTGTGTTATTAGGCAACCACAAAAATGGTTACAGTTGTACTCCCTCTGTAAAGAAATATAGAGCGTTTAGATCACTATGCAGAGGGAGTATTAGATTAGTAGCAGTATACAACAACCAATGCACTTGCTAAGCATAACACCATAAAAGGTAATACACCATAACTATAAATGGATACTGGGAGGCAGGAGGACACGGATTGTGAAGGAGGGAGCGCCAGCCAGCGACTGGCTGGCTTGTGTTGCAGTGGAAAAAGAAGTGTATGCTCGTGCACTTGTAAAGTATTTTCTCATTCAAAAAATATTAGTAAGGTGGTGGCTTGCTAGTTTGACTGAGCTATGTGTAGCAGGAGGTGTGGGGTCCATAATTGCATTATATTACTGTTTGTTTATCATTTTATTTTTTTGCCTGGTGGGTCCTGGATGGATGAGAGAAATTGGGCTGGAGTGGTGGGAGTGAACTCACCACCATCACCACTAACTCCAACTTATAAGAAAAATAAAATAGAATAAAAAAAGTATATGAGTATATATAGAACATTGATCCTTCGTGAAAGATCTACGCTTGTAGGAATCCTTGTTGAGCCACATTCTTTTATTGGAACAAGTGGGAGTTGTGGCGCCATTTGCATTTGATCAAGTATGTTACAAGGTGAGCTTTTTGGAGTTCGGACCTGCATTATGGGTACCTCTTACACTTTGTTTCCGTGTGTGATCAGCACAACCCAACCAATTAATGCTAACTCTAATTCTGCTTACGTTTTGGGACAGTTGTGCATGTAATCCAAACAGAATAATTTATTAGACAAGAATATTGTTTGTCAATTAGTGCAAAAGTTATCCTAGACCATGAATGCATTTGCCTCTTGGAGGAGGTGCAGGGAAAGCCGATGATGCGTTGGCTCCGATCTGACATGTAAACTGTACGAAATCCCATTTGTGTGTTCATTAGCAAACTATAAATAAATGCGCGAAGTTAAAGCAATCTGCAAGCACAATGGCCATACAGATCACAACACATCTATCGGACGGTGATGCATGGGTGGATATAGCCCTTGAGGGGCTAAAAAAACTGGACTACAAATTAAAAGCCTCCCTTTGGTATACATGGGAATAGCATTTCATATGGCACGGTGTATCCGTACAACATTGCCATTTTAACGTACTTACAAAATGTACTCCCTCCGATCCGAATTAATTGACGCAGCCTCTATACAATGTCCTTTACATTGTATAGAGGCCGCATCAATTAATTCAGATCGGAGGGAGTAGTGAAAGGCCATGGCATACAAATACATGCAAGCACACCAGTATAATCTGTTTGGTTGTCAAAGTTTCCACTGCTAACGTTTGCGAAAATTCTGGTCATGCCCGTGAATATTTGGCCAAAAAAGAACCAGGAGTTGAAGTCAAAACTTAGGCAGCAAAGCAAATGTGCATGACAAATACATTTTCAACACTAGCAATTCTTACGCAACCATTAGCTTCAAACCAAATATTTATGTAGCTTGTCTTTCCTCCCTCATGAGAAGGGCGTCTTTGACTAGCTAGCAACTCAAACTGCAAGGGATTATTCTAAAGCCTTACACCCCATGCATAAATAAGCTGGCTGCACATATGGACTTGGGCCAAATATCACCCTTCCTAAAACATACACCAGCCAATCAATTGCCTTCACTTTGTATGCTTAGGGATAATATTTTATATAGTACTACCTCTAACTTAATATAAGACGTTTTTGCAGTTCAACGTCTTATATTTAGTTACAGAGGTAGTATAATTTAACAGTGGAGCATTGCTTTCTAGTTTTATTATCTCTGCTAATTATAGTGTTGCAGGGCTCATCGTATACACGCGTATACATGATACATCAATATAATTATGTGTCATGACATAAATGAAGTGTGTGTGGTTTTGTTTTGCATTATATGTTATATGATTCTCAATATCATATGTTATATGATTCTCAATATCATATGTGCCTTTAAATGTGATCTTCACCAGAAGGGGGAAAAGTCATCATATAACAAAACTAATGGACCTCTGTACCAGCCCACATAAATAATAAGCCCTTCGTTCCAAAATACTTGTCGTGGTTTTAGTTCAATTTGAACTAAAGCCACGACAAGTATTTTGGAACGGAAGGGGTAGAACTGAATGGTAAAAACTATATGACAGACTAAACGCGGTCTAGCTTTGAGCGGCCTTCAAGACACATGTGCTGATTGTAGTACGGAATAGGAATTCTTCCATATCCGCATGTGATCACCAACAGTGAATCAGTGATAAAGGTGAAGTAACGGATATTTCATCCTCATCTACCACATGTCTTCACCAGATGTCCACTTATTCATTCATATGAAACCTTGAGCGTAGGTGTGAAGTAGAATACTTGTTCAATGGCCATTTTATTTCATTTCTATCAGTCTTCTACAACAAATTTATGATTGAAGATATTACATTTATCAAGTATCATCTTAATCACGTGCTCTCTTATGTTAGGAATAAAACTCAACACATGCATGACTCATGACTGAGAAAGCATATAAAATACAATTATGCATAGACATGTCGCAAAATACAGAGTGCAAAAGTTCTTAGCCAGAATAGATATTTACCATTACAATGACAATCTTCTCAAGAGCCAGACAATAAAAGGATAAAAAGCAACTAATGAAGAAAATAAGTACTTACCGTGGATTGGGGTTTCCTTTGACAACTTTCTGTCCATATTTCCGCCAACGATACCCATCATCCAAGATGTCAACCTCACTTACAGTTTGAACGACAACACGGGGCTCACGGTTAGGTTTACCCATCAGAGCAGCATCAATACCTGCAGACTCCATTTTCCTGTTTTCATATTTGATAGTTGTAGACAAGATTAGCACTTGACACTTGACAGGAATGATTCTTTAAAGTGTAAATTTACCAAGTCCAGACCAAGCATACCTGCGTTTCGACTCTAAATCCTCCTCCTCTGTAGCATCATCCCCAGGGTAGGGTCTTCCACCTCCAGCATCTATGTCATCATCACTAACTGAAACTGGAACAGGCTCAACCATGCCAGGCGAATTTACCGGATTAGCAAGGTTGCTAAGAGCATTGGAAGATTTATCTGCAAAACAGAATAGAAGTCTGAGATAGCGGCAAAACAATGACTACAAGAAAATTAAAGCATTTCTACCACAAGCTCTCTTTTTGTGTACGGACTGGTCAATATATATCTATTGTGATGCCCACATTCGACTCAGGGAAACTCATATGTACTAAATCAGCGACAATTAATATAGATTGGAGTGAGAATTAAATTTGAGCTTTGTAACTTTCAGGGAATCATTTCCAAGAATTTTACAATTTTGAACTGATGGTTTTTAATACTACTATATTAAGTTCATAAAAAATAGGAAGCTACTCGAGAGGAGGGAAAAGCAGCAATGGGATCCTAAAATTCAACCATAGATGTCAGATACATTTTTACTTCCATACTAGATACAAGAATGCAGGATGCCAAGCTCCAAACTATAGGGACCTGATGCAGTATTTCCAAGAAATCATGACAAACATCTCACCATCAGCAGCTGCCGCACCATCATATCGTTCTTCACCCTGGTTCGAAGGAACTGCACCACCAGCTAACCTCCTATTAGGCTGGGGCTTAGGATGATTATGGCGCCCCTTATAGACAACTTCCGTGATCAGACCATCAACCGCACGCTCCAATAGCTTTTTTACTTCACAATTAGGATGTGTGCACTTGTAATAACTTCTAGGGTTTTCACTTCCCTTGACATGCTTCTGCCCATATTTGCGCCAGTTGTAGCCATCATCTGCTGACTTGTCAGCAACATTTTCAGACTGCGGCTCTTGCATGGCATTGTCAGAACTATTCATCTGCTGCGGCTCAGATGTACCAACTTCAGCAGGCATGTTGTCCGTCAAACCAACCATTCCAACAGGTTGGTTCGGAGCACTTACATTCACTGTAACACTTGACTCACGTGAACAGGGAGGTCTGTTTTCATTCACCATATTGCTAGATGATGAGCTGGGATTCATACTCTGATTTTGCATAGAATGCTCGTGTTTTTTTAGATCACTCATAGCAGGAGCCTGCAGTACAAAATATGAGCATTACAAATGTTACACGATGCAAAACAAAATATGCAAAAACAAGTCAACAGGAATTAAGAAAGAATGTGACTAACGTAGCAAGCACAGATAGATCTAACTACATGTGTACCACAGTTTCTCCCCAAACTGTCATTCAAAGTGCTTTCTTCAAACTCTATTATTTAAAGAAACTTCTCCACTACATGTGAAAGACGTAATGCTACATATGGACATTGAGTTAATGAGTTCTATACTGAGATTTGCCATGCACCTGGGATAGTGTTACCTTCCTACCCTCCAGAAAAGATCAGAATAAAATAGGTAAGTTCGTACAAACATTTACAAATGATAGGCAAGATTATGAATTATGCAACAATTCAAGAACCTAGCCGAATTATGGTTATAATATGCACAATAAAGGCCAGATATATTTGTGGGGTCATATAGAAACAAAATGCTTAAATTTTCTTTTGATGTTCTGCAAGATAAAGTACATTAATCTCTATGGGACACAGAGAAAAGAAAATTAAAGGTTGTGTACCAGTGATTGAGAAGACGAATTCAGATGAGGCTTGAATTCAAAATCCCTAGAACCCCCATCTTCATGGGTTCGAATAGATTTATCCCGTGGCGAAGGCAGTATGTCTGGATGAGCACTCTTGTGCATAATTGCAGCCATGCTCAGACTACCAGTTGTTGGTGAAGGTTCAACCTGAAAGAAATTTTTGTTAAATATTTTCAATGTCTACCACGCTTTAAAACCTCTGAATACTCGTGAACGCAAAAAAGGAAGTACAACAACACTATAGCCTGCAAATCGCATATATGAAGTACATCGCCCTCTGAAATAAATGTCACCTTAATAAATATATTTTTTTACTATAGCCTGCAGATTGCATATATGAAGTACCTCGCCCTCTGAATAAATGCCACCTTAATAAATATTTTTCTTCAAAAGTAACAAGTTTGCCAATCATTTTCTCCTATGCTTGAAAGAGGAAACATGAAGAAAAAGAAGGCCAGCAAGAACAACAGAGCAAGACAAAGAAAGTAACAATGATGCTGCAAGCAAGTGACTAGGGCACTAGGCCCAACAAGCAAGGGCTATTTCAGTTTGTACGCTGCCAGCAAGAGGACTCAGGAAAACAAATACCACTTCTACAACCAAACGGTCAACCCGAACACAATTACTTGGTGATTTCCTTCTGGACCAACACCGTGTCTTAGCACACAACAAGTATAATACCGGCCAGAGCCCAAGGGGCGTTTCCTTAAATAAAGCCCTACGAAGCCCCCGTAAAAGGAATGTCAAATGATGATTTGTTCTCGTAGCCACCAAGTGTGTGCATAACTAACAGAATAATTCCCTGCAGACGCACAAGCAACAGCATCCACCTCACTCCACAGCAAGTAGACAGCATGGGGACGCTCCAAAAGACGAAACGGAGGAAAACAAACATATCACGAAGAACCCTCGCAGAAAAGGAAGTTCCAGAATCCTCATGGCACCGCCGGAAATGCGAAAGCGCACAGAGAAAGCGCGTTATTCCGAGGCCACGAGCCAATTCCCCCGCGCAATTGTCTCATAAACTAGAGCGCAGAGCTAATGCGCATCGGAATCCCTCCTTTTCCCCAGCTCAGCATGACACGGACGCCGTACAGCCCGCAGATCCCGCGGTAACAAGTAACAGCAGGCGAGAGGCGATAGGTACAGTACAGGGAGGCGGCAGTCACCTTGAAGTTGGTGAGGAGCACGGGGGAGTCGAGGAGGGCGGAGGGGCTGAAGCCGGCGGGGATGGTGAGGCAGGGCTCGCGCGAGATCGGCAGCCGCGCCGGGGACATGGCCTTGTACCTCGCGCCCGCGCCGGCGAGCGCCGCGACGCGTCGATCCGCGGGGTACGGCTTCTCGGGCGAGCTCCCGGCGGCTGAGGGGAGGTCCCCGGAGCTAGGGTTCGGCGAATCGGCCATCGGCGCGGTGCGGGCTGAGCGGAGGGGCCTGAGTGAGGAGGAAGGCGGAGGTGGTTTTGGAGGCGACGGTGAGAGGGGCAGTTTGGGGAGAGCGGGCTCGTCCGCTAGCGAAGGCGGCGTGGGGCGTGAGGCTGTGGCTCGTGTGGACTTAATTAATGGGGGCAGGGGAAATGACCCTTCCGCCCCTGGATGGCGCCCGAAATCTCCCCGGTTGGGTACGCACGCGAGCTCAAGGGCGGGGAGGGAAGCGGCCGTGCGTGGTGTGGTGTGATGTGAGCAACCGCGGCACGAAACCGGTGATGGGATCCGGGGGCAGGGGGTGGCGACAGCGACCGCGGCTGGCTGCGGGGTTGGGACTTTGGAGGCACCGATGGGCTGCTTTTCTGGGTGTGGCTGTCGGGTGGGGCCGTGGGGGGCCGGTCGCGGTGTCAGCGAGGGGGTGAGGGGGCGGGTTGGGGCTGCGGGTGAGGCTGGGATACTGGTGGGCAGAGTAAATGCGTGTTTTAAATTCGGCATGGGATGCCTGTCAGAGTGCCCCATGATGATCCTCTTGGCATTGAATGAGAACGACATGGTAAATCCAGGCGTGGATTTTAAAATGCCGCGGGAGTTTCTACCGCGGTTAAAATGGTTTTATTGTTCTGCAACGACTCTTTTTGGCTACACTGTGTAGCAAATCTACGGAGGGTAGGAAAGCATGGACGACTGGCGACAGTGTAACGTGCGGATACGTTGATGAGGCCAACTCCACCGCGCGACCCCAAACGGACGTCCGTTTTGTCCGGTTTCGGTCTGTTTGGGTAGGGATTCGGGGTCGTGTCGGGCTTGTCTCAGATCTCGGTGGCCGTCATGCAGCCGTGCATGGCCGCATCCATTGCCCCATCTGTCGTATATTTCTTTGCAAGTCCTTAAACTTTTTTATCATTCATTTTCGGTACATAACAATACATCATCGCATTTTGACTAGTAAAACAAGGCCAAAGAAAACAAGAACCACAAGAGTACATTTGAGAAGATACCCAACTTCCATAACTGCTCCCTTGAGTTGGGTTAGCGCCTTCTCGATGCACTCATTGTTGATCTGTGGAGGAGGCACGACGTGGGCCCCTCCTTTCTTCTTCAAGCCAGAAGTCGACGTTGCTTCCTCACACGTAGTATCGTGCCTTGTTGCTTCTTCGCACGTAGTATCGTGCCTAGACTCTAATCTAGCAACAAATTCACTTGTCTCATCTAAAGATTCTAAGCTAGCTAAAAGTGCACGAACATGCACTACATTTCGCTCTATCAACAGATCGATGTACTCTTCTTCCCAATACCAAAACTTGCATCCGGTCTACACAAAAAAACTTAAAGTTAGCACCACTAGTCTAATCCAAGAGCACAAACATGCACCGAAGCTAAAAGAGCACATACCCCATCGTTTAAGCACTTGATGAACACCCACCCGGATGCTCGGCGTTGTGAACGCGTCGTCGACGACCACCCTTGGCGGTGGTCGCGCTTGATGAGGGGCAACGCGCCGACGAGCTTTTGGCAAGCAAAAGCCCGGCGGCCGCCATTCACGTGTCTGTCGGCGGACCACCGGCGGTGCGATCCGGCGGCTAGAGGACGAGCCATCGCTGCAGCATGTGGCCTTGCGGCCTTCCAGGCCTTCCGGCAAGGCGCCTGGCGATCCATGGCGGCTCGGCCTCCCACAAAAGGCGAGCTCAAGACCGACCGGATCCGCCTAAATCCGGCCGTGGTGCTTAAAACAAGGTGGCCGTGCTTGGGTAGCTTCGGCGACGACGAGAGGAACGGGTGGGCGCTGCGTCTGAGGTGCACGCAATGCAATGGCGGCGGCGGCGGCGGGCGAGAGAGGGAAGAGTGTGGAAGAGTGGAGTGGATGCGGCGGGAGGAGGAGGGGGCGGATAGAAAAACACGCGTCTGTGCCACCGGCGGGCGGGGGAGGACACGCTAGCGACGACCACAGCGTCCGCGTGGTGTCCGTTTCACCCCAAAAGCGGCGCAAACTTGGGCCGCGGATGGGTCGAAAGCGGACACAAAACGGACAAAAGTCCGTTTGCGCCCGCGCGCTGGGCCGCCTCCTTTGTCCCTTTACCCCAAATGGACCGGGGCGGACAGGATAGGGTCGCGCGGTGGAGTTGGCCTGAGGCAATTGTGTATTGCGATATCTGCTATTCCTGCACCAAAGGGACAAACGAGAAACACGGCTATCTAAGACCAACTTCAACTCCAACGCGCGACACCATTTGCTCCGGTCGCGTGTCCGTACGAATGGATGTCTTTTTTTGTCTGCCATCGACCCATTTTTGCCTAAATTTGTATCGCGTTTGCGTAGAAATAGACAAGACGTGGAGTCGTGGACGCACGCGGGCGCTCTCTTTGTCTTCCCTGGCCTAAGCTGACACGTTAAGAGCAACTCCAACGGGCCGACCCAAACGAATTTGTCCGGTTATTGTCCGTTGGGTTGGCCGGCCGCCCGGCGTCCGCCCAGTTTTGCATTTGGGTCAGCAGTGCGTCCAACGTGCCGACCTATTTCATGTCCGCATTCAACTTTTTTTTAAAAAGACCCGCGGACGATCATGCCAGCGGACATGTCTCATGTTGGCACCATGCCAGCGCCGGCATACAATGCCGGCTTCAGAAAAATATTACCATAGTTCGTGCTAGCGCACTCGCCAGCCGGCCTGCACACATGCCAGCACACAAAAAAGGGTGGGACTTGAGTTCGTCCATGTCATCGCGGCTCCCATGGTCATGCTGGCACACCTGGCGGCATACAGAAAAGATGGCGCTCGCCGCCATAGATCACTCGTCGTCGAAGTCGGCTTGCATCTTCTCGAACCACGCCATCTTCCTTGGCGACACGGTGTTGAGATCCACCTTCATGATCTCCGTCCCGGTCATCATGCTCGCGAGTGCCACTTCTTTCGCCTTGGTCTTGGCGTTGGCGGCCTCGATCTCTAGCATCTTGGCTTGCTTCTCCGCCTCTAACTCGAACATCTTGGCTTGCTTCTCGGCGTCCAGCTCAAGCCTCCTCCTTTGGATCTCCATGAAAGCGTCCATTTGCTCCGCCTTAAAGCGTCGGCGCTCCTCCTCCCTTGAGTCCTTCTTATTCATCATGCCGTCCACGCTTGCGATCAAGGCGTTGGTGGCCGCATCTCGCTTGTCCTCCTTCTTGGAGTTGGTCTTCCCCCGCGGCCGTGCCGCCTCGCCCTCCACAACATCCTCCACGACTTTCTTCCCCCCACGCGCCTTGAGTGCGGCATATTGCGCCTTGAACTTCTCCTCGTCCTTGATGACCCGATAGCAATGGGAGAGGTTGAAGCATTTGCCATTGTGTTGAACCTTGAATGCCTCCAAAGCTTGAAATGCCTACAAAATGTTTCCATCCAAGCATGTGGGCAAGTGATATGCAAATGAACATGCAAAGGATGAACTTGATGACACAAAAGAGGGCGGCTTGCTAGCATACCATGTCTTGCATGCCGATGCCGCTCACGGGCGGGCCTTGACGCTCTCAAGAGTGGCGCAAAACTTGTTGCACTCTTGTTGGATCATCCTCCACCGCTTGGAAATGGAGACCCACCTGCGCGTGCTCACAAATTGGTAAGGCGGAAATTTCTTGCGCTCATGAAACTCTCGGTGGACACGAATCCAAAAGGTTGAATGCTTTTACTCGGCGCCCGTCTTGGGGTCTTGTCCAATGTCTCACCAACACTCGCAAAGAAGCTTGTCCTCGGCCGCCGTGTACGCCTTCGTGTGCTTGCTCTTGCGCTTCGGCTTAGGACCGGCGGCTTGGTTGGCGAGCTCGTCCTCAAACAAAGGCTCCACTTCGATGTTGCACTCGTCCTCTTCCTCTATCCCGTAGTCGTCCGGGAACTTGTGGTCGAGGGGGAAGCCGTCCAGGTCGATGCCGACCTGATCACACATGAAGGCCGCCTGGTCGGGATCATAGCCGCGACCGTCCTGGCTTTGTGTCTCATCCGGATCGCAGCCAGCGACCGGTGCACCGCCCTCGAAGATGAGGTTCTGCATGTAGTCCTCGTCGATGGCGGACGACATTTCATCGAACAGGTTGCGGGCGTCTGGGAGCACGCCGACCGGCGTCTGCCATGCGCGTTTCCTCGCGCCGCCGGATGACGAGCCACCGGCCACCGGGGTGGCGTTGAGGTCGATGGGCGCGGGCGCGGGCGTGGAAGGCGCGACCACACTCACGTAAGGCAAGCACTCCCAGAGAGGCAGGGAGGCCTGCGGGTAGACATGGAAGCCGGGGATCGGGCTGCAAGCCGACGCGCGGCGCGAGTCAGGCAGGACCATCCGAGGAAACGCCGACGAGCCGGCGCTGGCCGCGGCGATGGCGGCTTGGACGAGGCCGTGCTGGCTAGGGTTTAACCCTAGCACGTAGAGCGCCCCCTTTGTTGCCGCCGCAACGCGGGCGTTGGTGACCTCCTGCTGCGCGGCGGCGATGACGGCGGCCTGCGTGGTGGCCTCATCCCTCATGTCCGCGGCGTGCCTCCGGCCCTTCCTCTTGGTCGACTTGCGTGCCCACTGTTCGGGCGTCAGCGCCTTCTTTGGCTTGGTCGTGGCGGCCGTCTTGCGCGGGGCACGAGGCTTGCCTTTCCCGGAGGGGGCGGCAGCGCCGGACGAGGCGAGGGAGGCGAGGTCGGCGGCGGCATCGAGGTCTACGGCGTCGTCCATGGCTGGTTTGGGTGGGAGCGCACACGAGCGGGAGTGTTTTTGGGGGAAATGGGGGGAAATGGTGGTGGCTGCCACTGATCGGCGGGCCCGGGGAGAGGAGTAGGCGCGCGCGCGCGTCCGTCTCGTGTCCGCACCGACGCAAATCCGGCTCAAAAATGGGCCAGGAATGGGTCGCCATGCGGACGCCAAGCGAACACGCGTCCATTTGGGTCAGCGCATTAGGCCGCCTTTTCTGTCTGCGCCGACCCAAACGGACGGCGGCAGACGAAATGGGTCGCCCCGTTGGAGTTGCTCTAATATCACAAACGGTTGTATTATATGAATCGTGTCAATATTTAACCATACTCAGTGGCGTGCGTGCAACTGTTTGATTAGACGGGACGAGCGCGAGAAGTCCACCATGCAGGCTTGATGGGACATGTGCGAGCAGTCCGCCGCGCAGGCTCGACGAGATGCATGCATCCTGTCCACCTCGCAGGCTCGACGGGACACGTGCGAGCAGTAAGGCCGCCCATGCTCACCGGGAAGCGAGCTCTTTGACCTCCATGCACCAGCCGCCGCCCACCTCGCTCAGAACTTCGCCATTAATAGGTTAATTAAAGTGACTCGACGAAGGTTTTTTTAAGGGTGGACGGAGGGTGTTTGGTTGTGATCCCATGGCAGCATTTGCTTTGTTCATGTTTTCAATTCGTATTTCGGCCTAATTCAAATTGCCACGTAGGGCAACGGATAATACGACGACAAATAAAATGTCAACGGATAGTACGACGACAGATTTACAATAGCATAGATAATAATTTTCTTACATATTCCGGAAATTTTAAATGCCACATGCGGCAAAGTCCAGAAGACACGGGGGCAAGAGAAGAAGGAAATCGTAGACAATGATCTAGATCGCTACTGTATCTACTCTTCGATGGATCGCCGGGCGATGGCATCCTCCAGCTCCTTCCTCAATTCCTCACGGCGTTGCTTGAAAGCAGCCACGGATTCCTCAACCTCCTGCTCGCGCTCGATCCGGAGCTTCCTCAAGTCAACCATCAGTTCCTTGATGACCGCTGTCAGTGTCATACCCGAGGCACTACTCTACTCGTGCAGCATCTTCCAGCCGACGGCCTCCTCCTCCTTCTCGATGAGTGCCTTGAGGAGCTTCGCATTGTCACCCATGAGTAGCTCGATGAGGCCGGTCGCCTTGTTAACCGAGGCATCACTGATCTCGAGCGGCTTCATCAAGCTGTCGACTAGCTCCTGCTGCTTAATGAGGCCAGCGAGAATGTCGTCGTTGCCGGCCAAGGACTTCGGCAACACCATCTCGTCGGGATTGTCGACGCGGTGAGTGCGCTTGTGAGAGCCCTCGCGCGCCCATGAGAGCTCGTTTGAGGGCTACGCGATGCGCCGGGACCTTATAGTGCTTCCGCGGCCTTGGTCTTTGCTGCCTGGTTATATGCTCACCCGAAACTCCTCCTACCGGTCATGGCGAAATGACTGACAGGAAAGACCAGTTTTGTAGGTGATGAGGAGAGGAACTGTGAAGTAATTTTCGAGTGGGTAGTTTTTATAGACCGGTGCTAAGTATGAACACATATTAGTTTGATCGGTGTGAACACATATTAGTTTGATCTATGTGAACAGATTTACAATTACTTATTGCGTTGTAATCTGCAATGTAATGAGAAACAAAGTCAAAATTTGTTGATGGTCCTGGGCCCACAAAGCCCCATTTTTGTTGTTCTGTCTCATCGCAAACAATTTTTTTGGATCAACCGTATGCCACGCATCGGAAGCCTGAAACATGGGCCCTTATTCTCGAATGTACGTGTACATGTCTGTCCACTATCACACACAGTCATGATATCACCATCGTGTCCTATGGATGCGTCGTCGCGTCTCCCACGGGGTGCCAGAAGGTTGACCACGTGGTTGCTTGCTGTGGCGTCCCTGCTTTTTTTATTTTGCGGGTCCGTGCCGTCACTGCACGCTCTGCTCGCCGTTGAGGCAAATTTACAATGGCAACGGTTAATAATTATCTTACATATTCAGGATAATTTAAAATGCCACATGCGGCAAGGCACAAAACACTCATGATCTACTTATGCATACAATTATAATAAAATATAAGCTAAAAAGCTGAGCCGGCGGCCTTCCGACGACGGTCTTCTCGGACTCCATGATCAGCATATCACCCTTGCGGCCGTTCATTATGTGTAACTTACTAATCATCGCACACGAGTACTCGTAGATGCATCGTGTGCGATACTCCTAGCCACCGCAAGCAACTACTTTGCAGTTTTCAAAGTTTTTTGTACGAACAGAATCACACACGAACTTACTACAGTAACCGTCTGTGTTATAATTTCTCATCCCAAACAGTTCATCTGAGTGGATTGTTTGCTGCGTATCACACACATCTGGTTTACATGAATCATTTGTATTCTTTTGGCTGATCGCAAATGCCTCATATCACACACATCTTGTTAAGATGAACCATTTCCATTCTCTTTCCTAATCAAAAACAGTTTGTCCGAGTGAACCGTATGTCGTATATCACATACACCTTGATCTGGCTGTCCATTTCTGTTGCAGTCTCTAATAGCACATTGTTCATCAGAGGGAACTGTATGTCGTATATCACACACACATTGATATGGCTGCCCGTTTCTGTTGTTCTTCCTCATCACAAATAGTTCCGCTGGATCAACCGTATGCCCTGCATCTCACACACAACTAAAATTTGAACCGTGTTTGATGCATCCGTCATTGCAAATGTTTTGCACATTTTTTACGGTTTTCTTACACCACCGTTTGCGATTATTGCATCACACAAAGTTTTCTCGAAGGGTCTCTGATCGTAGTGTCGCGTTAGCAGCATCCTGTAGTAGTGAAGGTATTACAATCTGGTTTTTATTGGCCTACTCTTTTCAAGGATGTGCGTAAGTTTGTCTTGTCTTATGATGAATGTCAAAGGTGGTAATATCAGCAAGCGTTAGGAAATGCCTATGAATAATTCACTTGTTGTTGAACCATTTGATGTTTGGGGTTTTGATTACATGAGACCTTTTCCTTCCTCTAATGGGTATACTCATATTTTGGTTGTTGTTGATTATGTTACTAAGTGGATAGAAGCTATTCTAACTAGTAGTGTTGACCATAACACTTCCGTTAAAATGCTTAAAGAAGTTGTTTTCCCAAGGTTTGGAGTCCCTAGATATTTAATGACTGATGGTCGTTCACACTTTATTCATGGTGCTTTTCGTTAAATACTTGCAAAATATGATGTTAACCATAGAATTGCATCACCCTATCATCCTCAATGTAGTGGTAAAGTTGAACTTAGCAATAGAGAAATGAAATTAATATTACAAAAAACTGTCAATAGGTCCCGGAAGAATTGGTCTAAAAAACTGGATGATGCACTTTGGGTCTATAGAACAACTTATAGAAATCCTATGGGTATGTCTCCTTATAAAATGGTTTATGGAAAAGCTTGTCATTTGCCTCTTGAGTTATAACATAAAGCATATTGGGCAATAAAGAACTCACCTATGACTTCAAACTTGCCGGTGAAAAGAGGTTATTTGATATTAGCTCACTAGATGAATGGAGAACCCAAGCTTATGAAAATGCCAAATTATTTAAAGAAAAAGTTAAAAGATGGCATGACAGAAGAATCCAAAAGCAGGAATTCAAAGTTGGAGAATATGTTCTTTTGTACAACTCACATTTTAGATTTTTGGTAGGAAAGCTTCTTTCCAAATCGGATGGACCATATGTCGAAGAAGTTTATCGCTCTAGAGCTATTAAGATTAATAATGCCGAAGGTACTAACCTGAAGGTGATCTATGGGCAAAGAATTAAACACTATATCTCAGGTACACCTATTAATGTTGAAAGCAATATTATCCAAACCATGACACCAGAGGAACACATAAAAGAAACCTTCCAGAACACTCTAGAACCCTGAAAAAGAGGAGGTATGTGATACGGTAAGTAAATGGACCTTGTCGGGGATATACCCCGCGGTATGACCCGACCGGAAATATGACCCGGCCGGACTTGGCGAATCACTGGAGACCCGCCCGAACCTCGGCGACCCATTAGTGACCTGGCGGGCGGGTCAGATGATCGACAAGACCCAACGGCCCATAAGGCGACTCGTGGGAAGGTCGGCTTATGTTCTGGTGGGTCGGTTTAAGAGGAAAGGCATAAGGAATATTTCCCTTACAAAGGAAGCAAGACTAGGACTCTACTTGTAATAGAGTAATCCTAATCCTACTAGGACTAGTCATGTAACCCGCCCCTTCAACTTACATAAGGAGGGGCAGGGCACCCCAAAGTGGGAGAGGTTTTGACAAGTTAGGGTTAGACAAACAAGTCTATAGCTCTCGAGATAGAGCACCCTTGTAATCGTGATCATCATCATCAATGTCAATCAAGCAGGATGTAGTGTTTTACCTCCACCATGAGGGGCCTAACCTGGGTAAAAAACCTCGTGTCTCTCGTCCCACTCAACCCCTCTCAAGCTACCACATAGATGTGTTGGCCTTGCGATTGAGTCCTCACACTAAGGACATCTGCCGTGACAATTCCACAACAGTTGGCGCCCACCGTGGGATGAGTTCTTGGAGGGATCTATCTGAGGGATCGAGAGCTGAAGATCAAAAAGGTTTCGTTGGCAGTTTTAAGTCAGATCCGAGCCGTGGCTGGGTTAGTTAAATTTGCTGGTCAGCTATGGATCTGGGATCATGATATTTGAGTTCATGCAGGAGTTAACCTCCGTTCGCCTGAACGAGCAATCAACCCACAAATCGCCGAGAATGTTGTCTTTGGTTGCTGCCTATTTCTTAGCGCATCAAGTGCGGATGAAACACGGAATTGCTGCTGTTACTTCTTGCCAAAAAGTGTTGCTAGGCATTGTTATCTCCGTCACATCAATAAGGAAAGAAAAATCAGGTGCGGTTACGACCCGGAGGAGATGTGGTCGTGGGTGTAAAAACAAAGTCAACCACCCCGGACTCCTCGGCCACCACGGATCGCTCATCGCCTCCTCCGATCACCGTCGCTGAGCCGCTAGATGCTTAACCAGCCTAGGCTGCTCTTCTCGCCGTGGATCGCCTCCTCCTCACCAAGGTTTGTCACTTTGAGCTTGTTGTGACCCGCTGCCAGAGCGTCTCGGAGTCGGCCACGGCCTCACATTCATCGCTTCAAGTTGCCACAGGCCTACGGGGCCCTGACTCCTACTCCGCCTCGCCACTGCGGGCCTACCGGCACATTTCCAACCCACCTCCGTCAGGAGCTCTGAGCCGTCGGTTGCCTTGGCTTCACGCATCCCTGAGCCATGGACCTCCACGGTAAGTGGCTACGCCGGTTCTCCATGAGCAAACGCCGCCTGCCTTGGTTTCCGCCTCTGGCGAGTCACCGGAATCCTCGGTCATCTCTGCGCTGAGCCGCGCCTGGATTTTGCCTCCAAACCGCCATCGCCACTGCCCCGTCCAAGTGACCGCATCCGCTGGTCTCTGTTGTTGGTTTGAACCGGCCCTGTTACCATGAATCGCCGCCGTCGGATTGCCTGTTGTTTCTGAGTTGCCGCTCGAGCACTACCTCCTCCAAGAGCCACCCAGAACAGCCGTTGTCATTGCCGTGGCCGACTTCACTGATCACATTTTTGGCTCTCCTTGCTGTCTTTGCCTCTGTAGCTGCCGCGTTGGGCCGCTGGCCTCCGCCGGCTCGCATGGCCACTGCGCCTCATCGAGACGCTGGCCGCCTAAGCCCTCACTGCACATCGCTGCCTTTGTTTTGTTCTGACGACATGTTCAGTCAAGAGAGACAGGTTGATTCAACCCACTCGTAGTGCAGTACGTCTATGATGTACAACTGCTATTGTGTCCTCCGCTTGACTGAGTCACCTGGAATCCGTTGTCAGCTACTTCTCCAAGTCGCAAAATCCAGCTGAGGCCCGGTCAGTAGAACCCTTGCGAGTAGCTGGCAGTCTGCGCTGCAGCTGTAACGCCCCGAGACCGACGCTCCAGAAGACTTCCAGCTACTCCGAGATTCGTCGTGTGATTTATTTTGTTCGTTGCATTCATCCTTGCATCATGTGCATTGCATCATGTCATCATGCAATCCCTTTTTAAAAACTCACCTAAAATAAATTGCATAGATCGTTGATCTATTTAAATCGAGGGATATTCACATGGTGATTTCTCTTTAAAACATATTCAAAGTCTCCTACTATTATTAGGGAGCTATAATAAATATTTCATTATTTGAAATTGATCATAACCCACTTGCAAAATAATCTCAATGCCTTTGTTATCACATCTCTCGACCTCTAACCTTGTCTTTTATTCTTTCATCCTTTTTCCGGAGCTCTACCAAAATTCTCAACATTTTTGGCTACACCAAACCTAGTCCTTGTTCAAACCATTTGAATTAAATTCAAATGACTTTGAATTTAATTATTGCAATCTTGACCACTCTATTTTCTTGGATCAAGCTCATTTTTATGAGTCCAGGAAAATTGTCCTTGTTCTCAAATTCTTTCCCTAACCCTCTCTTTCTTTTATTTCTTATCTCTGTTTTTTTCCTTTTGAGAGAGAGAGAGGAGAGTCCAGCCCAGTTGGGCGTCCTAGCCCATAGCACCAGCCCAAAGCCGAGCCGGCGCCTCCACCAGCTCTAACCCTAGGCCGACCCTCTCCTCTTGCTCGTCTTCCTCTTTCCCTCTGCCCGCCGCCGCAGCCCTGATCCCCATCTCTCTCGCTCTTTTCTCGGTCTCCAACATCTCCCCTTCGTCCTTCTACGCCGCCACACGCAGAGGAGCAGGGCCCTCGCGCCGCGCGCCTCGCCTTCCCCTGCTCCCGGTTAACCTCGCCGCCGACCTCCTTTGCCTCGTCGCGTCGTTCCTCAAGCTCCTGCGCCCGATCCATGGCCTCTCCTGCTTCTCCTCGTCACCCTCTCGCTGCCGCCGCACCTAGACCTCGAGCACCTGCTCATGACTTCTCCGCGCGGCGACCTCCATCGCGCCTCCTGCCCGTCGCCCATGAGCACGACCACCTCCTGGCGCCTGCCTCGCCTTCCCCTCCTCCTCCTCATCGCGCCCAGCTCGCCCGCCTCGTTCCCGGTTGGAACCGGTGTTCCCGCCCTCCTCCTCGCTAAGTCCTCATCGCCGAAAGGCCGAGGAGAGGAGCTCCTCGAGCACCTTCGCCCGCATCCGTCGTCCTCTGCGTCGGCGCAAAGATGAGCTTCTGCTTTCGTCCCCTCCGTTTGGCGAGTTCGTGAGCCCCAAAGAGCCGCGCCGCCCCCGTGTAACCGCCTCCCGCAACCCAGCGACGTCGCCTCGCCCTTGTCCCCGTCGCCTCACTCGCCGCCTTGTCCGCCGCTGTTACGCTTAACCTTGGCCCGACAGCCCTTCTTGCTCATGGTTTGCCGCTGCCTAAACCATCTCCGGCCAGGCTCCTTTGCCTCCTTGCTGCTGCCACTCGAGGCCTTTGGTGTTGCTTCATTTTGGATCGTCAAGACCGACAAGATCGACTACACAAAACTGCCAAGACCTCTCGCGCGGTACACCAAGACCGTCCGGATAATGTCAAGTACCACGACTGCAGCCGGTGTGCATTTTTGTCAAGTCCGACTACACGTGTACTACTACATCCGAGGTGGATTTCGTCAAGTACCCCTTCGGATGTGCCAAGTTCATCTACATAGTCCGCCAAGTTCCTCTACCGATGACTCGAATGCCTACGAACCGTGTACAACTACCGTCGCCGTGTACAACTACTTCCACTACTGTCGCGAGAACGACTACTTCCACTACGGCCCGTGTACCACTACTTCCCTCGATGACTCGAACCGCTCCGAAAATGCACGCTTCGAAGGTATAACCCCGAGACGCCGTCCGTGGACCGAATGCATGTGTTGTATGAGATGCACCCTATGTTTGCATCGTGCCCGTTAGCTTCATGCACGTTCCTCCTCGTTCGCCATGCCGCTAACCCGTGGGAACCCGGTAGTCGGGAGCACCCCACCATCTTGCATGACTCGCTCACGCTCACTTCCTTTTGCACCAGTATCTTCGTGAGCTACCGGAACCGATATGTTGCCGTGGCATCATTTTCGGATTCGTTGCCGTGGCACCCGTTTTGTTCCGCCATAGTGACCAAATGCTTCATAACATACTTATGTCAACATTTTCATAAAAATTGCATAAACTTGTATATGTCATCCGCATCATGATAACAACATTTAAAATGCTTAAAATTGTTGTTGCATTAAATTGCTAAATAACATGGGGATTTTCCGGAATTGTTGTTTGTTGTTTCCGGCCTCATTTAAACTTGCCTAGCTAGTTAGTTTGCTCATGCTTCACCTCTTGCCATGTTTAACAACATTTAATATTGTTAGTAGCTCATAACCGAGAGAAAACTAAATAATTGATGTGGTGTTCCGTCAATATGCAACTCGTTGCATATTGAGCTCCACTTAATTTGTAGTATTGTTTGTGCACTTTGCCATGCCATGCCTCATTAAACCGAACATGCATCATACTTGTTTGTGCATCATGACATGTTTATGCTTGTGTGTTTACCATGTTGTTTGTTTCTTTCCGGTTTGCTTCTCTCGTTAGCTTCGGTTTCGTTCCGAAGTTGTGAGGATTCGTTCGACTACGTCCGTTTGTCTTCTTCATGGACTCGTTCTTCTTCCTTGCGGGATATCAGGCAAGATGATCATACCCTCGAAATCACTACTATCTTTGCTATGCTAGTTTGCTCGCTCTTTTGCTATGCCAATGCTACGATGCCTACCATTTGCTTATCAGCCTCCCAAATTGCCATGTCAAACCTCTAACCCACCATGTCCTAGCAAACCGTTGTTTGGCTATGTTACCGCTTTGCTCAGCCCCTCTTATAGCGTTGCTAGTTGCACGTGAAGTTGAAGATTTCTCCATGGTGGACAGGGTTTATGTTGGGATATCACAATATCTCTTATTTAATTAATGCACATATATACTTGGTAAAGGGTGGAAGGCTTGGCCTTATGCCTGGTGTTTTGTTCCACTCTTGTCGCCCTAGTTTCCGTCATACCGGTGTTATGTTCCCGGATTTTGCGTTCCTTACGCGGTCGGGTGATTTATGGGACCCCCCTGACAGTTCGCTTTGAAGAAAACTTGTCCAGCAAGGCCCAACATTGGTTTTACCATTTGCCTCACCACCACCTATATTTCCCTTGGGAGTAATTAACCCAAGGGTCATCTTTATTATTAGCCCCCCCGGGCCAATGCTTGTCTAAGTGTTGGTCCAAACTAGAGCCACTTGCAGCGCCACCTTGGGGAAACTTGAGGTCCGGTTCTAGTTATGCGTAGTGCTCATCCGATCGTGGCTTGAGACGAGATACGCACGGCTACTATCAGGATGTCGGCACGCCGGGAGGCTTTGCTGGTCTTGTTTTACCATTGTCGAAATGTCTTGATGTACTAGGATACCGAGTCTGATCGGAGTGTCTCGGGTGAAGGTCTATTCCTTCGTTGATCGCGAGAGCTTGTCATGGGCTAAGTTGGGACACCCTGCAGGTTTAAACTTTCGAGAGCCGTGCCGCGGTTATGTGGCGATGGGAATTTGTTAATGTCGGTTGTGGAAAACCGAAGTTGACCTTAATTAAAACGCATCAACGGCGTGTGTAACCGTGATGGTCTTTTCTCGTGGTCCGGAAATGAACACGTGTTGGAGTTATGCTTGACGTGAGGTTGCTATAGGATCACTTATTGATCATACTTTTATCGACCGTGCTTTGCCTTCTCTTCTCGCTCTCATTTGCATATGTTAGCCACCATATATGCTAGTCGCTGCTGCAGCTCCACCTCATGCCTTTACCTTACCCATAAGCTTAAATAGTTTTGATCGCGAGGGTGCGAGATTGCTGAGTCCCGTGGCTCACGGATACTTCAAAACCAGTTTGCGGTGCCTATGTACCGAAAGGTGGCGCAACCAAGCTCAAGGAGGAGCTCGATGAAGATCTTGCCCTTTGTGTTGTTTCGTTCTAGTTGATCGATAGTGGAGCCCAGTTGGGGTCGATCGGGGACCTTTATGCGATTTGGGGTTCTTCTTTTATTTTGGTTCCGTAGTCGGACCTTGATTGTATCTGGATGATGTAATGCTTTATTCATGTAATTGTGTGAAGTGGCGATTGTAAGCCAACTATGTATCTCTTTCCTTATGTATTACATGGGTTGTGTGAAGATTACCTCACTTGCGACATTGCTTTCAATGCGGTTATGCCTCTAAGTCGTGCTTCGACACGTGGGAGATATAGCCGCATCGAGGCGCTACAAGTTGGTAATCGAGCCTTCCCGACCTTAGGAGCCCCACCGCTGATCGTTTTTAGCGGCGAGTTGTGTCTAGAAAAATGTTTTGAGTCATTTAGGATTATATATATCGGGAGTTAGGAATTCTTTTTACTCCTCAGTCCCTTCGTTGCTCTGGTGAGGTCTCCTGACGTAGAAGTTTTGACTTTCCTCTCCTCAAATTTCACTAAAAAAAAATTTAGGATCACACGGGTATCTTGGGATCGTTCCGATGGTTTTATGATGAGAACATTGTCTTGGTGCCTCCTGTCAGGGGTTTAGTGGAAGTGTCCCGGGAAGTTGAGCTCTGAGGTGTTGTCATCATAATTTTATCGTTGCATTCTCGAATACACGAGTTTAAATGCGCGACATCGAAAATCTCTTTTATGCGGTTGTTGGTGAGATAACCCCGATAACCCAGTACTGAGGTGAGTACGGGAGTATTGCCATGGCTCGTATAATGGATGCTTTTCGAAGGTTGAGGTAGACGATTTCCGAAGGTTTCTTGGTTATGTGTTGAAGGATGGATACAGCTGGATGTAGGATTTGCTAGTTTTGGGTGAGATATTATGCTTCCCCTGTATCCCCAACACCTGATTGCATAACCGGAAAGTTTCGGGAGTTTAATAGGTGGAAATTCAAGTAGCTCTTAGGATATCTTTCCGATGGATGTATGATATGAAATTGGGGTTCGACGTCTAGTGGTCCGCCTATTCACGGTTGGTTTTACAGTGGTCTCGTTGTGTCTTAAAGAGTCCTTGGCTATGCCGACTTCGGGGCGCTTCGTATGTCATGTGCCTTGCCTTGTACATGATGGTGCTATCTGATCGAGCCGTGTGGGCCCCACCACGAAAACTTGGACGAAATCTCTATCATATGTTTGTTTCGCTTATTCGCAAGCCAGTCCTTTGTTTTTGTTTTGAGTTGTGGTATTCGAGTTGCTTCAATGTCAAGTGTTGATTCCATACCTTTCCGAAATGGTGTTCTCATACTCCGATGTGAATACAAATCCTTCTCGACAATCGAGAATATTGTCATGTCAATCCTTTTCAACCGGTGTGTTTCTCTTCAAGTGGATCCGATCACTTCAACATCAGCAAGACCAATTATCTTTTCTTCTCAGCGGTGTTTGTGTCATCCGTCTCCAAGTTGCCTTTGTTTTTTTCCCGCCCACCCACCCTTTTTCCTCAAGGACTAAGATTTCTTTACCAAGTATCCTTTTATTTTTGTGAAGTTTCTCCATTCTTTTCCGTAAATGTTCTTACCCGGTGGTTCTCAAGAAGATGTTCTACAGCTCGTCATTCCTCATTCCTTTCTCTTCTTCGGTGGATTCAAGTCAAGTTTTGTTGATCATACTTTTTCCTCATTTCAATGTCTTCTCATACCGGTGCACCTCATTATCATTCTACTTCTCGCTATTTGTTATTCCGGAGTGCTCAAGATATCTCGAAGATTCGTGTTTCCACTCTGCATTCGTTCAAGCTCTTTCGAGATTGGTATCTCATTCAAGTCATTTAATTCAACGGTGCAACATCTCTTTTAAATCTTTTCAGCGGTGTTCTTTTGAGCGGGCCCTAACCCACGTGTCTTTCCTGTGATCTTACGACTCTTCTATTTTCCCGAGCTATCCTAAATTCTTCTCCAAGTTTGGCGTAAGAATGAGTTATCATCGATCAAATGCTTGTCTCAAGATCTTTCAAATTCTTTTCATAGTTGGCTCAACCTCTTCGCTTTTGATTCTTCCGGTGTGCCTCAATAATTCTTGGTGGTGTTTCTCGTTGTCATTCTCATCATTTGAAGACCGAAGAAGAGTTTCTCTTTAATCTTGCTCTATTCTCTTCAAGATTCATGGTGCTAGCTTGTTGCCATCCTCTCATAATTGTTTTCGATTGTGAGAATCTTTTTCACCCATCAGGAGATATTCAAGAGTCTTCTCAGTTTGTCATCTGGAGTCCATCAATTCAGGTTTATTCATTCCAGCTTTCAACTATCGTTCTCCAAATCTTACCGGTGCATCGTTCAAGTATTCTCTAATCAGCTTGTGATCTCTTTGTTCTCTTGTATCTAAATCCCCTCAAGTATCTTCATTCGTTTTCCAATTCTTCCCAGTGAATTGTGCCTTTGCTACTTTCTTTTTCAATTCTTACGTCGGTTCGTTCAAGATTCCACTTCCTTCGTTATCATATCAATTCATTCATTGTTTCCAAATCCCACCGGTGGTTCCATCTATACCTTCTCAAGTTTTGATATATCTCTTTTAATCCTTTCTACGAGCATAAGTAGTATGCCAAATCCGTTGATTGCCATCAATTTAATTGGTGAAGGATAAGCATAACATAATTCTTATTCTTGTTCATCCTAGTGATTAATTCTTTATTCCGGAGGCCCTTAAAATTCTCGGTTTCATTTGTTTCATCTTCTCTTTTTCTCGGAGTTCCAAGCTCTAATTATCACGGAGATCCATCTAAATCATTGCAAGGCTTCACCTTGTGTTTTCAACTTCTCTTTCTTTTCATCATCCTTCTATTACCGGAGTTCTTCATGGAGGCTCTAAATGGTGGGTCGTCAAGGATTCTTTTCATTCTTCAATTGTCTTCAAGTTTTCGCTCAAAGTTATGATCCGCCAAGCTATACTCAAAAATTAAACATGGTGTTCAACACATGTCTTGTTTTGAGGAGTTCAAGCATTCTTCATCTTGCATTCCAAAGTGCAATTCTTTCTACCTTATCTTCTGAGGTGGTGTTAGGTCATTCTTGACAATTTCCTTCATGTTTCATGATTCATATGTTGTCAAGAATGAGGTATTTTAAATCCACCATTTTCTCTTCATTCAAGAGATCTTTTTGACCAATCAACTTCTTCATTGGAGTTATCTTGTGTCAGATTTCACCTAAAGCCTTTCCGTAAGGGTTGTTGCTATTTATGGTGTTTATCAATGATCCAAGTTATCTCTCTATCATCTTGGTGGAAGAAGTTTTTCATCTCTTCGGTGTTCTCAATCAAATAAATGGTTTCCATTTGTGGCCGGTTGTCACCTCATAATCTTGAGATGTTTTTCCATAAGCCCACTACAAGCTTATTCGTTTCGTTGTTGATTTTCCAACAACTCCATTCGGTTCTTCTTTGCAAGGATGTTTTCCAAGTTCACTTGTGGCAAAAGTTGTCATTTTGTTCTCCGTCCCTTTATCCCAACGATCTAACTTTTATTCTTTCGTTACAGAGGCATTGTGATGTTGTGCTCTTCACCCATCACCTCGTTTTGTGAGGATCGTGTTCTTTTCTTGCTTATCCATTTAACCGGAGTGTTGTATCATCTCTTCAATATCTTTTCATCTCATCAAGTTTTCTTCTCTTTTCTATTGGACTGTCTGAAATCTTTCTTACCCCTTGTGCCATTCTTTCAATAGTTCCGGAGGCAGTGTGTTGTTGATTTCATCAAGTATCATCCCATCTTCTCAAGTTCATGTTCTATTCCTTCCATGTTCAACCGGAGTGCTGCCCAAATTCTTCCTCTCTCATCTTGTTTTAATCGGAGTGGTTTCAAATTCTATCTTGTCCATTAAACTCTTGATTCATGTCTTTGCAACCTTCAAGTTCTCGTAATGTTCCTTGATCCTCTTCTCTAACGGATTGTTTGCAATCTCGTTCATCTCTGTTGTGCTCTTTCTTTTAAACTTTTCAACCTCTCAAGGTTCTTTGGTTTCACTCTTTTATCGAAGAAGCAACTTAGTTTTACCTTTCTTTTTCTCTTTCGTTTTCCCTCCGGTGCCATTCTAGATCTCGGGACGAGATCCTCTTGTAGTGGTGGAGTGTTGTAACGCCCCGAGACCGACGCTCCAGAAGACTTCCAGCTACTCCGAGATTCGTCGTGTGATTTGTTTTGTTCGTTGCATTCATCCTTGCATCATGTGCATTGCATCATGTCATCATGCAATCCCTTTTTAAAAACTCACCTAAAATAAATTGCATAGATCGTTGATCTATTTAAACCAAGGGATATTCACATGGTGATTTCTCTTTAAAACATATTCAAAGTCTCCTACTATTATTAGGGAGCTATAATAAATATTTCATTATTTGAAATTGATCATAACGCACTTGCAAAATAATCCCAATGCCTTTGTTATCACATCTCTCGACCTCTAACCTTGTCTTTTATTCTTTCATCCTTTTTCCGGAGCTCTACCAAAATTCTCAACATTTTTGGCTACACCAAACCTAGTCCTTGTTCAAACCATTTGAATTAAATTCAAATGACTTTGAATTTAATTATTGCAATCTTGCCCACTCTATTTTCTTGGATCAAGCTCATTTTTATGAGTCCAGGAAAATTGTCCTTGTTCTCAAATTCTTTCCCTAACCCTCTCTTTCTTTTATTTCTTATCTCTGTTTTTTCCTTTTGAGAGAGAGAGAGGATAGTCCAGCCCAGCTGGGCGTCTTAGCCCATAGCACCAGCCCAAAGCCCAGCCGGCGCCTCCACCAGCTCTAACCCTAGGCCGACCCTCACCTCTCGCTCGTCTTCCTCTTTCCCTCTGCCCGCCGCCGTAGCCCTGATCCCCATCTCTCTCGCTCTTTTCTCGGTCTCCACCATCTCCCCTTCGTCCTTCTATGCCGCCACACGCAGAGGAGCAGGGCCCTCGCGCCGCGCGCCTCGCCTGCCCCTGCTCCCGGTTAACCTCGCCGCCGACCTCCTTTGCCTCGTCACGTCGTTCCTCAAGCTCCTGCGCCCGATCCATGGCCTCTCCTGCTTCTCCTCGTCACCCTCTCGCTGCCGCCGCACCTAGACCTCGAGCACCTCGCCTGCGACTTCTCCGCGCCGGCGACCTCCATCGCGCCTCCCTGCTTCGTCCGCCCGCGAGCACCACCACCTCCACAGCGCCGCGGCCTCGCCCTTCCTCCTCCTGCATCGCGCGCCCAGCTCGCCCCGCCTCGTTCCCGGTTGGAACCGGTGTTCCCGCGCCTCCTCCTCGCCAAGTCCCCGTCGCCCGAGCGCTCGAGGAGAGGAGCTCCTCGAGCACCTGCGCCCGCATCCGTCGTCCTCTGCGTCCAGCATGAGCCCCGCGCTGCTCGTCCCCTCCGTTTTGCCGGAGTTCGTCGGAGCCCCAGCAGCCGCGCCGCCCGTGTGGCTTCGCCTCTCGCAACCCCGCGACGTCGCCTCGCCCTTGTCCCCCCGTCGCCTCACTGCCGCCTTGTCCGCTGCTGTTCGCCTAACCTTGGCCCGACAGCCCCTTCTTGCTCATGGTTTGCCGCTGCCTAAACCATCTCCGGCCAGGGCTCCTTTGCCTCCTTGCTGCTGCCACTCAAGGCACTGGTGTTACTTCATTTTGGATCGTCAAGACCGACAAGATCGACTACACAAAACTGCCAGTACCTCTACGCACGGGTACACCAAGACCGTCCCGGATAATGTCAAGTACCACGACTGCAGCCGGTGTGCATTTTTGTCAAGTCCGACTACACGTGTACGACTACATCCGAGGTGGATTTCATCAAGTACCCCTTCGGATGCGCCAAGTTCATCTACATGGTCCGCCAAGTTCCTCTACCGATGACTCGAACGCCTACGAACCGTGTACAACTACCGTCGCCGTGTACAACTACTTCCACTACTGTCGCGAGAACGACTACTTCCACTACGGCCCGTGTACCACTACTTCCCTCGACGACTCGAACCGCTCCGAAAATGCACGCTTCGAAGGTATAACCCCGAGACGCCGTCCGTGGACCGAATGCATGTGTTGTATGAGATGCACCCTATGTATGCATCGTGCCCGTTAGCTTCATGCACATTCCTCCTCGTTCGCCATGCCACTAACCCGTGGGAACCCGGTAGTCGGGAGCACCCCACCATCTTGCATGACTCGCTCACGCTCACTTCCTTTTGCACCAGTATCTTCGTGAGCTACCGGAACCGGTATGTTGCCGTGGCATCATTTTCGGATTCGTTGCCGTGGCACCCGTTTTGTTCCGCCATAGTGACCAAATGCTTCATAACATACTTATGTCAACATTTTCATAAAAATTGCATAAACTTGTATATGTCATCCGCATCATGATAACAACATTTAAAATGCTTAAAATTGTTGTTGCATTAAATTGCTAAATAACATGGGGATTTTCCTAATTGTTGTTTGTTGTTTCGGCCTCATTTAAACTTGCCTAGCTAGTTAGTTTGCTCATGCTTCACCTCTTGCCATGTTTAACAACATTTAATATTGTTAGTAGCTCATAACCGAGAGAAAACTAAATAATTGATGTGGTGTTCCGTCAATATGCAACTCGTTGCATATTGACCTCCACTTAATTTGTAGTATTGTTTGTGCACTTTGCCATGCCATGCCTCATTAAACCGAACATGCATCATACTTGTTTGTGCATCATGACATGTTTATGCTTGTGTGTTTACCATGTTGTTTGTTTCTTTCCGATTTGCTTCTCTCGTTAGCTTCGGTTTCGTTCCGAAGTTGTGAGGATTCGTTCGACTACGTCCGCTTGTCTTCTTCATGGACTCGTTCTTCTTCCTTGCGGGATCTCAGGCAAGATGATCATACCCCCAAAATCACTACTATCTTTGCTATGCTAGTTTGCTCGCTCTTTTGCTATGCCAATGCTACGATGCCTACCATTTGCTTATCAGCCTCCCAAATTTCCATGTCAAACCTCTAACCCACCATGTCCTAGCAAACCGTTGTTTGGCTATGTTACCGCTTTGCTCAGCCCCTCTTATAGCGTTGCTAGTTGCACGTGAAGTTGAAGATTTCTCCATGGTGGACAGGGTTTATGTTGGGATATCACAATATCTCTTATTTAATTAATGCACATATATACTTGGTAAAGGGTGGAAGGCTCGGCCTTATGCCTGGTGTTTTGTTCCACTCTTGCCGCCCTAGTTTCCATCATACCGGTGTTATGTTCCTGGATTTTGCGTTCCTTACGCGGTCGGGTGATTTATGGGACCCCCCTGACAGTTCGCTTTGAAGAAAACTTGTCCAAAGAAGGCCCAACATTGGTTTTACCATTTGCCTCACCACCACCTATATTTCCCTTGGGAGTAATTAACCCAAGGGTCATCTTTATTATTAGCCCCCGGGCCAATGCTTGTCTAAGTGTTGGTCCAAACTAGAGCCACTTGCGCGCCACCTTGGGGAAACTTGAGGTCCGGTTCTAGTTGTGCGTAGTGCTCATCCGGTCGTGGCTCGAGGCGAGATCTGTGCGGCTACTATCGGGATGTCGGCGCGCGGGAGGCTTTGCTGGTCTTGTTTTACCATTGTCGAAATGTCTTGATGTACCGGGATACCGAGTCGATCGGAGTGTCTCGGGTGAAGGTCTATTCGCCGTTGATCGCGAGAGCTTGTCATGGGCTAAGTTGGGACACCCTGCGGGGTTTAAACTTTCGAGAGTCGTGCCCGCGGTTATGTGGCGAGATGGGAATTTGTTAATGTCGGTTGTAGAAAACCGAAGTTGACCTTAATTAAAACGCATCAACGGCGTGTGTAACCGTGATGGTCTCTTCTCGGCGGTCCGGAAGTGAACACTTGTTGGAGTTATGCTTGACGTGGGTTGCTATAGGATCACTTATTGATCATACTTTTATCGACCGTGCTTTGCCTTCTCTTCTCGCTCTCATTTGCATATGTTAGCCACCATATATGATAGTCGCTTGCTGCAGCTCCACCTCATGCCTTTACCTTACCCATAAGCTTAAATAGTTTTGATCACGAGGGTGCGAGATTGCTGAGTCCCCGTGGCTCACACATACTTCCAAAACCAGTTTGCAGGTGCCTATGTACCGAGCAGGTGACGCAACCAAGCTCAAGGAGGAGCTCGATGAAGATCTTGCCCTTTGTGTTGTTTCGTTCTAGTTGATCAGTAGTGGAGCCCAGTTGGGGTCGATCGGGGACCTTTGTCGCATTTGGGGTTCTTCTTTTATTTTGGTTCCGTAGTCGGACCTTGATTGTATCTGGATGATGTAATGCTTTATTCATGTAATTGTGTGAAGTGGCGATTATAAGCCAACTATGTATCTCTTTCCCTTATGTATTACATGGGTTGTGTGAAGATTACCTCACTTGCGACATTGCTTTCAGTGCAGTTATGCCTCTAAGTCGTGCTTCGACACGTGGGAGATATAGCCGCATCGAGGGCGTTACAGCAGCACCGGTGTTGGCCATCATTTTCATCATTTGTTGTATCAACAGACCCGCATTGCCAGGTCATCTAACAATGCCAAGTCGTCTAACAATGCGGGTTATCCAATCATCTGGCATCATTTTCATCATTTTCATCGTTTGTTGTATCAACAGACCAGCATTATCCAATCATCTGGCAAAATATACCAGGTGCTATTGTTTCTATCTACTTTTAGTATATATTGTTTAATCAAAGAACAATTCATTTGGTCTATATATTTTTATGTGCAGGACAATGATTCATTATAAAGGTGGTGCCATGTTGTGCCTATGGAGTGTGCGTTAGTGATAACCCACAAGTATAGGGGATCGCAACAGTTTTCGAGGGTAGAGTATTCAACCCAAATTTATAGATTCGACACAAGGGGAGCCAAAGAATATTTGAAGGTATTAGTAGCTGAGTTGTCAATTCAACCACACCTGGAGATTAATTATCTGCAACAAAGTGATTAGTAGCACAATAGTATGATAGTTTTGATGATAGCGGCGGTAATGCGGTAATAATAACGATGATAGCGGTGATATTGTAGCGATAACGATAGCGATGGCAGCGCAGAGTAACTTAGCAAGAACAATATAAGATAAATTCGTAGGCATTGGATCGGTGACTCGTTGGATGATATTCATCATGAGACAGTTATAACCTAGGGCAATACTGCACTAGCTCCAGTTCATAAATATAATGTAGGCATGTATACCGTAAATAGTCATACGTGCTTATGGAAAGAACTTGCATGGCATCTTTTGTCCTACCCTCCTGTGGCAGCGGGGTCCTATTGGAAACTAAGGGATATTAAGGCCTCCTCTTAATAGAGAACCAGAACAAAGCATTAACACATGGTGAATACATGAACTCCTCAAACTTCGGCCATCACAGGGAGTGGTCCCGACTATTGTCACTCTGGGGTTGCTGGATCATATCACATAGTAGGTGACTATAACTTGCAAGATCGAATCTAGAACATGGATATAATGGTGATAACATAAACGGTTCAGATCTGAAATCATGGCACCGGGCCCAAAGTTACAAGCTTTAAGCATGGCAAAGTCAAAGAAACATCAATCTCAAACACATAGTGGATACTAGGGATTAAGCCCTAACAAAACTAACCCGATTACATGATGAATCTCATCCAACTCCTCATCGACCAGCGAGCCTACGAAGGAAATACTCACTCCCGATGGGGAGCATCATGGAATTGGCAATGGAGATGTGTTGGTGATCACGAAGATCGAAGATCCCCCTCTCCAGAGCCCCAAACGGACTCCAGATCTGGCCTCCCGATGAAGAACAGAAGACGGCGTCAGCTCCATCTCGTGAAACGCGATAATTCTTTCTCCCTAATTTTTCTAGAAACATGGGATTTAATAGTGTCGGTTTGACGGTCAGCGGGGCCACCAGGTGGGCAGCACCCAGGCGCGCCCTGGTGAGTTGTGCCCACTCAGGTGCCTCATACGCCTCCAACGTATTTATAATTTTTGATTGTTCAATGCTATTATATTATCTGTATTGGATGTTTAATGGGCTTTAGTATGCTTTTTTATATTATTTTTGGGACTAACCTATTAACCGAAGGCCCAGTGCCAGTTTCTACTTTTTTTTGCCTATTTTAGTGTTTTGCAGAAAAGGAATACCAAACGGAATGAAACATTCGCGATGATCTTTCTTGGATCGAAAGCAAACTAGAAGACTTGGGCATGAAGTAGGAGATGTAACGAGGAGGCCACGAGGCAGGAGGGTGCGCCCAGGGGGTAGGCGCGCCCCACCCTCGTGGGCCCCTTGTAGCTCCACCGACCTAGTTCTTCCGCCTATATATACTCTTATACCCTAAAAACATCAGGGGAGCCACAAAACCACTTTTCCATCGCCGCAACCTTTTGTAGTTGTGAGATCCCATCTTGGGGCCTTTCCCGACGATCTGCCGCAGGGGTATTCAATCATGGAGGGCTTCTACATCAACACCATTACTTCTCCGATGAAGCGTGAGTAGTTTACCACAGACCTTCGGGTCCATAGTTATTAGCTAGATGGCTTCTTCTCTCTCTTTGATTCTCAATACAAAGTTCTCCTTGGTGTTCTTGGAGATCTATTCCATGTAATATTCTTTTGCGGTGTGTTTGCCGAGATCCGATGAATTGTGGATTTATGATCAAGATTATCTATGAATATTATTTGGTTCTTCTCTGAATTCTTATATGCATGATTTGATATCTTTGCAAGTCTCTTTGAATTACCAGTTTAGTTTGGCCTACTAGATTGATCTTTCTTGCCATGAGAGAAGTGCTTAGCTTTGGGTTCAATCTTGCGGTGTCCTTTCCCAGTGACAGTAGGGGCAGCAAGGCACGTATTGTATTGTTGCCATCGAGGATAAAAAGATGGGGTTTTCATCATATTGCTTGAGTTAATTCCTCTACATCATGTCATCTTGCTTAATGCGTTACTCCGTTCTTTATGAACTTAATACTCTAGATGCATGCTGGATAGCTGTCGATATGTGGAGTAATAGTAGTAGATGCAGGCAGGAGTCGGTCTACTTGACACGGACGTGATGCCTATGTTCATGATCATTGCCTTAGATGTCATCAGAATTATGTGCTTTTCTATCAATTGCTCGGCAGTAATTTGTTCACCCACCGTAATACATGCTATCTCTAGAGAAGCCACTAGTGAAACCTGTGGCCCCCGGGTCTCTTTTCCGTATTATTGAATCTCATTTACATCTTTCTAGTTTCCAATCTATTATTTTGCAATCTTTACTTTCCAATATATACAACCAAAAATACCAAAAAATTTACTTTATTATCACTATCAGATCTCACATTTGCGAGTGACCGTGAAGGGATTCACAACCCCTTTATCGCGCTGGTTGCAAGTTCTTGATTGTTTGTGTAGGTATTTGGTGACTTGTGCGTCGTCTCCTACTGGATTGATACCTTGGTTCACAAAAACTGAGGGAAATACTTACGCTACTTTGCTGCATCACCCTTTCCTCTTCAATGGAAAACCAACGCAAGCTCAAGAGGTAGCAAGAAGGATTTCTGGCACCGTTGCCGGGGAGATCTTCGTCAAGTCAAGCCCTATCAAGTACCCATCATAAACTCTTCTCCCTTGCATTACATTATTCGCCATTTGCCTCTCGTTTTCCTCTCCCCCACTTCTAAAATGATTTTCGAAAACCTTTGCCTTTTCTTAACCCTCTTCCGTTCGTCTCTTTTTGCTTTCTTCTTGTGTGCTCATTTGTTAGTGTGGTTTGTTGCCATCATGTCTGGAATTGGGGAGGTTATCACTGAAAAAGATATTAGTAATGATGGGGGAAACTTTGATGCTTTTGATAATCCTCGTGGAGAACCTACTATTTTGCACACTAAAAAGTTCCGGATTGGTAGTGGTAATATTATTAGAAAAGGGGTTATTCAAGATTTCTTTACTTGCGCCTGTGCTTTGCCCACTATGGGTGGGTCTATTCTTCATAAAACTAGTAGTCTTGCGGATGCTATATCTTTTCTCGTAGTTGAACTTGGAAGACAATTTATCCACATGCATCCTTGCATACAAAGGATTTTTCTAGAGTTTTCTAATATTGAGCATTCTTCTGTTAAGCGAGCGGCTACCATCTTTCTAGCACATGAGTTTAGATTTATAATGAAAGAGGCTAATGATATTTTTGCGCATTATAGGGTGGATGCCGGCCGTCCTCCCATAGAGGCAATTCTTTTTAATCAAGAAGACATGATGCGTTTATGATCTTTAGATCATGTTGCTTATAATGAAAATCTTAGAAAGAGGGTTCCTACCGATGTTCTCGTTGATAGGATTTCGGAACTCAATGATAATTTTGCTATTCAGAACAACGGGTTGGGATTTCCTCTTGAACAAAGGCTCATGAATTTTTGCCAAAAGAACGCTTATAATGATGAATTGATTGTACAATATGAAGGGCCAAAGGAGGAACCAATTCCTCCCGAGCTTGATCTTGGGGACTTTTGTCCCATTAAATTTAGCCCTTTTGATTACTTTTTCTTGCCACAAAGAAAACTTGCTGATGAACGTAGGGAGTACGAGATGAGTTTTCGCGATTTGCCTTATTATTATTATGGCAATACCTAGATATATTCTTGTTTTTATGCCTAGCTAGGGGCGTTAAACGATAGCGCTTGTTGGGAGGCAACCCAATTTTATTTTTGTTCTTTGCTTTTTGCTCCTGTTTAGTAATAAATAATTCATCTAGCCACTGGTTAGATGTGGTTTTATGTTTTAATTAAGGGACAATTGCATTTTTTTCCCTAGTTGGAACCTACCCACTGGGTTTGCCCTTACTTTTTGACTCTGCTCAGTTTTGCCCTTAGATTTGCCCCCGAGGTCACCGTTTGACTAATACTTTGAAAATTCATAACAAATTCATATGAACTCAAAAAAATGCAAATACGATGTCAAAATTTTCACACAAACATTACCTTTATGTAAATATCATTTGCATGAAGGACAAAAGTACCATTTAAACTACCCGAGTTTGTTAATGTTATTAACATTATTAAAAATAAAATATATAAAAATACTTTTTTCATGAATAAAAATTAAATGCAAATGTAGGTGATGTTCTTTGAACATCCTGATATCTTTTTTGCATTTTCTGAGTTCATATCAACTTGTTATGAATGTTCAAACAACTTTGACCATTATTTTTATACCTCATAACAAGTTGATATGAACTCAGAAAAATGCAAATAAGATGTCAGGATGTTCAGAAAATGTCACGTACATTTGCATGTAATTCTTATTCCTGAAAAAGTATTGTTTATACCTTTTTATTTTTAATAACGTTAATAACATTAATAACCTTAGGTTGTGTAAATGGTACTTTTTCCTGAATGCAAAAGACATACACATGAAGGTAATGTTTATTTGAACATTTTGATATCTTATTTGCATTTTACTGGGTTCATATCAATTTGTTATGAATTTTTAAAGTATTGGTCAAACGGTCAAAGGGCATCCAGGCGACCTCGGAGGAAAATCTAAGGGCAAAACTAAGCAGAGTCGAAAAGTAAGGGCAAAACCCGTGGGTAGGTTCCAACTAGGGGGAAAATGCATTTGTCCCTTTAATTAATGTTTGTGCCAAGTAGAACCTTTGGGAAGACTTGGGTGAAGTCTTTGCGATATTGCTGTAAAAAACAAAAACTTTTGCGCTCACGAGAATAGCTGTCATTTTTATAGAAGAGAGATTTTAGGTTGATTATTTCTGCACAAGATTAATAGAAAAATTCCTCACGTCCACCAATTTATTTCAGAATTTTTGGAGTTACAGAAGTATTCGAAAGTTACAGATTACTATAGACTGTTCTGTTTTTGACAGATTTTGTTTTTCGTGTGTTTTTTGCTTATTTTGATGAATTTATGGGTAGTATCGGGGGGTATGAACCATACAGAAGTTGGAATACAATAGGTTTAACACCATTATAAATAAAGATGAGTTCATTACAGTACCTTAAAGTGGTGGTTTATTTTCTTATACTAACGGAGCTCATGAGATTTTCTATTGAAGTTTTGTGTTGTGAAGTTTTCAAGTTTTGGGTAAGGATTTGATGGATTTTGGAATAAGGCGTGGCAAGAGCCTAAGCTTGGGGATTACCAAGGCACCCCAAGGTAAAATTCAAGGACAACCAAAAGCCTATGCTTGGGGATGCCCCGGAAGGCATCCCCTCTTTCGTCTTTGTCTATCAGTACTTTACTTGAGGCTATATTTTTATTCACCACATGATATGTGTTTTGCTTGGAGCGTCTTGTATGATTTGAGTCTTTGCTTTTTAGTTTACCACAATCATCCTTTCTGTACACACCTTTTGGCAGAGACACGCATGAATCGTGATTTATTAGAATACTCTATGTGCTTCACTTATATCTTTTGAGCTAGACAATATTGCTCTAGTGCTTCACTTATATCTTTTAGAGCACAGCGGTGGCTTTATTTTATAGAAATTGTTGATCTCTCATGCTTCACTTATATTATTTTGAGAGTCTTTTAGAACAACATGGTAATTTGCTTTGGTTATTGTCGGGGCGTGCGTCTCTCTGTGGCCTCGAGCACCTATGGGGCATGGGGGCCCTTCTAGTCCCAAGCAAGGGAGGCGGAGGCGTCTTGTGAGCGGATCGAGGTCGGCCTGGGAGGCAGGCAATTTTACCCAGCCGGGGCTCTCCGGGAGATAAAACCCCTCTCGCTGCTTTGGTGATTGTATTTGATCTTGCTCGAGCATGCGGCGTATGGAGGTGTCGTGGGTGTCGAAATGGACCGAACCCTTCTCGTCGCATGGGCCTCCTTTATAGTCTGAAGGGGCACCAACGGTGGCGGCGTGGGAAGAGGGGGTAGAAAGGTAAAAACGCAGGTTGGTACAACAGTGACCAACAGTGTCTCCTACCTAACTCTGACGGCAGGGGACAAGGGCATTTAATGCCCGTCCGGTTGCCCCAACAATGCAGAGGAGTGACCGTTAAGTGAGTCACCGGTTGCCACGATGGCGTCTCTGTCAGCTCCGCTTGCCACCTCGCCCCGCATGGCTGCGTATTGCCCCGCCACGTGCCCTTGGGGTGGCCTTGTGATGACACGTCGCCGGATGCGCTGGATTTTGGGTGGCAGCCTTGCCGCGGCTCTTCTCTTGCCGGTAAGCAAGCTTGCGGCCGTCGGGCCTTCTTGACGCTTGCGGGCGCCATGATAAGTCTTCTGGTGATGCCTCGGTTGGCCTTCCCGGCAAGCTCCTCTTGCCGGGGCCTTCGTTTTCTTTGGTTAATACTTTGTTCTTGAATGACAGTAATAGAAAACGGTGGAGGGTCTTGGCGGGCGCCCGCAAGCCTTGCCATGGTGTCTTCTTGTTGCCCGTGCACAAGTTCGGGTACTAAGGTACCCCTACTTTACATCTGACAGAGCCCCGGGCTGGGCCATACAGGTGCCGAGCGTTGTTGGGCGGGCCCAAAAACAGGCTGCAGGCGTCCGTGGCCTGGGCCCGCTCAAAATTGGACTCCGTGCCCACCGCGCCCTCCCGCAACGGCACGCGTCGATTGCGGCGTCGTGGGGGACGTGGGTGGTGCGTGCGATCTTTAAGGCATCCACCCCCATGATTACGGGGCAGGGTGAGGTCACTTCATCCGTCGCTCCGGCTTCGCTTTTTCGCCACGCGGCTCCCATGCGTGGGGGGTCGTGGGCGGCGAAGGTGGGAGACAAGGCCGTCACGGGTGGAGACGGCGAGTCGGCCCCGCTCCTCTGCCCTCCTCGTGCCCTGATTGGCCGAGCGGGGCGGCCGAGCCCCCACCTCGCCCTTTAAAAAAGGGCAGAAGGGGACCATAATAATCCCGCACTTCCTCTTCTTCCTTTGTCTTCATCTTCCATTACTCTTCCTCCCATCTGCCATGGAGGGAGGGAACCCCAGTCCTTCATCTGTGGCGGCGAGGGTCGCCACCAGGCAGCGCACCTCTCCCTATCCTGCGCCCGTGGTGGCGGAGTCGACCACGAGGGAAGAGGGAGGCGAGGCCGGACGGGTCGTGGGCGTGGTCGGGCGCTTCGGGAGAGGCGGCGGGGTGGTGCGCCACCCCGTCTCCGCCGGCAGCTCCTCTCCTTGAGGCGGTCCCACCGGGGCGACCCACAGGAGTTCTTCATCAAGCTGCGCCGAGCACCTCGTCGCCGCCTCCGGCTACCGGCGCCGTTCGCGAGCGCGATGGAACCGGATCCTCCCGAGATGTTGGAATTGCGCGCGAGGGCTGCGGGATCAGCGGCACTTTCGAGTTAGTGTCGTATCCCCACCCGGCGTGATGTACTGACCGAGGGTGGAAGGCGTTCGCCGCATCCACAGCTTGACGGCAGGGTTTACCCTCCATTTTAAGTTAATGGAGGCGACCTTCTCGCCGTCAAGGTCTTGAGGACTCCGGCACCGGGCGAGATCTTTGTGTGGACAGCTCCTCCGATGCGAAGGCCCCTCCTCGGCGAGTGGCGAGGAGGGGAGCGGCAACGACGACGAGATGGCGGGTCCGACTAGGCGTCGGACGCTGCCTCGCGCGCCACCGGCGACCCCATCATCTGGTCGCCGCCTTCGAACTCCCCGGGCCGTCTCCTTGGGCGTCTGGCGTGGGGAGGCTGCGAAGAGGAAGAGGGTGGCGGCAAGGCCGTCAAGTCGAATCTGAGGCGAGGTGCCCTCGGCAGCGTCGGCGTCCGCCGCCCGTCTTCAAGCTCGCCTCCGGCGCCTCCGTCTCCGCCAAGCTCTGGCGGCCCCGGAAGTTCTCTTGGTGTCTTCTGGCACCCGTAGCTCACCTAGGCGTCCCTTTTGCCCTCCCCGGCAAGCTTTTCTTGCCGGGGCCTCCTTGACCTACCTCCTGAAGAGAGAAACAGGAGAGGGATTACGGGCATCTTATCTTTTAATTTGTAAGCCTTCGGGCCTTAGTTGCATTTAAAATCTGTAATCCTCTCTATCATGTTTATCATCCTCTATGGACTTGTACTAAATTGGGATGTTTTTTAATGAAAGGAAGGGAGCGTTTGCCGGATTAAGTCCTTTACTTGAGTTTGCGCCTTGTATGTTCCCACCCTACGCTTCTAGGAAACTTGCCGGCGCGAACACGCGTCTTGAGTCTTGAACGTCGGCGGCTTCTTTGGCGGTGTTGCTTCGGCAAGAAACCTTGTCGGGCGATTGCTTGCAGCGCTTGTGTTGTCGAGCGGACTCAGAAACAAATCAAGGGTGCAACTTGGCCGCGACTCGGCTCCCCCGCGCATAGGTTTCTTTTTACAAGGCACACTCGTTCAAGGACGCGGCCCCGCCTCCCTTAGTCCATAAGAGGATGCATGATGAGGGATGAAAAACTTATCTGACACCGCAGCGCCCGGCGACTCTAGCTTGCTGGGGAGAAATCTTGGCATTTGCAGCCCCCGGCAACCCTGGCTCCGCCGAGACCCAGGTGCCGGTGCGCCTTTCCTTGTCCTTGCCGCTGACCCTGCGGTCTCTGGGGATCCCGTCCTGCTACGGAGGAACTTCGATACTTGCAGCCCCCAACGAAGCCGACTTGCCGGAGCCCTCGTACCAGCGCGCCCTTCTGGTTTTTCCTTATTGCTGCTATCATAGTCACGAAAATATTTGAGACAGCGCCGTAGTGAGTTACGCTTTCGTGGCGTGACAGTTGGGCAACGCAATGCCATGCTTCGTCCTTCGTATGTTTACACTCTACGCTTTTAGGGGACTTGCGGTGCATACACGCTTCTTTGAGTGCGGAACGTCGGCAGCCCGCTGGCGGTGTTGCCTCCGGCAAGAAACTTCGTCGGGCTAATTGCAACGCACTTTCATTGTCGAGCGGACTCGGGAGCAAATCAAGGGTGCAATTCAGCCGCGAGTTAGCTCCTCTGCGCACAAGTTTTTCATACGAAGGACGTCCCACGACAAAGTTTGTTATGTTACGTCCTCTCCTTCATTACATAACTTGTACGTTGTTACCCTACGCTTCTAGGTAACTTGCCGACGCTAACACACTTGCTGAGTGCGGAACGTCAGCAGCCCGCTGGCGGTGTTGTTTCCGGCAAGAAACCTTCTCGGGCCAGTTGTAGCGCACTTGTATTGTTGAGCAGACTCGAAAACAAAGCAAGGACGCAACTTAACCACGAGCTGGTTCCTCCGCGCATAGGTTTTTCGTACAAGGGACGAACGCTTGAGGACTATAACATAAAAGATCAGGACTAAAAAGTGCTCTGTACAAAAGCTTGGGTGACTTAGCTTTTCCGTCTTCAGCGGTCCGCCGAGGCCGTGCTTCTCCTTGACCTCCTCCCTTGTATGTTTTCTCCCTCATGCTTTCAGGGGACCCGCCGGTGCAAACACACTTGCTGAGTACAGGACGTCAACAGCCCGCTGGCGGTGTTGCTTCCGGCAGGAAAGACTCGTCGGGCTAGTTGCAGCGCTCTTTCATCGTTGAGCGGACTCGAAACAGATCAAAGGTGCAACCTAGCCACGATTCAACCCTTCTGCACGTGGGTTCTTCATACAAGGTACGGATTCTCAAGGAATACAATTCAAAAGCTTCAGCGGGCGCCTTCTTCGTCCCTCTTGGCGGTGGAGCTCGATGGCGCATTTTCGGCGGCGCAAGCCTCCAAAGGCGTGCTTGCGGAGTAAACACTGAGAGCTGTCCTTGCCGGACTTAGTCTTTGGTTGGTCTGCCTTTGCCTTCTTGCACTTGCCGGCGGAGCTCGATGGTGCGTCCTCGACGGCAGCGCAGCGCTCCGGAGAGGCGCGCTTGCCGGAGTGGACACCAGAGCTGCTCTTGCCGGACTTGACTTTCTTTTTCCCCCGGGGAGCTTCTGTGGCAAGTGGCTTGCTCTCTGCTGCGGCTGCCGCTTCCCGGTAGATCTTGTCGGTGCAGATAAGTGCATCCTTCTTGTCGCCTTGGACAGAAATGACACTTAACGGACCAGGCATCTTGAGCACATTGTATGCATAGTGAGAGGCTGCCATGAATTTGGCAAGCGCTGGCCGGCCGAGTATCCCATTGTAGGGTAATGGGATATCAACAACATCGAATGTGACTCTTTACGTCACGAAGTTCAGCTCGCTGCCAAACGTCCTTGTAGCGTGATCTTCCCTTTGGCTTGCTCCTTCCGGGTTTATCCTTGAAAGGTACCGATCTCTTGAGCTCATTGTCGGGAATCTGGAGCTTCTTGAGCCTTTGCGGAGGAGATCGAGTTCAGGCCGGCTCCGCCGTCAACCAACATCTTCGTGACCTTGAGGTTGCGGATTGCTGGTGAGACCAACATTGGCAAGCACCCGACTGTAGTGATGCGGTCAGGGTGGTCCTCAACGTCGAAGACGATGGGCGTGCCGGACCACTTCAGAGGCTTGCGCGCCTCGATGGACGGCTCCGCGGCACTTACCTCTCGCACCCACTGCTTGAGTTGGCGGTGCGAGGCATGCAGAGAGGCGCCGCCGTCGATGCACAACACCTCTGTTGCCTTCTGAAACTCCTGGTCATCAGTCTCATCTTCCTCCATCTCATCATCCTCATCTTCATCTTCGTCCTTGTCGCGGCCGCGGGGAGGCCTGTCTCCTTGCCGTGGCTTGGCCTTGCCGCGGTGCCCTCCCCGGGCGGGAAGCTTCTTGCCGGATCCTCCGCCACCTCCTTGGGCTCTCTCCTTATCGCGGCGCTCGTATTCGGCTTTATGTAGCTCCGCCATCTGCTCCACTTTCTTGCAGGTTTGGAGATCGTGGCCCTTGGTGCGGTGGATCTTGCAATATCGCTTGCCGGAGCCATTCTGCTTGTCGGCGGCTACGACGGCCTCGCCGGAGTCATCGGCTTTGGCCTTGTCGGAACTGCCTCCGTTGTCGGAATGCTCAATGGCTAGCACATCCTTAGCCTTTCTCTTCCTGTTGTTCCGCCTCCGGTTCTTCCTTGCCGGGGCGGCGTCCTCACTGTCAGATCCTTCTGCTCCTGCAACCTCTCCGGGGATTTTCCTCCCCTCCTCGGCCCGTGCACACTTGTCGGCCAGAGCGTAAAGCTCGCTGACGTCTCTGATCTTGCACATCGCCATCTCCTCCCTCATCCTGCGTTTGCGCACGTTCTGATGAAACACACTGATAACCGCGGCGGGGTGGACGTCTAGAATGTTGCGCTGCACCTGGCTGAATCTCTGTATGTACTTGCGCAGGGGCTCCCCCTCCTGGACGAGCAAGTGGAGGTCACTCTCCTGGCCATGAGGCTTGTGGCCACCCGTGAAGGCGCCGACAAACTGATGACACAGGTCCGCCCATGAAGAGATGGAGCCGTCCGGCAAGTGCATGAGCCAAGATCGGCGTTAGGCTTGAGTACCGGCGGGAAGTAGTTGGCGAGATCTTCTCGTCCGCCCTCCGGCAGCTGCACGCGATGGTGTAGATCTTTGAGAACTCCGACGGGTGTATCCTGCCATCATACTTCTCGCACGCGTCGGCTTGAAGTTCTTGGTTTTGGGCCCTTTGGACTTGCCGCAGCTCACGGGTGAGCGCAGGGCAACCTACGCGTCTGACAAGTCGCTGGTTCTCCGGTGCGTGCATCGTCGACAATGAGCCCAGCCTAGGCTGGTCGATTGACGTCGCGCTTCTCTCCGGCGCTCGATGCGGGTGCGAGCATCTTCGTGTTGCCGTTCTTGGAGGACGTGGCATTGATCGCGGCGAGTTCGTGGGTCCGACGACGCGGTGGAGTCGGCGTCGAGGTTGGTCCGGCGAGCCGGCGATCTTGGCCTTCGGGGCTGGGAGTGCATGGAGGTGGCACCCCCAGCTGTCTTGTCGGCGTCGGCTTGCGCTGGCGCCTGCGAACCTCGATCGCTTAGTCGCGGGGTTTATCGCCGTTAAGCGAAGCCGATGAGGTCAGATATGGTCATCCTCGATCGTCGATCTTGTGCGGCGCGGAGGTAGTCTAAGCAGTGGGCTCGGGCGGCGCTTCCTCTCTTATCTTGGGTGGCGGTGGCGGCGAAGCGGCGAGAGGAACGGATGTGCTTGGACTCCCAACTGGATTGGGAGGTGCAACACCCGTCCGGTGACAGATACCTCGCTTCGCGCCCGGCATGCGGGCGTGCATCGCGACCTCGGCGTCCGCGACCCACCAGGCAGGCCTTGTTCCAGTAGCGAGCACGGTGCTAGGAGCACCGGGCGCTGATGACCTGCACCTCTGGGAAGGTGCGGTGTCTGCCGATCGCCCGGCGCTTGCGGGGCCTTGTTTTGGATCTGGTGACGACGCGAGTCCCACCGGCGGCGCTCCTCCGCGGCGTCCACTCCACCGCCCGTTTGCTCCGGGGTGGTGGCGGAATCGATGTAGACGGAGTGGCCACCTCTGAAGGCTTCTTCTTGGTGGCATGTTGGCGATGACGTTGATGTGGCGCGTGGAGACCGGATCGGATGCTCACGACCTCGGCGCTCCCTACAGCGCGCGCCAAAGATGTCGAAGTCGTCTCTCTGTGGCCTCGAGCACCTATGGGGCACGGGGCCCTTCTAGTCCGGCAAGGGAGGCGGAGGCGTCTTGTGAGCGGTCGAGGTCGGCCAGAGGGGAGGCGGGCAATTTACCCAACCGGGGCTCTCGGGAGATAAAACCCTCTTCTGCTTTGGTGATTGTATTTGATCTTGCTCGAGCATGCGGCGTATGGAGAGTGTCGTGGGTGTCGAAATGGACCGAACCCTTCTCGTGCATGGGCCTCCCTTTATAGTCTGAAGGGGCACCAGCGGTGGCGGCGTAGGAAGAGGGGTAGAAAGGTAAAACGCAGGTTGGTACAATAGTGACCAGCGGTGTCTCCTACCTAACTCTGACGGCAGGGGACAAGGGCATTTAATGCCCGTCCGGTCGCCCCAACAGTGCAGAGGAGTGACCGTTAAGTGAGTCACCGGTTGCCACGATGGCGTCTCTGTCAGCTCTGCTTGCCACCTCGCCCCGCATGGCTGCGTATTGCCCCACCACATGCCCTTGGGGTGGCCTTGTGATGACACGTCGCCGGATGCGCTGGATTTTGGGTGGCAGCCTTGCCATGGCAAGTGCCTTGCCGCGGCTCTTCTCTTGCCGGCCGGCAAGCTTGCCGGCCGTCGGGCCTTGCCGGGACGCGCGGGGCGCCGCGGCAAGTCTTCTGGTGATGCCTCGGTTGGCCTTCCCGGCAAGCTCCTCTTGCCGGGGCCTTCGTTTTCTTTGGTTAATACTTTGTTCTTGAATGGCAGTAATAGGAAACGGTGGAGGGTCTTGGCGGGCGCCCGGCAAGCCTTGCCGCGGGGTGCTGCGAATGCCCGTGCACAAGTTCGGGGTACTAAGGTACCCCTACTTTAGTACACCGACAGTTATAAAATTAGTCCTAATATGATGGGCATCCAAGATGGGTATAATAAAAACTTTCATATAAAGTGCATTCAATACTATGAGAAGTTTGATTCCTTATGATTGTTTTGAGATATGAAGATGGTGATATTAGAGGCATGCTAGTAGAGTAGTTGTAAATTTGAGAGATACTTGTGTTAAAGTTTGTGATTCCCATAGCATGCACGTATGGTGAACCGTTATGTGATGAAGTTGGAGCATGATTTATTTATTGTTTGTCTTCCTTATGAGTGGCGGTCGGGGAAGAGCGATGTCTTTGCCTACCAATCTATCCCCCTAGGAGCATGCGCGCAGTACTTCATTTTGATAACTAATAGATTTTTGCAATAAGTATGTGAGTTCTTTATGACTAATGTTGAGTCCATGGATTATACGCACTCTCACCCTTCCACCATTGCTAGCATCTCTAGTACCGCGCAACTTTCGCCGGTATCATACACCCACCATATACATTCCTCAAAACAGCCACCATACCTACCTATTATGGCATTTTCATAGCCATTCCGATATATATTTCCATGCAACTTTCCACTGTTCCGTTTATTATGACACGCTCCATGATTGTCATATTGCTTTGCATGATCATGTAGTTGACATCGTATTTGTGGCAAAGCCACCGTTCATAATTTTTCATACATGTCACTCTTGAATCATTGCACATCCCAGTACACCGCCGGAGGCATTCACATAGAGTCATATTTGTTCTAAGTATCGAGTTGTAATTCTTGAGTTGTAAGTAAATACAAGTGTGATGATCTTCGTTATTAGAGCATTGTCCCAGTGAGGAAAGGATGATGGAGACTATGATTCCCCCACATGTCGGGATGAGTCTCCGGACGAAAAATAAAAAAATAATAAAAAAGAGGCCATAAAAAAGGCCCAAATAAAAAAATGAGAGAAAAAGAGAGAAGGGGCAATGCTACTATCCTTTTTCCACACTTGTGCTTCAAAGTAGCACCATGATCTTCATGATAGAGAGTCTCCTATGTTGTCACTTTCATATACTAGTGGGAATTTTTCATTATAGAACTTGGCTTGTATATTCCAATGACGGGCTTCCTCAAAAGTGCCCTAGGCCTTCGTGAGCAAGCAAGTTGGATGCACACCCACATAGTTTCTTTTTGAGCTTTCATACACTTATAGCTCTAGTGCATACGTTGCATGGCAATCCCTACTCACTCACATTGATATCTATTGATGGGCATCTCCATAGCCCGTTGATACGCCTAGTTGATGTGAGACTATCTTCTCCTTTTTGTCTTCTCCACAACCACCATTTTATTCCACCTATAGTGCTATGTCTTGGCTCACGCTCATGTATTGCGTGAAGGTTGAAAAAGTTTGAGAACATCAAAAGTATGAAACAATTGCTTGGCTTGTCATCGGGGTTGTGCATGATTAAATACTTTGTGTGATGAAGATAGAGCATAGCTAGACTATATGATTTTGTAGGGATAGCTTTCTTTGGCCATGTTATTTTGAGAAGACATGATTGCTTTGTTAGTATGCTTGAAGTATTATTGTTTTTATGTCAATATTAAACTTTTGTCTTGAATCTTTCGGATATGAACATTCATGCCACAATAAAGAAAATTACATGAATAAATATGTTAGGTAGCATTGCACATCAAAAATTCTATTTTTTTCATTTACATACTCAAGGACGAGCAGGAATTAAGATTGGGGATGCTTGATATGTATCCAACATATCTATAATTTTTGATTGTTCCATGCTATTATATTATCTGTTTTGGATGTTTAATGGGCTTTAATATGCTCTTTTATATTATTTTTGGGACTAACCTATTAACCGAAGGCCCAGTGCTAGTTTCTGTTTTTTTGCCTATTTTATTGTTTTGCCGAAAAGGAATACCAAACGGAGTCCAAACGAAATGAAACCTTCGCAATGATCTTTCTTGGACCGAAAGCAAACCAGAAGACTTGGAGATGAAGTCGGAGACGTAACGAGGAGGCCACGAGGCAGGAGGGCGCGCCTGATAATCCCCAAGTGCAGGGAATCATCGTAGCAATTTCCAAAGGTGGAAGTGATAAGCATGGAGTGTCGAACTCACAAGGAGCTAAAGGTAAGATCAATATTCTCTCAAGTCCTATCGCGCCATCGATCACGACTCTCACGACACACGACGTTTACTTCCAACTAGAAACGAGAAATAATACTATATTGTGGGTATGAAGAGGATAACTTTGTATGATATCAGAGAGCTAAAATATAAAAGTAGGTGCTGTTTTCATAAAGTTAGAATCTATTATTAAATATTATAAATAGCAAGTGTGGAATAATGATGGGTCGATGTGCGGAATTATCCTAGGCAATTGTTAACAAGACCGGTAATCACTATTGCAATTTCATATGACGGAGAGGCATAAGCTAACATACTTTCTATTCTTGGATCATATGCACTTATGTTTGGAACTCTAGCAAGCATCCGCAACTACTAAAGATCATTAGGATAAAACCCAACCATAGCATTAACATATCAAATCCCCTTTATCCCATACGCAACAACCCCCTTACTCGGGTTTATGCTTCTGTCACTCAAGCAACCCACTATAAGCGAATCATGAACGTATTGCAACACCCTACAGCGGGAATCCCTCACGCTTGCTCGACACGGAGGTCACAATAGGACAACACCAAAATAAAACATACAACTCATATCAATCTAGATCATCAATCAACCCAAAGACAAAGGATATCTACTCAAAACATCATAGCACTATAAAAAAATACACTTCCGCGATGATACGTGTTTGTCACAGTAGGTCACGTTTTCTGTCATGCATGTACATCCATGACGGTTTTATGACAAAATCAAGATAGTCATACATGTGCTGTCATAGAAGTGTTCCATGACATTACCAAAATTATCATCATGGAAGTGTCCACTTCCATGACGATAAATCGTGCGTCATACAAGTGCTTTCTCAAGGGTGACCGACACGTGGCATCCACCGTAACGGGACGCCGTTAAGCTATCGGGTCCGGTTTTGGATCCGATAACCCGCTAACAGCCACGACCAATGCCGATTTTCCACATGTAAAATTCTCATTGGCCGACGGAACCACGTGTCAGCTTCGTGTTGGCACATGTGTCACTCATCCAATGGGCGAGATGCGCCTATGATATGTTGACACGTGGACCGGCCCAAAAGTGGCCCATAAAGATTAAATGGGACGGCCCAACTAAAGGCCCACAAGATTTTGCGGACCATAATGGGCCAGCCCAGCTAAAGGCCCACAAGATTTTGCGGACCATAATGGGCGGCCCGACTAAAACCCACAAGATTTTGCAGAACCATAATGGGCGGCCCGACTAAAACCCACAAGATTTTGCGGACCATAATGGCGGCCCGACTAAAACCCACAAGATTTTGCGGACCATAATGGGCCGGCCCAGCTATAGGCCCACGAGATTTCACTGACCATAATGGGTCGGCCCAGCTAAAGGCCCACAAGATTTTGAGGACACTAGTGGGTCGGCCCATTAACACGCTGCCATGTTTTGGGCCAAATGTCGGCCCATATTTGATCCGGTCCATTAACAGCCTGCCATGTTCCGGGCCTAATAAAGGCCCATATGAGATCCGGCCCATTGAAAGCCTACCATGTTCTAGGCCAAATTACGGCCCAGATTAGATCCAGCCCATTAAGAGGCTTTGGGCTAAATTATGACCCATATCAGATTCGCCCGTCAACCGGTGTCGGGGCGGCGGGGCTGAGGACCCGCCATTGCCATGGCACACCTATGGGGCGGAGCCCCTCGTGAAGTCTTGATGCGAGGCGGAGGATCGCGGAGGGCGGATCGAGGCGATCTTGTGGGGCGGATTTTACCCGGCCGGACGCGGTGGGCGCGTAAAACCCTCTTCTTGCTTTGTGTTGTATTGTGCTCGGGAGCTCGAAGAGCTACTGATGGCAGCCTTCGCCCGGCGTGGGAGTTGCCGAGATTGAACCTCCTCCACGTTGTGCATGGGCCTCCTTTTATAGGGCAAAGGGTCACCGAGCAGTGTGTCAGCGTGGGAGGAGGGTAAAAAGCGTAAAGAGGTGGTAGTTGGAGCAGTCGCGAGAACGGTCGACTCTGATTAGCGAGCAGTGGTTTCTACCTACTTTTGACAGAGGGGACAAGAGCATTTAATGCCGTCGCCGTCGACCCCAAAAGTTCCGCTCTTGCGTCTCCGTTTGCCGCGGCGATGGATCCACCACCGTGGAGTGCCACCGCACCCCCATGTTGCCTGACCACCGCCACGCAGCGTCTCGGAAGGGCTTAAGGCGGCAGCGTGGGCGGATGAGCTGAGTCGAACGCAGCGCAGCTCTCCGGCAAGTACCTTGCCGGGTCTTAATCTTGCGGGCAGGGAGCTTGTCGGGTTACAGATCTTGTCGCTCCCGGGCCCTTGCCGGGCGCGTATAAGCGCCGGCGTGTCTTCTATGATGCAATCTTCCGGTTTCCTCGGCGAGCTCCTCTCGCCAGGACCTTCGTGAGTGATGTAGTCTTGAGCACAGAGCGGCCTTCCCGCAAGCTCCTCTTGCGGGGTCTCGATTTTCATCTTGTACACTTTGTTCTTGAATGGCTTGATATGGGCGGGGATGGTCTCCGGCAAGCATGTGGTAGATCCAGTGCGGGAGCTGCAACCGCCCGATGCACAAGTTGGGGTAATGAGGTACCCCTACCTTAGTACACCGACAGAGCCCCGGCCTGGGCCATACAGTGCGAGCAGCTGTTGGGCGGGCCCAAGGCAAGCTGCGGGCATTTGCGGCCCACGTGCGAATCTATTCCGCATCTGCCGCCTCCCCTCCCAAGCAACCGCGCGTCGATTGCGGCGTCGTGGGCGGCGCATCACGATCTTTAAGGCATCCACCCGTGATCGTGGTGCGAGCAGCGTCGCTCCACCCGTCGCCTCGGTTCGCTTTTTCGCCACGCGGCCCTCATGCCGCGGGGGTGCGTGGCGGCGAAAATGGGAGACCGAGCCGTCCGCGGGCGGAGAAGGTGAGCCGGCCCGCTCCTCCGCCTCCTCGCCTCTGATTGGTCGGCGGGCGGTTGAGCCCCACCTCGCCCCTTTAAAAGGGGCGGAAGGGGAGCACAATGGCCACACTCATCCTCTTCTTCCTTCGTCTTCATCTTCATTCTTCTTTCCGCCATGGAAGAAATCCGGTTCCTCGGCGGTGGCGGCGAGGGTCGCCTCTAGGCAGCGCAACTCTCCCTATCCGCTCCCGTGGCGTGAGCCGCCACGAGAGGGAGAGGGAGGGGCGCGGACGCGGGCGAGGCGGGCGTGGCGGCGGCGCCGCGGAGAGGCGGTCGTGGCGTCGCCTCCCGTCTCCTCCGGCGTCTCCGTCCACGATGCCGCACACCGGAGATGACCCACAGGAGTTCTTCATCAAGCTTCGCGGCGCCTCGTCGGCGTCTCCGGCTGCCGGCCCGTTTGCGGGCGATGGGGCGGATCCGCCCGGCGTGATGGAGTTGCGCGAGGGGCTGTGGGATCGGCGGCACTTTCGGGTGGCGTCGTGTCCCCAGCCCGGCGTGATGTTCTTCGGCCGAGGGTGGAAGACATTCGCCGGATCCATAGCAGCGGCGGGTTCACCCTCCATTTCAAGTTGATGGATGGTGACCTCCTCGCCGTCAAGGTCTTGGCGACTCACGGGACCGGGTGAGATCTTTGTGTGGACAGCTCCTCGGATAGCGAAGGCTCCTCCCGGCGAGTGACGAGGAGGAGAGCGACATCGGCGACGAGGGGGATGGCGGGCCCGACTAGGCGTCGGACACCGCTGCCTCGCGCGCCACCGGCAACCCCATCTTCTGGGTTGCCGGCCTCCTGAACTCCCCGGGGCCGTCTCCTTGGCCGGCCGGCGTAGGGAGGCTGTGGAAGAGGAAGAGGGGGATGGCGGCAAGGCCGTTAAATCGGAGTACGAGGGCGAGGTGCCCTCGTCGGCGTGCCGATGTCCCACCACCCCGTCTTCAAGCTCTGCCTCCGACGCCTCCGTCTCCGCCAAGCTCCTGGCCGGCCCCCGGGGTGTTCTCTTGGTGTCTTCTGGCGCCCGTGGCTCTCCGGGCATGCGTTCCCCATGCCCGTCACCTTGCGCAGCTCTGGGGGGCGCAGCGGCGTCACGCCACACTCTCCTAGGCGCTCCTTTTGCCCTTCCCGACAAGCTCCTCTTGCAGGGCCTCCTTCCCAGCAAGCTTTTCTTGCGGGAGCTCCTGACCTACCTCCCTAACTCCCGAGCAGAGAAAGCAGAGAGGGATCACGGGCACCTTATCTTTTAATTTGTAAGCCCTCGGGCCTTAGCGTATTTAAAACTTGTAATCCTCTCTATCATGTTTTTCATCCTCTATGGACATGTACTAGGCTAGGATGTTTTTAATGAAAAGAGGGAAAGCTTGCGGACCGAGTCTTCTACTTGACTTTGTGCCTTGTATGTTCTTACGCTATCGGGAGTTTGCCGGGGCGAAACACGCTTGCGAGTCTTGGGATAACTTCTTTGGCGGTGTCGCGTCCGGCAAACAACCTTGCGGGCGATTCTACGACGCTTAACTTCTGGCGAGGCTCGAAAGCAAGATAAGGATGCAGCAGCACACTTGTGTTTGTTGGCGGATTTGGAAACAAAACAAGCACGCAACTGGACCACGACTTGGTTCCTCCGCGTACGGGTTTTCACAAGACACGTTCGTTCAAAGACGCAGCCCCGCTTTTCCCGGTCCATAGAAGGATGCATGATGAGGGATGGTAAACTTATCTGATATTGCAGCCCCGGCAACTCTGGCTTGCGGAGGCGAATCTGGCGCTTCGCAGCCCCAGCCGACGCTGGCTTGGCGTAACCCAAGTCTTTGGTGCGCTCTTCGGTTTTCCTTGTTGCTGTAATTTCAGCCATGGAAACAGCTGAGATAGATCTGTAACATCTTCATCATTTACATGCATATGTATATAAATCTTAATTGTGCAATGCGATGCCGCGCCTTGCCCTTCGTATGTTTGTACTCTACGCTCTTGGGGAGCTCGCCGGGGCGAACACGCTGTGCGGGACAGCCCGCTGGCGGTGTTGCTTCCGGCAAACAACCTTGCCGGGCCATTCGCGACACTTAACTTGCCGCTGGCGAGCTCGAAAGCAAGGTAAGGTGCAGCAGCACGCTTGTGTTTGTTGAGCGGACTCGGAAACAAAACAAGCACGCAACTGGGCCACGACTTGGCTCCTCTCGCGCTCAAGCCTCTCATACGAAGGACATCTCACGACAGGGCCTGCCACGTTACACCCTCTACTTTACATCCTTTGCGTTTTCACCCCTCGCTTCTAGGGAACTTGCGGCGCTCAACACACTTCTGAGTCGGAACATCGGCAACCCGGCGGCTGGTGTTGCTTCGACAAGCAACCTTGCAGCGTCTAGTCGCGACGCACTTAACTTGCTGAACAGACTCGAAACGAAACAAGGGCGCGAAGCTGGTCGCGGCTCACTTTTAACTCGTTGAGTGTGCTCGAAGCAAAGTAAGGGTGCGGCTATCCACGAGCGAGCTCCTCCAGCGCCTGAGTTTAGCGTACAAAAGGACGAACGCACGAGGGATATAACATGAAAAAGCATAGAACTAAAGGGTGCTCTGCACAAAAGCTCGAGCGACTTAGCTTTTCTTTTTCTCGTTTCTTTGCACTTGTCGGTGGGGCTTGATGGCGCGTCCTCGACGGCAGCGCAGCACTCCGGGGAGGTGCGCTTTGCCGGAACGAGCACCAGAGCTGTCCCCACCAGCTTTAAAGCGCTCCGAGGAGCGACGCTTGTCGGAGTGAGCACCAGAGCTGTCCTAGCCGGACTTGGAGCTCGATGGCGGGTCCTTGACGACAGCGTAGCGCTCCAAGGAGATATGCTTGCCGTTTTGGAGGGTAGCGGGGGCGAGCGGCGCCGGGAACAAGATATGCTCGGACTCCTAATAGCGATAGGAGGAGCTGGGTCCTGCCTCGGCGCTTTCGCTTTGCTCATGCATGGACAGCGGTCCGGAGCATCCCGCGAGCCTCCGACACATTCTTGCCCCAGCATGCGAGTACCACCTCCCGTGGCACGGAGCTGTTGGGCCGTTGTGCGCTGAGATGGACGTGGATCCACGGAGGCCAAAGCACGGTCATCCGTCCTGTCCCTGGATCTGGTGGCGCCGCGAGTACCCTCGCCGGTGTCCACCCTTTCGACGGCGTCCCCTCCGCCCACCGCTGGCTCCGGTGGCGGCGGGTGAGACGCAGACGGGTCTGCAACCCTCGAGGCCCTCGTCTTCGGGGCCATGGCGCAGTTGTCGATGAAGTTGCCGATGAAACTGGAGAGGTTGATGAAGAACGCGGCCGCGCGAACGCCGGATCAGTCGCGCAACCTCGGCGCCCTACTGGCGCGCCAAAGATGTCGGGGGCGGCGGGGCTGAGGACCCGCCGCCTTTGCGGCACCTATGGGGCCGAGCCCCTTCGTGAAGTCTTGATGCGAGGCGGAGGATCTGCGGAGGGCGGTCGAGCGATCTTGTGGGCGGATTTTACCCGGCCGGACGCGGTGGGCGCGTAAACCCTCTGCTGCTTTGTGTTGTATTGTGCTCGGGAGCTCGAAGAGCTACTGATGGCGGCTCGCCCGGCGTGGGAGTTGCCGAGTTGAACCTCCTCCACGTTGTGCATGGGCCTCCTTTTATAGGGCAAAGGGTCACCGACGGTGTCAGCGTGGGAGGAGGGTAAAACGTAAAAGAGGTGGTAGTTGGAGCAGTGCGGGAGCAGTGCAGACTACGATTAGCGAGCGATGGTTTCTACCTACTTTTGACGAGAGGGGACAAGAGCATTTAATGCCCGTCGCCGTCGACCCCAAAAGTTCCGCTCTTGCGTCTCCGTTTGCCACGGCGATGGATCCACCACCGTGGAGTGCCACCGCACCCCCATCTTTGCCTGACCACCCGCCACGCGTCTCTGGAGAGGGCTTAAGGCGGCGCGTGGGCGGATGAGCTGGAGTCTTGAACGCAGCGCGCAGCTCTCCGGCAAGTACCTTGCGGGGTCTTGATCTTGCGGGCAGGGAGCTTGTCGGGTTACAGATCTTGTCGCTCCCGGGCCCTTGCCGGGCGTATAGCGCCGGCGTGTCTTCTATGATGCAATCTTCCGGTTTCCTCGGCGAGCTCCTCTCGCCAGACCTTCGTGAGTGATGTAGTCTTGAGCACAGAGCGGCCTTCCGGCAAGCTCCTCTTGCCGGGTCTCGATTTTACATCTTGTACACTTTGTTCTTGAATGGCTTGATATGGGCGAGGATGGTCTCCGGCAAGCATGTGGTAGATCCAGCTGCGGGGAGCTGCAACCGCCCGTGCACAAGTTGGGGTAATGAGGTACCCCTACCTTAGTACACCGACAACTGGACGCTATGCTTTTGGGCCCACTTGCTAAAGGCCTATTTAGTAATTCGTCCTGATATTAGTTTCGGCATGTTAAAGGCCCGTTTAACATTTCAGCCCTATATTTATTACGGCCTGTTAAAAGCCCGTCATATAGTTGGGCTTAACTATGGCCCGGTTTGCATCCGGCCTGCTCACAGCTGATAATCTGATTGGGCCGAACAAGGACCGAGACAATTTTGGCCTGGTAATGGCCCGTGATGTGATTGGCACAATCATGGGCCAGGGTCTATTTCGGCCTGCTGCCGGCCTGTGAGCTGTTCGGCACGTTTCAGGCCCAACCTACTTTTCAGCCTCCTAAAAGCCTATTGATTTTTCTTTCGAAAATAGGGCCGGTGGTTTACTCGGCCTATTAAAGGCCCGAATCTAGTAGTGGGCCAGATTACATTTAGGCCCGTTAACGAACCAAGATGATGGGGCCCATGATGCGGATCATACATAGTGATTTGCATGATGGCCCGATTATGTACCGTAATTTTACGGTTTGGCCGGTTTACTGCGAAGACGGGATATATATACAGTAAAATAATTGCAACATCGTGAATAAGAAAAAACCTAGACTATACAATAAAGAAATTATGGCATATTACATCCACTGGGCATCAAAGTTCGCCATTATGATAATAAAGCACAAGCAGACAACAGATTACATACACCGGGCATCAAAGATCACCACCAGTGCAAATAAACACACCGACAAAATAATATACAAAACCAGCAGCACTTCAATAAAGTTCAAGAAAGGTTAGCCACCTTTAAACTTCTAGCATAGCGGTGAGCAAGCTAATGAGGCTAGCGCTTGTTTGACACTTATATCCTCCTCACTGTTGAAAGATAAACAAGAAGGCAATGACAGGTTTTGCACATATAAGTATCGTCTTGACAATTCATCACATTTCTTACTAACGAATAAAGTGACCACAGTTTAAAATAGCATTAACACAATATGGTATTATTCGGTAAAGACATGGCGGAAATGACATTACGAAGGAGTTAGCAGCTTCACGACACCACCGGATTCTGGATCAAGAACTCATAAGTATCAATGGTTAGTGTGCTGTCAATTTATCCCATTTCAGATTGCCAAATAAAGAGATGGTTTAAATAATAGTAGAATGATATGACATTGGTCATGGTTAAGACATTGCAGAATATGACATTGTGTTGTAGTGGGTAGGTTCACCACACCACTAGATTACGGATCAAGAACAGAAGCATACATGCAGTGCAAAAGAAGATCACTTGCTCTGTATATATTAATTTACATGGCATGAAGAAGGAACTTGGTTGTACAACTAAAAACTTAAATTGAGAAGGACAAACTTTTGTCTATGAACTACGTAATAAACTTTAAACATGCAATTTGATGCAAACACCAAAAATAAACAACTATTGTAGTCATGCCTAACCAAATATACACAACAAAGTTTGAAGGCTTGAGAAGGACAAACTTACATTATTGGTGAAGACACGCTCTATGAAGCCCTTGTCCATGCTGATGGGGGGGGGGAATTCAAGAAGTTTACCACAGAATCTTCTTCATAAGCATTGCCTTTATTCTACATTTTGTTAAGAGTAAAGATAGATGTGATAATATAAGAAAAAATGGAGAATATTTAAGATAAGATGAAGAGTGATGCTACATAACCAAGTAGCTATAAATGTAAGCACAACAATACAGGCAAAAGGTACAACCAAGAGCAATGTAGAGAACTTCTCAGTACCATCGGTGTTATCCAACCTTATGGTAAGAGTAAATATAGATCTGATGTGTAGAAAATGGAGGGCAAAGGAAAATAAGATGCATAGTGATGGTACATGAACAACTACCTGTCAATATAAGTACACTGACAAAGGACAACAGGTACTTACAAGAATAGTGCAGAGCTAAAAAATTTCATTGGCATTGGATATATTGTAGACTAATGTAACCATTCATATAGATCAGATAATTTGAAGCGAACAATTGATAATCAAGCTATCTGCATACTGCTGTCACATAATGAACCAGGTTTGTATGCAAGTACAGTGATACAGGACAACAGGTACTAACAAGAGCAAAGTAGCAGGCAGCATATTTGCGATATCTTGTCATTCTTTTCAAACCGGAATTCTTCTTCGAGCAGATTTCCTGCAAAAAAGATCCGTAAGACACATGCAGAAAAGTGGAAGTTCAAATTTTCATGCGGTATCATAGACAGTACCTCATCCTGGGAACAAGACCAGTGCATAACAAAGTTTTCCATTCAATGTCTTCTAAATTTAGCATAAGATACTTCACCGAAAATTCGTTTATAGACTTGCCATCAAAGTGTGATTTCCTCAGGTAACACTGATACTGCTGCAATGCTTCCTTGAAAAGCGCAAGAAAGCTTTGCTCGTCATGACTATCTAGATTGAACATCGCCTACTTACAATAATGTAATGTAAATCATTGATGTGTTCAATCAGCAAAAAATAGGAAAATAATCACCATGAATAATAGCACTTACACGTAAGTGGGACATGAAGATGTGAAAATGGTGTTTGTCTTCACTATAATCTTCCCATGATGGGAATATATGCACGGAGTCCCTAACAACATTGAAAGCATTGTCTTTTAAACTGGGGATAACTGGAATGGGGTTCCAATCTGCAGGAATTGGCCGTCTCTGCAGTTGGGATAGGTCTTCGGCCGTTGGACTTGCTTTACTTTTTGCTGGAGTGGGATTTTTCTATGGTACGGTTGCTGCTATGGCAACTGAAATCGGCATACCTTTTGCTAGAGTGCAGGTCCTGTGTGGTGGGGCTAGTGGTGTGGCCAGTGAAGTATGGGTACAGTCTGCTGGAGTCGGTCCTATGTTTTGTGTCACTGGTTGTACATCCAATATAAGTGGGCTGTTGTCTGATTTCTCCGGCACCACCACATTTTTCAAGGACTCTGCTGGTGCTCCTTCAGGTTCGGCAATCACCCTCTTCCTTTTTGATGTCTGATGCACAAGAACAACATTGAGTGGAAAAACATGGTATGATGACAGATGGAATATGTATTGATAATGGATGGGCATGGCATCTCGACATATATGATGAGTAAACTAAGCAGATGGCAGTGCAACAAAGTAGAAGAAATGCAAGACAACATATGCAAGATACACTCAATCAATAAAACCTTGCCAAATTAGAACAAGCACCTTGATGGGTGAACAGGACATGCCATCTGCCTTTGACTCCTCGAGGTTAGAATAGTCATTAGGATCATATTTTGAACAAGAATCAACAGGTGGGGAGCGTATGCATTCCATTGCATCCAGAATGGCACTCGATGCCTTGGTGCCAATTTTGTAAGTCATTGCAGTGTTTAGCTTCAAGAGTGGACAGCTGGTAGTGCGACACAAAGCAGCTACACAGATCATAGTGTAGATATAACGGGAAAAACATAAGCATCAGAGTAAAATCGGCAAAGTGGAACTTGCTGGAATATATGTGCTAGTATTGCCGGTACGGCTAGAAAGGCTTCAGATACTAGCTCTCTTCAACTGAAGGTCTTGATCTTTATTAATATCAGTGTAACTCTCAAAGGCGACACAGCTCCCCGCATTTCCTTGCTATTCTTATAGGATTCAAGTGGGCAGGCCACAACAAATCTTGTTCCTGTGTTTACAAAATCCTACGAATCAAAGAGGCCCGAAGAGTTCAAAGTGTCCATCACAACCGACCATATAGACCTCTATACTGCAAATGTCCCTGCTCATCTTCACTACAAGGAACATATTGTACTATTATCATACTCCCTCCATTCCAAAATATAAGTCTTTGTAGAGATTTCCGCTATGGATCACATACAGATGTATCCAGATACATTTTAGAGTGTAGATTCATTCATTTTACTCCATATGTAGTCCATGGTGGAACCTATACAAAGACTTGTATTTAGGAACGGAGAGAGTACTTATTAAAGAAGAATGGAAGAGGAACATGCTAAAGAAGAGCAGGCAGATTTTGGATAATAAAATGTTCGTTGCGCAGTGCCCACAAATGATGACCCAGAGCGCATTATGAATGCAACTCCCTGTTGTCTCTCTATATGTGGTGCACGTGCTTTTCGAAAGTAAAGTAGGAACATTAGCTGACCAATTAAATGTTATCTGTTTTAGTAATATCAGCATCATATCAGATTCAGTATTTGGGCGACAAGTTTGGAATTATGAGTGGCACATTGTTTAGCTTGATGGATTCGAGAGCGATGCTAGCGAGTGCGATGATGGTCTTGAATATAAAGGCATGTCTGCATGCAAGTCGCGTGACTTTTGTCATTTGGGCCAGTCGACCATTTGAGGTGGTTGGATGAAGATCCTACATCTCCTAACCCTTCTTCTTCCTTGTCTCTGATTCTTCCTATCTGAGAACCTTTGCGGGCAGCTGGCGGACCACGACCCCCACCACCCGTGTTCCTCCGCCACCCCCACCCCCACCCCTGCCCCCACGCGTGTCAAGTTTTCTTTGTTCGGCGAGGCCCAACCACCGCCCCCACAACCATCGTCCCCACCCGAGCCCCTTCCTTCGCACCAGCGAACTCCGGCGAGCTCTGAAAATCGACTGACCCAACTTTGAAATTCAATCTACTGTGATTTAACTAGTGTGGAATATAAAAGGGGAAAACCATAAGCATTGCGAGTATAGTGTTGAGCGTGCCATGACGGATCTGAAGGTGCAAACCGGACAAAGGCAACTTTGCAACCAATGTTTGCTTTCAACTAGCAAGTAAGTGATGGACAAGAAATCAGAGTAAAGCAGTGCGATCTATTTTCTTGCTGCGATAAATAAGTTGAGCAGAATCTGAAAAGTACCGCCTGCAGTGCGGCGCCGTGTATGCATCTGCTGAGAATTTGATGGTGCTGCAGTAGCATTGGCTGTCGGCAGCGTGGAAGCAGATCTAGGAGGGTAGACGGTGGCGGCAGGGAGCGGTGGACGAGACGCTTGTAGGAGTGGCGCCGGCAAGGTGGACGACGGCGGGGATGAAGCGAGAGGACGGGATGCAAGGATCACGGTTTGAAGCCGTGGATGAGAGAGGTTGATCTCTTGTAATGGACGATGGCGTCGGGGTATCAGCTCCGGCATGGTGGAGGAGGACGGCGGTGGATGGGGTGGAGGACGAAGGAGGCTGGGGTGAAGAGGGTGTTTTGGCGCCCATGGAATACGAATGGGGAAATGGAGGGAGAGATGAAGGGCGGGAACCATGTCTTCAGGGCATGCTTGTCTCAAATGCGAGGAATTTTACAAACTTAGCCCCCGTTTCAAATTTCCTACATCACAACAATATTAGTCGGTTGGGGACAGGACGGTAATTTCGCATACACCGAATATTTGCTGACGAGAGTTTGTTTGTGGCGCCCACCGTGTATGAATCGGGGAGGGAGTTGATTTCGGCCGAGGACACACTGTGTGCCACCGTGTATGAATTCGGGTGAGAGGCGGTTATGTCATGTTTGAGTGAAATTACAAACCTACCCCTATCGAAACCTATAGAAATTGAGCCGATAGGCTTTGCGTGGCAGTGATAGGCAGTAATTTCCATCTCGCAGATTTTGGTTTCGGGCGGTTACTGTGACTTTCCCCGTTTCGTTCAAATTTAGCAGAGTGGACGTTTACCATGCCAACTCAATTTGAATCATGTTTGTATTCTATTTTTTTAGGCAGGATCCATTTTTGATTGGAATGAAATTCTATATACATTATTTTTTATATATACTTTCAAATGCACAACAAAGAATTCTACTCCTTTATATGTATAATATGATTTACAAATACAATGGTCTCAAAATCATAAGGTTGAATTCAAAAAATTTAAACCAAATTATGTTCTACTAAAATGTATGGATCAGTAATATCTACATATTAAATAACATAGATGCGCGTGAATTCATATGAGTATGCATGTTTGATAGATAAATTTGGTTTCGAGCGGTTACTGCGACTTTCCCCGCTTCGTTCAATTTTTGCAGAGTGCACGTTTACAGTGCCAACTCAATTCGAATCCCGTTTGTATTCTATTTTTGTTCGGGCAGGATCCATTTTTGATTGGAATAAAATTCTATATACAACATTTTTTATATATACTTTCAAAAGCACAACACCCTTTATACATAAATATGGTTTACAAATGGCATGATCTCAGATTTATAATGCTGTATCCATCAATTTGGATTTTCAAATATTTGAAACCACTTTATGTTGAAATCCAATGTATGCATTCCTTGCTAACTGTCTCCAATTAATGTGTGTTTCATGCGGTTTTTTTTACTTCTCAAACATGTATAATGTGTTTCACACACGCAACATATAGTGTAATCCTGTTTAGACATCAATTGCATATAAACCATGGATTGTTTCTAATTAAAGAATCTATGGATCACTAATATTGATAAACTATATAACATTATACGTGTCCCCAAATTCAAATGGATATGCATGTTTGACACACCAATTTGCGTTATGATATTATCGATGTCGTGATCTCCAGTTTAAATATTTGAATCCTGACAATTAATCTCGTGAGCGCAAAGTTTCTGTTTTTAACAGCAAGATCACATTAACTCTCACCCAAGTCTTCCCAAAGGTCTTACTTGGCACTTTATTGAAACAAAAGCTATAAAACATGATTACTACAATAGCTTAATCATGTAGACACACAAAAACAGTAAGGGTAAATATTGGGTTGTCTCCCAACAAGCGCTTTTCTTTAATGCCTTTTAGCTAGGCATGATGATTTCAATGATGCTCACATAAAAGATAAGAGTTGAAATATAAAAAGAGCATCATGAAGAATATGACTAGCACATTTAAATCCAACTAACTTCCTATGCCTAGGGATTTTGTGAGCACACAATTTATAGGAACAATAGTCAACTAGCATAGGAAGGCAAAACAAGTATAACTTCAAAACTTTAAGCACATAGAGAGGAAACTTGATATTATTGCAACTCCTACAAGCACATATTCCTCCCTCATAATAATTTTCAGTAGCATCATAGATAGCAACTTTGTTCTCATACTCAATTGGAACCTCTTCCGAAATAGTGGAATACTAACTAAAGTTGACACTCTTCCAAATCCACTTTCATAAATATCATACGAAGATTCAACACCCTCCAAGATAGTGGGATCACTAATTCCTAAAGTTGACACTCTTCCAAACCCACTTTAAATTATAGTGTTATTAATACTCCAAAAGATATAAGTGAAGTTCCTGTAGCATTCTACAATTAATATAGACTAGCCAATATCCAAGCTCAAAATATATAAGTGAAGCGCACGAAGCATTCTATAAAACCATACTCAAACGATTTAAGTGAAGCACAAAGAGCAATTCTATAAGATCATACTCAAAAGATATAAGTGAAGCACATGAAGTATTCTATAAATAAATGAAGAGCTATCTCACACTAGCATGATTCTTAAAGAAAAATAAAAACACAAAGGGCACAAACAATGTGAAAAAAACAAAAACCGAGGTATACCGATATTTGTTGAAGAAGAAAGATGGGATGCCGACCGGGGCATCCCCAAGCTTAGATGCTTGAGTATCTTTTGAAATATTTACTTGGGGTGCCTTGGGCATCCCCAAGCTTGAACTCTTGTCTCTCTTTATTCTTCTCACATCGGTAACTCCTCGTTCTTCAAATACTTCATTCACAAAAACTTAAACAAAAACTTTGAGAGATCCGTTAGCGTAATAAAGCAAACTACCACTTTAAGGTACTGTAATTAACTCATTCTTTGTTTATATTGGTGTTAAACCTACTGTATTCCAACTTATCTATGGTTCATACCCTACATACTAGCCATAGGTGCATCAAAATAAGCAAACAACACACGAAAAACAGAATCTATTAAGAAAAGGACAGTCTGTAGTAATCTGGAAGTTTAGTAAACTTCTGTAACTCCAACAATTATGAAATAAATTTGAAAATTTGAAAAATCTGTACAGAATTAATGTGCAAAAAGTTTCAGACCCATTTGACTTTCCAGTAAAAAATGTAAATTCATGCACTACAGCCAAAGTTTCTGTTTTTGTTCTGCACAAAGTAAGCAAGCAATCTTATCATACTAAAACCAAAGCTTGGCACATTATTTTTATAATACAAAGGATATATACATGGGGATAATTATTTACAGAGAAACTTCCATGAAAAATTCTACATTGTTTCCGTGAGCATGAACACGAGTGCTCAAGGTCGACCCTTACTTCTTCAATGCATAACTTTCCAATCACTTCTCTTTTTGAAAAGAGTTTTTATGCATGAGAGGTAAGTAAATATTTTTTTTGGTATTTTCATTCTTTTGAATTTTTTTTGTATGTTTCACCCACAACTAGACAGAAACAAAAAGGAAAAACAAAATCTACTTAGTGAAGAAAGCAAACAAGCACGCACGAGAATATCAACCCCACGCTATTGCTCCCCGGCAACGGCGCCAGAAAAGAGCTTGATAATCCCCAAGTGCAGGGAATCATCATAGCAATTCCCAAAGGTGGAAGTGATAAGTATGGAGTGTAGAACCCACAAGGAGCCAAAGGTAAGATCATATTCTCTCAAGCCCTATCTGCCACTGATACGACTCTACGTGCACCGAACGTTTTCTTCCAACTAGAAACAAGAAATAAAACTGTGTTGTGGGTATGAAGAGGATAACTTTGTATGATGTCGGAGAGCTAAAATATAAAAGTAGGTGCTGTTATCATAAAATTAGAATATATTACTAAATAATATAAATAGCAAGTGTGGAATAATGGTGGATCGGTGTGCGGAATTGTCCTAAGCAATTGTTAACAAGATCGATAGTCATCATTGCAATTTCATATGAGGGAGATGCATAAACTAACATACTTTTCCTACTTGGATCATATGCACTTATGATTGGAACTCTAGCAAGCATCCGCAAATACTAAAGATTCATTAAGGTAGAACCCAACCATAGCATTAAAGCATCAAGTCCCCTTTTATCCCATACGCAACAACCCCCTTACTCGGGTTTAAGCTTCTGTCACTATAGCAACCCACTATAAGCGAATCATGAACGTATTGCAACACCCTACAACGGCAATCCCTCACGCTTGCGCGACACGGAGGGCACCATAAGACAACACCAAAATAAAACATACAACTCGTACCAATCTAGATCATCAATCAACTCAAAGACAAAAGATATCTACTCAAAACATCATAAGATGGCAACAGATCATTGGATCATAATATGTAGCATAAAGCACCATGTTCAAGTAGGGATTACAGCGGGGTACAGGAGAGTGGACCGCGTAAAAGAGATGAGGATGGTGATGATGATGGTGATGTTGATGAAGACGAGCACCGAGGCGATGATTCCCCTCCCGATGGCACTCCGGTGCCACCAAGAGAGAGGAGGAGAGGTTCTCCCCCTTGTGCTCCCTCCTCCATGGCTTTCCCCCTCTGGTCCTTGGCCTTCATGGAGATGATGGCCCCTCCGAGATCCTCCTCCATGGCCCCCGGTGATGATGGCCCCCTCCGGCAGGGTGCCAGAGAGGGCCTAGATTGATTTCTCGTGGCTACAGAGGCTTGCGGCGGCGGAACTTCCGATCTAGGTTAATTTCCAAAGGTTGATTTCTCGTGGCTACAGAGGCTTGCGGCGGCGGAACTTCCGATCTAGGTTAATTCCCAAAGGTTTCTCTATTTATAGGAATTTTTGGTGTTGGTTTCACGTCAAGGGGGTCTTCGGGCCGTCCACGAGATAGGGGGCGCGCCCTAGGAGGGGGGGCGCGGCCCCCTCTCTCGTGGGCAGCCTGGGACTCTTCTGGCCCAACTCCGATGCTCCGTGGTCTTCTTTTGGTCCATAAAAAATCGTAAAAAATTGGCACGTCAATTGGACTCCGTTTGGTATTCCTTTTCTGTAAAACTCAAAAACAAGGAGAAAACAGGAACTGGCACTGGGCTCTAAGTTAATAGGTTAGTCCCAAAAATCATATAAAATGGCATATAAATGCATATAAAACATCCTAGGTGGATAATATAATAGCATGAATACTTCATAAATTATAGATACGTTGGAGACGTATCAAATCCCCTTTAATCTAGATATTTTTCTCATATAGCTATCACTCATGCTTATATAGGAGTATCTCTCTAGACCTATACGCGGTCATCGTCTCTCGGGTATCTCTCGTGCTACATGTATGTCGACAATGATCTTTTATCTTCGTTACACACTGACGGTACTCTCTCCCTCGACCTTCATCACTCTATCTCTCTCTAAGTATATCTCGCTCCCTGCTATGTGTCTCTAACTATGATTCTCCATGTGGAATCTCTTCCTCTCACACAAACACAAAACCTTGTCTCCCGGGGTCTCATTTCTCTCTACTATTCCCCTGTGTGCCAATTGAACATCCCCTCTCACATAGAGATGTCTTTTGCTCCTTAGGTATGAGAATCTACGACTCTTCCTCTTAAATATCTCTTTCTCACACACAAACACAAACTCTGTCTCCCAGGGTCTCATATTTCTCCACCGTTCTCTTGTATGTCGCTCACACACACTCTCTCTCCCTAGAGATATCTTGCATTCCCTCATATGTCTCTCTAGCTATCACTCTCATTGTGAAATATCTTTCTCTCTCGCAGACACAAAGCTCCGTCTCTCGGGATCTCATTTCTCTCTGATATTTGTATGTATGTGACTCACATGCACCCTCTCTCTATGTCTCTCACACCCACACACATAACTCAGCCTTCTGATCCACTCGACTCCTATCTCTAATGCACACTAGCTAGCATCTTTATCTTTCTATTTATCTGTTTCTCCATCAACCTTCTTTCTCGCCCTCACACGTGCTTCCTATCATGCACACTACATATGTATCTCTCTACATGCAGTCAAGTGCCGTTTTTTATCTTTCTCTCTCTCACACACACACATAACTTCACCCTCTGAACCACCCGGCGGTCATCTCCAACACTCAAACTAGCGGATGTCCCTCTAGCTATCATCTCCATCTCTGTATCTATCTGTAGTTTTTCCGTCAACATTTCTTTCTCGCACGCGGTCTTGCTTCCTATCACCCACACTATATATGTCTCTCCATACATGCATTTATAGGTCGATCTCTTTTGCACAATCGTTGTGTCTCACTCCCTATGCTCGCCATAGATGCATGCTCCAGCCCACGCCACTATCTCTTAAAGACAAAAACACATGCTCAATTGCCGGGCCTTCTTCCCTGCACTCTCACATGCATGCATATTGTCATACCGATCCGTCTCTCGTATGTCGTTGATCTTATGACTTGTGTCTTCTTTCTTTTATCTCGATCATGCGCGCGCACACACACACATCCCACGTATACATGTATACCTCTCGCACATGCATGTTCAAGGTCTCTATGTCTCCATACGTAGTTAATTACCCTCAACCCTAACGCCACATCGAATCATTCTCTTCTTGTGTGCACATAACTTCCGCCTAGATGGGTAAAACACACACTCACACTTAACAATCTCCTTCTAGCTACCCCCCTCTCACTCTTCCCCTATATCCCCGAAACTAATAAGACCATCCCTTCGTTTAATTCCCACCTACATGCACCATCGATATATAGTAGTCTTCCTCGGTGTCTCTCGAACAAACGCGTTCTCTCAATGTCGACTCCTCTCACGCGCACACACCTTCTCTTCCCTCCCTACGGGCCTTTTCTCTCTCGCACCCCATCGTTGGTGGCCTCTGCCATACACATCACCTCTCTATGATAAAGCCACACACACTTAAATTACATCCGCCACCGAGGACCCCGCGTCACACACACACACACCCCACCCCTCCCACACAAACACACACACACACACACGCACGCACGCATGCACCCACCCACCCCCCACCCCCCCACACACTGAGACTCCATCACACACACACACACACTAAGACTCCATCTCTCTCTCTCTCTCACACACACATGCGCGCGCGCGCGTGCACTCACCCACCCACCCACCCACCCATACACACACACACACACACTAAGACTCCATCTCAGACACACATGCTCTAGGTGGAGAATTTGTTCCTACCATCCTTCATCCAACCTTACCCGTATGATAAACAATCACCTTAATTTACTTGTATAACATGGACAAATTCCACTTTACTTTAGTAGTTAGAAAACTTATCATCTCTAACCTTATAAAAAACCGAGTTGGTGATGATGGTGTGCCTGCCATCCTGTAATATAGACCGTTCGATCTATATATGATGGATAGAAAGCAAACTTTGATAATTTTACAAAAGATACCCGCACCTCTCTCCACATCCTTATCTCCCACAACCTCATTGCTGAGCAAATTAAAAAGGAAGTCTCTGGAACAATCTAGCATGGTGGCGCTGACGCCTGCCGGCGCCGTCCATCCCCATGCCCCCGCCCAGTCCGACCACCAGTCACCACCATGCTCCACTCCTCCTCACCTTATCTCTCATCTTTCATTTTTTCGATGACATTCTCGAGATACCAATTTTTCGATAAAATTCTCAAGATATCACTAGTTTTTACACATGGGATTACTCCTGCATGGGTCAATCACAACAGGTGTTTTGTAAAAAAATGCATATTGATGTTCCGTGCAAATGCACAAGCATCTTGCTTGTAATTATATAACGCAAATCACGAGCAGGAAGTGACATTTTTTACACAACCATGTTAACATGGCCACATAAATCACTAGCTAAAGTATAATACCATTATACTTATATCCCGATGCAAAAGGTTGAGTACATGTCTGAAGAGTAGAGTAGCACGCACGCACTCTGTCTCTTAGAATCTCACACACACCAGTTACGTGACGCCCACTTAAGCAGACACGTATGTTACAATTTGTGCACCCACGGGTACACGTGATGGTGCATGTTTATTTAAGCCGGATGGCGAACCCAAACAATAGCCGCATTCATTCCCCTCCCGCCGCCTCTTCTCTGGTCGCCGTCGCCTGGTAGCCATGGCCCAGCCGAAGGTAACAACATACGCCATACTCCCGCTAGAGCGGCGCTTTAATTAGGAAATTTTAGTGATCATGCATGCATCTTTTTGTGCTAGCACTCCTATATAAGGGTTGACCGGTCGCTTCTCGCGGATGTGCGTGCTACGTCTTGAGCTTGCGTTGGTTTTCCTTGAAGAGGAAAGGGTGATGCAACAATAGTAGCATAAGTATTTCCCTTAGTTTTTGAGAAGAAGGTATCAATCCAGTAGGAGGCTCCTCAAAAGTCCCACGCACCTACATAAACAAACAAAGAACTCGCAACCAACGCAATAAAGGGGTTGTCAATCCCTTCACAGCCACTTGCGAAAGTGAGATCTGATAGAGATAGTATGATAAGATAAATATATTTTTGGTATTTTATGATATAGATTGGAAAAGTAAAGATGCAAATAAAAGTAGATTGAAAGCTTATATGATAAAAGATAGACTCGGGGGCCATAGGTTTCACTAGTGGCTTCTCTCAAGATAGCATAAGTATTACGGTGGGTGAACAAATTACTGTCGAGCAATTGATAGAAAAGCGAATAATTATGAGATTATCTAGGCATGATCATATATATAGGCATCATGTCCGCGACAAGTAGACCGACTCCTGCCTGCATCTACTACTATTACTCCACACATCGACCGCTATCCAGCATGCATCTAGAGTATTAAGTTCATAAGAATAGAGTAACACATTAAGAAATATGACATGATGTAGAGGGATAAACTCATGCAATATGATATAGACCCTATCTTTTTATCCTCGATGGCAACAATACAATACGTGCCTTGCTACCCCTATTGTCACTGGTAAGGACACCGCAAGATTGAACCCAAAGCTAAGCACTTCTCCCATTGCAAGAAAGATCAATCTAGTAGGCCAAAACAAACTGATAATTCGAAGAGACTTGCAAAGATAACTCAATCATACATAAAAGAATTCAGAGGAGATTCAAATATTTTTCATAGATAAACTTGATCATAAACCCACAATTCATCGGATCTCAACAAACACACCGCAAAAAGAGTTACATCGAATAGATCTCCAAGAAGATCGAGGAGAACATGGTATTGAGATCCAAAAAGAGAGAAGAAGCCATCTCGCTAATAACTATGGACCCGAAGGTCTGTGGTAAACTACTCACAACTCATCGGAGGGGCTATGGTGTTCATGTAGAAGCCCTCCATGGTTGATTCCCCCTCCGGCGGAGCGCCGACGAAGGCTCCAAGATGGGATCTCGCGGATACAGAAGGTTACGATGGTGGAAATAGGTTTTCGTTGGCTCTCTGGATGTTTTCGGGGTACGTGGGTATATATAGGAGGAAGAACTAGGTCGGTGGCCGCCCGAGGGGCCCACGAGATAGGGGGCGCACCCTGTAGGGGTGGGCGCGCCCTCCACCCTCGTGGCCGCCTTGGCTGCTTCTTGGCTTGCACTCCAAGTCCTCTGGATCACGTTCGTTCCACAAATCATGCTCCCGAAGGTTTTATTCCGTTTGGACTCTTATTCCTTTTCTTCGACATTCTGAAATAGGCAAAAAAAACAAGCAATACGGGCTGGGCCTCCGGTTAGTAGGTTAGTCCCAAAAATGATATAAATGTGTAAAGTAAAGCCCATAAACATCCAATAATGGTAATATAATAGCATGGAACAATTAAAAATTATAGATACGTTGGAGACGTATCAGTGCGCAGGCGGTGGAAGAGGAAGAAGGGAAGCGGGCTATGGAGTAACTTTTTTTACCACAATTTCTTAGGAAATTGAGTGCAATAATTGAGTAGTTTTGCAAACTACCAGTACTACACCTGAAACGGTTCAAAACCAATACTCCCTTGCTAGCACGCGCTTCCCGCGTGAAACGGTCAGCGTCGCCTTGGAGCGTCAGTGCCACATTAATGCCTGGCCAGAGCGGAGGCGACCTCTCACTGGCGCCAGGTTTGAAGCAGTGCGACAGCTGAGAGAGCGCTGCTTCCCGGTTCATGCGACTACTCCGCGTCGAGGCTGGCCATAGGCCCTGTTTGGATCCATGGGTTAGAGTTAGTTTGAGCTAGTTGGGGCTCAAATAGCCCTAAAGTATCCAAGCATGAGGGTTAAATTGGAGCAAGTTGCACCGAACCCACCAAAAAAACTATCCCACCCAAGAGGTGCTAATTGGAGATAGTTCTCATTGGGCCCACTAAAAAATCACTTTTCTCTCTCCATCAAGTGCATTTATTGTTGATCTAACCCTGCCACCCAAACACCTCTTTGGCTACAGTTAGTTCAGGTTTAGTCATGAGTTAGTCTAACCTCTAGCTAAGTTAGAGTATCCAAACAGGTGCAGTATAGGACATGCAAGTTGCTCAAAGCATCTGATCAAATTAAATGCGTGAAAGGATCTTTTTTTAAATGGAACGTGAAAGGATCTTCAAATGATATAATTTTCAAATTATATAAAATCATACCAATAGTCAAAGGCATCCTCAAAGAATACATTAGGCCCTATATAAAATCTTATCAATAGTCAAAACCAAGTGTTTTAAACGAGTTCAAAATGAGAAACTGGACCCACTCACGGCACAGCACGCTTGTCTCGTTTGGTCCGTCGGTTAACGCGCTTCCTCTTCTTGGAATAACAATAGAGTACAATACTACTTTTTAGAATGCTCTTAGCATGTTGCTAACATGTGATGAGTTAACGAACCTCAATAGAAGGCAAAAACGCCAGCCCGCTGCACTTTGAGAGAGACAAGGAGCGAGAAGCGATATGGGCTACTGGATTACTAGAGCTAGCTGTCGCATGGAAGCCAAGAAATATGGTGATAGCGTGGGTTAGCCATGTACTAGTATGATGTAACTACACTGGGCTGCCGTGTTTCGTACTCTTCCAGTCCACTTTGGAGATGATTGGTTGATTTTATATCGCTGAAGCATATAAAATATTATGAGTGCAGATGCTCCACCACGAGGTTCCTTGCTCCTTCTCGATCATCGGGAATCTATGTTCTTTCACTCTTCTTTTTTTGACGTGAGCTTTGTTCATCCTTTTGCCAACACGCGAGACCTCTAGCATCAAGGTGCACGTGTCATGCAAGAAAATGGAGATAATCAGATAAGCAGTGCGTAAGTGAGTCGTGCACTTTGATGGCACCTAGTACTATGCAATATTTTTTCTGCTCGATGGCACGTGAATAGTGCATGTACTCAACGACGGAGCACGGGATGGTAGCCATGACATGGTCAACCCTTTTTTGGAGAAAGTACGTACTAAATAACTTTGATGTGTCCCGTCAACTCGCAGAATGACGAGAAGCTTGCTAACTATGCCTTCTCCCTTGTCAACACGGTGGCTCGCAGCATGAGGAGAAACTTCTGCTTACAAGTCGCCTGCCCACCTATAGAACCGCCTCGCGCCGGCCAATTCCTCTCCAAACACCTAGGGAGGCGGTTGAACTGAACAAGTCTAACTTGCTCCAATTTAACCCTCATGTTTGGATACTTTAGGGCTATTTGAGCCCCAACTAGCTCAAACTAACTCTAACCCATGGATCCAAACAGGGCCATAGTTTGGACGAGTCTCCGTCGTGGTGAGCCACACTAACTGCGATGGATATGGATCGTTCCATCTATATGAAGAACACGTGGGACTGGATCTACGAGATGGACATGTACCCAGGAGTGGACGTACGAACCTGAGTAATGTAGCGCAGTAAGTGAAGTAGAAAGGAACGAATAGTATGAACATGTGTGGCATATAGGCATTTGTCTCTTACTAAGTACCACTAAATGTTGTACATGCAATGCACGATGATGTCATGGAGTAAGTGCCTAAGTACTCTACTACTACTATATTAATTGGAGGCACATATTAGCTTTTATATTTGTTTACGTGTATGCCCTGAGACCTTCCAACTAGACGTGTCTTTCTCTCCGGGTCACACTTTGTATCGTTCATACCGCTAGTACTACTACGTGTGGTTTCTGACCCAGAAGTGGAAGGAGTGGAGACGCTCTACCACGCTGTTCATGTCCCACTCCTTTCGCTGACGTGTGGGACATCCAGCACGTGCCATGTTTGGCACTCCTTCGTCGTAAGAGTTGAAACGCTAGCATTCATCAGAAATAAAAAATAAATATAAATCAGTAGTGATACTATACCACGCGGTTTCCTTGCTCCTCCATATCAGAAAGAATACTTCCGTTCGCCAACATGTGGGACGTCGACCATCCTGGTCCACTTGCTGTGCACACAGAACTCCAAGAGAGAGTCACCCCGGTCTTCGTGCCGCAGTAATAATGACTAATGAGCCGTCAAATCACAGGCCCAACTTTTCCCACTTTGAAATTGCTTGAACAAAGGAACCATCATGACTTCATTGAATTCCGCTTCTTGAATAAAACTACTGTACCAGCAGTACTGCCAGCTACAACAGTTACTCCAGCAGAGGCCTCCTTTTGTTCAGAGGATAGGAATTTTATAGGAATATGAAAATCATAGGAAGTGAGATGACATGCATCTCAATTCCTATAGAGAAAGAGATGCCATTTGATGCATAGGATAGGAATTTTTCCATTGAGTCTAGGCTAATGTATTGGTAATTTGCTCTAAAAACTACAGTAGTAACTAGTAGTACTGGTACATGCTCGTACTCAGGCACAGACACACACACTAACTACTAGTACTACTACTTCTCACATGCTGGCCAGACGCCGTCGTTCTCCTTCCTGGATTTGTCGGCGACACCCCACCGTGCTTGGATCTCTGCCGACCTCTCCGCAGCAGCGCATGCGTCCTCTTCTTTCTTGCAGCGGCGGGCCTCTCTTTTCTTGAGTGCTTTCTGACTTTTCCACCCCCTGTGTGTGGCATTGTCCGCCTCTTGCTCTACTGCCCATTCGGCCTTGGAAACTTCAAATTTTGCCCACATAGGTGTGAGGTCGCGAGCGGCGATGAACTCAGCATGACGGGATGCCATCTCTTCCTTACCATTTTGTGTGTGGTCGTGGGCGGCGAGGAACTTGGCGCGGTGGGATGCCATCGCTTCCTTACCGGTTAGTGTGCGGCGCGGTGGCATGAACGAAGCTTGGTGAGAGCTCTGGGGTGGAGTGGCCGGACAGCCATATAGTGCATTGGTTTGTCAAGAGCTCAAGGACAGAAGACGAAGGAAATTTGGATTCCCCTTCAATCCTGGTCATTTATTACCGAGTAAAATGCATTGGTAGTCATTGAACTTGTCTTGATAGCTCACTTTGATCATTGTATATGAGATATGGTGATTATACGGTCACTGGCTCAGCGTATAGCTCCGTATTTGTCTGGTTGACCAGTCAAATAGTCCGCATGCGCCTCATCAGCTCGTGTTCTTTATTTATCTATGCGGGCCTACCTGTCAATGGAGAAAGAAATAAAAACCAAAATTATGCGTATGTGGGGAATCAAACCATGGACTCGTTGCTGCAACGCACACTCGTCAGCCAAATGAAAATGAAATACTTTGCGTCAAACACTGACGCTCACGCTGTCAAACCATGCTAATGCATGCACGTCGCCCTCTCAATCAAAGTCCTGCTCATGGCACAATCAAAATGGCGAGCCCATCACCTGCGCGCCCAGGTGGTGTCTGACATTACTGTTTAGACATTTCATGGAGGCCTACGCAAACGCCAAGCATGTATTCACCTGGCTCAACACCAACAGTCATACTCAGGAGCACCTTGCTCATGTATATCGTCCATCACAATGACAATCTATAAAACAACCTAGCTAGAGAGGGTACTATGGTACAGAGTATGTACTATTGTGAGCGACCGATCATAGTGCCACTGCACATGAGTGTGTGTTTGATCGATTCGTCCATTATTCGTAAGTTATGCATGGTTGTGTGGTGTCTAATGGTGGTCATCGAAGGCTAGCTAGCAACAAGAGCGGTTGCATGGACGCCTGGTTGTCAATACATGCCACATACTCTTCAAAGGCTCGTCATCCATGTGTTCACATTTTACCACCACGCCAGCGTCTGACTGCCCGGGCCTACCGAAACCCCTTCCATCGGTAGCACGCGCTTCTCGCCTGAAACGGTCACCATCTCTCTAGAACGCCAATGCCGCATTCACCGGACTTAACCGCAGGTGCAGTTGGTGTGTCACTAACATGTGGGCCAGATGCCCGTTGGGCCCACATGTCAGTAACCCAACGCACTTGCAGTTAAGTCATTGAAGAAGCATCTGCATTCACGCCCGACGAACCTACTCCGATGCAAGCCAACCATCCATCTGACTCGGCTCATTGCCATTCGCCTGCTATATTAACTTGAGCCCCAACTCCCATCCATAGCCAAAGACCCACACTCATTCTCCTCCTGTCCCTTACTTCTGTCGGCACCACTCCAACCATGGCCTCCTGGCGCTCCAAAGCTCTCTTGGACATACTGTCGTAGGAGCAGATGAAGGACATCGGCGGCTCTGCTCCGGGCATGCTCCAAAGCTCTCTTCGACGTACTGTCGCAGGAGCACACGAAGGAGATCACCTGTACCCCCCGACCGCCCTCCGCCACCACCACCACGAAGCCAGCGCGCGTGCCGGGCGTCACCGGCAGCGAGGAAGAGTAGTACATGGTAGGTCGCCGCCACTCTGATCCTAGGAAGGCCACCGCTACTCCACTCAGTCGACGCCAAGCTTGATGGGTAAACATCTGCGGCCGATTAGCCGCTTGACAACGACGTGGAGGCAAAAATCTTCAGAACCTTGTGCTCCGGAGTAGGAGGTTATCGAGGCGGATGAGGAGGAGGCAAAGGCAATGGCCGGCTTTCTCGGGTTCATTGCCGGACATGGTGGTCGGGCGCCGGCGATCGTTTAGATTAGGTTTGCAGTAGATTTTAGTACGGTTTGTGTGAAATATGTAATGAATTTCGTCCAGTTTGTAGGAAAAGTTTTCGAAATGTAATGAGTTTCATCCAGTTAATTTGAAATTTGCTTTGTTTGCATGAATTTTGTTCGATTAGTTCATATAATTGTCGAAAGGTATGCGGGCAGCATCGGATGGCATCCATCAGTATCCTCGGACAGATGCCGGTGTAAATTCGTGGACCAGCGCTGGAGATGCCCTAACTATCATGCTATAATCGCTAACAGTGCTCCATTATTTGGCAGGGAACAATTCCGTCGATCAAAATCAGATCCGCTGTGTTTCGCACTCCTCCCACGTAAGAGTGTAAACTCTTGCTTACATAAAAATGGAGCAAGTGGACAGCACTGTAGCACGTCATATCACTCAAACTAGCCCGCCTAACGCGCGGGAAAACACCACCCTCGTCATTTTGTTTTGGATTTCTATCAATCGATCGGACAAAAATGTTACGCTTTGCAAGTTCAAAAGGAAAAGGCAGCACACTTATGACTCGTACGTGTCGCACCCCCGACAGTCCGCCTCGCACGCCGCTCACCGGAGGGGACACATGTTGTCTTGCAATTTCACTGACATGTGGGACTGCAATTGAATAAACCGGCGATAGCCGAAATCTAATCCCTCGGCGGGCGTCGGCTGAGAAGAGAGAGACGAGGGAGGGAGAAGAGACCGCCCGCCCGCCGCGCACGGACTCCAAGAAATATATGGTGATAATGTGAGGTGGGCCATGTGGGAGTCCGGACCGCTTCCAAGCCCACTTCTAACCGCCCAGCCCACCAGAACCCCCCACCCCCACACCCCCCGCGCGCTCCCCCCTCAGACACCAGCTGTCCGCATTCATAACAAGTATTACCAGTAAAATACTGGGCTATAAGCCCGCTTATGTGGAGGAGAGAGAGGCATGGACAAAGTCAAGGAGTGGGCTCAGCAAGAGCCCGTCTCTACATGTGCTCCTAGGTATAAAAAACTAATTCTAAAAAAAGAGGCATAAAAAACAATTGTGTCTAAAAAAAGAAAGGTAAAAACATTTGAGAGGAAATAGATAGAGAGAAAGTGAGAAAAAGTTGTAACCTTATAGCCAACCTTATAGTCAACACTATGGTAGTATTACATGAGGAAGGAGGGAGTGGTGCACATGCCAAGTTCACTGGGCTGCCGTGTTTCACACTCCTCCGCCGTAACAGTGAAGACAATAGCTTTCATCAAAAATAAACAATGAATACTCGTTGCTCGTCCTCTATATCAAAAAGAATACTTTCATTCGCCAACATGTGGGACGTCGACCATCCTGGTCCACCTGCCATGCACAAAATTATCCTGGTCCACCCCGGTCGTAGCGCAGTCCCAACCTTTCCCACTTTAAGTTGGTCTGACGAAGGAACCATCATGACTTCGTTGAATTCTGCTTCTTCAAAAAAACTTACTGTACACGTAATACTGCTACCACACGCGAAGACTGGACGACACTGTACCACGTCATATCATTGAAACCCACTAGGCAAAACTATCCCGCCTAGGTCATCTATTTTGGAACGGAGGGAGTACGTCTCTATATTGCTATGATTTTGTGTTGCGTCTCTGTACTTTTGCTATGATTTTCCTACCCTATGAACCAAATGAGGCCTAAATGTATCCGTGTTGACTATTGTCTGATCGATCGCTAAGCCTTCAATTTTAGGAGCTTGGGCTATTGGCCGATCGACGATGGTTAAGTATAAGCGTACCACGAGTTCATCAGCTCCAACGTTTCTCTTCGGTGAGTGTTTTGCAAGTACTATAGCTCGCACAATAGCTAGCCTACTAACACCAAGAATCATCAAACAAGCCTTGCTGATATGATAAACAGTTCAAACTTACATCTAAGCATGCCATATATTACATCAAAAGTTGGTGAGGATACATCTGTTTCCATAACTCGGAGAGGGTTCGCATGATTCACTATCAAACAAAAGTAGCAAGTACCGCCCACACAGGACAGTGCACTAGCCCTAAGATGGTTTGATAACATGCATCGTTCTGGTAATTAAACACAGGGCAATGCAAACTACCCCGAAGGATTAGTGCGACCAACTATTTCTTCTCATCGATCTCTCGGGCAATGACCACAGCACGAGCAGCGGCATGGGAATCTATCGCTGGGGAGATGTCCACAGGACTGACCGTGACATCGGAATTGATCTCTGGGGCGATGTCCACAGGATGGACAGTGGCATCGGAATCGATCTCGGAGGCAATGTCAACAGGACGGACCGTGACATCGAAAACGATCTCTGAGGCGTTGTCCATAGGACGGGTCGCGACATCGGAATCATCAAGGACGTCCACCGGCACCTGCACAACCCTAACATATTAGCAAGCACATTGCAAATAATCAAAAACCACAACTATGGTAAGCCATTATTTTTTACCTTGTGTAGCTCACCGGGGGATCCCATCCCTCCGGGGGCCATCTCCTCGTCCTCGATGGGGGCCATCACCTTGCTAGGGGAATACTGCTTCTCAACGGCGACTATCTCCTCAAACTCGGCCTTGAGCCTTGCATATGTGGCCATTAGAGTTTCTAGGGTAGGCACGGTAGGGCCCTTGCTGTTCTTCCAACTTTCTTTGAGGAGTTCGTCCGCCAACGTCATCAACTCTTTGGCCAGTGCTTGTTTCTTGGAGTTCTTCGTCTCCATGGGTTGGCCCGCCAACATGGTCAACTCGTTGGTCGGTGCTCGCTTCCTGGAGATCGCTGTCTCCAGTGGGTTGTCCACCGGCAACTCTTTGCCTAGTGCTCCAGGATCCATCAATGAACTGACAAACAAAAAGCAATCAAAAGGAAACCACAATCGCAAAGAAAACGGGAAAAGAATAGGCTGTGAGAATCAGTCGGTGCTTCGCAAAAAGAAGATTCTTGGAATGAAAATATAGTAGCATCACTGATTCGCCCACCTTTCCTTTCTCGGTATAGAAGAAAAATGGCAGAAGTGAGTAGCCTGGAGTGAGGTTTTCTTCAAGAAAGGGGAGAAAGGGCTTCAACGAGCGTTCCAGTGAAATGATGGTTGGTTCGTCCAGTCCAACTTCGAGGCCACTTTACCACTGCTGGTAAAGGTGTGGGTTTTGTGATATGACGGGTCATGACTGCCACATCGGGGTGACCAGTGAGTCTCGACTGTAGCACCTTGATGTGATTTGGTGGATGGCACGCGGCCCCGGATGCTTTGATGTCCCGCATGTAGATAGAGCGGTTAGTCATATAGGAGTGCTCAATATTGTGCACCGCGACCAATGCGGAGAGGAAAACTAGAGAACTATGTAATTAATGCATGAGTTTAATTAGGGTAGTTTTGTAAAGTACGAGATACATTCCTCCAATCACAAAATGCCTTGGTTGATGAGATTTGAGATTTGAGCCCTATAAACCGGAAGGGAGGGAGTAGTGCACGCGGTGTAGTCTAGTCACTTGTTGAAATCTCTAGAAAAGAAAATACTCCTTTCCAGTTTACAGGGCTATACTAGCAAGTACTAGTACTACAATAGTGGGCTCAAATAGCAATTTAGTCTCATGCAAGAGCCTGGCTATATGTGTGCTCCAAGGCACCGCACCACGCCCCACCCCTACACAAAGACTGCCATGCGAGGGTTCGCAATTGCCACGTTCGGGTTGCGCTTGGTTCTTCGCCTCTTCGAGAAGACGAACAATGATGTTACTACTACTTCTACTGTATCAAATCCACTGCTGCATGTCCGTCCACCACGTGCAGGAGGGATAGTGTGTAGCGAAAACTTCTCCTAGTACTACCAGCCACCACGCTCATGCGCGAGGGAGGGACGCAACTTCATTGACTTACTGCTCCCGCCTTTGCGTCTATGACAGGTGGGCCCAACAGGTGGGTGGCCCACCTATCATGCAGCCAAAGGCAGGTGCAGTTAAGGCACCGGAGCTCAGTCCAGGAGGGAGAGGGCGTTGTAGTAATCAAACTTCTCGGTCTTGTACGAGTTGACGCAACACATCAAAGCACTGCACTTGATATATTTCAATAATTTGCATTTACCGATGAATTAATTACTCCCTCCGTTCCTAAATATAAGTCTTTTTAGACATTTCAAATGGACTACAACATACAAATGTATGTAGACATATTTTAGAGTGTAGATTCACTCATTTGCTTCATATGTAGTCACTTGTTGCAATCTCTAAAAAGACTTATATTTGGAAACTGAGGGAGTACAACACATGCATGCATGCCATGATTTTCCTTTTGATACTTGCATGTGTTGATTTGATGCACCTTGCCAAATTTTGACTATAAATTTAACTAACCAAATGTTCATGCATGTCACAAAAAATTACGGGGCTGTTTGGATTGTGACTATGTTTGTCTTATGTTGCCACATTATTTTTCCCACACTTGCCACACTTGCCTAACTTGAGTTGCTCAAATTGTTAGACACACTTTGGCTTGCCTAAGGGAATCTTACCACACTTTTTGTGTCTATGACATGTGGGGTTCACTGCTAATAAAAAAAATTCTTGTCTTAGGTGTGGCTAATAAAAAAGACTTATATTTAGGAATGGAGGGAGTAGAAAATATAAATAATAATGCATGTTGGGGCAGCCCACGTTTCCGATAATTTTAGTCGTGGGCTTGTTCACAATTTTTACGAGGGGGTGGTTGTTCATTTAATGGAGGGACTTGTACCAGACTTGAACGAGACAAAGTGCAACCTGCACACTGTAACATCACTTGGAATAAGCGGGTAGATATCTCAAAAAACAATCAACAACTAAAAAAACGGCAACGTGGCACGTACACAATTAAACGATTGTTTTGATGGAGTGAAAAAGGAAAACCACCCCACTACGTATATATAGGCTGGAGCCTCCGCGCTTGCTTGCTAGGGTTGCTCTATTCACACACTCTCATCCTCTCCAGATCTAAACAAGATAGCGGGTGGTAACACTGTCTTTCTCCCTTAAAAACACTGTCTTTCTATTCTCACCACTGGTTACAGATCTGGACGTATCCCCCTCCGTCGGTGAAGGGGAGGAGGGGCAGGGTTTAGGCCATCATCGACAGCGAGGGAGGAGACCCACTGCCGGCCGCACCGTTATCTCTGGTCGAGCGCCGGTGCGGGAGGTCCTCTGATCCCTTCGCTGTTGCCCTAGTGTGGGCAGATCCGGCCTCCCGCCGCCCACCTATCCACATCCCGACGACCTTCAGGTATATCTTCCTTCGAAATCGCCTTAGCTCTACTTTCCCAGCTTGCTATGTTGCTGCATGTGCATCATTTTCTACCTCTCAGCCCCTCTCGATCGGATGGTCCAACGTCACCTATATTTTCTTCTTCTATTATTAGAGGTAAAGCTACTTCATGGTGTCGAATCTTGTACTTGGTTCAAACAAGAAATAAAGTGGGGGTGGGGGAATTTAATATGTACATCAGACTAGGTACAAACAGGAAGGAAAGGGGGTGAAAGTAGTACAGAACGGTCATCCAACCGCTCTCTTGGTTGAAAAGGGAAATATGGGGGTAACGCTGTAAACAGTGGTATGACCACGACTAAATTTGCTATCCACACATAGGAGTAGGTGGCTAGAGTGAACAAAAATGGGACCAACCCAGATATGTTTCTTGGATGTTTGTTTCTCGGGGCAACAAACTATGAATCACCACTTTATGCCCCTGTTTAGGTACATGGTGCTAGACTGCTGGTGCACCCACTGTCCCATACCCTTATACCAAATATTTAGCTGTTCTTAATCTAATTCCCATGGTAAAATGAAGCCATGCCACTGTTATAATCCATGACAAGTTTAGCCAAATGTTTTTGCCTGTAATTGTTTGAGACTCTGACTGTTTCCACTATAGCTTTTTGTGCAAATAGGGATATCCATTTCACCTAGTTCTTTGTTGTGACCTTTTATGCCTTTGCACAAAACACTTCTTAAAAGAAGTGACTTTTGTGCTGTTTAACTGGAATGTCAGAATGGAACAGTTGGTTCATTTCGGTGGAACTACACAAAGGGAGATATGTGTTCCAATCCTCATTATCCATATTGGCACCATAACCTTCCTTTAGGTAAGAATGATATTTAATGCATGTGTTCATCTCTATTTTGCGACTGCCATGAGAAAATAATGCTATTTTTTACAAGTACACTTGTACTCCCTCACTGACAAAACCAATTCTGAAATAGAAGGCCAATCATGTACTTGGTTTAACCAACTTGTGAGGAGAAAGAGAAACAGATCATGAAGAGGAGGAGGAAGAAGAATAAACAGTGCCAAGGTGATCTTGCTGAAGCCAGAGGCCTCATCGAGGCCATTCAAGGGCTCCGGCAACGACTACCTTACATGTGAGACGATCCTCTAGGGAGCCCTTCCACTTCTGCTGTCTCACTTAATTAATTAGGAGTACTTAAGTACCACTAATTTATTGTTACCTAATTTTCCTGTCGGAGTTAAACAAACCTTTAGTAGCACCCTATGTTGAATCATGTACGTGTGTATCTTTGTCTATGTAGGTGAATCATGTGGTGGAGCAGGGAGGGAATATAATTAGTGTCATGACATAATAGTGCTATTGTTTTGCATGTCAATTTATTGCCATTGGTTCAATGAGGCAATGTTTTGCATATTGTCCATCATGAATTTGATGCTACTATTAGAGTAATATGCTAATGTCTTTCTATCCTTTCTCACTAACCTAATGAAGGTTTCACCTTGTTCCTACTTGTGCAAACATGGATCATGTTGTGCCAATCATACATTTTAGTGGAACTACACAAGACAATACAATGACCTGTATGTCAGCCAGTGCTTTAACTCTTCTAGAAGTTCTTGATAATCTTTCGATATAATCTCAGCACTGGTAAACAAGAGTGATTTCAACCATACATTTGAAGTGCACAAAAATATATACTATTGAGTGATTCCAGTGATTGCTTTATCATCTCTTATGGGACTACGTGAATAAGCTTTTTTCCTTAGGTTGGTACGGGCCTAAGGCCTTCATCCATATTAGTTTGCTGTCGTCTCTATTTGTATCATGCTACTGTCATGAGAAACTCCTTTATCTTTGCACGTTAAAGTTTTGCAACCTATGATACATGGCAATGCTTTGAGTGTTGAGCTAATTGGCACTGATTAAATAAACTAATACCTCTCTTTAAGCAAGACTACTATGTTGCTAACTTTACCCATTAAGATAATGAGGGTGCTTCTATTTGTTAGTGTATGTTTCATCAACTAGTCCCACTATTACAGTAATCTCACTCTCTCAATATATGTGCCAACGGGGATCACTACAAAAAAAATACACTTCCGTGATGATACGTGTTTGTCACAGTAGGTCGCGTTTTTTGTCATGCATGTACATCCATGACGATTTTATGACAGAATCAAGATAGTCATACCTGTGCTGTCGTAGAAGTGTTCCATGACATTACCAAAATTATCATCACGGAAGTGTCCACTTCCATGACGATAAATCGCGCATCACAGAAGTGCTTTCGTCAAGGGTGACCGACACGTGGCATCCACCGTAACGAACGCCGTTAAGCTATCGGGTCGGGTTTTGGATCCGATAACCCGTTAACAGCCCCGACCAATGGGAAATTTCCACGTGTAAAATTCTTATTGGCCGAATGAAACACGTGTCAGCTCGTCAGTGGGTCAGATAGGCGCCTATGATATGTCGACCGTGCCACGGCCCACCATCGCCCATTTAGCTTACAAAGCCGCCCATTTGACTTGGTCGAAAGTTAACGGCTGGCCCATGAAAAGCTTGTTAACGGTCTCTTCGCAAATAGCCCATTTTACGGCCCGTTAACTCACGACCTGTTAGGCCCTAAAGGAAATCGGCCCAACAACGTCATGTGGGCCGTCGAATATAACACCAACCCATTTCACTTTCGGCCCATATATGGCCCACGACGTCTTTCGCCCATATGAGGCCTTTCAGATCTTCGCCCTTCTGAGCCCACGGTGACTCTAGCCCATAATGAACAGTAATTTTCTTTGTACCCGTTAACGGCCCGTGATTTACATGGGCCGTTTTTAGCCCGTGTTAGCTTTCGGCCTATTGACGGCCCATACGTTCTTGGGCTCCTTTTTGGCTCTCGATTACTTCCGGCCCATTACTAGCATGTTCCCCTAATGGGCCAAATTTGGCCCATGGCAAGAGTCGACCCGTTACTGGCATGTTCCCCAAATGGGCCAAATTCGACCCATGGCAAGAGTCGGCCCATTACTGGCCTGTTACCCTAATGGGACAAATTCGGCCCATGGCAAGAGTCGACCCGTTTCTGGTCTGTTAACCCGTTGCGCCATTTCCAGCCCGTCCTATATCCTGGCCCATTAACGACCCGTTATGCCTGTGACAGAATTAAGCCTTTGCAGTCCTACGGCCTATTAATGGCCCGTTACCGTGCTGGGCCGATACCAATTACGCCCGATTACGGCCCATGTAGACCCATTTATCCGACGGCCCGAGGCCCACAGATTACAGGCCCATTTATCGAAGGCCCGAGGCCCAGCGATTACAGGCCCATTTATTGACGGCCCGTAGGAGACCCATGGATCCTACGGCCCGTGTATGGCCCATGGTAGTTCGCGCCACTAGCAAACCAGGAAAAGAAGACTAGGAAATAAATAAGGCGAAACTAACGCTAGGCTATTAAAGGCGATTACAGATTACATCCACTCGGCATCAAAGATCGCCACCAAGCAAATATAGGGAACACCCTACACTATACAAAAATGGCTTGCTATTTTCTTGAGACGGTGGCTGCGTTAAGAATAAATTTTGTATCGCACCAAAAAATTACAACTATATAACAAAAGGAAGGTTGGCATAAAACTTAATGCCTAGTAGATAAATGCACCACCGAAGTTGAAGCTCGGTTCATTTGACCGATTTACATTTTCATCTTTGTATTGTCCGATGGAGCACCATAACCCTCGCCTTCATTTCCCCTAGGCTCCTGAACAACATAGCAAATGTCCGATAGTCTGGTTTCAAAACCATGCCTATCTTGACGACATTGAGCAATGTTTCTCCTTGTTTCAGAAAGGGCCTCTGTTAGGGAATGGACTTGTGTCTGGGGCGCAGATACAACATTGATTTGAGCTTGCATATCTTGATCATGAGGCAGTTTGGACGATATTGCCTTAACAACCAACCCAGTATTACGCAGGAACGTGCTTGTGACACTGTTAGTGGACAGGTACTGACCCACTGCAGCAAGAGCTGACATTGCGGTTATAGTTGCCTCGCCACCTTTAGAAGGTGGCGGTTCCACCATTTTTTCCATAGCTCGCTGAAAAGTTGAGGTTTTACATTAGTAGTACGAGCGTAAGATATTAAGGAGGCAGACAAAAGCGAAACAAAATAGCTTTGGTCTGTATACAGAACTTATTCTGCTGAACCTATGTAAAATATTAGTTGTATTTTATTGCAAAGTACATAATAAAACCAGGTTCCAAACATATGACCATGTACCATCGCTAATGTATTGTCTATTTCTTCACATTGTATCGAGGGCTAAGGATAAAGAGATGAAGTTTATAATACGGTAAGCATAGTATGACATCATTCATATCACAAAACAACTGAGAACAGACAAACAGGCAATTGTAACATTGTGTGGGCAAGTCCAGCACGGAACTAGATTACAGGTCAAGATCAAAGGAACATCACTCCTCTCTTCTAAACCTTGTAAGGTGATACGCTAAGACAATTGTGTATAAAATTGAAAAGAGTAATAGACATTGGCTGCAAACCATGCAGTTCAAGGCACAAGTCGAGTAAGTAGTAGTTAAAAGGATGAGGATTAAGGACTTACAACAATGGCTTTGGTGGTGTAGTCATGCCCTTCTTCTTCTTGGTGTGACAGGTCCTTGAAGATTTCCACAACATTTGGTTCAGGTACTTTTTGGTCCTTGCAGGCTTTCCTCTGCATTTCGAACAAGTCAATATAGATCTGATAATATGGTAGAGCAAAAAGAGTGAAACAACATCTAATTACAAGAGCCTCGCAGTGTGCAATATAGCTACGAGATCCTATCGTCTGTTGGAATTTCACTTTCGTACGGTTGGCCTTGTTCTTTGAACAATTCACCTACAAGAAGATAGATTTGTGTGGCACATGTGTAAATAGGACTTCAACATGTGATCGATCACATATATATAATGTACCGATACTTGGATCGCACCGGTGTTTAACAAGGCCCTCCGGTCTTCATCCGATATATTTTCAATCGGAGATGTTTGGGAAAGTTCACGTTAGCCTTGCCTTCAAAGTGAGTTTTCCTCAAGTTATACCGATACTATCGCAGAGCGATCTTGAAAACATGGGTGCAAGCTTGCAGTTGCATCGTCTTGGCTATCCAACTTGAACCTCATCTGTTGAAAATTATGGGAGTCTCATTATCAGCAACCTAGAAAGTATGGAACAGAGCAAGACGATATTACTAGTTTCCATACATAACCATACTTACAGATAAATGGTCGAGGAAGGTGTTGAACTGGGTTTCGTCTTTGTCATTCCTGTACTGAATCCATATTGGGAGGATACGTACATGACACCTAACGGCAACCGCTGCCTCTGATACTAACTTGGCTGACTCTGTAACATCACGTGGCCTTTTTAAACCTGCCTCAAAACGGATCTCCATTCTTCCTCCTCTAGATTTAGTTAACCTATCGAGCATTATCCCTAATGTTTGTTTCCTCTTGCGCCTAGGTGCTAGTCCAACAACGAACATAGGAAGTGTTAGTGTACATCAAACTGTGAGACTACATATAAAGAAGCATGCAACTGTAACTTGACTCCAACAACTACCTTCTTGCTGTTGGAGCTCACGAGGTTCATCTGATATTGCCAACTCGTCTTGTGTCAAGAGTGCTTGGGAAGTAGTGTCAGGTGGCAAGGGAGCTTGGGAACGTGCCGCTAGTTCAGTTGGCGCATGAGTAAGTCGTGCAGCTGGTAGTACTGTGGTAGGTGTTGCAAGAACTAGGGCTGTCTCTGTTTGTTTGGTGGCAGCTATTTGTTTCTGTTTGGCTTTTTTTGCAGCTCGTGTAGCATGGGATGCCGTGTTTCTAGAATTTTCCGCTGGACTTTCAGCTTCTATTGCACCATCAGTACCAGCGGAATATGCAGGATTCACCCGCTTCTCATTCCCTGCCATTCTGTGTTTCTTCCTCTTTCTCTGTGCCATGTTAAGTCAAGCCGACAAGAAAAACGAATAACAATTTAGTTCTTCAGAACAAATTGATGCGTGATGCAGATGAACTGAACTTTGATGTTAGACAACCACATGATATGAGGATGTAATATGTATGAAAAATAGGACGGAAGAGATAACCAGAACTATGATGTGTAAACTAAGAAGAAGACATTTCACCAAATTAGAAGCAATGCAATGGAAGGTAGACACCATATGAAAGATGCTACAAATATTGCTCTGCCAAGTTAATAGTGTCTCATCATAAATGGCGTTTAAACAAATGTGAAGCAGTACAAGAAATAAATCATATGCAAGATGCAAACAACATCACACTACCATGTTAGAGGTCTCTCGTCATTAGTGCCATTGCATATTCACAGCATTGCATATTCACAGCTTATGATGTGTAAACTAAGGAGAAGACATTTCAACAAATTAGAAGCAATGAAAGCTAGACACCATATGAAAGATGCAACGAATATCACTCTACCAAGTTAAAACTGTCTCGTCATAAGTGCCATTTCAACAAATTAGTAGTACAAGCTAGAAAAGAATGTGAGATGTAACCTATATCACACTCCGAAGTCAAACATGTCTTATGATAAGTGATTGTTGCAGGTTACACAACAGTAGTAATTTGATGTAAGAACATGGTGTGATAGGTAGATATTGTATGTTCTAGAAATAGGAACACATGTCTTATTCAAGTATAACTAGCGGAGTGTCCCGCGCATTTGCGCGGCTAGATATTTACTCTGGTTTTTAACTGTTATGTGAACTACATTAGCTTTCATATATAATTGGAAAGAAAAGACAATGTTGTATCCAATAATAGATCATAAAATATAGAATTTAGACTTGGGTAGAAACCCTTGCAATAAGTATGTAATGTTTTCTAAATAACTTTGTTGTGTGAGAACTAAAACTAATGGTATTGAGGTCCCCAATTGTCTTTTTAAATTAATTTTGCATTCATGATTATCCCCAACATCCTTCACGATGTTGATTTCTTGCCTTGATGTACGTCTATCTATTGTAAATTAAATTCTTTCAAATTTTTGACTATCAGTATACATCGATGCGTTGCATCTGTAAAATCTACATGCATCACTCTCTTAATAGAATGCACTCTCATTCTACTTCATCCATGTATCTCTTCAATGTTTCTTTATGGACGGAATTTAAATACCAATCGTAGAGAAAGTTACTGTGACTTTTCTTATATTTTATTCTCTGGCACTTTTTTACATGAAGAGAACTAATTATTGATGATAGATACTCATATCATTTTGATATTCTCTTCAAATCATATCATCACTGACCCTTTTCCATTTGCCATATTTTATTAGTGCAGTGTCATCCATCTTGGCGCTTCCACTATGCTCTAGGTCGCTAGTTTCCTTATCCATCTAATATACCTCTTATTCATTGGCCGTAGATTCATGAAATTTCTTAGGCATTCTTTGGCATTCATTGTTATCATAGGCTTTTCTTACAGTGTAGCGTTGTTTTTCTTGTGTCTATAATTTTAGTACATCTGAACTAAAGAAGACGTGTTTCCTCCAATTTTCTACTATGACAATTGAAATGTTGTGTTATCTTTCTGATATAGGGTCAATCACACATATAAGCATACTGCCATCAACCATTTATTTGTTTGCATAAATGATGCTTGCATGTTTTCTACTTGGTCCGTATTAATTCGTGCACTCTTCGTCTTGGGTTTTTATCAATCACCATTCTTTTGTTGCTTCCCACAATTATTTATGCGCCACTGTTTCTCTGTAGTACTTCTGAGTACCTCTTACACTGATGAACTCATGTGTGTTGTACATTGAGATAAGTTACATATTCTATATTATGGCGCTCTAATAATGTGAAATAAGATTGCAATAATGTTCTCCAACAACTTTAATTATGAGCAAGTCATATTATAGGTCACAGTTCTTGCATAAAAAAATTATTGTAGGACCCAATTTATTATAAATGTATACTTTATCAGCATAGCACCATTTGTTTTATCCCCTAAAAAATGATAGTCAATTTTTTTTCCTTTTTTCTCTTGGTGGCATGATATGATGCTTATCTCTCACGTAGTAGACGGAAGTACTGTCAATACCATCATTTGCATGTACGCATTGTGCATGTACTAATCGGACGTTGTCTCACCCTTATTTTGGGTTTGCATGTACGGCATTGTGTGTATTAAAAAAATTGAACGGCATTGTGCATGTACTAATCGGACGTTTTTTGTGGGTATGTACTAATCGAACGTTGTCTCGCACTTATTTTGGGTTTGCATGCACGGCACTGTGCATGTACTAATCGGACGATTGTCTCACACTTATTTATATTTTGTAAAGTGGATCCCTTGTATGCACGTGCATGTAAGATTTATTAATTTGATCCACACAAAAAAAGATTTACTAATTTGATGACATCATGAGATATAGTATTATGCGGACTCTTCTTTTTCTGACTGATGCTCGGACTCTCCTTTGTGTTGGCCGTCGTAATTTACAATGCCATCATACTTTACTTTTTTTCCCAGAGCCAACATAGGTTATGTCTCGGACATACTATTTTTTTTTACAGAAAAGGCAAAAAAATTGGATGAAAGACATGTCCACTGTTCTTAGGTGGTGTGCTAACTTTTTGTACGTGAGTACATCTACATGTAACGCTATATTTTCTAAATCTCAACCGTTATTATCTGTTTATCAATTTATGGACTATGTATAGATTTCATAAATATTATTTTTCTTATTTTTTTCTTCACAAATTCATACATCAATACAACAGTAATTATTTTAATTATTTATCGACCAAATCCATCACTTTTTTTGCTTTTTTATTTCAGAAGCTGATGCTACACGAAAATCCATCACTTTTTTTTTGCATTTTTGGACGTGTTGCCTCACGCTTGATGTGCTCTCTCGGCCAAAAGATGTCAGGTGCACCCGTCCAGGTCTTTTGTTTTACTCTAGTAATTAGAATCCAAACCTGATTTGCTTACATACTCCCACGTGATGGCATTCTATTCCCTATAGGTTTCCTTTTCTCACACGTTATTCTCTACATTTTTTTTATATGCAAACGTTCGTGAGATACACTTCCATAGTCAGATTACGTGACAGACTTCATGGGTGCCAAACAATGCATGTCTATAATATTTGTATGTAACGGTTACATCTTTAAATCTCAGCCGTTTATAGCTAAAATCAATGATCAAGATAATTAAGCGTATATGGATTAATCTGATGGTTTGCCTTTTGTCTTAAGCATATAATAGATGTGTAAAGTAAGCAGATGGAATTCAGCAAAATTAGAAGCAATACAAACTAGACATCACACATAACATGCAACCACATATAACAGTGCCAAGTTAGAGGGAGCACGAGTGATGCTGCACTAGGGGAGACGTGCTCATCATAAACACAGCTTTGTTGAGTGTCTATGCATGTGTTGTCTTGGAAATCATCTTGGGGGTGTGGAGGAGTAGAAACTGTACATGCCCTTCGTTCGTAAGGAGCACCTTTATCTGCTGCCTTGCTAACTTCCTTCCGCTTTATTGATTTTGAATTGTCAAGTAAAACCGACAAGAAAAACCAATAAAATTCTCTCTTCAGAACTCATTCATGTATGATACTGACAATCACTACTTTGATGTAAGACAAACACATGATACCAGGATGGAATATGTACAAAAAATAGGACAGCATGGCATGTTCACAACTATTTGTGTAAACTAAGCAGAAACCATTCCAGCAAATAAGAAGCAATGCAAGCTAGACACCACATGAAAGATGCAACCAATATGACTCTGCCAAGTTAAAAGCGTCCCATCATAAATGGAATTTCAACAAATTAGAAGCAGCGCATGCTATACATCATATGAAAGATGCAACTAATATCGCACTGCATATACTAAAGGTGTCTGCTACCTCTTGAGCATTGCGTTGGATTTCCCCGAAGAGGAGAGGATGATGCAGCAAAGCAGCGTAAGTATTTCCCTCAGTTTTTGAGAACCAAGGTATCAATCCAGTAGGAGACCACGCACAAGTCCCTCGTACCTACACAAAACGATAGCTCCTCGCAACCAACGCGATTAGGGGTTGTCAATTCCTTCACGGTCACTTACGAGAGTAAGATCTGATAGAGGTGATAAATAATATTTTTGGTATTTTTGGTATAGAGATGCAAAACAAAAAGTAAAAGGCAAAGTAAAAACAAAGCAAGTAATAAAGTAATGGAGATTGATATGATGAGAATAGACCCGGGGGCCATAGGTTTCACTAGTGGCTTCTCTCAAGAGCATAGATATTCTACGGTGGGTGAACAAATTACTGTTGAGTAATTGACAGAATTGAGCATAGTTATAAGTATATCTAGGTATGATCATGTATATAGGCATCACGTCAAAGACAAGTAGATCGAAACGATTCTGCATCTACTACTATTACTCCACTCATCGACCGCTATCCAAAGATGCATCTAGAGTATTAAGTTAAAAAGCAGAGTAACGCCTTAAGCAAGATGACATGATGTAGAGGATAAACTCATGCAATATGATAAAAACCCATCTTGTTATCCTCGATGGCAACAATACAATCGTGCCTTGCTTATACATCCTTTGGGAAAGGACACCGCAAGATTGAACCCAAAGCTAAGCACTTCTCCCATTGCAAGAACTACCAATCTAGTTGGCCAAACCAAAAGGATAATTCGAAGAGACTTGCAAAGATAACTCAATCATACATAAAAGAATTCAGAGAAGATTCAAATATTGTTCATAGATAAGCTGGATCATAAACCCACAATTCATCGGTCTCAACAAACACACCACAAAAAGAAGATTACATCGAATAGATCTCCACGAGAGAGGGGGAGAACATTGTATTGAGATCCAAAAAGAGAGAAGAAGCAATCTAGCTACTAGCTATGGACCCGAAGGTCTGAAGTAAACTACTCACACTTCATCAGAGGGGCTATGGTGTTGATGTAGAAGCCCTCCGTGGTGGATTCCCCCTCCGGCGGAGCTCCGGAACAGGCCCCAAGATGGGATCTCGTGGATACAGAAGGTTGCGGAATTAGGTTTTTGGCTCCTCCTCTGATCGTTTGGGGATAGGTAGGTATATATAGGAGGAAGGAGTACGTCGGTGGAGCAACAGGGGGGCCACGAGGCAGGGGGCGCGCCCCCCACCCTCGTGACCGCCTCTGTTACTTCTTGGAGTAGGGTCCAAGTCTCCTGGATCACGTTCGGTGAGAAAGTCACGTTCTCGAAGGTTTCATTCTGTTTGGACTCCGTTGGATATTCCGTTTCTTCGAAACACTGAAATAGGCAAAAAACAGCAATTCTTGGCTGGGCCTCCAGTTAATAGGTAAGTCCCAAAAATAATATAAAAGTGGAAAATAAAGCCCAATATAGTCCAAAATAGTAGATAAAGTAGCATGGAGCAATCAAAAATTATAGATACGTTGGAGACATATCTGTGTCTCGTCATATTGATTGATGCGGGATACAAAAAAACAATAGTTTTATGTAAGGACATGCTTAATAGACAGATGTACTATGTACTAAATATAGGAAGGCAGGTCACATTAACAGGTATAATGTACTCCCTCTGTCCCATAATGTAAGACGATTTTTGGCACTAATTTAGTGCCGAAAAACATCTTACATTATGGGACGGAGGGAGTATAAGCTAAGCAGACTAGCACATGCAATTTAACCAGATTGGAAGAATTACAATCTAGACACCATATGCAACATGCAACCACATATCACGCTGCCAAGTTAGAGCAAGCACCTGCGATGCTAGTGTAGGGGAAATGTTGTAATCGACTACAGAGCTACATTCACTATCTTCATCTAGCATTTCTGTTTCTTGAGAATCATGTCGGGAGGCTGACGCTGCATTCTCGTCATATAGTCAGGCTATGATTCATTTTCGTCACACAAAGATGTTCCCAAGTTCTATACCCTCGATGACAAGCCAAGCAATTGTTTCATACTTAAATAATCTCAAACTTTTTCAACCTTCACGCAATATATGAGCGTGAGCCATGGATATAGCATTATGGGTGGAATAGAATATGATGATGGGGATTGTGTGGAGAAGACAAAAAAGGAGAAAGTCTCACATTGACGAGGATAATCAACGGTCTATGGAGATGCCCATCAATTGATGTCAACATGAGGAGTAGGGATTGCCATGCAACGGATGCACTAGAGCTATGAATGCTCAACAAAAGAAAACTAGTGGGTGTGCATCCAACTTGCTTGCTCATGAAGACCTAGGGCATTTGAGGAAGCCCATCGTAGGAATATACAAGCCAAGTTCTATAATGAAAAGTTCCCACTAGTATAAAAAGACAACTTATGAGACTCACTACATGAAGAACAAGGTGCTATTTTGAAGCACAATATATGAGACTCACTACATGAAGAACAAGGTGCTACTTTGAAGCACAAGTGTGGAAAAAGAGATAGTAGCATTGCCCTTTTTTTGGGCCTTTTTTTCTTTTGGCCTTTCTCTCTTTTTTTGGGCAATGCTCTAATAATGATGATCATCACACTTCTATTGATTACAACATAAGGATTACAACTCGAAACTTAGAACAAGATATGACTCTATATGAATGCCTCCGGCGGTGTACCGGGATGGTGCAATGAATCAAGAGTGACATGTATGAATAATAATGCATGGTGGCTTTGCCACAAATACGATGTCAACTACATGATCATGCAATGGCAATATGACAAAAGTAATGTATGTCATGATGATGATGATGAAAGTTGCATGGCAATATATCTCGGATGGCTATGGAAATGCCATGATAGGTAGGTATGGTGGCTGTTTTGAGGAAGATATAAGGAGGTTTATGTGTGATAGAGCGTATCGTATCACGGGGTTTGGATGCACTGGCGAAGTTTGCACCAACTCTCAAGGTGAGAAAGGGAATGCAGTGCATCAAGAGGCTAGCAAAGGCGGAAAGGTGAGAGTGCGTATAATCCATGTACTCAACATTAGTCAAAAGAACTCATATACTTACTGCAAAAATTTAGAAGTCATCAAAAATCAAGTACTACGCGCATGCTCCTAGGGGGATAGATTGGTAGGAAAAGACCATCGCTCGTCCCCGACCGCCACTCATAAGGATGTACAAGCCAGGTACACTTCATGTTTCAAACTTGTTACACAACTTTAACCATACGCGCATGCTACGGGACTTGCAAACTTCAACACAAGCATTTCTCAAATTCACAATTACTCAACTAGCACGACTTTGATATTATCACCTCCATATCTCAAAACAATTATCAAGCATCAAACTTATCTTAGTATTCAATTCACTCAAAAGAAAGTTTCACATATCTTGAACACCAAGTATATTAATATTAAGCAAATTACCATGCTATCAATGACTCTCAAAATAATCTAAGTGAAGCATGAGAGATCAATAGTTTCTTTAAAACAAATCCACCACCGTGCTCTAAAAGATCTAAGTGAAGTACTAGAGCAAAAAATTATCACGCTCAAAAGATATAAGGGAAGCACTATGAGCAAAACTATCAAGCTCAAAAGAAATAAGTGAAGCACTATGAGCAAAACTATAACTATCAAGCTCAAAAGATATAAGTGAAGCACTATGAGCAAAACTATCAAGCTCAAAAGATATAAGTGAAGCACATAGAGTATTCTAACAAATTCCAATTCATGTATGGCTCTCTCAAAAGGTGTGTACAACAAGTATGATTGTGGTGAACTAACAAGCAAAGACACAAATAATACAAGACGCTCCAAGCAAAACACATATCACGTGGTGAATAAAAATATAGCTCCAAGTAAATTATCGATGGAAGTAGACGAAAGAGGGGATGCCTTCTGGGGCATCCCCAAGCTTTGACTTTTTGGTGTCCTTATATTATCTTGGGGGTGCCATGGGCATCCCCAAGCTTAGGCTCTTGCCACTCCTTGTTACATAATCCATCAAAAGAATTCACCCAAAACTTGAAAACTTCACAACACAAAACTCAATAGAAATCTTGTGAGCTCCCTTAGAGAAAGAAAACAAAAGACTACTTTAAGGTACTGTAATGAAATCATTCTTTAATTATACTGGTGTTAAACCTACTGTATTCCAACTTCTCTATGGATTATAAACTATTTTACTAGCCATAGATTCATCAAAATAAGCAAACAACACACGCATAACAGAATCTGTCAAAAACAGAACAGTCTGTAGTAATCTGTAACTAACGCAAACTTCTGGAACTCTAAAAATCCTACGAAAATAGGAAGTCCTGGACAATTTGTTTATTGAACATAAGAAAAAATAATCAACGCAAAATCACGTTCCTGTGATTTAAAAAAATTATATTCATGCGCGCAAAGTTTCTGTTTTCAGCAGTCAAATCAACTATCATCGTAGGTTATCCTATAGGTTCTACTTGGCACAAAAACTAATTAAAACATAAAACCACATCCAAACAGAGGCTAGATGGATTATTTATTCCTAAATAGAGGCAAAAACAAAAAAACAAAAATAAAATTGGGTTGCCTCCCAACAAGCGCTATCGTTTAACGCCCCTAGCTAGGCATAAAAGCAAGGATAGATCTAGGTATTGCCATCTTTGGTAGGCAATCCATAGGTAGCTCTCATGATAGATTCATATGGTAATTTTATTTTCTTTCTAGGGAATTGTTCCATGCCCTTCTTCAAGGGAAATTGGAATCTAATATTCCCTTCCTTCATATCAATAATTGCACCAATCGTTCTAAGGAAAGGTCTACCAAGAATAATAGGACATGAAGGATTGCAATCTATATCAAGAACAATAAAATCTATGGGCACATAATTCCTATTTTCAACAATAAGAACATCATTAATTCTTCCCATAGGCTTTTTAATAGTGGAATCCGCAAGATGCAAGTTTAGAGAGCAATGATCAAAGTCACAGAAATCTAGCAAATCACATAAAGTTTTGGAATAGTGGAGAAACTAGCACCCAAATTACACAAGCATGAAACTCATAATCTTTAATTTTAATTTTAATAGTAGGTTCCCACTCATCATAGAGTTTTTTAGGGATAGAAACTTTCAACTCAAGTTTTTCTTCATAAGATTGCATCAAGGCATCAACAATGTGTTCGGTAAAGGCCTTATTTTGACTATAAGCATGAGGAGAATCTAGCACGGATTGCAACAAGGAAATACAACCAATTAAAGATCAACTTTCATAATTAAATTCCTTGAGATCCAAAATAGTGGGTTTAGCAACATCTAGGTTTTTATTTCTTTCAATCCCACTTTCATCAATTTCATCATCAAGATCTAGAAACTCCGAATTCTTAGAACGCCTTCTAGGTAAAGGAAGATCATATTCAGTTTCATCAAGATTCATATTGCAAAACAAAGATTTAATGGGGGACACATCAATAAATTTTAGATCTTCATCTTGATTTTCATAGGAATTGGAAGAACACGCTTTAATAAAGGCATCTTTGGAAGCACGCATCCTAGCGGTTCTTTCTTTGCACTCATCAATGGAAATTCTCATGGCTTTGAGAGACTCATTGATATCATGCTTAGGAGGAATAGATCTAAGCTTTAAAGAATCAATTTCAAGAGAAATTCTATCAACGTTCCTAGCCAAATCATCAACTTTAAGCAATTTCTCTTCAAGCAAGGCATTAAAATTCTTTTGTGAATTCATAAACTCTTTAACACTACTCTCAAATTCAGAGGGCATCTTATTAAAATTTCCATAAGAGTTGTTGTAGGAATTTCCAAAATTATTAGAAGGATTAGTAGGATAAGGCCTAGGATTAAAATTCCCTCTATACGCGTTGCTTCCAAAACTATTCCTACCAACAAAATTCACATCCATAGATTCATTATTGTTCTCAATCAAAGTAGACAAAGGCATATCATTGGGATCAAGAGAAGTATTTTTAGTAGCAAACATCTTCATAAGTTCATCCATGTTTTCACTCAAAACATTAATTTCTTCTATAGCATGCACTTTTTTACTAGAAGATCTTTCGGTGTGCCATTGAGAATAATTAGTCATAATATTATCAAGCAATTTGGTAGCATCTCCTAGCGTAATTTCCATAAACGTGCCTCCCGCGGCCAAATGCAAAAGATTTCTAGGAGCAAAATTCAATCCGGCATTAAATTTTTGTATGATCATCCATAAATTCAAACCATGAGTAGGGCAATTGCGAAGCACCAATTTCATTCTTTCCCAAGATTGGGCAACATGCTCATGATCAAGTTGTTTAAAATTCATAATATCGTTCCTAAGAGTGATGATCTTAGCGGGAGAAAAATACTTAGAGATAAAAGCATCTTTGCACTTGTTCCTAGAATCAATACTATTTTTAGGCAAAGACCAAAACCAAACTTTAGCACGATCTCTAAGGGAAAACAGAAATAACTTCAATTTGACAATATTGTTATCCGTATCTTTCTTCTTTTGCATATCACACAAATCAACAAAATTGTTTGGATGAGTAGCAGCATCTTCACTAGGAAGGCCGGCGAATTGATCTTTCATAACAAGATTCAGCAAAGCGGTATTGATTTCACAAGACTCACCATTATTAAGAGGAGCAATCGGAGTACTAAGGAAATCATTATTATTGGTATTCGAGAAGTCACACAATTTGGTATTATCTTGCGCCATGGCAACAAGTAATCCAACACACAAGCAAACAGAAAGGCAACGGGAAAAAGGCAACGGAAAAGAGAGGGGGAGATTGGGAAAGAGAGGGCGAATAAAACGACAAGGGTGAAGTGGGGCAGAGGAAAACGAGAGGCAAATGGCAAATAATGTAATGCGAGAGGTAGGGATTGTGATGGGTACTTAGTATGGTTGACTTGCTCTTGCGTGAGCCTCGCCGGCAATGGCGCCAGAAATTCTTCTTGCTACCTCTTGAGCACTGCGTTGGATTTCCCCGAAGAGGAGAGGATGATGCGGCAAAGTAGCGTAAGTATTTCCCTCAGTTTTTGAGAACCAAGGTATCAATCCAGTAGGAGACCACGCACAAGTCCCTCGTACCTACATAAAACGATAGCTCCTCGCAACCAGCGCGATTAGGGGTTGTCAATCCCTTCACGGTCACTTACGAGAGTGAGACCTGATAGAGATGATAAATAAGATTTTTGGTATAGAGATGCAAAGAAAAAAGTAAAAGGCAAAGTAAAAACAAAGCAAGTAATAAAGTAATGGAGATTTATATGATGAGAATAGACCCGGGGGCCATAGGTTTCACTAGTGGCTTCTCTCAAGAGCATAGATATTCTACGGTGGGTGAACAAATTACTGTTGAGCAATTGACAGAATTGAGCATAGTTATGAGTATATCTAGGTATGATCATGTATATAGGCATCACGTCCAAGACAAGTAGATCGAAACAATTCGCATCTACTACTATTACTCCACTCATCGATCGCTATCCAAAGATGCATCTAGAGTATTAAGTTAAAAAGAGTAATGCCTTAAGCAAGATGACATGATGTAGAGGATAAATTCATGCAATATGATAAAAACCCATATTGTTATCCTCGATAGCAACAATACAATACGTGCCTTGCTGCCCTTCATCCTTTGGGAAAGGACACCGCAAGATTGAACCCAAATCTAAGCACTTCTCCCATTGCAAGAACTACCAATCTAGTTGGCCAAACCAAAAGGATAATTCCAAGAGACTTGCAAAGATAACTCAATCATACATAAAAGAATTCAGAGAAGATTCAAATATTGTTCATAGATAAGCTGGATCATAAACCCACAATTCATCGGTCTCAACAAACACACCGCAAAAAGAAGATTACATCGAATAGATCTCCACGAGAGAGGGGGAGAACATTGTATTGAGATCCAAAAAGAGAGAAGAAGCCATCTGGTTACTAGCTATGGACCCGAAGGTCTGAAGTAAACTACTCACACTTCATCGGAGGGGCTATGGTGTTGATGTAGAAGCCCTCTGTGGTGGATGCCCCTCGGTAGAGCTCTGAACAGCCTCAAGATGGGATCTCGTGGATACAGAAGGTTGCGGCAGTGGAATTAGGTTTTTGGCTCCTCTTCTGATCGTTTGGGGATACGTAGGTATATATAGGAGGAAGGAGTACGTCGGTGGAGCAATAGGGGGGCCACGAGGCAGGGGGCGCGCCCTAGGGGGGGCACCCTCCTGACCGCCTATGTTACCTCTTGGAGTAGGGTCCAAGTCTCCTGGATCACGTTCGGTGAGAAAATCACGTTCACGAAGGTTTCATTCCGTTTGGACTCCGTTTGATATTTCATTTCTTCGAAACATTGAAATAGGCAAAAAACAACAATTCTGGGCTGGGCCTCCGGTTAATAGGTAAGTCCCAAAAATAATATAGAAGTGGAAAATAAAGCCCAATATAGTCCAAAATAGTAGATAAAGTAGCATGGAGCAATCAAAAATTATAGATACGTTGGAGACGTATCAGTGTCTCGTCATATTGATTGATGCGGGATACAAAAAAACAATAGTTTTATGTAAGGACATGCTTAATATACAAATGTACTATGTACTAAATACAGGAAGGCATGTCACATTAACAGGTATAATGTACTCCCTCTGTCCCATAATGTAAGACGATTTTTGGCACTAATTTAGTGCCGAAAAACGTCTTACATTATGGGACGGAGGGAGTATAAGTTAAGCAGACTAGCACATGCAGTTTAACTAGATTGGAAAAATTACAATCTAGACACCATATGCAACATGCAACCACATATCACGCTACCAAGTTAGAGCAAGCACCTGCGATGCTAGTGTAGGGGAAATGTTGTAATCAACTACAGAGCTACGTTCACTATCTTCATCTAGCATTTCTGTTTCTTGAGAATCATGTCGGGAGGCTGACGCTGCATTCTTTAAATGAGGAGTAGTCCCCTTGCCTGCCTGCCTCGTCATAATTGATAGATGAGGGATACACAAGAACATTAGTTTGATGTAAGAACATGGTTAATACACAGATGTACTAGTATGTACCAAAAACAGAAAGGCATGTCATATTCAAAGGTATAATGTGTAAGCTAAGCAGATGTAATTTAACCAAATTGGAAGCAATACAAGCTAGACATCCGGCTGGAGTGGTGAACATGATCATCTAGGACCTGAGAGCCTGGTGGGAGGCGGGCTGCTTCACCACCATCACGGCTTTTTAGTTGGCTTCCTAGTGATGCCTGTCTTTGCTGGGCTTGTTACTGGCTCGGCCAGTGCCCTGACTAGCTATTTGTCTTCTGGTGCTCACGGGATGGTGGTTCATGTAAAAAATATCTTTCCTTATCTTAATAAAGACCAACTTCGGCCTTTCGAATACAAGCTAGACACCATATGGAACATGCAACCACATATGACACCGTGAAGTTAAAGCAAGCACCTGGGATGGTGGTTCATTGCGAGCGAGGTCATCAACTCCAGAGCAACGTTTACCGTCTCCATCTGCTGACACTGCATCCTTTATAGCGTTGTAATGTGCCGTGCCTAGCCGCGTAGAAAGTTGGCATGACTTGTCTCTTTTCTTTTTTGCTTCTCTCGAGGCAGACTCTGAAATACCCTTGCATAAAAACACAATAGTGAGAGTATGGGTGAAGTGTGTGCAGAACTAGTGCACTGTAAAAGTAGCAAATAGCAGGTGGCTGAAAAATAAATGACAGGAGACATATGATAGCTCTACAACATTGCATGTCAAACAAAATTAGATTCTACTCCGTATGATTTTGTAATATATGAGCACAGGAAATGCAGGTACTCCTCCAGAACACCACCACATGTGGTCATATCTAAGATAACAGTCGACTAAAAATAAATAGGTCAGTCGATTTTTTAATGAACCGTCCGATCTATAAGGAACGGGCAGATGGCCTTCGTCTACCTCCCGCCAGTCACTGTTGACGATCTTTCTCGAACCGCCAGCGACCATCGGCCCAGACCCCTGCCTCCGCCGCCCAGCCCTCCCATCGACCTCACACCACCGCCGTGCTTGGCAGCGCCCCCAGACCATCCCTTTAATCTCGGCCGACCTCCAGATCGGGCGCCAGTAGCTCTAGGCCGCACACGCCCCTAAGATAAACACCAAGGCGCTGCTTCCCCGGCGTAATAGTCGTACTAGCGCCTGTTACGCCGGGGAATGCTTCCATTAATTGGGAATCAACTGGCCAGAAATTGAAATTCAGGGGGTGACAGACCTCTAGCTAAGGTGAAATAGTATATGAGGAGAAACCTTGTGCATCGCGAGTTTACTACGAACATCTAGTATCAAGAAGAAGCGGTCAACTAGTGTCTTCTGTGGGATGAATACCGTGCAAGCAGAGATGTAAGATTTGCACGAATAAGGGAAGAGGAGTACCTTCTTCGGTTGCGGTGTGGTCACCTCCACATGTCGCGCCGATCTTCTTCTTTTACCGGGAAACCGATGTTCGATGGTGCGAGCTTGGGCGAACCCATGGCCAAATTGTTGATCGTGTTGCCGTGGCCGTATGTCGTGAGGGGAAGCAGATCCGAGGCGGCGAAGACGGCGTAGCAGAACAACTCGGTGCGGTGGAGGTGGCGGTTGGAGCGGCAGCGGCGAGGCGCAGACAGCGTGGTTGAACTGCCTCGAACGGACGGCTCGGCCTCGGCTTCAACTACTAGTCGTGGAGGGCGTTGCGGTTGAGGTTGCGGTGGACGACGACGTCGGGGTATCGGCTCCGGCATGATGGAGGAGGGCGACGGTTGATGGGTGGGATGGGGTGGCGGACGGAGGATGCCAGGGTTTCGTGGCTGGTGGAGAGGTAGTTTTGGCACCCATGGAGTACGAATGGGGGGGGGGGAACCATGTTTCGGTCTGGGACGCGCTTGTTTTTGGCTTTTTTGAACAGAAGATAGGACGCGCTTGTTTGAAATTTGGGGAAAGTACAAACTTTGCCCCCCTCTTAAAATTTCGGACCTACTGTGGGTCGGGGGTAGGATGGTAATCCCAGGTGTCCCAAATAGTGGGCGGGAGCGATTTTGGCCACGTGCATGTGTGCTTAGGCGGCCATTGTGTATGAATGTTTTTCGGAGGCGGCTGCGTGGCATCTAGATGAAGCTACAAACCTACCCCGGTTTAGACCTTTGGACGTCGGGCCGGTAGGTTTCACGGGTCGAAGTTATTAGAAAAGTAATTTCCTTGTACTACCAAACATTGGTCTCACGCGGTTTCAAGTAGAGGCTCTTTTAGGCGCTTCGTTGAAATTTTGAAACACAAGCATTCACGTTTAGAGTACTCTTGAACTATGAGGATTGACCTAAATAGACAATGTTATATTTGACCTTGTATGTTTGAAAACCTCATTAAATTATCCGCTTCTTTTTGAAATTTTGACCCTTGAAAATCCTATAACTACGATTATTTTGGAATGGAGGAGCTAAATTTGAATCTATTTTGTACACGACTACATATGCTATTATGTACAAAATCAGAGCAAAGATTGGTGCCCCCATAATTTAGGTATGGTTTACAAATGCCATGATATCAAATTCAAATAATTGAATGGACTTCATGTTGAATTCGATTTTTTTTAAACCACCTTAAGTTGAATCCAAATGTATGCTAGTTCATAGGTAGCTATCTATAATGTCCATTGTGTAACTTTCATATTAATAATGTGCTTTACACACACAACATGAACTATACTCACGTTTATATTCGATTGCTAAAGCGATGCATTCTTTGGAGTTCAAAATACTAACTATGTGGATCAATTGTGTCGAATAATAACATAGACATGCTCAAATTCGATAGAATCTAGATGTCTGATGGATCAATGACCACTCCTTACGCGAATTGCAAATATCATGATCCCATCCTAATATTTGGATACAATTTATATCTTTAATCAATATGTAGAGCAGTATTTTACGTGTAGTTTCACTCTGCATCGGTGGTCTCTCACACATGCTCACACACTCTCTCCCGAGGTGTCTTTCTCGCCCACATGCTCTAGATATAACCCTCCCTCCCTCTCGTAACCATTTACAACTGTTTTCACTAACCTTTATCACAAGCACTCTTCCTCTCGCAAACATACACACGCACAATCCTCATCGACCCTTTCTATATACATGGACCTGCCTACGTGTCTCATGTACGGACATTATCTTTACGCCTGTCTCTCACGCATTGTCTCACACCTCTCTTCCTAATCGACGAGTATGATTCTAGCAGAGCATTTTGTAGGATGCCCCTTAAAGTTAGGTTGGATGAATAGTAATATCAGAGATAAAGGGGTTACCTTAGTCTGAGAACCTAGGGTTACAAATCCTAGCCGACTTTGTCAGTGGACACAGAGTCCTTCACAATTCTGCTATCTTTGTCTTGTATGACTAGTCATCCATGGGTCTTCCTAAATGTGTCATGGGCCGACCAATGTGGAGCAGGACGGAACCAAACGAAGGGCCTCACCTCGACCTACCGGACCTCATGTGGTGACACACCCTCTGCCCCCACGTCTCATTATCTTCTCACACCCACACATACCAACACAAACACCACACACACAGAAAATTTCTCCTGGTGCCTCTATTCCCTCCCCCTTGCATATACACACTCAAGGGAATGGAATCTCTTGTCGTGACGTCATATTCGTCTCTTCCTCTCTAGACCACTCTCATTTCTCGTGCTATCTCTCCCACGCCCCCCGCCGGCCCCTCTATCCATGCCTCTCTCGAATACGTACTACACACACATACCTCTCTAGGCCCCGCCAAATGCACCAACTACACATTCACACATGTTACACCACCTACCCCATTGATCTAAAAAGCCCTCTCTTCATGTTTATTTCGCATACAACATTCCTTTTGAATAAAGTGTGGCCAAAAAATTATTTTAGAGTGTCTACATATATACATTACAAAGTTATATGGAGGAGTATGAACGCTAATTTGCATTGCATGGTGCCCACAATGATATTTGTTCCGCACTGTGAATTTGTATATTTTTATACTATATACAAAGTTAGTCATAATAAAGAGAAACGAAGAGCATCTCTCTCTCCATCGCATACCCCCCCTGTACGCCCCTTTCACGTATGCACACAAAACTATCTCCGGGTCCTCTAAAAGTAAGCCCCCAGAAAATTCACACGTGTTTCATCTTTCTCTCGTGATATATGCAATGACGATCATTGTATTTGATGCGAAAGCACGATACAGACATTGGACTTCATAATCCACTCATTACGGTCACCGTTTATTTTTAGTGGTTATTATACAGTCACGGGCTCACCGTACAACTTTGTATTTGCTCATGACATGACTAGTTGACCAGTTAAATGCTCCACGTGGCACCTCTAGTGTTGCATCAAATTATCTCACTACCATCGTGCCCACCTGTCGACTTGTATCTACTCTACATCTACACTCTTATAAAATACATAAAATACACTCTTATAAAAAACAGAGTTGGTGATGATAGTGTGCCTGCCATCCTGCAATATAGGCCGTCCGATTTATATCTGACGGATAGGAAAGAAACTATGGCAATTTTGCAAAAAGGTACACACACACCTCTCCACATTTGCAAATAAGGCCTTCCCTCGTTCATCCTTTTCTCTCACAAGATAAACAAGTCATACAAATGCATCTTGATGTTACGTGCAACGCACGAGCATCTTGCTAGTAAGAATGAAAACAAACGACAAAAAAATATTTTTACGGTGGTTCGAAGTCATGACCGCGGGCACAACGGACAAGGTGGCCTTGTATTGGTATGCTGAGCCGTCTGTTTTAACACACAGGAGCTGGTGTGGTGATTATACACACACGCACGCATGCACACGAACTGCATCCACGCAACACTCACACAAACAGATGCACCCACGCACGCACGCAACACTCACACGTACACACGTAGCCATGCACGCATGCAACACTCACACGCACACACGCACGCATGCATGAACACACCAGTACACCACACGACCAACACACACTCTCACGCTCAAGTGCTCAACCTACACGTGCATGCGCACACATCAGGCCCTGATAGACACATACACAACCAGGTGATTCCCGCGCACGGGTTGGAGCCTTGTCGCGCCTACGTAAATTTGATTTTATCTGACCTTTTCCCTATGCGAACTGACAGGTGGTACCCACAAGGAACGTGGTCAATTTAACTAGTCAACATGGCGCCACGCAGACTTTTTGGCCGGTCAACAGAGTGCAATCCAATGCTGAACTGTGAGCAAGTGACCGGATAATCACCGCAAAATGTATATAGTGACCGTAATCACCTTATTCTGAAGTTCGGTGACCGTATTACGCTTTTCTCTCTGTAGGCCCTCCAAAACTACATCTCTACACGTTCTCGCATGTTACATCTAACAACTATGCAATACAACACTACTACTACTACACTCTAACACAATAAATCATATGTGTTTTTAGTTTTACTAGATATCATATTGTTACTTATAATTATTCAGTTTGCATACATTAAAATTGCCTTTGAAATGTATGGCGAAGATCATCTACCGCGGGAAAATCCGCCCTTTCTGCTTAATCAGGTTTGTATCGATGGATCGTGCGAAACAACAAAACTATAGTACTATACAAGACAAGTGACAGTTCAACGGGCCGTCGTGTCGCCTACTCCTCCGTCAGAAGAGTGGGCGCTTCGCTTTCATAAATCTTCTAGTCCCTTCCGCCGACATGTGGGACATCAAGCTACCGGGTCCACGTGCCATGCCGGAATACAGTGCAGAGCAGCCGGGGTGAAGCACCCCAGTCATGGCGCCGGCGTAGTAATGAGCAATGAGGCGTCAAATCACAAAGCTGCACCTTTCCCGCAGTTAAGTTGGAGGGACGAAGTAATAATGCTAAAGAAAAGAAGTTGGAGGGACGAAGCAACCATCATTTCACTCGTTGTTGAATCCGCTTCTCCCTCATCTTCTTCAACTTAACCACGTGTTGCTTCTGCCGTTGTTCTGCCTCATGTGGGACGCATATCGGCTTGGTAAAGCACTGACACGTGGGACCGCATGTTAGCAAACCGCCAGGACAATGTGTATAGATAGCACACAGGAGCAAAACCAAGTGGTACGGTTAAGGGCATCCACAATGTGTAGCCAAATGTGAAAATAGCTTTTGGCATCATGGGAACCATTGTGGACGGTGTTGCCAAAGCCAAAAAGATGGAACCGAAGCTCCTTGATTGATTGGTTGAAGGAATAGAAAAATGCAATGTCTCTCCTCTTTCTCCCATGCTTGGATGCATGTTGTACAGTATAGAGCACAAAGTCTAATCCCCTGTCCCTTCTATCACAAATCACAAAGCAGTGAGGCGTCAAATCACAAAGCACGGACGAAGCAACCATCATTTCACTCTTCGCTGACTCCGCTTCTCCATCATCTTCTTCAAGAAACCATCTCACCGCACTAGTACTCCTAGTAGTAGTACTAGTAAAGGACTTCCTGGATGCAAATAAGGCGGTTGTCTCGGCTTGCAGGCGGCACTTGCAAACGACTTACCGTGGTCTCCCTCAATGGTGTTCTCCGTCGTACGCACTTCGCCAAACCACACACAAAAATCGTCGACGTCACCGCAATGGGGAAGGAAGTCAAATATAGTTACTAACTCCATTTTTTTGTCACAAGGCCAGTATATCAAAATTACAATTTGCAAACGGCCACTAACACTAATCGAGGCAAAATTGATGGGGTTAGCAACCAAGGACATTAATATCCCCTACATGCATGCAGAAGTGAGAAGGTTGGTTTGCATGGCACTGCATTAATCAAGCTATGAGGAGTGAGATGGTTAGCTCTTTGGTCTTTCGAGAAAAAAATACGCATTAATTGACACGTGAAACGAGGATTTGTATCGATTAAATCCCGCGAAGGAAAACCCCGCCTTTCTTTTTTAACACTAGTACTCCTAGTACGTACGTACTTATCCTGTTTGGGTCTAGGCCTTGCATTGCCAAACTTCGCCACACATTTTTTGCCAAGCTTGCCTAAAGTTTCCAAAATGAGAAGGAGGTACACTTGCGCCGGCTGTCATGTCGCATCAACCCTCACACGGTCGCTCCTCGCATGCCGCAGATGCACCGCACCCTCACACAATCGCTCCTGCACGCTGCAAACCCAACCAAGGGAACGCATCCTCACTAACACGTGCTGTCGCATGTGAACAAACCAAACTCAGCCATCCTATCGCTGACACATAATTTTCGTTCATAGAGTATGTTTATCCAACCGCATGTTGGGGAGTATCCGTACGGCCCGTGCGGTGGTCTGTTGGGGAAGAAGAAGAGGTGAGGAAGAAGGAAAGAAGGGTTAGGAGATGTAGGATATTCATCCAACCGCCTGAAATGGTAGACTGACCCAAGTAAGGCGACTTGCCTAACGAATATAGTATGTATTAACACAACAAAAGAACCATAAAAACAACAACATAAAGAAAAACTATCACTGCTCGCGGAAAGAGATGGCCTCGTCGTCTTTGGCTGCCGGCGCGAACCAGCCGTCACTGCCGACGTGTGTCTCTGCACCGTGGTTGTCCTCGGCCTCCAGCTACTCGTTCAAGCGGAGCGTGCGGGTGCTCTGCACGGACGAGAGCACAACCCGGTTCAAGTCGAGGACGTCCGGTTCGGCCTGTAGGAGGGCCTCGATGGAAGCGGCATCCGCGCGCTCCGCGTCAAGTCGAGCCTCTGCCGCCCGGTTCAAGTCCAGGACGTCCGGTTCTACCTGTAGGAGGGCGTCGATGAGAGCGGCATCCGTGCGCTCTGCGTCGAGTCGAGCCTCTGCCACCCGGTTCATGTCCAGGACGTCCGGTTCCGCCTGCAGGAGGGCCTCGATGGCAGCGGCATCCGTGCGCTCCGCCTCAAGTTGAGCCTCCGCCGCCCGCTTCACATCCACGACATCCGGTTTCACCTGCAGGAGAGCCTCGATGGCAGCGGCATGCGCGCGCTCCGCGTCGAGTTGAGCCTCTGCCTCCCAGTCCTCCTTTAGTATCGCCATGTTGAACCGTTGGTCCGCCTGCACCATGGGGGGCTCGGACACCAGCACGAAGTCGACGTCCATCGTCTCATACCCATCGGGGGCCTTCTGCGCCGCGACCTCCGCAGTGAACAATGGATAGGCTTCCTCCTCCTCGTAACTTGGCTCCAGAGAACTCGGGGATTGGCCCGCCGCAAAGCAAGCTTGGGAACGAAGGTTTGTGGCACCGACCACCGCCGCGATTTCTGCACGGCGCTCCGGGGTCAGCATCTTGTCGTAAGTGATCTTGCGGCGCACCATGGCTTTCTGGCGAACTAGGGGACGTTTGATGTGGGCTAGGGGATTGAAAGGTGGGGGAATGGGCTGGAGATTTGGTGTGGTTTTAGGGCAGTGGATGGCGTAGGCCGAGCAGCGAAGGTTCTGGTGTGAATAGTGGTTCCAGTGACGACCAATCAATCGGTTTTGACTGTACATCGCTCTTGTCGCGTTCGCGTTGCAGCCCGGCACGCTGGACCCTCCACGTCGCTCACCGAATGGAACGCGCTTCGTCTTGTGTTTTCGCTCGCTTGTGGGACAGCAGTTGAGAGCAAACCGACGTCCCCCCTCCCTCGCCTGCGTCATTTATTATACCACCACTCCCTCCGTTTTATGCAGAGTAAATAAAAACAAAGGGAGTATACTACAGATGAGGATCCCCTGACGTGGCCGAAACCATTGAGTAACTGACATGCGGGGCCTAGCAAGCATGGGGTCCACCAGTAAGTGACCGAAAGGGAGGGTAAGGCAGGGATACCTACGTCAGAGGATCCACTTCCACTATACTACTTTGACCAAATGTTAGAGTAATAATATATGACATTCAACTTACACAAATGTTAGAGTAATAATATATGACATGCAACTTACACAAAGCATACATGGTCTAATGCGTTTTTCGAGGCTAACTTTGACCAAATGTTAGAGTAATAATATTTGACATGCAACTTACACAAAGCATACAGTCAATTTCGTATGTGAAAGGAGTTTCCAGTGATATAATTTTCAGATTATACATCTCATGTACTCCCTCTGTCTAGGTGTGTAAGTCATCTTACGAAAACCAAATAATCCCAAAACACGTAGGCGCGGTGCATTAACTTCTACCTCGTTTCTTGTTTCTTGACATATCAACCAATAAGAGATGAGGGTGTGCATGCTTTTAATGACCTGAGACTATCAAACATGACATGAAGTGGTTAGTTTATTGCATGCAATACTATTAATTAGCAAATAAACATTAATGTCTCTTGTTTTCCCCTCCTCCTTGGTCACGGTGCACAGCCTAAGATTACTTACTCACCTAGACGGAAGGAGTACTATTAATCTTGTCAATAGTCAAATTGGAAACCATCTCGAGTACAAATCTAGGAGTACGTACGAATCTAACAATATTGATTGGGCGTTGTTGAATGTTGATACCTTTTTGATCATAGTAGAGATACTTTGACTACACATAAAACTTATATGTAAAGTAGAAAGGATATGAGGGAGTATATTGTACGTTCAAAAACAAAACGAACATTGAATACCCTTTATATATGATTTGCGGATGCTATGATCACCGGTTCAAAATTTTGAATCCGCCTTAGGTATCACGTGCCCCACTCGCTCCTCTCAATTTCATATCGGGTCCGGAGATCTATTGAAAGAGGACTAGGGTGGGTACATGCGAATGATACTCGGCGGAATGTTCAAATGAGGCATGCGGGAGGATGGACTCGATTGGAGGGCGACATGATCGATGGAGAAGGGGGTTGGAGAGGAACGAGAAATAAGCAAACGCCACATGATTACACTTGAACGACTCAAATAAATAATAAATTGTCTCGCTTGGCCTACATAGTGAAAGGCCTAATGCACAACACGAGCACCGACGCTCGAATATGGCCGGAAAACAGGAAACGACATGTGGGGCACACCGTCGGACGACGAGCGCAGAACTAGTCCAATGGAGGAGCTGGCCCACCTCCTCCTCACCACCGACAACCGCTCATGTGGGTCGTTGGGGCCAACAACGGGCGCAGCTCCAAAGACCGCCTCTGACACGGCGATCATGGGTGAGCGACACGCTCATATCGTTGCTAGACACGGTTGGTTTTAGTGTGCCGAGGGTGGCGTTAGTGTTGTGGCACGACCAATGGTATGTTTGGTTTGTGCCCAAGGTTGCCCCATCAAAGAATTGGGTAGCCAAAATTTTGGTTGAGGTATTGGTTGCCCATGATTTGGCCGACATTGGCAAGAAAAATGAACTAGAGTTGGCTAGAGTTCATTGGCATGCCAAAGAACTGGCAACCATCCAAACAAAGACCAATCTTTGGGTCATGACCAAAATTTTGGTTGAGGTATTGGTTGCCCATGATTTTGCCGACATTGGCAAGAAAAATGAACTAGAGTTGGCTAGAGTTCATTGGCATGCCAAAGAATTGGCAACCATCCAAACAAAGACCAATCTTTGGGTCATGACCAAAATTTTGGTTGAGGTATTGGTTGCCCATGATTTGGCCGACATTGGCAAGAAAAATGAACTAGAGTTGGCTAGAGTTCATTGGCATGCCAAAAAAATGGCAACCATCCAAACAAAGACCAATCTTTGGGTCATGACCAAAATTTTGGTAAGGTGCACTTTGGCCACAATCCAAACACACCCCAACACCGGCTCGTCGAGGATGCATGGGCGCGCGCGCAGCCGCGGAGTGGTGTAGCGCCAACTGCATCCTCTGGACTGAGACCGTGCAGGTCATCTTGCTTTTCAATGACATGCGGGATCGCATTTGAGCAAAGGGCATCTCTAACGTTGCCACGACCGCGGTGACTACCCCGCACACCAAAGCCCTCGTTCCTCGCGCCGTCATCGCGTGCGTTCCCAGCCGGCGCCAGCTGCCCGCATTCATGCCGTCCGTTCAGATGTCGTCGTCGTTAAGAGGCTCGGTGCGAGGAACCAACTCCGGCGACTTAATGACGCACCGGACGCTTGGCCTCACCGAATGCGCTACTTAAAGCGGCAACGCCAGCTAACCTCCACACCATAGCGCATCGTCCTCCTACCGCACCACATCCGCCATGACGCAAGTGCGAATGCTCGCGGAGAGCTTGTCTTCGGGATGAAGCTCGAGGCCGCCGCTCGCTCAAGTCGCCTCTCGCGACGCAATAGCGGCGTGGCAGCCGACGCGACGCGACCGCAAGCGGTGGCCATGCTGGCGGCCGACGACAGGAGCACCGTCAGCCATGCGTCCTACTTGCCGCCGTCCAATGTCCGGCACCGCCGAGGTCGTGGACTCCTCCGAGGATGAGTAGGGCATGGGAGGCGGCAGGGCATGGTGTGCCAACTGGCCGGTCCGTATCCCGTGTTCTACTCTTCCTCGCAGGAGACCGCACCTTCACTTCACGGGTCTTGAACCCCTCCCCCATACATAGAGATCGCAGATGGAGGACGTCGGTCGCCGCCGTAGAATAGGTTTAGGGTCAGGTTTCTTTTATTTTCTTGTCCTATAAAAGTTCAAAATGTAATGAAAATCTGTCGTGTTCGCATTAATCTCGGCCGGTGTATATGAACTTTCACAATAATATACATATTGTAGGAGTACTAGCAAGATGCCCGTGCGTTGCACGGAAGATCAAGATCTTGTGGGAGAAAAGGATGAACGAGGGAAAGCCTTATCTGCAAATGTGGAGAGGAGTGCGGGTAAATTGTCATAGTTTCCTTCCTACCCATTAGATATAGATCAGACGGCCTATATTGCAGGATGACAGGCACACCATCGTCACCAACTCTGCTTTTTATTGAACCGAGACAAATCTAAAAAACCCAACTAAGCCAACCTCCCAAAGATATCGCTGGAAAAGACCCGCCGCGCCGTTTTAGTCGGGATTACCGGATTACTACTAGTAGTATCGATGGATCGCGCGAAGCAACAATTTTTTTTTGAGGGGGTGAAGCACCTAGTTTAAAAGGCAAAAAGGCGGTACACTCACAGCACTCCTGTCGTGGTCGCATTGCACCCCACACAGGTTCGGTCCTGCACACGGTTCACGCAAACGGAACATGCTTCGGCTTGCCTCTTCACTGACACGTGGGATTGCACTTGGAGAAACCGACCATGCGCCAAACTCCCCCCGCCCACCGCGCGAAATCCCCCCCCCACAAAAATTCCCCCCAAATCCAATTCAACTGCCCTTCGGCCAAATATTCCCCACACCCCTCCCCCCGTCCCCCTCCACTCCATTCGCTCTGCCGAAGCCGCCCTCCCTGCCGCGCCGATACGTTGGCGCTGCAGTTCATCGAGGGGACGCACGGCGATCCTCTCGCTCCCGCAGTACACTCTCGTAGACTACCGTCCTCTAGCCGCACCGTGAAAATGTGTTATATCGACTAGAGGGGGGGGGTGAATAGGCGATTTTTATGAATTCTTCACTGAGGAATTTGCCGGTGAGGAAATTCCTTAGCGAAGAACTACTTGCAGCGGAATAAGTACTCAGAAGTAAGCATGACAGAATACACACATAGTCATCATGATGAAATGAAGACAAACACAGAGTACAGAAAGCGTAAACACAGGATAACACAAGATGAAGACAAACAGACTGAAGAAATTGAACTGAGGAAATTGAGAAAGTCTTCAGTCAAAGTCTTCAAACACATATATGAACAATCACTCGACACAATAATGAGGAAATGAAAGAGTTGAGGAAATAGAACCAGTAAGGTTGGTGAAGACAATGATTTGGTAGACCAGTTCCAACTGCTGTCTCAGTTGTACATCTCGTTGGAGCGGCTGAGTATTTAAACTCGAGGACACACAGTCCCGGACACCCAGTCGCTGAGCACGCAGCTCAGGACACCAAGTCCTCACCGTATTATCCTTGAACTAAGGTCACACAGACCTCGTCCAATCACTCGTGGTAAGTCTTCAGGTGACTTCCTAACCTTCACAGACTTTGGTCACTCGGCAATCCAAAATTCCTCTTGGATGCTCTAGACCATGACGCCTAACTATAGGACCTTGAAGTATGTCTAGAGGGGGGGGGGTGATTAGACTACTTGACCAATTAAAACTTAACCTTTTCCCAATTTTAGAGTTTGGCAGATTTTAGCTATCTTAGGACAATTCAAGCAATCATCACACAATTCAAGCAAGCATGCAAAGAGTATATAGGCAGCAAAAATTAAAGCATGCAACTTGCAAGAAAGTAAAGGGAAGGGTTTGGAGGATTCAAACACAATTGGAGACACAGATGTTTTTGGCGTGGTTCCGATAGGTGGTGCTATCGTACATCCACGTTGATGGAAACTTCAACCCACGAAGGGTAACGGTTGCGCGAGTCCATGGAGGGCTCCACCCACGAAGGGTCCACGAAGAAGCAACCTTGTCTATCCCACCATGGCCGTCGCCCACCAAGGACTTGCCTCACTAGCGGTAGGTCTTCACGAAGTAGGCGATCTCCTTTCCCTTACAAACTCCTTGGTTCAACTCCACAATCTTGTCGGAGGCTCCCAAGTGACACCTAGCCAATCTAGGAGACCACTCTCCAAGAAGTAACAAATGGTGCGTTGATAATGAACTCCTTGCTCTTGTGCTTCAAATGATAGTCTCCCCAATACTCAACTCTCTCTCATAGGATTTGGATCTGGTGGAAAGAAGATTTGAGTGGAAAGCAACTTGGGGAAGGCTAGAGATCAAGATTCATATGGTAGGAATGGAATATCTTGGCCTCAGCACATGAGTAGGTGGTTCTCTCTCAGAAATGGTAAGTTGGAAGTGTAGGTTTGTTCTGATGGCTCTCTCCATGAATGAAGAGGAGGTGGAAGGGTATATATAGCCTCCACACAAAATCTAAACGTTACACACAATTTACCAAACTCGATGGGACCGATTCAACAGACTCGGTCGGACCAATTTAGTAAACCTAGTGACCGTTAGGATTTTCGGTGGGACCGACATGCAACTCGGTAAGACCGATTTGGTTAGGGTTAGGGCATAACGTAATCTCGGTAAGACCGATCACACAAACTCGGTGAGACCGATTTTGGTAATGAGCTTTCTAGAGAGTTGGTCAGGTAAACTCGGTGGGACCGATTTGCTCACATCTGTGAGACCGAAATGTTACAAAAGGGAAACAGAGAGTTTACATTGCAATCTCGGTGGGACCGATCGCTCACTTTGGTTAGACCGAAACATTACGAAGGGAAACAGAGAGATTACAATCCCATCTCGGTGAGACCGAGATCCCTATCGGTAGGACCGATTTGCCTAGGGTTTGTGGCAGTGGCTATGACATTAGAACTCGGTGGCGCCGGATAGAAAGAATCGGTGTGACCGATTTTGGCTTTAGGTTTAGGTCATTTGTGGATGTGAGAAAGTAGTTGAGGGTTTTTGGAGCATATCACGAAGCACATGAAGCAAGAGGCTCATTAAGCAACACCTCATCCCTCCTTGATAGTATTGGCTTTTCCTATAGACTCAATGTGATCTTGGATCACTAAAATGTAAAATGAAGAGTCTTGAGCTTTTGAGCTTGAGCCAATCCTTTGTCATTAGTATTTTGAGGGATCCACTTACATCATCCATGCCATGCCATTCATTGAGCTTTCCTGAAATAATAGTCTTGGAATAGCATTAGCTCAATGAGCTATATGTTGTTATGAATTACCAAAACCACTTAGGGATAGTTGCACTTTCAATCTCCCCCTTTTTGGTAATTGATGATAACATATAGATCAAAGCTTCGACAAATGATAATAAGATTGAAAAACATCGTCGCTTTGAGAAGTATGTGATAAGCAAGAGCTCCCCCTAAATTTGTGCATAGCTTAGGATTTGCTTTGGACTGCAAATGCACAAGGAATTAGGCTCATGGGTTACTCTTCCATGTCACATACATCTTGGTAGAGCGCTCAAAATGATAAAGATTGAATACATGCACTCATCACCAAGCAAAGTGAATGATCATATAAGGATAAGATAAGATAATATCATCAAACATGCATAAGTGTAGCTTATGATCAAACACATGATCATCAATGTCTCACAAAAACAGCATAGTATCTCAAGCAATCAAAAGCAAACAAAGTTTAACCACCAAAGCAAGAGAGAACAAAAGCAACACACACTCTCTCTCTCTCTAAAGCCTATGATCTATACATTTTCTCCCCTTTGGCAACAAGTTACCAAAAGTTCATAGAAAATGCATAGTGCTAGATCGACTCTCGTGCTTGATCTTGGTGGTGGTGTAGAGATGGCTCCGTGACGAAGGCTTGAGCTTGAAATGGATGGAGCTGGAGGAGTTGGTCTTTGGAGCTGGTTGCACCGAGCTGTAGGAGCTGTAGCTGGTGCAGATGATGTGGCTCGTGTCTGCCACAGCACTGCAGTGACCTCTGAGCTCTAGGCACTCTGCAAATACATTAGTGGTAGTCTTGCCCTTCCTCTCCTGCATGTCATCCTGTAGCTGCTCCACAACCGATCAATCTCGCCACTTTGACATCTAGATCATAGAATTTTTGTTCCATGATTCTTTCCAAGCTCTCCGATTACGAGTTAGGGTGGCCAATCCTTCTCAATCCTCGGTGTTGATGCTATCAAGTAACCAAGCTGCTCCTGCTTGTTCTTCAAAAAGTACTCAGATGCCTCCTTTTGAGTTGGCATCTTGGCAGCCTTCTCTTTCCTTGCCTTCTCCTTCTTCTCCTGAGCTTGTACTGATGATGGTTCATTCTCATTCATGACAACCTGATTATGCTCAAAGTCTGGATAGAGAAGAAAATGTTCCTTATCCAATAGATATTTTCCTGTGCCCATCTTTGAGTTAATCAACTCCTGAATCTGAGGGGCATATCCACAACTTCTCTTTTGGTGTTCTGCAGTCCTCTTAATGGTCTCTACCATAAGGCTCATGACCTTGAATTTCTGTGGCACATCAAACAAATGCAACATGTTGATTGCATGCCCTCTAATCATGTTGTGGTCATCAGACTTAGGCAACAGAGTGTGCCTTAGGATCCAGTTGATTGTTGGCAGCCCTGACAGAAGAAAGTGGACTGACCCAAACTTATGTGTCTCTATAGCTTTGTCTGGGATCTCCTTGTACATGTGTGCCATGGAATTGTGGTCCATCTTCTTCTTGGCATAGACATCCAAGTCATCTTCACTCTCCTTCGGGGCATTGATCAGTTTTTCCCATTCCTCAATGGTTGACTGGTACCTTGTACATTCAGACATCCAAACTATCCTCCCATCTGGATAGAAGTGCGCTGTGGAGTAGAATTGCATAATGAGTTCATCATTCTAGCTGGTGAGCTTTTGTCCAACAAAATCTGCAACTCCACAAGCAACAAAACTGTCTTGCACTCCAGGATAGTGTTCTTCATTTTCTTCCATGTAGGTCCAGTCGACCCACCTCATATCACACACTATGGGCTTCTTGTCCAACGTGATTGTCTCATAGAAGTCCTACTGTTCCTTTGTATGGAACCTGTAATCAACAACAGTTCTTCTCCTTGTGGCATATGGATCTGTCATCCTCCATAGCCTCAACCCTGAGTCTCTTCTGATGTTCATGTCCTCAGCCACAGGATGGGCATCATTGTGGTCTGGTATCTTGGGCTTGAGCTTCCTCAGGACATGTCCTTCTTCATCTTCCTCATCAGCAACTTCAGGCACTGGGGCCTTGTTCTTTTCAGCAGCTGGAATACTCCTGGTATTCCTTTTTGGTGCAAGCTTGGGCTTGGGGGCAGCTTTGGGTGCTTCCTTGGGCTTTGATGTTGCAGCCCCTGACTTAATAGCATCATCCATAAGCTTTTGTGCCTTGGGTGCTGGTGCAGCAACCTCTTCTTCCTCTTGAGTCTCTCCTCATTGAGGGATTTCCAAGAACACAGGCGTGGTGGTTCGGCTCTCTTCTTCTTCTTATCCCGAGCAAAGCAACTTCATCTTCTGATTCTATGGTAAACTTCATAGTTTCTCCAGTGGGAACTTTCTTGGGTTTGGAAGTTGTGACTCTCTTTGCAGGTGCCTCTTTGGGTTCAGTCTTTTCAGGCACTTAAGTAGATCCTCTGACCTTCAGCATAGGTGTCCTCTTGGCAGGAACCTTCCTATTGAGTCCAAGTTTAGTGTTCTGTGCTGAGGCATACTCCTTTTTGAGCACTACCTTCTTGGAGGTAGCCTCATCCTCTTCTGCTCTATAATCCTCATCCTTAGAATCTGAGGTTCTCTTCTTCCTTGTCCTGGTGGCAGCTTTAGGCAGATTGCTTGGGGTGCTCCTGCTGCCTTCATCTGAAGTGCTAGAGGGACTAGTGCCTTCACTCATGTGATTGTGTTCTTGTGACCTGTTCTGACTATCACTTTGGTCTGACATGCTGCAAATCACTGAGTGCTGACCGTGTGAAGAGTTATAGATGAGATAGAGTGGATGAGCATCACAAAATGCAGAGATTTTTGCAAAAGAATGGTTCAAAAATTTAGTTTTAGTTTTCCACAGAAAGCATTTCGGATCAACCGATTTTCAAACTCGATGATACCGAAGCAGTTTTGGAACCTAAAATGATGAACTCGGTTGGACCGAGTCACAGTTCGGTGGCACCGAGACTGCTAGGGTTTCACAAAGTCCTAAAATCGGTCTCACCGATTAGCAATTCTCGGTCAGACCGAGAGTTACTAGTGCAAGGGCGTTAGCGAAATCGGTGGGACAGAGTTTTTCAACTAGGTGGGTCCGAGATGGTTTCAACGGAAACCTAACCCTAAATTTTCGAATCCCATCTAATCTAAGGATTGCATTGACTTGATAGGAGTGTTTCAATCGTGGCAAGAATCATTAAGAACACAATGTGCTAGGAATCGGACGAGGATAGCACTGTGATCGAGTCCATACCCTAGTTTGGCGATGAACTCGCTACGGCGGCAATGGTGGGGGTGAAATCCGTTGACGGTGGTGGAGACCAGCGACAGGAGGCGGCTGGCGATGAGGGGACGATCCGGAGACCCTGATGGCAGAGCGAGCTATTGCGTGGGCGAAGAGGTTTGGAGGAATTTCCAAATTTTTGCCCGTGACTATATATAGCCCGACCCTGTCGGTGTGACCGAGTGGAACAACTCGGTGGTACCGAGATGCATAACTGTATGCGATTCTGAACTCGGTGTGACCAAAGTTCAAATCGGTTGCACCGAGATTGAAAACCTAGATCGACTTAGTGATCTCGGTAGGACCGAAATGGAGGAATCGGTCAGACCGAGAATCACAAAGAAGTTTTGGAAGTTTAAGTCTATGACGAATCGGGGACTCCGAGTGCTCCTCACACAGAGTGGTTCGAACCTGACTTGATCAAATTTTGTGATGTAGCATGAATAGAATTTGAGACGAGAAAAGCATAAATAGCTAGAGAAGGTTCTTAGGCATTCTTGTCCATCCACTTGGCAAAAAGAAAAGGAAGCCAATCACTCAAAACAACAAGTGGATGTTCTTGAATGAGTAAAATATGCACCAACATGCTCACACAATAAGATGGCAAATGAAATATGTGGCAAAACATGCACAACCAATTCTAGCATCTATCAAACAATTGGCGATGACTAGGTCATCTATATATGAGTATATTGACTTAGGAGTCAAATGAAAACATTTGATCATAGGTCATACTCATCGTTTAAGCTCAAGTGGGGTTACCACTTTTACATAATGCATTGATGTGTTCACACCATTAGAGTTGCTTTGACTCAATTCTTAGAGTTAAGCCCCCCTAGATGTGAGATCCCCTTTTAGAGGGATGAACTAACCTTGGGTTTTGTCGATGATAACTTCATGTAGGGTTGAAGATGTGGATGCTCAATGTTGATGTAGATCATTTGGAGCAATCCTTTGGAGTGAGTTGCACTTTCAACTTACCTACATGGGTTAGTCCCACAAGGAACAAACAAGAATATCCATAGACATAGAGTGAAGCATACACAAGATGATGTCCATGAAATCATTAGGTTACCTTGTCCCTTGCCTTACCAACATGAGGGTTTGTGACTCCTTGAACTATTGCACGATGTGAAAGTTGATGCACTTGTCGTTGCCAAAAAGATATGAGTGAAGAATGTTGGCGGAGTCACCCTCAAGAACTCTTTAGTTCTTCTTCTTCGGGATCCACATCATCTTGATGGGAATCCTTGGAGTTGTAGTTGTACTAGATGAAGTAGAACTTTACGTAGTCTTGGGAACCCACTTGACCGAGACCTTAGGTGCTTCTTCAAATGCATCAATCTCTTCTTGAAGCTTGTCCTTGCCTTTGTTCTTGTGGTCTTGTGGTGGAAGATCATCTTGTGCTAGTGTTCCTTTGAAGGAAGTAGGATCATACTTCTCTTGTTGAGGAACAAACTTTGTCTTGGGGTATTGATCTTCTTCCCACTCAACTCCATTAGCATTGAACTTTCGTTCAAAACCAACACCTTGATTCTTCCGGTGCCTTCCTTGCTTATGCACAATTTCCTCGAATTGCTTACTCCCAAAGAAGGCTCTTGTAAACACCTTTCTCTATAATTCCCTTCAATAAGCTATTTTCTTGCTCAAGTGTAACTTGGCTTAGAGAATCATTAGTGGAATCAAGAGAACTACTATAAGCAACAATATTGGATTTGACATTATTATTGTTACTGCTAGAGGAAGATTCTTTCTTGTACTTGTTACTAGACTTGACTTGAGGCATGTAAGTAGATAACAGTAAACGCTTGGCAATGTAAGAAGAACTTTTCTTACGGAGATCATCATTGATTGCTTTTAAGAACTCATGCTCTTACTCAAGATTGAGCTTTTCAAAGCGTAACTTCTCATGAGCCCTTAAAAGTTCTCGATAATCTTCGAAGATAGTTTCATGAGCTAACTTAAGAGTGTTTAGTTCTTTAGTTATAAGCTCAATCTTCTCCTTATCATTGTCATTCGTTTTATCTTGATTAGCATGATTAATTGACGTTTCATCATAGTATTCATCACTAGAGTTGTCAACAAGTAAATCATCATCCACAAGTAAGTCATCTTCATCACTATTGAAATCAACATACTCAGGATGTGTTACCTTTGGACCTTTGGCCATGAAGCATCTTCCAATTCCTTCATTTCGTGAATCAAATATGTCGTAGGAGTTGGTTGACACAAGTGCTAGACCGGTAACACCTTCATCTTGAGTATATTCGGAGTCGGAGTGATAGCTTCTCTCGGAGTGATTGTCGGAGTTGGAGCCGGATACCCATTCACCAACATGAGCTTGATGTCTTCGTTTTGTGTAGCTCCTTGATGACTTGTCCTTCCTTTCCGAATCCTTGTTTCTCCGTGAGGGTCTTCGTTCATAACGATCATCTCTACTCCTCCTCTCTCTCGGTGGTGATTCTTCTCTTTTGCTTCTTCTTTTTGGAGAATCTTCTCTTCTTTTGTAGGATGTCGCACACTCATTGGAATAGTGTCCGGGTCTCCCACAATTGTAGCAACTTCGCTCTCGACTAGATGATCTTTTGTCATTGTAAGACCTTGACTTGGAGCTTCTTTCTTTGCTTCTGCTCTTGTAGAATTTGTTGAATTTCTTCACCATTAAGCTCAATTCTTCATTGAAGGTTTGTTTCTCACTTGATGATGTGGGGGCTTCACTTGAGGCTTAGTAAGCACCACTTGACTTATTGTGAAGTTCCTCCTTATCCTTGAGTGACATCTCATGAGCAACAATTCTTCCAATGACTTCCGTTGGCTTGAGATCTTTGTAGTTTGGCATCATTTGGATCAATGTGCACAATGTATCATACTTTCCATCCAATGCTCTTAGGATCTTCTTGATGATGAATCTGTCGGTCATCTCTTCACTCCCTAAGCCGGCAATCTCATTTGTGATAAGTGCAAGCCTAGAGTACATTTCAGCGACACCTTCACCATCCTTCATTTTGAACTTGTCAAGCTGACTTTGGAGCACATACAACTTGGATTCCTTGACGGAGTCGGTACCTTCATGCATATCAATCAAAGTATCCCAAATTTCCTTTGCATTCTCAAGACGGCTGATTTTGTTGAATTCTTCGGGGCACAATCCGTTGAAGATGATATCACAAGCTTGAGCGTTGTATTGCAGCATCTTCAATTCTTCCGCATTAGCTTCACAGTTCGGCTCTCTCCCATCGAAGAATTCACCTTGCAAGCCAATACAAATATTTGCCCAAACGGCGGGGTTATGTCCGAGAATATGCATTTTCATCTTATGCTTCCAACTAGCAAAATTAGTACCATCAAAGTAAGGACCTCTACGGTGATAATTTCCCTCACTAGACGCCATACTCTCCTAGGTTGTGAAACCAAGGCTATGACCACCAAAAGCTATGGAAATCAAAGCAAATGGAGACCAAAGCTATGATACCACTTGTAGGACCTTGAAGTATGTCTAGAGGGGGGTGATTAGACTACTTGACCAATTAAAAACTTAACCTTTTCCCAATTTTAGAGTTTGGCAAATTTTAGCTATCTTAGGACAAGTCAAGCAATCATCACACAATTCAAGCAAGCATGCAAAGAGTATATAGGCAGCGGAAATTACAGCATGCAACTTGCAAGAAAGTAAAGGGAAGGGTTTGGAGGATTCAAACGCAATTGGAGACACAGATGTTTTTCGCATGGTTCCGATAGGTGGTGCTATCGTACATCCACGTTGATGGAGACTTCAACCCACGAAGGGTAACGGTTGCGCGAGTCCACGGAGGGCTCTACCGACGAAGGGTCCACGAAGAAGCAACCTTGTCTATCCCACCATGGCCGTCGCCCACGAAGGACTTGCCTCACTAGCGGTAGATCTTCATGAAGTAGGCGATCTCCTTGCCCTTTCAAACTCCTTGGTTCAACTCCACAATCTTGTCGGAGGCTCCCAAGTGACACCTAGCCAATCTAGGAGACACCACTCTCCAAGAAGTAACAAATGGTGCGTTGATAATGAACTCCTTGCTCTTGTGCTTCAAATGATAGTCTCCCCAACACTCAACTCTCTCTCATAGGATTTGGATCTGGTGGAAAGAAGATTTGAGTGGAAAGCAACTTGGGGAAGGCTAGAGATCAGGATTCATATGGTAGGAATGGAATATCTTGGCCTCAACACATGAGTAGGTGGTTCTCTCTCAGAAATGGTAAGTTGGAAGTGTAGGTTTGTTCTGATGGCTCTCTCCATGAATGAAGAGGAGGTGGAGGGGTATATATAGCCTCCACACAAAATCTAACCATTACACACAATTTACCAAACTCGGTGGGACTGATTCAACAGTCTCGGTCGGACCGATTTAGTAAACCTAGTGACCGTTAGGATTTTCGGTGGGACCGACATGCAACTCGGTAAGACCGATTTGGTTAGGGTTAGGGCATAACGTAATCTCGGTAAGACCGATCACACAAACTCGGTGAGACCGATTTTGGTAATGAGCTTTCTAGAGAGTTGGTCAGGTAAACTCGGCGGGACCAATTTGCTCTTTTCGGTGAGACTGAAATGTTACAAAAGGGAAACAGAGAGTTTACATTGCAATCTCGGTGGGACTGATCGCTCACTTCGGTTAGACCGAAACGTTACGAAGGGAAACAGAGAGATTACAATCCCATCTCAGTGAGACAGAGATCCCAGTCGGTAGGACCGATTTGCCTAGGGTTTGTGGCAGTGGCTATGACATTAGAACTCGGTGGCGCCGGATAGAAAGAATCGGTGTGACCGATTTTGGCTTTAGGTTTAGGTCATTTGTGGATGTGAGAAAGTAGCTGAGGGTTTTGGAGCATATCACCAAGCACATGAAGCAAGAGGCTCATTAAGCAACACCTCATCCCTCCTTGATAGTATTGGCTTTTCCTATAGACTCAATGTGATCTTGGATCACTAAAATGTAAAATGAAGAGTCTTGAGCTTTTGAGCTTGAGCCAATCCTTTGTCATTAGTATTTTGAGGGATCCACTTTCATCATCCATGCCATGCCATTCATTGAGCTTTCCTGAAATAATAGTCTTGGAATAGCATTAGCTCAATGAGCTATATGTTGTTATGAATTACCAAAACCACCTAGGGATAGTTGCACTTTCACTAACCGTCTGGAAGAAGCACAGTCTTCAAAGGTAACTGTCGGTGTCAAAACCGGCGGATCTCGGGTAGGGGGTCCCGAACTGTGCGTCTAGGCGGATGGTAACAAGAGACGAGGGACACAATGTTTTTACCCAGGTTCAGGCCCTCTCGATGGAGGTAAAACCCTACGTCCTGCTTGATTAATATTGATGATATGGGTAGTACAAGAGTAGATCTACCACGAGATCAAAGAGGCTAAACCCTAGAAGCTGGCCTATGGTATGATTGTTGAGATGTATATGTGTCCTACGGACTAAGGCCCTCCGGTTTATATAGACACCGGAGAGGGCTAGGGTTACACAGAGTCGGTTACAATGGTAGGAGATCTACATATCCGTATCGCCAAGCTTGCCTTCCACGCCAAGGAAAGTACCATCCGGACACGAGCCGGAGTCTTCAACCTTCTATCTTTGTAGTCTGGGAGTCCGGCGGATATTGATAGTCCGGCTGTCCGGACACCCCCTAGTCCAGGACTCCCTCAGTAGCCCCCGAACCAGGCTTCAATGACGATAAGTCCAGCGTGCTTGTAGTCTTCGGCGTTGCAAGGCGGGTTCTCCCTTCAAATCCCATGTACCTGCCGAATAATGTCCGGCTTCATCTTGAATATCAGGCTCCTCGCTTCTATGCCAAATTATGGCCCTCTTCCACGCGTCGCACGAATGCGAAAAGCCAGGGTGCCTTTTACATTTCACCCCCTAATTGTGCGGGTCGTCCGCCTATAAAAGAGGCAAGGATCCAGATCCAAACCGCACCGTCTTCCTCCCGCGTATACTCCATCGAAGCGCCTCTGACCTAGAAATCCATTCCACCATGGATCGTCAACGCGGCTCTTCCTCACGCGCTCCTAGCCCATCGCCAGGGAATTGGAGGAGGTGCTCTATTTCGCACAATGAGCTAGTGAAGCTCCAAACGGAGGGGTTTCTTCCTCCGGCCTTCATGGTTCCAGTCCGAGCCGGACTGGTTACTTATCATGGTGGGAGGCAGGCGGAGGACACTCCAAGCCCCAATAAGGAGGAGCGAGTGTGCTTTGTCCCCTATCTGATGAGGGGGCTCGGATTTCCAATACATCCGTTCCTCCGCTGGCCTCCTCAAGTTCTACGGACTCCAGCTCCACCACCTTCGCCCGCCTCAGACTTGCACATCGCGGGCTACGTAGCTCTTTGTGAGCTATTTTGGGCATCGAGCCCCATTTTGCATTGTGGAAGAGGTTGTTTTGCCTCGCACTCGCTCTCACCAGGGGTCCATATATCAAGTGGGCAGCGCAAATATGGCGATCGCCGACCGGATACCTATCCGCACTCCCAAGAAGGCGTCCAAGATCGCCCTCGGAGTGGTTTTATATTGAGACGCCGCTGCGGATCCAGCCCGGATCGCCTCCGGAGTTTAGTGCTGCTCCCTTGAAGAAACGCCACCGGGCGCTCATGAGCCCCGCTTGGAGGAAGACAAGAGCGCCCATTACTTGATGGGCCGGATAAGATTAATGGCTCATTCCGCTTGACCATGATCGAGTCATGGCGACGCAGCATCAAGCGAGGGTGCAGCCACCGCAATACTGAGGCCACCCCATGTGGGATTTCAACGGGGAAGACGATGCTACCCGGCACGGCCGTAAAGGGCCGGATTCGACCGAGGATCTGGTGAAGATCCTGTCCGGCCTGTACAAGGGGGAGAAGGAGGACTTCCTTCGCCCAAACCCTTTGGATGGGTTTTCCATGATCAACCCTAGGGGATGGGTAAGCAAACACCTCGAAGGGCCCTACCCATGCTTTCGAAGCTTGAGCTTCTTACGTTATGTCTTCGGTGCAGGGTCTACGCTGGACTGTGGAGGACATGGTGAGTCCTGCTCCACAACCCGAGGACCCAGAAGGATCCCTGGGTCCGGCCTCCGAAGAGGATCCGGACATCGAGGTGGAGCTGATCGACGGGGTGTATCACCAGCTCAGCATAGACAATGCTTTGGTCGCCATTACGGCGGACTACCCCGGACTAAGTTCGGCTTCCCAGGTGACCATGACCGAAGTCCGGACACCGTTATCTCATCCCTGCCTATTTCTGACCTTCGCGAATGATGGTATTTTGCAGGAAGCGCCTTTACGGTAGGAAGCCGAGCCTGCGGCAGCCGACCTGCAGAGGTCAGTCCGAACTAGCAGGAGGAAAAGGAGATGCCCATATCAATGGGTGATCAACTTCCCGAACTGTTGCAGCTACTCGAACGAGTTCGGCAGGCAATGAGCGGCGGCGTTCAGGCTTTATGGCCAGCCCTCACCCTGCCCGAGGGCCTCGGGGAGCTTGCGGAGAAGCTGCAGGGAGTGCGGCAGCGCTTTCGGTTGTGGAAGATATCGGCTTGCCGTCAAGGTGCCAGGGAGGCTTGGGCCATGTTGAAGACGCGGTACAAGAAGGCAGACCCCAACCACATGGCCGAAGTTGGACCGGTGGGGCCCGATGGGAAGGAGATCCCTGTGAGTTTAGTGTACAGCCAAGTAGAGTTGGCTGCTAAGTTTTCCCAACGGGACTGTAAACTAGACAGCCTGTTAGACGGGACTGAGGAGGAATACAATCAATAAATTTGACGATGTATGTTATCCTTTAAAATGACATGCGAAATGCCTTCTAGCCGGATTGTAGATCGTTTGTCTTTGCCGACCTTTTCGCTTCGACCTCGGGACCCTAGAGTCCTGAGTGTGTCTCAATACCTTTTGGTTAAGAAACAACCATGGTATGCATGGAGACCAAAGCGTAGGGGTCATTAGTGCTTTATCGCATAAGTGCCCAACTAGTTATGTTATATTACATGGTTAGTAAGAAACATCTTCCAGGAGAATAGTTCCATTAAGGGTTCCTTTCATTGGGAGGCATGCCCTAAAGTGCATGTCCTGACTGCAAAGAGAGCAATAAAACATCTGGGGCAGATAGATAAATAAGAAAAAAGTCATCTTTTAAATCACCGACCGAATATTCCCTTAAGAACGCTTAGCTTTGGCTTCACCCGTCCGAGGTACACATCCGGTGACCCGCAAGAATAATCGCAGAGGTGCTCCTTTACCTCCTAGCCGAACAATTGGGAGCGAGGGGTAAGCACAGAGCCAGCAACCCAGCTTGGCCAAAACTTAAGTCATATCGATGCATATAATGGCGAGTAAAAGGTACATGTGGAAGCTTGACACATGTGTTGGGTATGAAACTCAGATAGTTGAGCTTCGTAAAAGAAGCCCCAGAATAACGAAAAGCGGATGGCACATCATGCGATGCAAAGAATGCTAAAATATGCCCCGAAGGGATTTTAAGTTAAAAGGATAAAAAGAGAAACAAAAGACAGCCGAAGTATAAAAGTTTGGACGGGGGAAGGGGACGAACTCTTAGTCCGGCGCTAGGCATAGAATCGCGGAGTCGGGCTGCGCTCCATGGGTTCGCTCGAGTCGGTTGTCAGGCGCGATTTCAGAGGCGGTATGCTCCGCGGTCAAGATTTGATCAATAATGAAGGGCCTTCCCATCCGGGCTTGAGCTTGTCCTTTTCTTGTCCGGCAGCGAGAACTAGTTCGCCAATGTTGTAAGTCTTGGCCCGTACTTCTCGCTTTGATATCTTCGAACTCTTGTTGATAGAATGCGAACGAGCCTTCGCGACGCCACGCTCTTCCTCCAATGTGTCCAAGCTATCCTGCCGATCCAGCTCGGCCTCTCTTTCCTCATACATGCGCACTCGAGGTGAGTCATGAATAATGTCGCAGGGCAAGACTGCCTCTGCGCCGTATACCATAAAAAAATGGTGTGAATTCGGTAGTACGGTTAGGCGTTGTCCGCAACCCCGTCTACGGAGTCGAGCTCCTCGACCCATTGGTGTCGGATTTAGTGAGTGACCTCACTAGTCTGGGTTTAATGCCGCTCATTATTAGACCATTTGCTCTTTCCACTTGACCGTTGGTTTGAGGGTGATAGACTGACACATAGTCGAGCTTGATGCCCATATTTTTGCACCATGACTTAACCTCATCGGCCGTGAAGTTCGTGCCGTTGTCGGTGATGATGCTGTGGGGACTCCGAACGGTGTACCACCTCGATATAAAGTCTATCACTGGTCCCACTCTGCCGTTTTGACCGGTTTGGCCCCTATCCATTTGGTGAACTTATCCACCATGACCAATAGGTACTTTTTCTTGTGGGTTCCCTTTAAGGGGTCCAACCATGTCAAGCCCCTAGACCGCGAACGCCGGGTAATGGGTATGGTTTTGAGGGCGTGGGTGGCATATGGCTCGATTAGCAAAGAGTCGACAACCAACGCATCGCTGGACCAAGTCTGTAAGTCTGCCTGAGCCGTCGGCCAATAAAATCTGTGACGGAATGCCTTTCCTACGGGCCCGGGCTGCTGCGTGGTGTCCGCCTAGTCCGCATGAATTTCAGCCAGAGGTTTCGCCTCTTCTTGGAGATACACCTTTGAAGGACTCCGGTAGTACTTTTCTTATAAAGTTCTCCTCATGGACCTTGTAGGCCTTCGATCACCGGACTATGCAATGGGCCTCATTTTGGTCTTGGGAAGTTCCCGCCTAAGTAAGTAGGCTAGAAAGGTTCTGCCCACGCGGCGATTATCGCCATTATGTCGTATGGAGGGTGTTATGTCATCTGCTGAATCACCAATTGTGCGGTTTTCTCCGGTTTGTAGCTGCCGGGCTCCTCTTCCCATAGTACGGATGGCTTGAAAAGCCGTTCTAGGAAGATATTTGAGGACAAGATCATGTTTCGCACAGATGCGTGCGGGACGCCGGCCGCTTGGTTATTATCTCGCTATGTGATGGAATTCGAGTCCTTCAAACCGAGTGACATTTTAGGACAGCGTTATGATATGCTGCCATTTTCGATCCTTGGCGTCAAGTCTCCGCTTATTTTGGATATTGCAAGGTTTGAGTCCCGCGACCTCTAGGCGTTGAATGCCCATGGAGACCGCCATCCGGAGACCATGTTGTAGGGCCTCAGATTCGGCTGCATTTTTGGAGTCCGTGTACATTATTTGAAGTACATATTGATCAGATCTCCGGTGGGGACGCCAAGACGACGCCAAATGACCCCATCCGCCAACATTTTGGAACCGTCGGCGTGCATAGTCCATTGAGTATGCGCCGCATTTTTAGGGAGTTCGGCTTCATCCATTCGCCACGAAGTCACCAAAACTTGTGACTTTATAGCTCGTCGAGGTTTGTAAGTGATGTCGAATGGTAAGAGCTTGATGGCCCATTTTGCTATCCTGCCCGTTGCGTCGCGGTTGTTTATAATGTCATTGAGTGGTACTTCAGAGGCCACTGTTATCGAGCACTCTTTAAAGTAGTGCCGAAGCTTTCGGGACGCCATGAACACCGCGTATGCTATCTTTTGATAGTGCGGGTAGCGGAATTTGCAGGGATTTAACACAGTGGATACATAATACACTGGTTCTTGAAGAGGGAATTTATGCCCTTCTGTCGCTTGTTCGACGACGAGGACTGCGCTTACAACTTGATGTGTTGCTGCGATGTATAACAACATTGGTTTGCCCAGAATGGGCGCTGCCAGGACCGGATTTGTTGCCAGTATGGCCTTTATTTCTTCGAGTCCGGCGGTGGCGATCCGCCCACTGGTGTTGTTGGCGCCTTAGGAGGCGATAGAGGGCAACGCCTTTTCTCCTAAACGAGATAAAGCGGCTTAAAGCTGCCACGCATCCTGTTAATTTTTGTATTTGCTTGAGGTCTTTTGGAATATCCAACTGTGACAGAGCCCGGATTTTGGCCGGATTTGCTTCAATTCCTCTACCAGATACGATGAAGCCCAGCAGCTTTCCGGCTGGTACGCCGAAAACGCATTTCTCCGGATTCAGCTTGATGTCATATGCTCTGAGGTTGTCGAATGTGAGCCTCAAATCATCTACTAAAGTTTCGACGTGTTTTGTTTTGACGACTACGTCGTCTACGTATGTCTTGACTGTTTTACCGATCTGGGTGGCCAGACATGTTTGAATCATGCGCTGATATGTTGCACCGGCGTTTTTGAGTCCGAAGGGCATCGTGTTGAAGCAGAATGGTCCGTATGGAGTGATAAATGCCGTCGCGGCTTGATCTGCTTCCGCCATCTTGATTTGATGATAGCCATAGTATGCGTCCAGGAAGCACAACGAATCGTGCCCTGGTGTGGCATCGATAATTTGATCGATGCGGGGGAGAGGGAAGGGATCCTTTGGGCAGGCTTTATTGAGGTCTTTAAAATCGACCGAGGCGCCAGATTTATCCTTCTTTGGTACCATCACCAAATTTGCTAGCCAGTCCGATGTTTGATATCTCTAATGAATCCGGCTTCCAATAGCTTGGCTAGCTCTTCTCCCATTGCTGTCTTTTGGGCTCGAAAATCGTCAAGAGCCTGTTTGATCGCTTAAATCCTTTAGGATGTTTAGGCTGTGTTCGCCAACTCGCGAGGGATACCGGCATGTCCGAGGGATGCCAAAGCGAAGATATCCCAATTTTCCCGGGAATTCAAGATCTTGGCGCCAACTTCGGGTTCAACTGCGCCCGATGGAGGCCGTCCTTGTTGGGTCCGTTGGGTGGACCTGGAATTTTATTATCTCATCTGCTGGTTTGAAGGAGGTGGACTTGGATCTTTTATCAAGTATCACATTGTCCCTGTTCACCGTAGAGCGCAGCGCGGTGAGTTCCTCTGCCGCTAAGGCTTCGGATAGTGCCTCGAGGGCTAGTGCGGCTGTCTTGTTTTCGGCGTGGAGTGCTATGTCCGGATCACTAGCGATAGTGATTATTCCGCTGGGCCCAGGCATTTTGAGCTTCATGTACCCGTAATGAGGTATTGCTTGAAAAATTGTGAATGCCTCTCGTCCTAATATGGCGTGATAGCCATCTGAACGGGGCCACCTGGAACGTGACTTCTTCGGATCTGTAATTGTCCGGAGAGCCGAACACCACATCGAGTGTGATTTTTCCGGTGCAGCGCGCTTCCCGGCTAGGGATTATTCCTCTAAAGGTTGTGCTGCTTCGCTCAATACGGCTCCAATCGATTTCCATTTTTCGCAGAGTTTCCTCGTAAATGAGGTTTAGTCCGCCGCCGCCATCCATGACGACTTTTGTTAGTCAAAAGCCGTCCACTATGGGACTAAGTACCGGTCTTGGTGGGGCTCGTTGTTCAAATGTGGGCTCGTCATTTGGCGTTGAAGGTAATAGCTGTGTCGCCCATGGATTTGTTGTTGCTACTTGGTAGACTTCGCGAGTTCGCGGATTGTTCGTTTTCGCATATTATTTGATGCGAAAGTCTCAAGACTAACCGATACTGTCTTTGGTATTGTTGGAGTGGTTTCTAGAGCTAGAAGCTCTTTGCCACTTTTGGCCACCGCCGTAATATCCAACATGCTCGAAGGCTATGTGTTGGGACGGCTCCTCTCGTACAATGAAGTTTACAGGTCCATTGAGCCATCCCTCCAAAGACGGTTCCGCTTCCTTTATTGGGTTTTTGTTTTTCGTTTTTGCATCCGGGGCCCGAGTGTAAGGCGCCTTTTATCATGGATCGGGTTTGGTGCCGACTGTCCCAAAATTGATTTTCGGTTTTCCGAAACTCTCCATCGCACAAGATTTTCGCATAATGGATGCCGATCGGTGAAGCGCGTAATTTTGCAGCGATTAATGGCGCTTAGTATTCCCTTGTCCGTGCGCTTATTGCGAAGATTGATATTGCATTTTCTTCTCGGCAGTCCTTTATCCCGTCCATAACCGGGAGGAATCGCCCATAAATGATGTAATCGCTTCAATGAGGGTCTTGCCGTATTAGAGATAGATCTCATATGTCTGGGCGGGTGGGTGGAATAAAATCCGGATCCTTGCCCATCTGGAGGCTCAAAGGCCGAGGAGTTTCCGAATTCGGAAATTTGGTTTGCTGGTGACAATCCAGCGAGTCTGGGGCGATGCATGATTTTAAGCTCAATGCTCGATCGAAGTCCGTCCCCCTGCGGGAATCCGGCATGGAGGGTTCGGTAATCCAGACGTGAATTGTCTTCAACATTGGCAAAGAGTTGCAGTATTGTTCCTCCACCACAGAGACGTGGTGGGTGGCCTAGGGAGAGTTGATCTCTCTCAGATCGGTTTTAAGCCCAATTTGGTTGTAGTCCGTAGCGACTCCCAGGGCGGCGATGCGATCCAAGAGCTCGTTAACAGACGAGAGCTCGATTGGATCTAACTGTTCGGCAGCTTTAGGGCTGACGCGAAGATTGCTTCCGACGACTTGAGAAGTCATTGCGAAGCGGCGCGGACAGCATCATGAGAAACCACCAAGCCGGATAGTTTGGCGGCGGCCAAGGCCCTCTGGCGAAAAACACCGCCTTTGAAGACGGGTGGAGGCATCCACTCTATCAGCGACGACACAGAGGAACTCTCAATGAAAGCACCAATGTCGGTGTCAAAACCGGCGGATCTTGGGTAGGGGGTCCCGAACTGTGCGTCTAGGCGGATGGTAACAAGAGACGAGGGATGCAATGTTTTTACCCAGGTTCGGGCCCTCTCGATGGAGGTAAAACCCTACGTCCTGCTTGATTAATATTGATGATATGGGTAGTACAAGAGTAGATCTACCACGAGATCAAAGAGGCTAAACCCTAGAAGCTAGCCTATGGTATGATTGTTGAGATGTATATGTGTCCTACGGACTAAGGCCCTCCGGTTTATATAGACACCGGAGAGGGCTAGGGTTACACAGAGTCGGTTACAATGGTAGGAGATCTACATATCCAGATCGCCAAGCTTGCCTTCCACGCCAAGGAAAGTACCATCCGGACACGAGCCAAGTCTTCAACCTTCTATCTTCGTAGTCCGGGAGTCCGCGGATATTGATAGTCCGCTGTCCGGACACCCCTAGTCCAGACTCCTCAAGAATAAGCATCGGATCCATGCAGATCAATCTCTTGATGATGCTCAATCACTTTGGGTTTGTAGGTGTTTGGGGTTTGGGATTTTCCTCACTCGATGATTTTCGCTCAAAGTCCTCGGAGGATGGGTTGCTCTCAAATGACAAGTGTCGGCTTTCTCTCGAGCAGCCAACCAGCTAGTGGTTGTAGGGGCGGCTATTTATAGCCTAGGAGCAGCCCGACATGATAAGACATAAATGCCCTTCAATCATATGACCATTATGTGGATAAGATATTTTGGGACAGGTGGCGCAGAGCACAAGAACGGTCGAAATTTGACTCTCAAATTCCTCGGGGCTATCATGTTCCTCATCGTAGGCAATCCAAGATCAAGGCGAATTCCTAACTCCTCGGTCGAACAAATTCCTCAACACGTAAGAACTTCGTCTCTCACATCAAGAAATCGATCGAACAGTATGAGATTTCCAATGGCTTCACTCAAGGGATTGGTAGGTGTAGGATTTTGAGTTGAGCATCACATGGAAATTTTTCCTTAGTATTTCCTCGACCCCCTTTAACAATGACGGTGTTTCCTATGACTCAAGAAAGAGAAAACAAAACTATGAAAACGAAAGTCTTCAAGCTTCATATTCCTTGCATGAATATCAAGTCTTCATGACACACCAATTTCTCCACTTTCAAAGTCTTCATGAAAGTCTTCAGAATACCAAAATCTTCAAATAAGATATTCATTTTAGGGTCGACTTTCTCTCAGAATATCAAACTCCTCATAGACATATAGACCTGTGTACACTCATAAACACATTAGTCCCTTAACCTATAAGTCTTCAATACACCAAAATCACTAAGGGCACTAGATGCACTTACAATCTCCCTCATTTTGGTGATTGATGACAATATAGGTTAAGTTTTCAACGGGATAAACATATGAAGTGTAAGTATGCGATATTGAGGAATTTGATTGCAAGATATAGAAGAACTCCCCTAAAGATGTGCATAGTGAGGAATTTGCTTTTGAAGCAATGCACACTTGAAGAGTTGAATCATGGAGATCTCCCCCTATATCTTGTAATTCATACATGCATTTGACATATAATATGAAGAATTTGAAATGCATGATGAAATATGGTGCCTGAAGAGATTCAGCATGCGTGAAATAATATTAACGAGGAACATGCATGCAGAATCAGAGCACAGTGCATCAAAAGTATCAGAGCACCATCGGGTTTATGATTACAACTAGATCCAATAAAAGTTTCAGAAGAGCGAGAGTTGTAACTTAGCAAAAAACGCCCATATAATAGACCTGCTTGAAGACTAACTAAGATTTCTCCCCCTTTGTCATTGAATGACCAAAAGGATCGAAACTGAGGACTAACGCCCCTGAAGAATTTCAAGTTGATGGAGGAGCGCCAGCGTTGTCGGGGTCGGTTGTCGTAGTAGGGCCTGCCCCAGTGTCGTCTAAGTCTTCATTTTCATCAGTGTCGCGCGATGAAGAATATGAGCTGGCCACCAAGGAAGGAACCTTGACCTTCTTGAATTTCTTCGGTGGAGGTGCAGACCAATCAAATTCTTCCTTGAGACCCATGCTCTTCAGATCTTCTGCGCTGTGGACATGAGATAGAACAGCCCAGGTACGGTTGAAGGTTTCATGGAGGTAGTATTGGTTTTTCTTCACTGCATTGTGTGTTGAGGTCATGTTGTAAAGAATTGAACCAAACTGACGCTTGACCCATTTATGATTGCGATCAACTTTCTGATGAAGACTGAGGAGTAACTCACGATCAGTCATCACCCTGGGTGCTGTGGCTTGAGGAATTTGCTTGGCAGAGGTGTTGGTGGCAGGGTCATGTGTGGCAGAGTCATCATTGGTGGAGTAGGATCTAGCCTTGCGAAATTGACCATCCAATGGACGAATGCCTTCATCTATCACAGCAGTTGCCTTGCTGAAAGTGCAACTAATCCCCGGGTGGTTTTGGTAATTAATAACAACATATATATCATTGAACTAATAGTTTCTTGAGAATCATTTCAGAAAGTTCAAAGGATATGGGTATGGCAATGACCCAAGAAGTGGACCCCTCAAAATGCTAAGGCAAGCATTGGCAAAAGCTCAAGACTCCATTTTTGGTTTAGTGATCCAAGATCACATTGAGTCCATAGGAAAGCCAATACTATTAAAAGGGGATGAGGTTATGATAATGATCTGGTTGCTCAAAGTGCTTAGTGATACATCTCCTAAACTATCAGCAACTCTCACTTCCATAATACACTCATAAGTAATCTCGGTCCCACCGATTTCCTAAACTCAGTCACACCAAGATGAACCACCTCACCACAAAGCCAAACCCTAGAAATCTCGGATTTTCGATTACGAACTCGGTCTCACCAAACTAGTGTTGCCAAGCTTCAGAATCTTCATCATCAAATCGGTGTCACCGAGATGATGAAGTCGGTCCCACCGAGATTGGCAAGCCCTAGTCTTTACGAATCGGACTCACCGAGATTGTATTTTCGGTCCCATCGAAAATCCCAACGCTCACATGTTTTGAACTTTCGGTCTCACCGAGTTGTCAACTTCGGTCCGACCGAGATTGGTCAAATGTGTGTAACGGTTGGATTTTGTGTGGAGGCTATAAATACCCTCCACCCCCTCTTCATTCGTGGAGAGAGCCATCGAAAGAACTACCACTCCTACCTTACATTTCGAGAAGAAAACTACCTACCCTTGTGTTGAGATCAAGTTGCTCCACTCCCACCATATGAAGCTTGATCTCTAGCCTTCCCAAGTTGCTTTCCACTCAATCCTTTCTTCCACCACAGCCAAATCAGTGAGGAGAGTTGAGTGTTGGGGAGATTATCATTTGAAGCACAAGAGCAAGGAGTTCATCATCACCAACACCATCTATTACCTTTTGGAGGGTGGTGCCTCCTAGATTGGTTAGGTGTCGCTTGGGAGCCTCCGTCGAGATGTGGAGTTGAACCAAGAAGTTTGTAAGGGCAAGGAGATCGCCTACTTCGTGAAGATCTACCCCGAGTAAGGCTAGCCCTCCGTGGGCGTAGGCCATGATGGCATAGACAAGGTTGCTTCTTCGTGGACCCTTCGTGGGTGGAGCCCTCCGTGGACTCTCGCAGCCGTTACCCTCCGTGGGTTGAAGTCTCCATCAACGTGGATTGACGATAGCACCACCTATCGGAACCACGAGAAAAAATCTCCGTGTCTCCAAATTGCGTTTGCTCTTCTCCACCTCTCTTTACTACATGTGCAATTTACTTTCCGCTGCCTATACTCTAGAATTGCATGTGTAGGGTGATACTTGACTTGATCATCATTGTGAACTTGCCAAAGGCTGAATTTTTATATTGTCAAGTAGTCTAATCACCCCCCCTCTAGACATACTTTCGATCCTACAAGTGGTATCAGAGCTTTGGTCTCCATTGTATTGGTTTCCATTGCATTGGACTCCATAAGCTTGGTTTCACAACCTAGGAGAGTATGGCGTCTAGTGAGGGTAATTTTCGAGAGGTCCTTACTTTGATGGTTCAAATTTTGCTAGTTGGAAGCATAAAATGAAAATGCATATTCTTGGACATAACCCCGCATGGGGCATTATTTGTGTTGGTTTGCAAGGTGAGTTCTTCGAGGAAGGAAAAGTTCCGGATCGTGAAGCTACAATGATGAATTGCGGATGTTGCAAAACAATGCTCAAGCTTGTGACATTCTCTTCAATGCTTTGTGTCCCGAGGAGTTCAACAAAATCAGCCGCCTTGAGAATGCAAAAGAGATTTGGGATACTTTGGTCGAAATGCACGAAGGTACCGAGTCCGTGAAGGAATCAAAGCTAGATGTTCTTCAAGGTCAACTTGACAAGTTCAAGATGAAGGAAGGTGAAGGAGTCGCTGAAATGTACTCTAGGCTTGCTCTCATCACAAATGACATTGCCGGCTTAGGAAGCGAAGAAATGACCGACCGATTCATCATCAAGAAGATTCTCAGAGCTTTGGATGGAAAGTATGACACCGTGTGCACTTTGATCCAAATGATGCCAAACTACAAGAATCTCAAGCCAACCAAGTCATTGGAAGAATTGTTGCTCATGAGATGACACTTAAAGATAAGGAAGAGCTTCACAACAAGTCAAGTGGTGCTTACAAAGCTACAATTGATGCTCCCACAACCTCAAGTGACAAGCTAGTTTCCAATGAAGAGATAAGCCTAATGGTGAAGAACTTCAACAAATTCTACAAGAGTAGAAGCAAAGAGAGAAGCTCAAAGTCTAGATCATATGATGAAAAGAGATCTTCTAGTCGTGATCGAATCTGCTACAATTGTGGAAGACCCGACACTACTCAAATGAGTGTTCGCTCCCCACAAGAGAAGAGAAGAATCTCCAAGAAGAAGAAGCTCAAGAGATGAGTCACCTCGGAAAGAGAGAAGGAGTAGAGATGATCGTTATGAACGAAGACCCTCTTGGAGAAGCAAGGATTCGGAGAGGAAAGACAAGTCATCAAGGAGCTACACAAGAAGAAAACATCAAGCTCATGTAGGTGAATGGGTCTCCGGCTCCGACTCGACAATCACTCCAAAGAAGCTATCACTCCAACTCCGACTACATCCAAGATGAAGGTGTTGCCGGTCTTGCTCTCGTATCCTCCAACTCCAACTCCTATGACTTGTTTGATTCACCAAATGAGGGAATTGGAAGATGCTTCATGGCTAAAGGCCCCAAGGTATCACACCCTGAATTCATTGACTTTGATAGTGATGAGGATGACTTGCTTGGTGAAGATGAGCTTTTACATGACAAATCTAGTGAGCCTAGTAATGATGAACATGCTAGTAGTCTTTATAGTCGAGAAGAGTCGAATGACAATGCTATGAAGGAGATTGAGCGTCTAACTAAAGAACTAAACACTCTTAAGTTAGCTCATGAAACAACTCAAGAAGATCATAGAGAGCTCCTAAGATCTCATGAGAAGCTACGCTCGAGAAGCTCAATCTAGAGCAAGAACATGAGTTTCTAAAAGCAATCAATGACGATCTTCAAAGAAGAGTTCTTCATATCTTGCCAAACGACTTCTCTTGTCTAATTTCTTGCCACCTATTAAAACTAAGCATGACAAGCATAAGAAAAATTCTTCATCTAGTAGTAACAATAACCATGCTAAATCCAATATTGTTGCTCCTAGTAGTTCTCTTGATTCCACTAACAATGTTTCAAGCCAAGTTACACTTGAGCAAGAAAATAGTTTATTGAAAGGGATTATAGAGAAAGGTGTCTACAAGAGCCTTTCCGGAAGCAAGAACTTTGAGGAAATTGTTCGCAAGCAAGGAAGGCACCGGAAGAATCAAGGAATTGGTTTTGAGCGAAAGTTCAACGCCGAGGGTGTTGGATGGGAAGAAGGTCAATATCCTACTCCAAAGTTTGTTTCTCAAAAGGAGAAGTATGATCCTACTTCTTCCAATGTGGAACAAGCACAAGATGACCTTCCACCACAAGACCACAAGCTAAAAGGCAAGGACAAGCTTCAAGAGGAGATTGACGCATTTATTGAAGCACCTAAAGCCATGGTCAAGTGGGTTCCCAAGGAAACGTCAAGTTCTACTTCAAGCTCAACCCCAAGGATTCCCATCAAGATGATGTGGATCCCGAAGAAGAAGAACTAGAGAGTTCTTGAGGGTGACTCCGCCAACATACTTCACTCACATTCATTTTGGCAAGAACTTGTGCAACCAACTTCCACATTGTGCACTAGTTCATGGAGTCACAAACCCTCTTGTTGGTAAGTCAAGGGACAAGGTAATCATTGCTTTCATGGACATCATCTATTGTGTACTTCAATCTATGTCCATGGATATCCTTGTTTGTTCCTTGTGGGACTAACCCATGTAGGTATTGAAAGTGCCCAATCCAAAGGATTGCTCCCAACTCTTGATGATCTTCATCAACATTGAGCATCCACATCTTCAACATCTACATGAAGTCTTCTACGACAACCCAAGGTTAGTTTGACCCTTTAAAAGGGTTCTCACATCTAGGGGAGCTTTGCTCTAAAGAATTGAGCTAAAGCATCTTCAAATGATGTGAACACATCAATGCTTTATGTAAAAGTGGTAACCCCACTTGTGCTTAAACGATGAGTATGACCTATGATCAAATGTTCTCATTTGACTCCTAAGTCAATATACTCATATATAGATGACCTAGTCATCGACAAATTGTGTGATAGTAGCTAGAGTTTTGTTTGTGCATGTTTGACACATATTTCATTTGCTATCTTATTGTGTGAGCATGTTGGATGCATGATTTTATCCATTCAAGGACATCCATTTGTTGCTTTGGTCTTTTGATTTTTCTCGACCAAATGGATGGACAAGAATGCCTAAGTTCCTCCCTAGCTATCTATGCTTTCTTGTCTCAAATTCTATTCATGCTTATATCACAAACTTTGAACAAGTCATTTTCGGACCCACCGAGTGAGGAGCACTCGAGCCACCGATCCGTCAAAGGCTAAACTTCCAAAACCTTCTAAGTGATTTCGGTCGACCAACCCACTCAAACTCGGTCAAACCGAAAGCACTTGGATTGATCTAGGTTATCACCTCGGTGAAACCGAGTTGTGAATTTCGGCGTGACGAAGTGTGTAATCGCCTGCGATTATCCATCTCGGTGCCACCGAAGTTTTACAACTCGGTCCCACCGACAACAAAGGGTATATATACTCCGAGGGCAGCGCGTTGATTTCTACTTCAAACGCCGCCCCACACCCTTGCTTTGCCGTCGCCGTGGTCTCCGGATCGCCTCCGTCGTCGCGCAGGCGCCCTCGCCGCAGTCTCCGCCACCGTCAACGGACATCTTCTCCGCGCCGTTGCCGCCAGAGAGAACTCCACCAAGTTAGGGTGAGTTTCAATCCCACTCGTGCTCCCATCTCCGATTCTATGCATGTTTGGTTTGCCTAGCATCTTGCCACGTTTGAGATCTTCCTTTACACCAGATTAGTTCCTTTGAACGAAATTGAGTAAAAGTTTTAGGGTTAGGTTTCCGCGAACACATCTCGGTGAGACCGATTTTACATTCTCGGTATGACCGATTTGGCCTCTGGCCATTACCTTTACCTTCGGTCCAACCGAAGTTGTGCAAATCGGTGCGACGAAATGAGGATTTAGTGAAACCCTAGTGTTTTCGGCGGACCGAAACCCACTTCGTCCCACCGAAAGTGGTGTGAATGCTTCGCTTGAACACTTGGATTCACCGAATTTTAAACTTCGTCCGACCAAAATGTCTTCTCGTGAAAACCTAAAACTGAAATTTGAACTCATTTGTTTGCAAAATCTTCTGCAGTTTGTGATAACTCTTCCACTCGCCTACACCTTATCTATTCACAGGTTGTCACCATGTCGATGCCGGTGACAGCCGTAACAGGTCCGAGTCTCCTATTGCTGAAATTCCAGAGGCAGCACTAGTCCCGAGCCCAAAGAGCTCTTCAGATGATGGTGAGAGGAGCACACCAAGAGGTTTGCCTCCTGCAGCCACCAGGCCGTAAAGAAGAGGAACTCGATGAAGAAGATTCGATTTCATTGTTGAGGAAGAGGTCTCCTCCAAGCCAAAGAGAAAAGTTGTTGCCAAAGAGCATCAAGGGCAACAAACCAAGAAAGGCACCGTAAAAGTGAAGAAGTCCACTGCTGCCAAGAAGCTAAGTATGGAAGAGGAAACTACAAGCAAGGTGAAGAAAACTTCCAAGAGGAAGAGGATTGTGCATGATGATGCAAGCAGAGGAAGATGATGATGAGGAAGCACCCCAGCCTCCTCGAAGCCTAAGCTCATGGGTGATGCCATCGAGGCGTGGAGCCCTTCTAAGCCCAAGCAATCTGTTCCACCAAGGCAGCTCAAGTCAAGCCTCGCGCCAAGCCCAAGAAGACTGTCAGAACATTCCAGCTTCAGAGAAGAAGAAAGATGATGTGCCACCAGGTGTGTCGATGATGAGGCACTGTCTTGGTCAAACTTCGCTCGAAATTGCCACTTCACAATGATGCTCATCCTCAAGCTGAGAACATGAAGGAAAGAAAGGATAGAGGTCTCAGGCTATGGAGACAAGCTGATCCATATGATGTGAGGAGAAGAACTGCTGTTGATCCACGATTCCACACCAGAGAGCAGCAGGACTTCTATGAGACTGTGCTGATGGACAAGAAGCCCATAGTTGCAGACACTAGATATGTTGACTGGGCATACATTGACAGTGAAGAGCACAGAGACTTCTTTCCACATGTGCATGAGAGCTTCACTGCATGTGGTGTTGCAGATTTTGTTGGTCAAAAGTTGACAGATTGGAATGATGAGATGATTATGCAATTCTATGCCACAGCTCATTTCTATCCAGATGGAAAGATCACATGGATGACTGAAGGCCAAAGATTCTCTTCAACTGTTGAAGAATGGGCAGCACTGCTAAATGCTCCAAAGGCAGAGAGAGGATGATGTTGATGTGTATGGTATTCCCAAGAAGAACCATGAGTCTATGAAGAACATGTACAAAGAGGTTCCAAATAAGGATGTGGAAATCTGGAAGCTCGGCTCGATGTATCATCTCCGTGCAGGTTTACCTACCACAAACACTATTACGAGGCATACCTTGATGCCCAAGTCCGAGATCATCGCATGATCGAGGATATTCTATCAACATGCTGCATATACTTGATGAGAAGGCACCTTTCAAGGTGATGGATTTGATAGTTGAGACCATCAAGAGGACTGCAATGACCGTAAGAGGTCGTGTGGATTTGCCCCGCACATTCAGATGCTTATCAATGCCAAGTTTGGCACGGGCACATATTTGTTGGATAGACCACACTTGCCACTGCAGCCTGAGCATGAGGACAGTGATGGATGAGGAGGATCCAACGTCAGTTGAAGGTCAAGCAAAGATTGAAGCTGCCAAGAAAGCTAAAGCTGAGAAGGAAGCAGCAACAGCAGCTAAACCCAAGAGTGTTGGAGAGCAGCTCCTTGAAGCTACCCAGAGGATTGAACAACGCCGCCAGCATTGTGCAGCCTCAGGAGAGTCTTGAAAGGATTGTTGAAGACAAGATCCATGCTCGGATGTCAAGTCGATGTAGTGCAAGTAATCACAACAAGCTTGAGGCGGATATCGAGGAAGCAAAGAGGGAGAAGGAAGAGCTCATGCGTGAGATGCAGGATGACCTAGTCCAGATGATTATCAACAGATGCTCCGGTTCCCACAAGACCCGATCACCGCTATTCCAAAGGATGACACCAGACTACAAAGATCGGCACCTCCCACAGCTCCATCGGTTGCTCCAGCTCCAAAGGACCACTCCTCCAGCTCCACAGACATCGAGAAGTCTTCGCAGATGCTGCCATATCAACTCCATCAACCTGCATAGAGCCGCCAAACAGAGTCCCTAGTGACGCTTAGCTCTATACTTTTCAACTTTTGGTAACTTGTTGCCAAAGGGGAGAAATTGTATAGATCATAGGACTTCGAGAGAGAGAGTGCTTTGTCTTTGCGCTTTTGCTCTTTCGTTCATTTGCGGTCTTTTTGAGATACTTTTGAGTATTTCGAGACATTTTGTGTGTTTGGTACTACGTTTGCTCTACATTGATGAGTGCTTGGTCGTACTATGCCTTAATGTGTGCTTAATGCTTATCATATGCTATTCATATATTGTATGACCATTTACTCATGTCTTGGTGATTGGGTGCATGTTATTCATTCTTATCATTTTGTGCGCTCCACCAAGATGTATGTGACATGGAAGAGTGACCCATGATCCTAATCGATTGTGCATTTGCATTCAAACGCAAATCTTAAATAATGCACAAATTTAGGGGGAGCTCTTGCTTATCACATACTTCTCAAAGCGATTTATATTATTCATTGATTATATCATTTGTCGAAGTTTGATCTATATGTTGTCATCAATTACCAAAAGGGGAGATTGAAAGTGCAACTAATCCCGGGTGGTTTTGGTAATTAATAACAACATATATATCATTGAACTAATAGTTTCTTGAGAATCATTTCAGAAAGTTCAAGGATATGGGTATGGCAATGATGAAGAAGTGGACCCCTCAAAATGCTAAGGCAAGCATTGGCAAAAGCTCAAGACTCCATTTTTGGTTTAGTGATCCAAGATCACATTGAGTCCATAGGAAAGCCAATACTATTAAAAGGGATGAGTTTATGATAATGATCTGGTTGCTCAAAGTGCTTAGTGATACATCTCCTAAACTATCAAGAACTCTCACTTCCATAATACACTCATAAGTAATCTCGGTCCCACCGATTTCCTAAACTCACCACACCGAGATGAACCACCTCACCACAAAGCCAAACCCTAGAAATCTCGGATTTTCCGATTTTGAACTCGGTCTCACCGAAACTGGTGTTGCCAAGCTTCAGAATCCTTCGTCATCAAATCGGTGTCACCGAGATGATGAAGTCGGTCCCACCGAGATTGGCAAGCCCTAGTCTTTACGAATCGGACTCACCGAGATTGTATTTTCGGTCCCACCGAAAATCCCAACGCTCACATGTTTTGAACTTTCGGTCTCACCGAGTTGTCAACTTGGTCCGACCGAGATTGGTCAAATGTGTGTAACGGTTGGATTTTGTGTGGAGGCTATAAATACCCTCCACCCCTCTTCATTCGTGGAGAGAGCCATCGAAAAGAACTACCACTCCTACCTTACATTTCGAGAAGAAAACTACCTACCCTTGTGTTGAGATCAAGTTGCTCCACTCCCACCATATGAAGCTTGATCTCTAGCCTTCCCAAGTTGCTTTCCACTCAATCCTTTCTTCCACCACAGCCAAATCAGTGAGGAGAGTTGAGTGTTGGGGAGATTATCATTTGAAGCACAAGAGCAAGGAGTTCATCATCACCAACACCATCTATTACCTTTTGGAGGGTGGTGCTCTCCTAGATTGGTTAGGTGTCGCTTGGGAGCCTCCGTCGAGATGTGGAGTTGAACCAAGAAGTTTGTAAGGGCAAGGAGATCGCCTACTTCGTGAAGATCTACCCCGAGTAAGGCTAGCCCTCCGTGGGCGTAGGCCATGATGGCATAGACAAGGTTGCTTCTTCGTGGACCCTTCGTGGGTGGAGCCCTCCGTGGACTCTCGCAGCCGTTACCCTACGTGGGTTGAAGTCTCCATCAACGTGGATTGACGATAGCACCACCTATCAGAACCACGAGAAAAAATCTCCGTGTCTCCAAATTGCGTTTGCTCTTCTCCACCTCTCTTTACTACATGTGCAATTTACTTTCCGCTGCCTATACTCTAGAATTGCCTGTGTAGGGTGATACTTGACTTGATCATCATTGTGAACTTGCCAAAAACTTGTCTTTATCAAAAGGCTGAATTTTTATATTGTCAAGTAGTCCAATCACCCCCCTCTAGACATACTTTCGATCCTACACTTGCCTTTGTCATCAGCTGAGGAAAATGTCCGTTTGAGGACTTCAATTGGAGGCAAGTAGCTGCCATGGTTCAGAGTATCAGCCTTGTAGTTGAGTGAAGACCTTGTCCTGATGAACCTCATAATCCATGGCGCATAAGGCTTCAGCTCAAATGGTGACATAGCAATATTTGCCAGAGTCCTCATGAAGAAATCATGGAAGTTGACGGGAACGCCATGAATGACATTGAAAAGCATATTCTTCATGATGCCAACGACTTCTTCATCATTTGAGTCGTGGCCTTTGATAGGACTCATTGTCTTCGCTCGAATGCGATAGACATCCGAGAGCACATCTGATAATTCCTTGACGAGGAATTTGGTTCGTGGGGCCTGCCCTGGCTTCAAAGGCTTCATCAACACTTGCATGTAATGATTTGTAAGCTTAGGTTCACTGTAGATGCAACGAGCACCATCAAGGGGAGGACTGAGTGGGAGGGCATGAAGTAGTTCAGTTGCTGGTGCCTTGTAATGAGTATTTTCTGACATCCAGTCCAGCACCCATGAGTTCACATCTTCAGAATTTCCTGTGATGTGCAGCGTTGCAAAGAATTGAAGAATGAGTTCTTCATTCCAATCATAGATGTCAGTGGCGAAATTCAGCAATCCAGCATCGTGAAGAACACTGAGGCCTGGCTCGAAGCACGGCAGAGATTCCATGTCCACGTGAGGAATGTGTGCATGATCGAAGACTTTGTCTTTGTCGAATAGCACAGAGGAATAGAAATTTGCTTAACTAGCAGTCCAGAAACGCCTCTTCTTTATGCGAGAAGAATCATAGGGATTGTAGTAATTGAAGAACACATGCTCGTTGAAGAAATTAGCAGCCTTGAACTTTTGCTTCTTTGAGAATGGATCCTTTGGCTTAGGCACAGGAGTGTCAGTGAGTTGCATCACAACCTCAGGAATCACAATCTCCAGTTCTTCAGGCTGAGGAATTTCTAGTTCTTCTTTAGTGGCAGTCTGCATATTTAAAGTATCAGCAGCAGCAGTTTCTTCAGCACTAGTGGCTGGAATTTCTTCATGCACAGATGAGGTGGGATGAGTTTCTTCAGAGCCCATTTGAACGGTTGGTGTAGGGGACTGAGGTATTTGCTGTAGTGGGGTGAAGTGTGGAGAATTGGGACGCTGACTTTCCCAAAAGTCATCATTCATCACAGGCGTAGTGCATCCAATATCCACGTCTTCATCTTAACGCCAGCCTCTTCAACTGTGAACTGAGGCATTGGCAAGGAAGCAACAAGTGTTGAAGGGATCGCATACACTTCAATTTCTTCATCAATCTGCTCTGACGAAGCAGCAGAATGATTTTCTTCATCAGATCCGCTAGGGATCACATATTCTTCACCAAAAGGAACAAGGTCCTTTGATGGCATGGTGGAAATCGGAACAGCATCAATTGGATTCTCAAGTGAGCTGGTCATAGTCTTCATTTTCTTGAGTCAAGAATCAAGGCGATGATGCTTTCCTTTTCTTCACCGCAGCTCTCTCTGCAGCCTTGGTCTTTCTCACATCGATGCGAGATGGAAGGGTAGGAGTTGGTGTAGGCACGGGGAGGAGCCGAGGAATCTGTTTGAATTTCCTCGGTATGGCCCGATGCAAATTGCCTCGACTTCTTCATTTTCTTCAGCGCACCACTAGTGGATGCCCCGGTGTCTTCGGCCGCTGGAATGGAGTCATCAGCCACAGAGCTAGCATTTTCATCAAGAACTCGAAAGTCATCAGCGGTCTTTGGCATGTTCTTTAGTTTGTTTGAATGAGGCTTCAGCTTGAGGAATTTCTTGTTGCGATGGGGCTGCAACATTGGTAAACTTTTCAGTCAGTTTAACGAACCTGACTTTGGCTCCTTGCCAATCAGCATAATAATAATTGAAATCATAGCTGAGGGCTTTGATTTCAGACTGGATCGTGAGGAGTTCATCAGTTGTCATTTTGACAACATTTTTCCTTAGGAACTTCTCTTTCCTGAACTGAGCCTTCTTGATTTGTCTGGCCTTCTCAAATTTCCATTTTTCTTCATTGATGAAATGGGTCAGCACGTGACTTTGGCCAGGAGTCAAATGAAAATGAGGTATAGGAGTGTTTGGGTCCTTGTGCTAGAGATCAATGTAGTCGAGGATCACCTTTGGATCCAAAAGCAGTGGCATAGTTGTGCCTTTGGCTCTAGCAGCCCTTTCTTGCCTGTCTCTGATGGTTTCTGCAAGTTCATCATCATTAGCTTCATCGTCAGATGGCACTTGGAAGGCAACTTGTTTCTTCTTCGGACTAGGCCAAGGACCTCGTCCAGCAGTTGCCTTGGTCTTCAACAGAGTGGGGCCTGATGAAGAGTTTGGTGCAGCCGAGGAACTCGCTGAGACATCAGAGGCAATAGAGATGCCTGCATTCCTTTGGCATGTGGCCAAATGTACATGTGTTGAGGACTTTGCCGGAGCAACTGAGGACTTTGGGGGAGGAGCTGAGGACTTTGGAGGAGCAGGAGCAGCATGAGGAACTGGCTGTGAGGGCTTTGAAGAATCTGGCCATGAGGGCTTTGAAGATTCTGCCATGAGGGCATTGCTGAGGAACTTGGCCGTGAGGGCACAGTTGGTGAAGCACTTGGTGAGGGAGTCCTGGACTAGGGGGTGTCCGGATAGCCGGACTATCATCATCGGCTGGACTCCAAGACTATGAAGATACAAGATTAAGACTTCGTCCCGTGTCCGGATGGGACTTTCCTTGGTGTGGAAGGCAAGCTTCGCAATACGGATATGTAGATGTCCTACCGTTGTAACTGACTCTGTGTAACCCTAGCCCTCTCCCGTGTCTATATAAACCGGAGGGTTTTAGTCCGTAGGACGAACAACCATTACAACAATCATACCATAGGCTAGCTTCTAGGGTTTAGCCTCCTTGATCTCGTGGTAGATCTACTCTTGTACTACCCATATCATCAATATTAATCAAGCAGGAGTAGGGTTTTACCTCCATCGAGAGGGCCCGAACACAGGTAAAAACATCATGTCCCTTGTCTCTGTTACCATCCCCTAGACGCACGCTTCGGGACCCCTACCGAGATCCGCGGTTTTGACACCGACATTGGTGCTTTCATTGAGAGTTCCTCTGTGCGCCGCGATCGGGAAGGATGCCTCTTCCGTCTTTAAAGAAGGTATCATTGCCAAAGGAGCCTGGCCGCCGCCAAACTATCCGCTAGGTGGTTTTCTCATGACCGCCTATTCGCCATCGCTTCAACGATGACCTCTCGGGTCATCAAAAGCAATCTTCACGCTCAACTCGAATTCGCCGAGCAGCTGGATCCAATAGAGCTCTTGTCCAGTAACGAGCTCTTGGATCGCATCGCCGCCCTTGGAGTCGCTACAGACTACAATCAGATTGGGCTTAAAACCGATCTGAGAGAGATTAACTCTCCCCAGGTTACGCACCACGTTGTGGTGGTAGAGGAACAACGCGGCGACTCTTCTTCTATATTGAAAACTAGTTATGTCCGGACTCCCGAACCCTCCATGCTGGATTCCCGCGGAGGAACGAACGTCGATCAAGCACTGAACCTAAAGTCAGGCATCAAACCAAACTCGTTGGACAACATCCAGCAATCCAAGCTTCCAAATTCGAAAGCTTTTCGGCCCTTGAGCCTCGAGATGGGCAGGTTTCCGGACTTAATTCCACCCACCCACCCAAACATATGCGATCTATCTCAAATCCGGCAAGATCCCACCAAAACAGTACATCATTACTGGGCCAGATTCCTCCTGGTTATGGACAGGATAAAAGACTGCCATGAGGAAGACGCAATTTCAATCTTATGCAATAATTGCACGGACAAGGGAATCTTGAACGCCGTAAGTCGTCGTGAAATTACACTCTTCGCCGACCTAGCGTCCATAGTACGAAAGTACTGTGCGATGGAGAGTTTCCGGAAAACCGAAACTAAGTTTTGGGACAATCCGGCTCCGAATACAACCCTAGTCCGAAACAAAAGGGTGCATCATGCTCAGACACCCGGTACAAAAACCAAAAAACAAAAACCCCATAAAGGGTACGGAACCGTACTAGAGGGATGGCTCAGCGGACCCTGTAAAATTCACAGCACAGAGGGCACCACTCCAACACATAGCCTTCGAGCATGTTGGATACTGCGGCAGGTGGCCAAAAGTGGCGAAGAGCTTCTAGCCCTAGAGAACCACTCCAACAGTACCAGTACGGTGTCGACAGTCTTCGAGACTTTCGCATCAAATAATATGCGGAAACGAACAATCTGCAGCCTCGCCGAAGTCTACCAAGTAGCAACAACAAATCCATGGAGCGACACGGCCATCACCTTCAGTGCCAGCGACGAACCTAAATTCCGAACAGCCCGAGCACCAGCTGCATTGGTCCTCAGTCCAATAGTGGACGGCTTTCATCTTACCAAGGTACTCATGGATGGCAGCAGTGGGTTAAACCTCATCTACGAGGAAACCCTTCGAAAAATGGACATAGACTGGAGCCGCATTGAGCGAAGCAGCACAACCTTTAGAGGAATAATCCCTATCCAGGAAGCACGCTGCACAGGAAAAATCACACTCAATGTGGTCGGCTCACCGGACAATTACAGGTCCGAAGAGGTCACGTTCCAAGTGGCCCCGTTCAGCAGCGGATATCACGCTATATTAGGGCGCGAGGCATTCACAATTTTTCAAGCCATACCCCATTACGGGTACATGAAGCTTAAGATGCCCGGGCCCAGTGGAATAATCACCCTCGTAGTGATCCGGACACAGCACTCCGCACCGAAAACAAGACAGCCGCATTAGCCCTAGAGGCACTATCCGAAGCCCAAGCGGCGGAGGAACTCACTGCGCTGCGCTCTACGGTGAACAGGGACGATGTGATACTCGATAAGAGATCCAAGTCCACCTCTTTTAAACCAGCGAACGAAATAGTCAAATTCCAGGTCCATCCAACGGACCCAACAAAGACGGCCTCCATCGGGGCACAGTTGAACCCCGATGTAGACGCCGCACTACAAGAATTCCTTCGGGAAAATTGGGACATCTTTGCCTGGCACCCTTCAGATATGCCAGGAATCCCATGTAGATTGGCACAACACAGCCTAAACATCCTAAAAGGATTCAAGCCAGTCAAACAGGCACTTCAGCGATTTTCTGAACCCAAAAGACACGCAATGGGAGAGGAGCTAGCCAAACTATTGGAAGCCGGATTCATCAGAGACATCAAACATCCGGACTGGCTAGCAAACCTGGTAATGGTACCAAAGAAGGACAAATCCACGGCGCCTATGTGTCGATTTTAAAGACCTCAACAAGGCCTGCCCAAAGGATCCTTTCCCCCTTCCCCACATCGACCAAATAATCGATGCTACTGCAGGGCACGATTCATTGTGCTTCCTTGACGCATACTTCGGCTACCATCAAATCAAGATGGCGGAGGCGGACCAAGCCGCAACCGCATTCATTACTCCATACGGACCATTCTGCTTCAACACGATGCCCTTCGGACTAAAAAAATGCCGGCGCAACATATCAGCGCATGATTCAGACATGTCTGGCTACCCAGATCGGCAAAACAGTAGAGGCATACGTAGACGACGTAGTCGTCAAAACCAAACACGTCGAAACTCTAGTAGACGATTTGAGGCTCACATTCAACAACCTCCGAGCATATCACATTAAGCTAAACCCAAAAAAATGCATTTTCGGGGTACCAGCCGGAAAGCTCCTGGGCTTCATTGTATCCAGTAGAGGAATTGAAGCAAACCCAGCCAAGATCCGAGCCCTGTCACAACTGGATATTCCTAAAGACCTCAAACAAATACAAAAATTGACTGGATGCATGGCCGCTCTAAGCCGCTTCATCTCCCGTTTGGGAGAAAAGGCATTGCCCCTCTATCGCCTCCTCAGGCGCTCCGAACACTTCGAATGGACGGATGCTGCCACTGCCGGACTCGAAGAAATAAAGGCCATATTGGCAACAAATCCGGTCCTGGCCGCGCCTAACTTGGGCGAACCAATGTTGTTATATATCGCGGCAACACATCAAGTTGTAAGCGCGGTACTCGTCGTCGAACGAGAAACAAAAGGGCATAAATTCCCTCTTCAAAAACCAGTGTACTACGTATCCACTGTCTTAACTCCCTACAAGTCTCGGTACCCACATTACCAAAAGATAGCATACACGGTGTTCATGGCATCCCGGAAGCTGCGACACTACTTTCAAGAGTGTTCGATAACAGTGGCCTCCGAAGTACCCCTCAACGACATCATAAACAACTACGACGCGATGGGCAGGATTGTAAAATGGGCCATTGAGCTCTTACCATTTGACATAACCTACAAACCATGGCAAGCTATAAAGTCGCAAGTCCTGGCTAACTTTGTCGCTGAATGGACTGAAGCCGAACTCCCTAAAGAGTATGGCGCATACTCCAATTGGATCATGCATTTCGACAGATCCAAAATGTTGGCCGGCTTGGGGGCTGGCGTCGTTTTGACGTCCCCAACCGGAGACACAGTCCAATACGTACTTCAAATAATGTACACAGACTCCAACAACGCAGCCGAATACGAGGCCCTTCTACACGGTCTCCGGATGGCAATCTCCATGGGCATTCAACGCCTCGAGGTACGCGGGGATTCAAACCTCGCAATATCACAAGTAAACAGAGACTTCGATGCCAAAGATCCAAAAATGGCTGCCTACCGTAACGTTGTCTTAAAACTGTCAGCTCGGTTTGAAGGACTCGAATTCCACCATGTAGTCCGAGATAATAACCAGGCGGCCAACGTGTTGGCACGCATCGGCGCAAAGCGCGACGCTGTCCCTCCAAACATCTTCCTGGAGCGGCTCTTTAAGCCATCTGTTGTATGGGAAGAGGAGTCCGGAAACAACAATCCGGAACCAACCGCACCGCCCAACGCCGAACATTCCGACACAACCGGTGGCTCAGCCAATGACATAACACCTTCCGCCCACGAAATAATGGCAGTCATTTCCCCGTGGGCGGAACCATTCCTAGCCTACTTAACTAGGCAGGAACTTCTCGAAGACCAAAATGAGGCCCACTGCATAGTTCGGCGATCTAAAGCCTACAAGGTCCATGAGGGGGTACTTTATAAGAAAAGCACAACCGGAGTCCTTCAAAGGTGTATCTTCGAAGAGGAAGGACGAAATCTTCTGGCTGAAATTCACGCCGGACTAGGCGGACACCACGCTGCAGCCCGGGCCCTTGTAGGTAAGGCCTTTTATACAAGATTTTATTGGTCGACGGCCCAGGCAGATGCTCAGGACTTAGTCCAACGATGCGTCGGTTGTCAGCTCTTGGCTAATCAGAGCCACATGCCACCCACCGCCCTCAAAACTATACCCATCACCTGGCCATTCGCGGTCTGGGGGCTCGACATGGTTGGACCGCTCAAAGGGGGAACCCACAAGCAAAAACCTACTGGTCATGGTGGACAAATCACCAAATGGATAGAGGCCAAGCCAGTTAAAATGGCCGAATCCGGACCTGTGATAGACTTCATATCCGGGGTAGTACACTGTTACGGTGTCCCCCACAGCATCATCACCGATAACGGCATGAACTTCACGGCCGACGAGGTTAAACTCTGGTGCAAAATATGGGCATTAAGCTCGACTACGCTTCAGTCTACCACCCTCAAACCAACAGTAAAGTTGAATGAGCGAATGGTCTAATAATGAGTGGCATCAAACCCAGACTAGTGCGGTCCCTTACGGAATCTAACACACACTAGGTAGAGGAGCTCGACTCCGTACTCTGGGGGCTGCGGACCACGCCAAACCGTACTACTAGATTTACACCATTCTTTATGGTATACGGCGCAGAGGCAGTTTTGCCCTGCGACATAATTCATGACTCACCTCGAGTGCGCATGTACGAAGAAAGAGAAGCCGAGCTGGATCGGCAGGACAGCTTGGACGCATTGGAGGAGGAACGCGATGTGGCAAAGGCCCGCTCCGCATTCTATCGCCAGCAGCTCAAGATATCAAAGCGAGAAGTACGGGCTAAAACTTACAATGTTGGCGAACTAGTTCTACGCTGCGGGACAAGAAAAGGACAAACTCAAGACCAAATGGGAAGGTCCCTTCATCATCTACCAAGTCCTGACCGGCGGAGCATACCGTCTGCGAAACGCATCGGACAACCGACTCGAGCCGAACCCATGGAACGCAGCCCGCCTCCGAAGATTCTACGCCTAGCGCCGGACTAAGAGTTCGTCTCCTTCCTCCGTCCACATTTTTACACTTCAGCTGTCTTTTGTTTCTCTCTTTTCTCCCTCCTTTTTCATAAAAGCCCTTGAGGGCCTATTTGCGCATTGTTCGCACACACTTGATGTGCTACCCGCACTCATTATACCTAGGGGCTTCTTTAACAGAAGCTTACTTATACGGGCTTTATGCCCAACACATGCGTCAAACTTCCGCATTTACCTTTTATTCACCATTATATGCATCGATATGACTTAAGTTTTGGCCAAGCTGGGTTGCCTGGCTCCTATGCTTACCCCTACGTTCCCGATTGTTCGGCTAGGAGCACTACAAGAAATATGTCAACTTATGACCTTCTGTCAGTGACCCTAGAAGAATTGGTCATAGATTTATGACCATTTGAGACCAAATGGTCAAAAGCTGTTCGAGGGGCTCCAAACCCTAAACCATTGCGACCATTTTGGTCAGAAAGGTCATAATTTCCTTACATGAAATGGTCATAAAGCTAACAGCGCTAGTCCGCTGCCTTATTTCTAGTTGTTAACGACCAATATAGATGGTCATAGCCTTGTAAATTGTGGTGGGTTGCTATGACTAGGCGCCACCTCATCAGTTTTGCCTATGTGTCATGTCCATGTGGCAGTTTTTGCCCTAGGTTGTGAAGCAACCTATATTTCTGTCATTCCCAAAATTCCCAAAAAAATCTCATAAATTCTTTGGGTCATATCTTCGTCAAATATGTAAAAACCTTCCTTGCCTAGTTCAAAAATATTCATTTTCCTATTCATTCAAAGTAACAGTTTGTGAAGGAAGTACCACTTTGGCATGTCCAAATAGTATCCATTTTCTACAAGGCTTTCCTATGCCCAAATAACCATCCTCCACCAAATGCCACTCAATCCATTCATTATTTTGAGCCGAGCTTCAACATTCAGATTTATGTCCAAAGTGTGGTGGTTTGCAAAGCAAGTACCACCTAGGCTCCTCCTTTTGAGCTGAAAATTTGTGAAAACGATCTTCTTAGTAACTCGATCATCCTCACCAAAACTCACGCCCATTAGCCATGTACATTTCCGCATCGCTAATCAAACACTTGGCTGCTAATTCATGTTTGAGCATCGATTGGTCTCCTCGTGAGAATCTTATATTGTAATTTTCTTTCTAGCACCAACCTGGGGAGTGCCCAACCCACTATACATGCCTAGGCCGCCCAGAACACATGGCAACGCCACGGTCACGCTGGTGACCACGCTGGCGGCATGCGAGTTCTGGCGCTCTGGAGTTGGGGCCCTCGGCCACCGCCCAAACCTCGACGTATCGCCACCAAACCATGTATTTATGATTAAATAGGTCCTTATGTAACTAGAAATGATTTTTGGAAAAATAAATAGCAAACTATGAGGCAGCTGCAGTTCAAATTTGACCCGCTTCCAACTGAATCGGCGGAAATTTGTCTTTTTCACGAGAGGTGGATCAAATTTTTACACCAGACCATTTTGTCAATTGTGCATTAAATATGGCCTAGTATTTTATAAAATGATTTGGTCCAATTTTGCAACAATTATTTGGTAGTTCCTTCACAAAAAACCTCCTTTCGCACTCGAAAAATGGAAAATGGTTTTTTCGTCCAACGAAAATGAAAACTTCCTTAGGCAACATTGTTTGCCATTCCAATATGCACCCTTGTGCACAATATTAGATCATTTGAACAAACTATGCCATGAATGTGGCCATAAGATTGATCATTTGGCCTTAAAGCCATGAATCTTCACACTTGATAGCTCATTTCTGAGAACACTTTTTTAAAATAATTACCATATTACAAGTTTATTATTTTTCCTGGAAACTTGGTCACATATAATGACACAATGCGAAGGTTTTCGAATTTTTTGATTTTTTTTGAATTTTTTATGCCCGTTTCAAATGCGGTCAAAACGGCGGGCTTGACTGCCCTAGCTAGTGGTTGAATCTTGGAATTTTTTGGTGTTTCTATGATTAAATAGATACTTATGTACCTAGAAATGATTTTTGGAAAAAATAAATAGCAAACTATGAGGCAGCTGCAGTTAAAATTTGACTCGTTTCCAACTGAATCGATGACAATTTGTCTTTTTCATCAGAGGTGGATCAAAACTTTTTGCACCCAACAATTTTGTCAATTGTGCATTATATATGGCCTAGTATTTTATAAAATTGATTTGGTCCATTTGTGCAACAATTATTTGGTAGTTCCTTCACAAAAAAACCTCATTTCGGGCACTCGGAAAATGGAAAATGGTTTTTTCGTCCAACGAAAATGAAAACTTCCTTAGGCAACATTGTTTGCCATTCCAATATGCACCCTTGTGCACAATATGAGATCATTTGAACAAACTATGCCATGAATGTGGCCATAAGATTGATCATTTGGCTTGAAAGCCATTGATCTCCACACATGATAGCTCGTTTCTGAGAACACTTTTTTAAAATAATTGCCGTATTACAAGTTTGTTATTTTTCCAAGGAACTTGGCCACATATGATGACACAATGCAAATGTTTCCCAAGTTTTTGATTTTTTTTGAAATTTTTATACCTGTTTCAAAATGCGGTCAAACGGCGGGAATGACCGTTCCTAGCTAGTGGTTGAATCTTGGATTTTTTTGGTGTTTCTCTGATTAAATAGATACTTATGTACCTAGAAATGATTTTTGAAAAAAATAAATAGCAAACTATGAGGCAGCTGCAGTTCAAATTTGACCCGCTTCCAGCTGAATCGTCAGAAATTTGTCTTTTTCACCAGAGGTGGATCAAAACTTTTGACACCCAACCATTTTGTCAATTGTGCATTAAATATGTCCTAGTATTTTACAAAATTGATTTGGTCTAATTTTGAAAAAATATTTGGTAGGTCCTTCACAAAAAAACCCATTTTGGGCACTCGAAAAATGAAAAATGATTTTTTCGTGCAAAAAAAAATGAAAACTTTCTTAGGCAACATTGTTTGCCATTCCATGTTTGTTATTTTCCTGAAAGGTAGTTCACAATTGGTGACACAATGAGAAGGTATTTTTTTTGAATTTCTGTGATCATAAAATAGCTTACATGATTTTAACATCTTATTTTTAAATCTATCATGACCAATTTAGTTGGTCATAATGTTGTTCTGCGTTCTGATTGGTCCGTGGACCGAACACGGATCATGCCTGGCTGCACCGTTGGATCCTCCCGGATCCAACGGCAGCCTCACCCTCGCTTCCCCACCAACCCCATGTGAGGCGTAAACCCTAGCTCTCTTCTCCCCGCTTTCCATCCACCCCCGCCTCCTTTCTTTCTTTCTTTCTCTCCTCCCCTCTCCCCGATGTAGACCCCCCTCGTCGCGCCACTCACCCTCGTAACCTCCCGCCACCCTCACTCTCCCCTCGTCTCCCTCGTCCTCGACCAACCTCGCGTCCCGCGGGGCTCTTGCATCGCCGCCACTCCATGCCCACGCACGACAGAAGAGAAGCCCGAGGTCCTCCTCCGATGATCCTCTACCTCCCTCGCCATGGGCTCTCGCTCCACCGCCGCCAAGATCGAAAGCAGCGCACAAGACGCTGGGCGCCGTCCCCCTCGCCGCCGTCCGGTCGTCGCGCTTCGCCTCCTCATTTGACTCCACACTCTCCTTCGACTCCACCCTCTCTTTCTCTCCATGCCGAAACCCTAGATCGACGCTATGGCCACCTCGCAGGCGGCACATGTAGGTGAGATCTGGTATTGCCCCCCTTTATTCTCCTCCCCTTCTAGATTTCTTCACTTGCTCGAATCTCATTGTGTTTGTGCGGGTTTGTGCAGAGCCATCCAAGACGGCGGGGCCATGTTCGCCTCGTCTGGGGGACGGAGGCGGCGGCAGTTGTCGGGAAGATGGTGAACCTCGGCTCCCTCCCGGCGGTGCAAAGGCAGAAGAAGATGGTGAAGGGACGACCGCCAACGCGTGAGGCTCTACCTCCGGGCACCATCCTCGGATACAAGAGGTGAGAAGCTCCTCTCGCCGCGCTGCTCTGCTCCTTCTCCCTAGCGTGGGTATCTGAATTCCTGGACGCCCTCCTCTCTGTCGAAGGTCGCCGGAACCATGATGGCCAGCGCGCCCATGCGCGAGGATACGCGACGACCCCAACAAGCCCTCCAAGGCCAGGAAGAAGGCCGCCGCCAAGGGCGACCAGCCGCCCCAGCACCAGCAGCAGCAGTACCTCCAAGGTATAGCGCACACGCGCCCCCCGATCCCACCACCTCTGTATATTGCTTGGTCCCGATCTCGGCCATCTTGTTGATTGCCTGTGAACCCGAATGAACAGCCTTGGCTCATTCAGTTTTGTAATCACTAGTATGTTCAGCCTTGACATTGAATCTGAATTAACAACCTTGCTATTTTATTCTGGAATTCCTTTTGATCCCTGTGACTGCTGCACTAAGCTCTCACCTGTACCATGGTGCTAAACAACTGATAAATTAGGATATATACAAGAGATCTTTCTATTTTTCACTACTCATACTGTACATACTGTCTTCAATTAAAAATGTATCAAATTTTGTCGCGCATGCCATGATCCATCTGATGGATTTCTTGCACCTGCAAACCTTGATGTATAATTACACACTTTGATAAATCCAATACCTTATTACAAATCCATTCGGCCAGTTAGATCTTAAGCCTTTGCAAGCTCGGCTGATATGATCTATTATGTGAGCATTTTACTAAATCCTTTTCCTACTTCCATTTATGTTTTATGATAGACTGATGTGTAACATTTTGCATAGAAGCAATTATCTTTCTCTCAGATTCAACAAAGGAATTATATAACTGAGATTTATTTTGGCAGGCCAATGCTGCTAATGAATGAATGCTAATTCATGCGTTTCTTTGCAGGTTGCTCCGATCTGGTTATGTGAAGGATCATGCAAGGTCTGCTACTGCTGTTGTGCTCCCTTGAACGATCTGGTGAAGGACATTTTGGTCCATAGGTCGTCCCCCCATGCTATCTCTCTCTGCTGCATAGTTAGGTTTAGTTTTTTTTGTTCTCTTTCTAGTTTAAGCATAAGCAGATTCCAGTAGGTTTCTATGTATGTAGATCATGAGTTAGAACACCTAATCTAATTACGGACTGCAGACTTGCTATGTCATGATCAAACTTGCTTGCATTCAGTTCAGAAAATTTCTGAATTCTCTGGTGTTTGCTTTCACTCAATGATTGTGGTACTGGTAGTCAAATTAGATGCCTCCTTTGCTGTAATTCACTCATTTCCCTGTCATGATTTAACTTGAATTTTGGTAGTCTGACAAACACATTAGCGAATTTAAATAACTTTGACATATTTGCTCTATTATCTTGCACTGGATTCGCACCTTTCATTACCCTGTACAAATATATCTCAATTCCGCTAACACTGATCCTTGTGTATGGTCTTAACCCTTTTGGTTGCGTGATACTTCTATATCTGTAGCCTTTAATGAATTCAATGTATGATTGTGATGAGAATTGTATGATACCTACCTGTTTTTATCCTTGATCAGTATCATTTATGGTCTCGGTTCTTAATACTTGCTGTACGTTTAGTGCCTATACATCGTTGTGTTTTGTGGGTCTAGTCCTTCACTGTTATAGTTTGATACCACTTCATAACTCATAATTTGTTTGTCATGATTCATTGCTTATGAAAATTATTACAAATATGTTGAAAATTGCATCAAAGAATTTTGTGCCATCTCTGCAACTGTGCTAGATGTGATGTTCCTGAAACTTATTATGGTATCTGTACTGTCCTTATGTTGCAACACTACAGTTATTAGTTCTCATCCTTACGCAGACAAGAAAGCTAACTTTGCTCTAGACTTCTCATCCAAGAATAGAAATAAATAAAGGTCGGCACATCTTTAAAATGACATGTCAAACTTAGTTTTTGAGGCTATGTTGCATTTGTAGTTCTTGCTCTATTAAATCTGAGGCTACGTTGCATTTGTAGTTCTTGATTGCTATATTAGGGCAGCACTGACCATGTGTTGTTTTTCTTGAAGGAAGTTATTTTTCTTAAAGGAAGGGCAAGGAGGAGGCAACACGTTGGAAGCTGGAGGACCCAGGGATGGATAATATGTGTTGGTCTCGCCGTCTACCTGGCCCTTTTGTTGATCAATCCATTGCGTTATGGTAAGCTTCCTGTGGCTCCACTTTGAACTAGTGAGACATGTTGTATCTGCATGAATTTAGTCCATCTTAATAGTATGGAATGCCTTTACAGCTATATATGTGATCCTTGACTAGTTAGTTTCTAGAATTCTTGTCCGTATGGAATCTTTTTTAATGCGAGTCAGCACCAATCCTTGACAGGGTGATCGTGGAAGGGATGGAAATTCATATTGCTGTTTGTAATGAAGGTCACAGCCTAATCCTGACTATGGTCGTCTAGTGAGTATGGCATATGGTTCATATGACAGGAGCATGTGCCCAGTTTGTGATCGCTATTGACAGGAGCTCCATTCTGAAGAAAAGAAGACAATTGTGGAGTTGTAAATTACTATAGCCAGCCATCACACTTGTAGAGCTCGTAATATTGTGATTCCAATTGTATTACGTGTTATTGGTAGAGCAAGAGCTCCATACTGATTCTGGTTGTTGTTATTTGAAGTATTACATGTGTTTTCTGTCTATTTGAATTTAAATATTTGTTATTTATTCACTGGCATATTGAAATCTGAAGAACATGACGTTGACATGAGGGACCCACAAAACAGAACCTGACATTTCGGACCCACTTACCAGAATCTGAAAAAACAAGAAAACAAAGGCCATGGCCCAATAATAAAAAGGATAAAATGTTGGGCTATGCCCATGTGGTTGACGAAAACTGATATATAAAATATAAATAGGCTGAATTGATGGGCTTGGCCCATGCAACTCATGAAATTTGACAAAAAAAACATAAATGGGTTGAATTAATGGGCTCGGCCCATGTAGAAAATCGAATTGGACCGGGCTGAATCTTGTGCCACATCAGCTTGCCACGCTGGATGCCTACGTGGCTCGGGGAGGTTGCTAGTGACCCAAATGCCACAAGGAATATTTTGGTCAATAGCGTCTTTGACCATTCCGAAGAAAGGTCGCTATAGTCGAGTTCTGACGGCCACTTTTGACCTTCATTTTGGTCACAAAAGGTCATAAATGGAAATTTGTGACCTTTCAGTGACCAATAGTGGTGGTCATAAGTTGACATATTTCTTGTAGTGGAGGTAAAGGGAGCACCTCTGCGATTATTCTCGCTGGTCACCGGATGTGTACCTCGATCGGGTGAAGCCGAAAGCTAGCGTTTTAAGGGAATATTCGATCGGTGACTTGAAAGATGATTTCCTACATATTTATTTATCTGCCCCGGATGTTTTCCTGCTCTTTTCGCAGTCCGACATGCACTTTAGGGCATGCCTCCCGAGTGATAGGAACCCTTAACTAACTATTCTCCCCGAAGATGTTTCTTACTAACCATGTAATATAACATAACTAGTTGGGCACTTGTCTGATAAAGCACTAATGACCCCTACGCCCGGTCTCCATGCATGCCCCGGTTTTTTCATAACCGAGAGGGCATTTTGACACACTCCGGACTCTAGGGTCCCGAGGTTGAAGCGAAAAGGTCGGCAAAGACAAACGATCTACAATCCGGCTAGAAGGCATTTTACATGTCACTTTACATACATTGTCAAATCGATTGACTGTACTCCTCCTCAATCCCGTCTAACAGGCTGTCTAATTTACAGTCCCGTTGGGAATACTTAGCGGCCAACTCTACTTGGTCGTACACTAAGCTCACAGGGATCTCCTTCCCATCATGCCCCACAGGTCCGACCTCGGCCATGTGGTTTGATCCGCCTTCTTGTACCGCTGCCTTCACCATGGCCCAGGCCTCCCTGGCACCTTGACGGCAGGCCGATATCTTCCATAAACGGAAGCGCTGCCGCGCTCCCTGAAGCTTCTCCGCAAGCTCTCCAAGGCCCTCGGGTAGGGAGAGGGATGGCCATAAGTCCTGGACGACGCCACTCATCGCCTGCCGAACACGTTCGAGCAGTTGCACCAGCTCGGGAAGTTGGTCACCCATTGAACCAGGCATTTCTTCCGCAGGGCGACCTGTGAGCACACCTACAGACATATTTTTGTCAATTGACTTCCTCGCCGAACTCTTCTTTTCAAAGGAGTTCGCTCAAGCACTTACTATAGATGCCGCGAAGCCACCGATTCTCCTTCACGGAGCTGCATAGCTCGGCCGAACACCTTTCACTCTTCTCCAAGCTGGGCGGGGCATCCCGAGTTTGTTCTTCTCTTCTTTGCACCTTCGTAAGCACCCTCTCGCCGCCTTTAGTCGGGCGAGTAGTATTGCTTGTCCGGATCAAGTCCGGCAACATCTGCAATATCATTGCCAGATTTATACGCACGCTGCACACCGCTTGTCTTTTTGAAATAATGTGTTACCGGAGGGGGTCTCCGTGCCTCCTTCTGCGGCAGCTAGTGTGGCCTCAAGTTGGGCTTTGCACTCTTGTAGCTCCTGGGACAATTGGGTATTCTTCTCCGTAAGATCTTGCATATCAAATGATCCTTAAATCAGTTACTTTAACTACTTTAAGTCTCGGGAGCTACTGGCATATACAAGTATTAAAATCTCTTACCCGTATGTCTTTTACATACTACTCCGTGGCTCTGGTTAAACCATCTTGAGCGGCACGGAGGTGCGCGTCTCCCGCGTTAAAGGCATTCAACGCCTCTGGGGAGAAACACGCGTCATGCAAGATTGTCGGCGGGCGCCTATGATTCATGGCGCTCTCCACCTCGGACTGGTGGCGGACAGCGGTCGGCATCATCCGTTGAGGAGTACCGGCTCGCGCCTTGCGCCGCCTCCCCCTCCGGACCAGGTGGTGGAGCCTGGCTAGTGGAGGCTTGGTTGGCAACCTCTCCGGGCACAGTCCGGCGAGTGCTCTTCCTCCTAGAAAGGTCATGAGCATTAATACACCTCCTAGGAGTGTCTTCCCTGAATAACGGTCGCAAGCTATACCGTTGCGGCGACATCTTGATCCGCTCCGCACTCCTCTTCCGCCTGCTGGGCCGGACTGACCCTTGTTGGTCAGCCACCGTGGGTTCGGCTTCCTGCCTTCCAGAGATAAGCCAGGGTAGTCAGCCGTAATGGCGACTAGAGCATTGTCCATGCTGAGTTGGTGGAACACCCCGTCGATTAGCTCCACCTTTATGTCCGGATCCTCCTCGGAGGCCAGATCATGGGATCTTCCCGGATCCTCGGGTTGTGGGGCCGGACTATGTATGCTCCCCACATCCCGGCGCAATTCCTGCATCAAAACCGTAAATTAAGGTACTTAACTTTGAAAGCACGGGTCGGATAAATAAACGTCCGCGTACCCAGCTCCGAGGGTTATTCATGGAGAACCCATTCAATGGGCTCGTCTGGAGGAAGTCCTCCTTCTCCCCCTTGTACAGGACGGATAGAATCTTTGCGGATCTGCGGCGATCCGGCCCCTGCGGCCATGACGGGTGGCATCATTCTCCCGCTGAAATCCCACATAGGGTGGCCCCTATATTGGGCGGCTGCACCCTCGCATAATGCACGTGGCCATGACTCCAATCATGGTCATCCGAATGGGCCAAGAACCTTATCCGCCCATTAAATAATGGACGCCTGTCTTCTTCTGTTGAGGGCTCTCGGCGCCAACTTGCGCTTTCTTCGAGGAGCCTTGCTGAACTCCGGAGGCTGATCCGAATCGGGTCCGACAATGGGCGTCTTTCTACATAAAACCATTACGAAGGCCAGTCTTCGGACGCCTTCTTTGGGGTTCCGGATAGATATCCGGTCCCGGTGATGCGCCTTATTTCGGCTCCGCCCACTTGATATATTGACCCCTTGTAAGAACGGGGTACAAGGCAAAATAGCCTCTTCCACAACGCAAAATGGGGCTCGATGCCCGGGAACAACTAGCAAAGAGCCACGAAACCCGCGATGTGCAGAATAGAGGCGGGCGTGAGGTGATGAAGCTGGAGTCCGTAGAACTCCAGAAGCCCTCGGAGGAATGGATGTATGGGAAACGCGAGCCCCCTTATTAGAGAGGGGACGAAGCACACCCGCTCTCCTTTGGAGGGACTAGGGGTGGCCTCCGCTTGCTTTCCACCTTTGTAGGTGGCTAGCCCGGCTCGAATTGGGACCATGAAGGCCGGAGGAAGGTATCCCTCCGCTTGGAGCATCACCAGCTCTTTGTGCGGAACTAAACATCTCCTCCAATCTCCTGGCTGAGGGCTGGGGGCGCGAGAGGAGGAGCTGCGTCGACAGTCCATGATGGAATGGATTTTTGGTCAGAAGCGCTCCGATGAGTACTCGCGGAAGGAAGATGGTGTGATTTGGATCTGGATTCTTGCCTCTCTTGTAGGCAGATTATTTGCGCGGCTAGGGGGTAAAACATAAAAATACCCTGGCCTTTGGCATTCGTGCGACACGTGGAAGAGGGCCATTATTGGGCGTGGAAGCCAAGGAGCGTAACATTTGTAAGGAAGCCGGACACTATTCGGCAAGCACATGGAATTTAGAGGAGAACCCGCCTTGCAACGCCTAAGACAATATACGCGCTTGACTCGTCGTCATTGTAGCCTGGTTCGGGGCTACCGAGGAGTCTCGACTAGGGGTGTCCGGATAGCCGACTATCATCATCGGCCGACTCCAAGACTATGAAGATACAAGATTAAGACTTCGTCCCGTGTCCGGATGGGACTTTCCTTGGTGTGGAAGGCAAGCTTACTTGTACGGATATGTAGATGTCCTACCGTTGTAATCGACTGTGTAACCCTAGCCCTCTCCGGTGTCTATATAAACCGGAGGGTTTTAGTCCGTGGGGACTAACAACCATTACAACAATCATACCATAGGCTAGCTTCTAGGGTTTAGCCTCCTTGATCTCGTGGTAGATCTACTCTTGTACTACCCATATCATCAATATTAATCAAGCAGGAGTAGGGTTTTACCTCCATCGTGAGGGCCCGAACCTGGGTAAAAACATCGTGTCCCTTGTCTCCTGTTACCATCCGCCTAGACGCACAGTTCGGGACCCCCTACCCGAGATCCGCCGGTTTTGACACCGACACTTGGCTTGTGAGCGGGCTTCTTTGCCATTGATTTTCTAGGCTTGTCAGAGGCCTTTGTGGCAGCAGCAGCAACAGAGTCTTCATTAAATTTCCTCACTGCTTCTTTGGCTTGTCTTGCCAACTTGGCTTGGCGTTTGGCCCATTCTTCAGGAAAATCCTCACCACGCTTGATGCTGGTGGGGTCAGCTTCTTGACCAGGTGCCAATGGATCTCTTGGGCATGGAGGATTTAGAGCGAATTTCTTCATATACTTTGGAGTTACATATCCAGTATTCTCCATTCTTTGCCCATCTCCTTTCAATCCTCTGTATGTGCACCTCGCGCTGATTTTTGTTCTCCTTCTGAACTTAGCCTCATCAGTGTGCAATAGCCAAGATAGATGTCCTCGAGTATTTCAAACGCAAATCATGACTTCGTGCTTCTTTCCTCCTTTCTCGTGGTTTCTTACCTTCGCCATACTCTTGATTGAGGAATTTGAACAATTGAATTCTCTCAAGAAGTATGCAATTTTTCTTGAGGAACGCTGCAAATGAGTTAAGTTGATGAGAACCTAGTGATTCAGCAATGACATGAGTACTGTGAGCAGTATAGTTGCGAGGAATTTGAAGAGGTCATATGCGTTCTCGTAAGGTTTTCAAAATGAACAAGTTTGAGGAATTTGACCAGATGAGTCTTTAAGAATTTCACTAAGCGTACTTTGTCTTAGGTTCCAGAGTTGTATAGATCGACGATCCACACAATTGAGGAATCTTGAAGAAAAATGATGCATAGGGAAACGAATCAAGAACAGATGACTAGTGTTTTGTGTGTGAGGATTTGAAGAATAAAACAGCTTTGAAGATTTTATGGAGAAAATTTGAATCAAAGAGGGCAGTAAAAGTAACTTTTAATTACCGTGGATTAAGAACACGACGAACTGAGAAGTGTAGATTTGAAGCTCGTCAGTTCAGATCTTCCACGCCCTAACTTGGCGGAGGAAGACAACTACGGCGGCGGCGGAGTGAAGATTTTCGCGACCGGCGCGAGTACGGCGGTGACGAGGTCGAGGCAATGAAGCTCTTCCTCACCGGCGATGATGGAGTAGCGGTGGCGCTAGGGTTTGAGAAACTCGAGCGAGAGAGAGAGTGGTCGAGTGGAGTAAAGGAAGTGAGGAAGGGTGAGGGGGTATTTATAGTCGCAGTGAAAAACTGTTCGCCCGAAGATTTAGGACGAACGTGCCCCTGGCCCTTCTCATTTGCTTGACATGTGTCACCCACGTATGGAAAAGTGGAGATGGTGTTAGATCGTGGGTGAATAGATAAGTCTATCGTGGGATACATGACGGTTTGAGCGGCAAAACCGAAAATTTGGATAAGATTAGTTTTAAAGTTCCGTTCGCAATTTCTTCAGCTGACAGGACACAGTGAATATTTTGAACGAGTTTCAAATAGAACGTACATGAAGAATTTGTGAATAGATTGGGTTGAGTGTAGCATAGAGGAGGAAGGGTCCGATCACATTCACTTAGCAGAAAATGCAACTTGAAGAAATAGCCATAAGTGAATGCTATAGAGGACATAAACCCATATATATATATATATATATATATATATATATATATATATATATATATATATATATATATAGCCAATGAAAAAAGACGTCAGAAACAGTGAAGATTTTGAAAAGTTGAAGAATTTGAACCACTGAGGAATTTCAACACTGAGGAAAAACTCAAATTGAAGATTTTCAACTTTTTATGGTGGCGTGACCCACCGTATAAGAATGATGATTTCAGACACCGCGTACAATTGTCATAGGGTTCTGGGAATCAAATTCTTCATTAATTTCTTCACACTTAGAGTGTTATTCTTCATTGATTGAAGAAAAACGTTTCTTCATGTGTTGCACATCTAAGTCATCAATTTTGCATAAATGTTAGGATGTGTGTCCTTTTCAAAGAACATTCGAAGACTCTAAGATACTTAGCTCACACCGCAACTTGCTAAATCTCTTCTCATCCAAGGGCTTTGTGAAGATATCGGCTAGCTGTTCTTCAGTCTTCACATGCTCAATAGAAATGTCGCCTTTGACACATGATCACGAAGAAAATGATGACGAATCTGAATGTGCTTTCTCTTGAGTCTTTGGACGGGGTTGTGAGCAATCTTGATGGCACTCTCATTGTCACAAGAGAGAAGCACATTCTTCATGTTGATGCCATAGTCCTTGAGAGTTTGCTTCATCCACAGAAGAACCAACAAAGAATGTACTTAGCTTCAGAAGAGATAGTGATACAGCTACTGCTTTTTGAGGACCAACGCACCAAAGATCGTCCAAGGAAATGACAAGTACCAGATGTTGACTTGCGGTCCACACGATCACCAAAGATAGTCGAGTCGAATATCCAATGAGATCAAAAGTAGAGCCCTTGGGGTACCATAGTCCTAGTGTTGGTGTGTGAGCTAGATATTGAAGAATATGCTTCATAGCCTTATGGTGTGATTCCTTCGGTGTAGCTTGAAATCGGGCACACATGCAAACACTAAGCATTATATCTGGCCTAGATGCACATAAGTACAATAAAGAACCAATCATGGAGCGGTATACCTTGTGATCGAAGTCAATACCATTTTCATTAGTGCATAGATGGCCATTTGTGGGCATAGGAATTTTGACTCCTTTGCAATCTTGCATGCCAAATTTCCTCAGAACATCCTTGTGGTATTTCTCCTGAGATATTAATATGCCATTGTGTTGTTGACGAATTTGAAGACCTAAGAAGAATTTCAACTCTCCCATCATAGACATTTGATATTCTTCACTCATCATATAGGCAAATTCATCACTATAACATTGGTCAATACAGCCAAAGATAATATCATCAACGTATATTTGACACACAAACAGTTCACCATCATAAGATTTAGTAAAGAGAGTAGGGTCGAGTGAACCAGGTGTGAAGCCATTCTTCATGAAGAATTCCTTCAAAGTACCATACCACGCCTGAGGGGCCTGCTTGAGGCCATAGAGGGCCTTGTTGAGTCTGAAGACTTTGTCAGGATTCTTTGGATCTTCAAAAACTGGGGGTTGAGCAACATATACTTCTTCCTCAAGCTTACCATTGAGGAATGCACTTTTCAAATCCATTTGATATAAAGTGATATTATGATGGTTAGCATAAGCAAGTAATATCTTGAATAGCCTCAAGTCTAGCAACAGTGCAAAAGTTTCATCGAAATCAATTCCTTCAACTCGTGTGTAGCCTTGAGCTACAAGTCGTGCCTTATTCCTCACCACAAGGCCATTTTCATCTTGCTTGTTGCGGTAGATCCACTTTGTGCCAATGATATTATGCTTGCAAGGACACGGACGTTTGACCAGTTCCTGACATTGTTGAGCTCGAATCGATGTAATTCTTCTTGCATGGCCTGAATCCACTCAGGCTCCAGAAATGCTTCATCTACCTTAGTGGGCTCTGTGATAGAGACAAAAGCATAGTGCCCACAAAAGTTAGATAAATGTGAAGCTTTTGAGCGTGTGAGAGGACCTGGTGCTTCAATGTCATCGATGATCTTTTCAACTTGCACTTCTTTTGCAACGCGAGGATGAGCTAGTTGTTGTCGAGGAATTTGATCAGCATTTTCTTCAGCACCATTTTCTTCAGCATTTTCCTCAGGTACATTAGCTCGACGATCTTCGCGATCTGGAATGAATTCTTCAGCAGATTCTTCGGTAGGAATGACATCCTCAGTAGCCTTGAACTTGATAGAATCTTCAGGTGTTGGTTCATCTATCACATAAGGTAGGTGCTCTCTTTGCGAGCCATTAGTTTCATCGAACCACACATCTACAGTTTCAACAATCTTGTGAAGAGCAATGTTGAAGACTCTGTAGGTGTGCAAGTCCTTTCCGTAACCAAGCATAAAACCTTCATGTGCTTTTGGTGCGAATTTAGCATTGTGATGAGGATCCCTAATCCAACATTTAGCACCGAAGACTTTGAAATAACTCACATTGGGTTTCTTGTCAGTGAGGAGTTCATAGGCAGTCTTCTTGAAGAATTTGTGAAGATATACTCTGTTGATGATGTGGCACGCGGTATCAATTGCATCAATCCAAAAATGATGAGGCATTTTGTATTCATCAAGCATAGTGCGAGCCATCTCAACAAGAGTTTTGTTCTTGCGCTCCACTATGCCATTTTGCTGAGGAATATAAGGAGCAGATAACTCATGAGTAATACCAAGTTCATCAAGATAGTCATTAAGACCGGAATTCTTGAACTTAGTTCCATTGTCACTCCTGATGTGCTTGATCTTCACACCAAAGTTGGTTGAAGCCCTCGAGGAAAATCGTTTGAAGACTTCCTGCACTTCATGTTTGTAAGTAACAATGTGTACCCATGTGTAACGAGAGTAATCATCAACAATAACAAAGCCATATAGAGATGCATCATTAGTCACAATAGAATAATGATTAGGACCGAAGAGATCCATGTGAAGTAATTCAAATGGTCGAGTGGTGGTCATGATAGTCTTCGCTGGATGCTTGGCCTTAGTCATCTTCCCAGCTTCACAGGCTCCGCACAAGTGATCCTTGAGGAATTTGACATTCTTAATGCCAATGACATGCTTCTTCTTTGTGAGTGTGTGCAGATTCCTCATGCCAACATGACCAAGTCGTTGATGCCATAGCCAGCCTTCTGAAGCTTTTGCAAGTAAGCACACGGCAGGTTGTGGTCCTGTAGAGAAATCAACAATGTACAAGTCTCCTCTCCTAAAGCCTTCGAAGACTTTGGAATTGTCAGCTTCCATGATCACAACACAACGATACTTGCCAAAGACAACAACCATATCAAGATCACAAAGCATTGAGACAGACATGAGGTTGTATCCTAAGGACTCGACAAGCATGACTTTGTCCATGTGTATGTCCTTAGAGATCGCAACCTTACCTAGACCCAATACCTGACTTTTGCATGTGTCAGCGAAGATGATATGCTTCAGATGTGACGGTGTTAAGGGAGCATCCATCAATAGATTCTTGTCACCAGTCATGTGATTTGTACATCCACTATCGAGGACCCACTCATTTGCTTTGGGTTGATCATCCTGCAGATGAATTAGTGCTGCTTACAAACTCATATACTTCATCGGTGAAGAATATGACATCAAGATCATCGCTTCAATTTTATCAAGCAATAGCACGTATAAGCGGTGTGAGGACGTGTGAAATGAAAGTTCATTTCATCATGATTCGCTCAAGTCCTTTCGAAATCGCTCGTGTCTCTAGCAAATTCTTCATGCTTTGAGCACGACGGAGACCTGACCTGCATAAGAGATTAGTTCTTTTCTTCACCACCCACATCCGGAGGGGTGGCAAAGAATTCATCACTCTGCGAGCACCATATGAGAAAGGTGGCATGGATGCCACCCACTTCGCTTCACATAAGAGGGGTTAGGGTAAGCATATGAATAAGCAGAGAAATTCTTCGAGGACTTATGAACATAATGATTTGAAGAATAATGCACATATTCATAGCCCTTAGCTCTACCCTGCGAAACAGAGTTGTTAGCATGATGATGTTCATATGAGGATTTTGATCCTTTTGAGGAATTTGATCCATGTGAGAAATATGGTCCGTATGAGGACTTGGATCCATATGAAGAGTTTGGTCCATATGAAGAATTTGATCTGGGGTTCCTATTCTTCACAGGTGGTGTCATGAGGACATTCACCTGAAGACTTTCAACATAACTTGTGGGAACCCAGATTTTCTTCATAGAGGAACCGTTCCTGCAGTTAGTGCCAACATATCTAGCAAATACTTCACCATTCTGATTTTTGAACAGTTTATAGTTGGAGTCAAATGACTCATTAGAAGAATGAGGAGATTCGCATGTAAAGCCAGATAAGTTAGATGGATCAACTGGAGGTCCCTTTGCAGCAACCCATGAGGTTTTGGGGTACTTCTCGGGCTTCCAATATGTTCCATCAAGATTGAGTTTCCTCTCAAAGGAAATACCCTCTTTCCTAGGGTTTCATGAGGATTTGCTTTTAAGCACATCACAAAGAGTCGATGCCCTTTGAGGCTTTTGTACATGCCTGTCATATACAATTCCTTCAGTCCTGCATCGTCAGTGATACTAGCAATGTCCTCAGATGAGGAATTAGTGATAGCAGAGGCAGGTGAAGAATTTGTAACTTTGAAGCATTTGAACATTCAGGTGAAAAATTAGCAGATTCACGTTCAATGCACTTTAAGCATGGAGGATCAAATTCTTTCTGAGTAGCGCTGATTTGTTGAGCAAGTAATGAATCGCGCTCCTTCTGAAGATCTTCATAACTCACTCTTAGCTTCTCAAGATCTTGCTTTCTTTGAAGAAGTTCAGGAGAAAGCTTCTCGTGATCAGATAAGAGAGCGTTATGATGACCTTGAAGGTCGTCAAACTTGGAGTGGAGTCTCTGAAGACTTTCAGCCAAGGCTTTTGACTGATCCATTTCTTCTCCCAACATATCATCGCTCTTATTTAGCATGTATTGAACTTTTTCCAAAGCTCTTTGTTGTTTAGTGGCAAGGGAAGCAAGTTTGACATAGCTAGGTCCAAATTCATCGCCAGATTCATCATCACTAGATTCAGATAGGTAGGATTCGGTTACCTTAGCACCATTTGCCATAAGGCAGGGGGTAGACGATGATGATTCTGGTTCAAATGTCATCGCATTGAGAGATTCCTTGTAATCCTCAAACCAAGGATCATGACGAGTCCGATGACCTTCATAGACCTCAGAGAGACGGTCCCAGATTAGCTTCGCGTGATTGAGATGCATGATGTTCCTAAACTGATTTCGGGACAGACTAGAGCAGATGACATCCTTCACTGTGAGGTTAAGCAGTGTGTACTTGCAAATGTCATCAGCCTCAGCCATCTTGCATAGATCGGTAAGACCGATCTCGGTGACGGTCCACAGTTCGCTGTCCATAACCATGAGTCGCTTTTTCATCATGGCCTTCCACCGAGGATACTCATGACCATCAAAGATGGGGCAGGAAACGTTCCTCGATCCTGCAGTCGACATAACTAGAACTCCAGGTGGTTAAACCAAAATCACATAGAACAAGGGAGTACCTTGCTCTGATACCAATTGAAAATGCGTTATATCGACTAGAGGGGGGGTGAATAGGTGATTTTTATGAATTCTTCACTAAGGAAAATGCCGGTGAGGAAATTCCTTAGCGAAGAACTACTTGCAGTGGAATAAGTACTCAGAAGTAAGCATGACAGAATACACACATAGTCATCATGAGGAAATGAAGACAAACACAGAGTACAAAAAGCGTAAACACATGATAACACAAGATGAAGACAAACAGACTAAAGAAATTGAACTGAGGAAATTGAGAAAGTCTTCAGTCAAAGTCTTCAAACACAGATATGAACAATCACTCAACACAATAATGAGGAAATGAAAGAGTTGAGGAAATAGAACCAGTAAGGTTGGTGAAGACAATGATTTGGTAGACCAGTTCCAACTGCTGTCTCAGTTGTATGTCTGGTTGGAGCGGCTGAGTATTTAAACTCGAGGACACACAGTCTCGGACACCCAGTCGCTAAGCACGCAGCTCAGGACACCAAGTCCTCACCGTATTCTCCTTGAACTAAGGTCACACAGACCTTGTCCAATCACTCGTGGTAAGTGTTCAGGCGACTTCCAAACCTTCACAGACTTCGGTCACTCGGCGATCCACAATTCCTCTTGGTTGCCCTAGACCATGACACCTAACCATCTGGAAGAAGCACAATCTTCAAAGGTAACAAGCGTCGGATCCACGCAGGATCAATCTCTTCAGTGATGCTCAATCACTTTGGGTTTGTAGGTGTTTGGGGTTTGGGATTTTCCTCACTCGATGATTTTCGCTCAAAGTCCTCGGAGGATGGGTTGCTCTCAAATGACAAGTGTCAGTTTCTCTCGGAGCAGCCAACCAGCTAGTGGTTGTAGGGGGTGTCTATTTATAGCCTAGGGAGCAGCCCGACATGATAAGACATAAATGCCCTTCAATGATATGACTGTTATGTGGATAAGATATTTTGGGACAGTGGCGCGAGACAAGAACGGTCGGAAATTTGACTCTCAAATTCCTCGTACTATCATGTTCCTCACTGTGGGCAATCCACACCGGCGAATTCCTAACTCCTCGGTCGAATAAATTCTCGGCGACCGTAAGAACTTCGCTCACATCAAGAAAATGACTGAATCTGTATGAGATTTCCAATGGCTTCACTCAAGGGATTGGTAGGTGTAGGATTTTGAGTTGAGCGTCACATGGAAATTTTTCCTTAGTATTTCCTCGACCCCCTTTAACAGTACGGTGTTTCCTATGACTCAAGAAAGAGAAAAACAAAACTATGAAAATGAAAGTGTTCAAGCTTCATATTCATTCCATGAATATCAAGTCTTCACGGACACACCAATTTCTTCACTTTCAAAGTCTTCATGAAAGTCTTCAGGAATACCAAAATCTTCAAATAAGATATTCATTTTAGGGTCGACTTTCTCTCAAATATGAAACTCCTCATAGACTTGTAGACCTGTGTACACTCATAAACACATTAGTCCCTTAACCTATAAGTCTTCAATACACCAAAATCACTAAGGGGCACTAGATGCACCTACACGCCGCCACCTATGGCTACATTCTTGTGGAGGCGCACGGCGGTCAGCGCCGCCACCGCTGGCGATGTTCGTGTGGAGACGCACGGCGGTCAGCTTCTCCCACGGTACGCGCATTCTAGACTGAGGCCCCGTTCATGTCAGTGTAGCGCTGAATGTTAGCTGATAGACGCTGTTAATCTCACTGTTTGCCAAAATACTACCTCCGTCTGGGTTTTTAGGTCCCCTTAGCATCGAACGCCTGTACCATGTTTACAAGGCCGCTACCTCGAGCGTCATGCAAAAAGTAAAACGATGTGCTGCATGCAAGGGAGAAGAGAGGGAGTAATCATGTGCTGCATGCATGCAAGGGAGAGCCAGCGAGTAATCAAGGGAGAGAGAAAGTACTACTTTCTGGGCTGCATGCACGCGTGTGAGAGAAAACCAAAGCTCTCTGATGTATGCAGTAACTGTAGGCGAAGCTCATTGGTCTCTCGCTCTGCTTGAATATTTCTGCGCAGTTACAACACATCATGTCTTGGTCATGTGATTCGGTCGGGGGGACTTAAAAACCCGGACGGAGGTAGTAGTGTACTGTCAATATGCTCTGCTTAAGAAGCTTCCTTGCCCTGTTCTGCACTCAATCTGCTTAGCTGAGATGGCATGCCAAGGCCGATTAGTTGCTAAAATATCCTGCCATATATTTATGGTGACGTAGATTGCCATGGTCTAGTAGCCAATCTGTTAGGTGAAATAGCTCTACACTGTTTTATACTCGATCTTTGTTGCTGCGATGGCCTTCATAGTTCGATGGTGTGTGCTCGGCCTCATTATTCGCTGAAACAGCCTGCCATAATTTAGCACTCAAATCTGTTTGCTGAATTAGCTTTATATATATTTCGTTACTTAGATCTGCTCGTCCAAATATCTTGCCATAGCTTTAGACATCGACCTAGGTATTTTTTTCCGGACTTCATAAAAAGCATATATGTTTTTCTGTAATATCTAGTAGAAGAACTAATTTGTATGTCTAATGATGGATAGGACTTGGATAACTTCGCTCAAAGATTCTCCACCGCATATGTCGAGGGGTTGAAAACTTCATGAACTTTATCGAGCTTAGTACGGTGGTCCAAATCAGATGTGCTCTGCCTGTAGTAGCGCTTGTATGAATTCAGTTACAAGACCCCAAATAACTGTGCAAAATCATCTACACTTGTATGGGATGTCGGTCACATATACTAGGTGGGTTCATCATGGTGAAGCTGTGAACGTCAATGTTATTGACTACGTGGAAGCAGCAGATCACCATCTTGATCTGCCTGATGCTCAGGTGGAAGAGGAGGAGGAGGTGGTGGTGGTGGAGCCAGTGAGTTTGACCAACATTGAAACAATGCTACGAAATACTCGTGCATTCCATGAACTTTCACCTGCAGAAGAAAAATGATGGGCCCGCATGTTGGAATAATGCAACGTTGCTGTCACCCCAAGAAATAAGCTGTCAGTATTCTCAGCTATGGTCACCTTTCTTCAGGTGAAGACATCTGAGCGGATGACCAACAAATCATTCAATGTGATGTTGGCTGCTTTCCGCAAATCTTTCCCAGATGCGTCTGAGCTGCCACACACCTACAGTAAAATGAAGAATTTCCTTCGTGCAGTTGGAATTGGATGTGATATGATCCATGTTTGTAAGAATAATTGTGTTCTGTTCTGGAAGGATTATGCCAACTTAAGTGAATGCCCGAAATGGAAATCATCAAGATGGAACGATGGCGATGCTGTGAAGAGGGTTCCTCATAATGTTCTGAGACATTTTTTAATTACACCAAGATTGCAGAGGTTGTTTCGTGATGCTGAAACAAGAGAGGATGTACTATGGCATTCTAGGAACCAGGAGTACGGAGATCAGAATGTAATGAGCCATCCATCTCATGGTAGTGAGTGGAAAAGCTTCAATGATAAACACAAAGAGTTTGCTGCTGACCCGAGAAACATTAGACTTGGCTTAGCTTCAGATGGATTTAACCCATTTGGCCACCAGAGCGCCACATATAGCATGTGGCGAGTGCTTGTTATCCCTTACAACATGCCTCCAAATGTCTGCACCAAAGAATCAAACTACATGATGGCCTTGCTCATCCCAGGTCCAAAAAGTCCTGGAAAGGATTTTGATTTGTTCATGGAGCCTCTTGTGGAGGAACTTCAACAGCTATGGAAGGGTGTTCTCACTCGAGACCTATATAGCAGCACACCAGCTGATTTCTTTCTACGTGCTATTGTAATTGGGTGCATCCATGATTATCCGGCTTTGGGCACTATGTCAGTGCGAACGACACATGGTTACAATGCATGTGTTCGCTGTGACAGGAATCCGCTATCATACGCAATACTTAGCAAGATTTGTTACATTGGACACCGCCGTTTCCTTGCCAAGGACAAGCCTCATCCTAGAAAATACCAAAGACATGTGTTCAATGCAAAGCATGAAAACCGTGATGCGCCAAAGAGGCTCACCGCCGATGAGTTGCAAGTGGAATTAGAGAAGGTCAGGCATATTACACCAGGAAACCATCCTGGTAATGGTAGCGGGAAACAGAAGCATGGCACGGTAGAAGAGAGATTATTGTTTACCTGCATGTCCACTTTGTGGGACTTGGAGTATTGGAAAGATTTGGATCTGCGGCATAATCTTGATGTGATGCACATCGAGAAAAATATATGTGACAACATCATCGGCACACTTCTTAACATTGAAGGCAAGATGAAAGATACCTTAAAATCTAGGATTGATTTGACACACCTGGGTATCAGAAAGGATTTGCAGGTGCAGGATGGAGCTAAACCACGGGATATGGCACCAGCTGTGTATGTCTTGGACAAGGTAAAAAGAAAAGAATTCTGCGAGGTCCTGCCACATGTGAGATTCCCACATGGATTTGCTTCCAATCCTGAAAGGAGAGTCAGTGCAGATGTTAACAAGGTACAAGGGTTGAAAACTCATGACTACCACGTCCTACTTCAAAGGGTTTTACCTGTTATCCTTAGAGGATTGGGCATACGACTTATCTGAGCGATTGCAGAGTTGGGACAATTCTTGAGGAACCCTGCGGAGAAATATCGTAATAGATGCTTTGGAGCGTCTTAGAGACAAGATACCAACTATCCTATGCGACCTTGAGAAGATATATCCTCCAGCCTTCTTTGATGTGATGGTGCATTTGGCTGTTAATCCACCTAATGAGGCACTACTTAGAGGTCCAGTACAGTATGGCTGGATGTACCCTATTGAAAGGCGGCTAGGCACTTTCAAGGGCTATGTTAGGAACAGAGCTAGACCCGAGGGTTCCATTGCAGAGGCCCACACTGCTACAGAAGCGTTGACATTCTGCTCAAAATACATTGAAACAACTAATCAGCTTAGCAAAGAGGTGGGTGAAGACAATCCCGGGCTCAATGTTTTCGATTATGCTGTTCGAGTTACAGGGAAGAGTCGACAAGAGGACAAACCTAAAGATTTGGACAAAATGGTTTGGTATGTGTTGAATAACTATCCTGAGATACTAACTTATATCAAGTAAGTGCAAGATCTTGCAGCTTATACATCGTAATCTACTAAACTTGCAGACATTCTTATATATTTAGATGTTTGACGCGATCACTATGTTGTGCAACATCTACAAAGAGGAGTTACTGCCGCAAAATCCAAGAAACATTGACAAACTGGTTATAGCAGGATTTGCGAAATGGTTCAAGAACCATGTAAGCTTTTGAAGTGCACTGTTAGTTTTTTTTAATATATTGAGTACATAAGATGATCAGCTTGTCTATTTTCTAACCATAGTTTAAGAAGATGCGGGAGAATGGGTAGGAAGTTGATGATGCCCTTTACTCACTAGCAATGGGTCCTGATACTCGGGTAAGACATTATGAATCTTGCGTTGTTGGAGATGTGCGCTACAACACCCTTGCATGAGACGAAGGCAAGAAGACACAAAACAGTGCCATCATGAGCACGGATACGTATGCAAAGAGACAACTGAAGTGTATGCTAACATAACAGACATTGTTCAGTTGCAGTATATCTCGATTTCGAGGATCATCGGTGTGTGGTTACATTGTCTTTGTCGTTGGTATAACCTGTTTTCGAGATCACAAAACCCGTGAGCTGATGATTATTTCAAATCCATCAATGTCAAGGCGGCGTGCTGCACCAACGAGCCTTTTATTTTGGCAAATCAAGCAACACATATATTTTTCTTGGAAGACACATTTGCACGTAGCGATGATGGAGAGTATTGCAAAGGTTTGAGCAGAGGAATTCGTTTAATGAAGTTGCACAACAAGATGATGCTTACATCGCTCCCGATGTACAAGATAACACAGATGTTCCTAATATCTTTGAGAACCATCACGTCAATGACGCCGCGAAAAAGATTGCTGTTGTCTTGTGGACATACAAGAGTTGATCAAGAAGAAGCCAACGTTCGAGGACGTTGAGGACGAAGAAGAAGATGACACCGTGGGGAATTACGATTCAGACTGATACACATGGCGAAGATGTTGATGCTGCTGCTGCGGATGATGATTACATTGCTTTTGTCGTATTTTCCTGTCAGAAGACATTTTTTTATCTACTATGTGAAATTGTGTTTGCTATGACAACTGAAACCTGATGAACATGTTGTTTAGTATTTTGCTGTGAGAACATCACTTGTTATGTATGTTGATTTGTGTTAGGTGATTGTATGACAACTAAAACATGATGACATTGTTGTTTAGTTGTACTCATATTTGGCTGTGAAACTTGACATAGTTTGCTGTTGGACTGCAATTTCCACGATGTCTTCGAATGAGAACAAAGCTGACCCGACAGGGCCTCTGCTATTTATTTATTTATATGAGCAAAAGGGGATACCCCCTGATTTCCGTTAATAGAAATCATTAGATGTTCACAACACTACGCCCAGCCTGCTACATAGGTTTAATTCATTACTAGTTTCAGCAAAGTGCTCATGTCGTATCCACTGAATACATCATGAGTGCTACATACACTGCAAATAAAGAGACAATCATCCTACAGAGCACATCGATTTTGCCCATTATCTTCACAAGCTCTTTCATCTCCTCATTGTTGTCAAGCCCGTTCAAAGCAAATTGTTGCTTGGCCATGATCGAGGAACTGCATCTTTAACCTTCGCTCTACATCTTCCTCTTCGCCGTTCCTTCGCCACTTGACCAACACCCCAACCTCTTTGGTATTGGGATTCCTCGGCTAACCAAATAATCAGCGTAGTTGCATTCCCCACATCGGCAATTTCCCGAAATACAAATCACACGAATCTTCCCTTTTACGCATGAATCAAATTGGAAGATCATCAACCAAACTATTAAAAAACAGCAACTGAAAGCAGCAGAACAACACTTAAACATATTATTACCCCATGATTCGGGCATTTGTAGAAGACTCGGCCAGGGTTGCGGATTGTGGTTGAGATGCGACGGATGACTCTGCGTGATTTGCAGCAGTGACACCACAGCAATGGCAGCGGGTTGCGATGAGCAATCGGCTGCGGTGCGCGTGCCGTCGGGGGTGTGATGAGACCCACAGGCGATGGTACGAGTGGCGACTTGGTGCATATCCGGTTGTTGCCTGCTCAAGAGCAGGTGGACGAGCAGCCAGCGGATATGGTTGCTGCGGCCAGAGCTTCTGATGCTAGGCAGAGTAAGTAGAGAAGAGGAGAAGCGAACGTTGGATATGTCAGTTTCATTACTTGCAGAGTAGAATAGCACCATATATAGTCATAGTCTAGGTTTGGATTCGAACCAGCTACAGGAGCACGTCTTTCTTTTTTCTAAAACTCGGCAATGTCTCTTTACTGGCACACTAGCCTGTTCTGTACGCCTTCCCAAGTCTTTGATTTTCTTTCCCTTTTTTGCGAGGAAGGAAGGAGGACAAAATTGAGAGTTCCTCGTACTCGAACCCAAGACCTCTCGGTTGAAAACCAAGGGTGCTAGTCACTTATGTGGCGAACGTTCCCTATGAGGAGGACGGCAGACGAACGCATTTTCCTCGCAGTTTTCTTCATATATATAAAAAAGTATGCTACTTGGTGTCCACTTAGTCAGAAAACGATTGTGCCAACCTTGACCATTGGATTGACATTCAACGTTTGTCGCGTTTCTTCAGTGTCTTCTTCCTCGAGCCGCCAATGCCAAACCAGCGCCGACGGGGTCGCGTGCTCCCGCCTCCCACGGCTGGCTGTGATCTTCCCCGGCTCCTATTCGTTCCCATCCGAGGCCTCACCATCGTCCTCCGCCTTGGTTCGCTCGCCACGGCGCCGCCCTCCGGTGTTGTCAACATGGTAAACAACCGAGAGGAATAAGGAGATGACTGTACATGGTGAGGATGACAGTAGGGACCCAGTAGCGTGCGCAGTAATTTTGTTTTTTCGGGATGGCGAAGGGTATCAACTAGGTTGTACGGGACCCGTGGCCCGTCTAGCCCAGGCTTTTATTTCATATGCTTAGCACATGACCAACCCAGTTTATTTTTTTCCTTTCTGAAAAATGGCTTGCCAGCTATTTTGTTTTTTGCAGAATAACCAACATAGGCCTACTTGCTTTTCTATGCCCTGCTGGGCCGGAAATCTTTCAAGATGAGGAGGGATGCATTTTGCCCAGAAAATGGGCTATAAGTAATAAGAAATGGGCTATAAGTAATAAGAAATGGGCTATAAGTAATAATAAATGGGCTGTAAAATGAAAAAATACAACAAACAGGCAATTAGTTCCCAAATACTGTTTTCTTTCGGATTTTGATATTTTAAATTTCATTGTTTTTGTGCGGGTAAAATTTCATTGAATTTAAATTAAGGTATATTTAGATTTAAAATTAATTTGAATATGGCTAGAAATTTCGTGTTGTATGCTGTTTGGGACAGATTTGGAGGTTGACTTGTGGGTTTACTAGGTTGACGTGTACTTTGGCTTTGCCAACTTAGTCCACAAACGATTCTAGCAGTAGTGACCGTTGGATGTTAATCCAACGGCTGTGCTGCTTCTTCAATATATGATCTTCTTGCTCCAAATTACCAAACCAGCTCGGTGGGACTGCTCGCTCCGCCTCCGTGGCGGATGTCTTTGCCGCCTGACCGCCCCACCCTACTTCATTGCTGGCCAGGCCATTCCTCTACTCACCCACACCTCCTGTTATTTTCCTGCGATGGCAGCCGGACCAGTAAACCCTCGTACTCCCTACCGCGTGGGCAACCATTGCCGAGTCTTCCCCGGCTCCGTGTCGTTCCCTTCCTAGGCCACGCCGTCGTTCACCGCAATGGTGCTCTCGTCGCGGCCTGGTCAACGTGGTCAACGAACGACATCCATCAACCGTGGACTGTACGCGCAAAATAATGATTCCTCTACCTGACAGCTAGGACCCACCGGAAGGGCCTCTGTATTTCACGAAAAAACGTTCCCCCCACTGACATGTCGGACCGACCAGCTATATCTTCGCACGCAAGGAAGTGCCTCCTTATTATGCACAAAAATGAATACCCACCACGCTAGCCGGACCCACCATAGTGGGAGGATGACTTAGGGCCAACTAAGTTGACGGGGCGGAGGGCTTTGTCAACTTAGTCAATATGAACGATTCTAGCTCGGTGGACGTGACGATGTCTATCCAACGGCCGTAGTGCTTCTTCAACCTCTGGTCTTCTTGCTCCAAATTACCAAAGCAGCCACTGGTTGTGCCGCATGCTCCTGCCTCTCGTGGCGGCTATCTTTGCCGTGGAGGCCTAACCGCCTCCTACTATTCCCACCATCGCGGGCCCTCTGGCGACAGCAGCCTCACACCGCACCAACCGGTGAACCCTCGTACTCCTCTCCGCGCAGCTTCCTTCGTCGCATCTTTCCCGCTCCGTGTCGTCCCTTACTAGGCCTCGCCATCGTCCCTTCTTAGTGGTGCTCTCGATCTGGCCTGGTCAATGTGGTCAAGAGCGACTTCCATCGAGCGTGGATCGACGTGAAGAGGTGACCGACTGGGTCCACGGCCGCAGCAAGGAAGTGCTTCCTTATTACGCAGAAAATAATGATTCCTCCACCTGACAGCTGGGACCCACCGGACAGGCCACTGTATTTTGCAGAAAAAACATTTCCCCCTGACTGCTAGGACCCACCACCTTCATCTTCGCACACAAGGAAGTGCGTCCGGGCAAAAAAAAAACGATTTGCCCCCCTGGCTGCTGGAACCCACCAGCTACACCTTCGCATGCAAGGAAGTGCGTCTGGGCAAAAAAAACAAAATGATTCGCCCCCCTGACTGCTGGGACCCACCAGCTACATCTTCGTAGGCAAGGAAGTGCCTAATAGTCGGGACCCACCTTGTCGAAGCGTACGTAGCGTTGTCATCCTAGTCGTGAACGTGTACGTACATACTGGTCGATGTAGAGGTGCGCACATGTCGTAGTAGAGGCGCGCACGTGTCGTAGTAGAGGCGCGCACGTGTTGTAGTAGAGGCGCGCACGTAGCATGTACACGTACGTACAACGGCCAGGGTGCAAGAAAGAAAATACGGCCACGTATGTGTACATACGGGCGGGGTCTTGAACGCCTACTCGCGCATATGTACGACCAGGGCTCGTGTACATGGCTGGGTCGGAACGGAGAAACATCGTCGTCATCGTGTTCATGGGGAGGCAACGGAATGTGTCGTGTTCATGGGGAGCCAACGAAATGCGTCGTGTTCATCGGGAGGCAACAAAACGCGTGGGAGCCAACCGACTGGGTCGGAACGGAATGCGTGGTCGTGTTCATCGGGAGGGCTTGATGGAACAGGTGATGGAAACGAGGCTTGGCGTACCGCACAACGGAGGAAACGCACCTCCTACGTTCGGAACGGGGTCCTATTGATCGGGAGGGGTGTGGCGTACCGCAAAACGGAGGAAACGGACCTCCTACGGTCGAAACGGGGGTCCTGTTTATCAGGAGGGGTGTGGTGTACCGCAAAACGGATGAAATGGACTTGTGTTGGAGCTCTACGGTCGAAACGCGGGTCCTGTTCATCGGGAGGGGTGTGGCGTACCGCAAAACGGGACACCACGGGATATTGTTCATCTCCACCGTTGACCTCCTCTAGCCTCCACGAGTGCAGTCGACCTCCTCCGGCCTCCACGGGCTCTGTTCATCCAGCCTCCACCGCGCTTCTCCACCGCTCTTGTTCAACCACCCCTCCACGGGCACCCTCCACCGTCTCATTGCTCATCTAGCCCTCCACACCACGGGTCCTTTTCAACCACCCTCCACGGCCACCCCTACACCGCTCATCGTTCATCCACCCTCCACACCACGGGTCTGTTCATTTAGAGGCAACGCCACCTCCATTGCTCATCCACCCCCATAATGCTCACTATTCATCCAATCGATCGGCTTGATTAGCAACAGGCGAAGAATCGCTGATCGGGTTCGATTAACGACCATCGATCGATCGCTCGGGTTCGATAACGCGTAGCTGCGGTCTGTCGCTTCCGGTTCGATTAGAGCCCAACGCCTCGCTCGGGTTGATTAGAGCCAACGCCTACGCCGCGTGTCACGAGAAAGCGCGCATCACTCGGCCCCCGACCTCCCACCGTAACCGACAACTTCCCGAAATTTTCCTCGCCCTCGCTTCTACCACGGTTTTTTCCGTCATGGACGACCCAAAGAATGTCACGCAGCTGCGTCTCCGGCCCGCCCAGGAGGAAAAGCCCATTTTCTGTCATGATTTTTCGTCATAGAAGTAGGAGCCCATCACATCTATGATGATATCGGGTGTTGTCACAATTATCGTCATAGAAGTGTCATATGTATGACAGAAAAAATTCATTCGGCCCAAAATGTCACGGATGTGTCTTTTTCTTGTAGTGGATGCTCGATTTTGGTGGAACTGCACAAAAACTTTGGGTGCTTCATTGCCTCGACAACTACCGTCCTTTCCTGTTAGTAGCTAATCTGGGCTTGCTTCCTTCCTTTGCTATCAGTCGCTTTGCTTATCTCGGCTTCCAGTCAAAGGAAATGGTAATTGATATGCTACCTCACAAAGGTTGGTACTAGTCTTTATCCTGGTTATTGTGCTTGTCATGTATTGGTAATTTGGTATTGTGCTACTGTTTGCCGATTTTATAAAGGAGTAACTTGGAGCCAGAACTCGCAGGCAAATCATTGCATTGGGTGATTTCAGTAGAACTGGACAAAAAGATCAGATGGACATATACTTATGCTGCTACTATGTACTCCAAAGTTCAGTCAGACAAGCATCGACGTTGACAAGAAGAAGTGCCTATATTCATTCGAGTATCAACCGGCGTCAACCAGTTGTCAAACTCCAAGTATTAGGAGAGTGAACGCCAAAAATATTGCTTTGCACACAACCCAGAAAAACACAGTCCAGTCTTTGGTCTCAACTTGTGCCTTTTAGTTATCGACATATATGGTAACGAACTATATGGCATGGAGTCTAAAGATTCCAGACAAGTTGGTTGAAACATATATTCATCTGGCACTTAATCAGTCTGCACGCCAGGTGTCGTGGATTTGTCACGGCAGATGTCCTTGTGAAAGGACTTAGTCGTGGAGCCATCGCTACGGGTTAACTTGAAGGGGTTAAAGCGGACACAAAGACACAAGGGTTTATACTAGTTCGGCCCCTTCGATGAAGGTAAAAGCCTACGTCTAGTTGTGATGGGATTGATGTGGTTTCGATGACTAGGGAGCAAACAAGCTTCGCCTAGGCCTCGAGTTGTTGTTGTCTGTCCTTGAACCGCCGTCGTCCCTTATATCTGTGGTGGCGCCTGTCGGTCCATAGAGTCCCACACCGGTTCATATTCATATCCCTGTTGGTCTCTCTCTATTCCTAACTTACAATACAAGTTTACATATTAAGCCGGTTTACGGCTACAGGTTCTAAACCGACTACAGGCCTTGAGCCTTCATCTGCTTAATCACCTTTTATATTGCTAATGAAGTTAACCCGGCCCAAGTAGGCCGGTTCACGCCTAGTGGTAATATCCCCAACATTAGGCCCCAGATTGATTTGAACTGGTTCATATCAATCCTTCACGAGAATCTTTGTCTTCAACATCTTCTGGTAACTAGTAAACCGCCATGTCGTCATCATCTCTGGTTGTTGTAAACCGGCATGACGTCATTACGAAGTTAACATTTATGACGCCTTCTTTTATTAATAGATCTGTGATACCCAAGGCAGCAGCTCCACTTCCGAAAATTTTGGCTCCTGGATTCGCGCGCCTGACACATGTCTTTTGCCTTATAAATAGGACTGAAGGGTCATTTCCTTTTCTCCCCCTCGTCCCCTTTCTCTTCGTCTTCCTCGCGTCGCCAGCCTCGGAGCTCCGCCGCCGTTGTTGACCTCTGCACCGTCTTGGGCCGCTGCATCAACCTGAACGCACCATAGCATTGTGGTAGCTTTCCGCGTCTTCCTCGATTCTGGTAAGCCTTCTGTTCTTCTTAACATAGATCTGTTCTAGGGTTTCATGTTGTTGCCGTGTTCATCACTTGTTCATGTTCGTACCCAGACTCCTGGATAAATCTGTGAAACCCTGCTCTGATTAGCAGTAGCTTTTTAGCATCCGCCTGTAGTTTCATGCTCAAGTCCATAGATCTCATCTACATACCTGCCCATTGATTCACTTCCGTTCTACTTTAATCTTTTGAATATTTTTCTGTTTTTCTGAACTTGCTTCAGATCCATTGCTGTAATAAGATCTTGTGAAACCTGTTTCTGCATACTTAGCCATCCGCAACCTCAATTGCCTTCAATGTTTAGATCAGGCAGTTTAACTTAATATAGAAAAAAGTTAATAAACCGGTATATACCATTAGTCCCCTTGTTGAACCGCCAGAACTCTTTAGCCATATGATGCCACCTCATAGAAATCCGGTTTAAGTGTACTGCCTCCGGTTTAACATTGTTCAGACCAGCACCTTCTTTCATCCAACATATTCTTGAACCGGAATCACCTATTTCTTGTAGATCTCACCATGTCCAAACAAGTATATGAGTGCAACTGGGTTCCTTCTCGCGTCCACGTAAACTCAATTTGGATAATTTAGTCTTGATCGGCGCTTTAGACAAAGAAAGATACTATCCTTTGGAGGGTTCACGGTGATGAATGTCCTCCCACACCTCAAGAGGGAGAGGTTGTGATCTTTGTCGATAATTTGCCCGGCTTCAAACCGCCTGTTCTAAATTTTACCGAGATGTGTTAGCCAATTTTCAGCTCCGCCGCAAGATCTCGGCCCCAATTCATTACCAACCTATGTCACTTCCAAGTGCTGTGTGAGGTATACCTTCAAGAGGAGCCCTCAATTGAATTGTTTAGAGACTGTTTCCACTTAAACCGCCGCACAGAATTCACTGATGGCCCCAATACCAAATTGGGCGGTATGGCAATTCAGAAAAGGAAAGAGATCACTTATCCCCATGCCAGACTACACAGCCACCCCAAGGAGTGGAATGCAACATGGTTCTACTGCAAACATACCTCCCCTGATAATGAAAATCCTTTGCCTGGCTTTCGTCCGGAGCGGCTCAGCAACACACACCCCTTTCCACAAAGATTAAGTGCCAAGGAGAGAAGTAAATATGCTCATAATCGTCCAAGCTCCGAGCCTTCATGGCCAACGGTTTAACAGAGTAGATCTTGCACGCTGTTGGATATCATGGAGCGTACTGCCTCTCAGCCGGCGCTCCGGTTTAATGTGCAAGTATACTGGTAGCGTCGATGACCCACTCCGACACACTAATATCCAGCTCTCAGATGACGAAGTCACAGAGGCTGTGAAGAAAATGTTGAACGAACCGGAACACCTCTGCGCTCAAACCGGCCTGCTCCCCTTCTGCACTACCAACAAACCGCCAGCTGTAAGATTTTGCTTGCATTTTTTACTGAACCTGTTATTGCTATTTCTGTCTAACATCAACTGCTGCTTACTCAGGGTGATAACCCGTTTTGGAGCAAGAAGCTTCCACAAGAAAAACCAGAGAAAACAGAACGGTCAACCTGGCCAAAGACTAAGGTTGTCAAGAGGCCTGCTCAAAAGAGGAAAACCACCGCTTCATCTGATCCGGCTGTTGATGATGATGTGGGTAACTCGGACCTTGAGGTAGAACTCGATTCACTAGGCTTACTTTTTACACACCTTATTGATGATGATACTTGTCAGGATGACGCTGAAGCCAGTAATGCTGATGTCGCTGAGGTAATTATTCTCTCTTCTGATTCAGATCCTTTGCCTTTGCCAAAGCTTCGCCAGGCAAACCGGAAAGTTAAATTTTCTCATCCTCCTTCTTACTTGGATCCCAAATTTCTTATGAAGACTCAGCAACATGAAGCTCGCCGCACAACCCGCCACAAATGCCGTAGTTACCTCCGCGGTTTACCAAACAGTCCGGTTCGAAAACGCCCTTCGAGAGGTCTCCGACCTTTTATTAATTTCTATCCTAAAGCGGGTTTCATCCGTCAACCTCTTAATCCGTCCGACTCCGATTATCAGGTTACTTCTCATTCATCCTCTGGTGAATCGTCGGCCACTCAGCTGCCACCACTAAAAACGGTTCTTGGGTAAGCTGGGCTGAACATATGCTTCTGGTATATTGCTTTATAACTTATGCTGTTTTTTGACTCTTTGTTTCTCTTTCAGGGCTAAACCTAAGCCGAGCAAGAAAGCCCGCCTGGATAAAGCGGCCGAGGAGGATGTTGCCCCTGATCAGGATAAAGCACCAGATCTTGAAGCATTTGTTCATGAAGATGTTCCCAATGATCCTCCCTTGCAAGATGATGCTATTACTGAGAAGAGGCCTATCAATGCTTCAGTCCCTGTTGACCAGCCTACCGGCCCCGTCCGGATTGAAAAATCCCGCAGTCCTTCAAAACCTGCCGATAAACCAATAGCACCAACGCAAACCGGCGAGTCCAAGGATGATGACGGTGTAATTACCGGCGTAGGTCGCTTTGAACCAGGGAATCCTATCGCTTTAGCTAATAATACTATGAAAGAAGATTCTTCTGCCATGAACAAAGGCAAATGGGATGTTGATCTGGAAACGTATGCTGCTCTGAGTGCCCAAGATCTTCATTCTAGTTACTTGAACCGGCTATATACTAGTCGTGACTATGAAGCTGGTCTGGTAAAGATGATGAGAAATAAATTTGAGGTAACTTCCTTGTGCTTCTTCTTTCTTTAATTACTGCCACTCTATTAATCCTCCTAGCCCCCAATGGCCGGTTTGTAACCTTCTTCAATCCGGGACTTTAATATAGTCCTCAATACTTTGAAATCCATCAATGTAGCCCCCAAGGGCCGGTTCAACTTAGTATAGTTAAACCGGGACTCCAATAAAATTCTAACATCAGAACATCATTGAGGAAATAGCCATTAGCCCCCAAGTGCCAAGTTGAATATCTGTATTGAGCTTGGGACTTTGCGATTTAATAATAGATGAAGATTGAAGATGCATTAGCCCCCCAAGTATCAAGCATATAACTTGTTATGTGGTTGGTACTTCAAATTCTTGTACCGTTTGTTTAAAGCCAAGCACTGTCTTGATGCAGGCTGAAGTGAGGATCAAAGAGGACCGGATTACTGATCTGCAAGAAACTTTGAAAACCCAACAAGCCGAAACCGACAAAGCAAGGGAGGAATTAACCAGCGCTTTGAGCCTCACGGAACAGCTGAAGGAGAGCTTCAAGAAGGAGCGGGCTGATTGGGCCACTGAGAAGGCCGCTTTAATAAAAAGAGCTGAAAACGCTGAAGCTGCCCTTAAACCGGTGGTAGATGAGCTGACCGCCGTAAAGCGGCAAGTGCATGCCATGACCGCTGCTATCTTTGGTAAGTTCCTTTTGGTTTCTTTGACAACTTTGGCCTTCTTATAATAGATCCGGTTTGTGATCGTTCCTGTATTGTTGCAGGTACACGCATTGGTCACTTAGGGTCAGATGTTCGGAAGAAGTTGAAGGCTGCCTACACCTTAATTGAACAGCTGTATACCGGTGCGCAGCGGATCATCACCACTGCATCTCATAACAATCCGGCACCCACTTTGATCCAAGAAACTCTGAAGAGGTTGTCAATGCTTCCTGCCCGGATTAAAGAACTGAAGAAATCTTCTGCTCGAACCGGAGCAATTAATGCCTCGATCCGGGCAAAAGCATGGGTACCGGATTTCGATCCTGTTGAAGCAGCTCAAGGCTATCCCAGTTTGAAGGAAGATGGCTCAGAGTTCAATGAAGATGATCTGAGGGTGATAAACCGTGCAGTGCGCCCTCTGGCTTGTCAATTGGCTGAAGAGGCAGACTTGTCGCATTATAAAGCTCAGTATAATGATCAGAACAAACGAGTGGCTGCACCAATTCTTGAAGCGGAGAATCTGATTCCTCCAATCCGTAAGCATACTTACGCTCCTGATATTGAACCGTCTTCTCTAATCCATGAAGAGGCTGTCTTTCAAGCTTTAATGGGACTCGACTGGACCACTGTTGATTTCCAGCCAATTGATAGAGATGAGGAAGCTGAAGCGGCGCGGGCCAACCCACAACCATCAGACCGGGGCGATGAGCAGGCTTGAACCGGAAGCCGGTTTAAATAGCTTCTTTATTATGATCCGCCAGAACAACAATGATCTTATTTGGGCACCGCGTTGCCTTGTAATAGAATAGCCAATACTTCTGCTATAAATATGCCTTCGTGCATAAGTACTGATGCTTTTGCTTGAAATCCTCAATTATATTTCCTGCACTCAGAAAATCATGAACTGCGGTGGTGGTTATACCGCCAACCGGTTTATGATCTTTATATATATATCATTAATGTATTTAAGACGTATAATCAAATATGCGATACAAAATACCTGCCATCGCTGGGCATGAAGTTGGCTTTAGGCAGGCTTGAAACGGAGGTTTTATAAACCATTACCATCAAAGGGGAAACAATAACTCCCGTGTATTTAAAATGCTGGCTTACCATGTAAACCGTGCTGGGTCATTATAAGCCCTCCTTCTACTCCATGATGTTAATAGGAAAGTTAAACCGGGCATATTTCTCGGGATTAAAAATGAACCGAATTCCGTCAGCTGAACTGGTAAAAAGTGTTGTTGGTTTAAAGGAAAACACAACAAAAATTGAAGAATAGTCATAAAAGAAATATGGAAGCAAAGGCAATGATAAAACCATTTGCAAAAACATGCTTTACTGAGCTGATCAGATGGTGTTACCATGGTCGGACAGGACCAAGCCCCCAATAGGTGTGGCGATGGTTCAAGTCAGCCAGGTCCCCAATGAAACCGTGGCATTTATGCCGATCAAAAGGCATGGTAATGGTTCGGTTTCGACCAAGCCCCCAAGTGATTCTATGGCCTTAGGCCGATCAAGAGGCGTGACTGATTCAGACTTGACCATGTCCCCAAGTGATCTGGTGGCTTTCGCCTATCAAGAGGTGTTGCATTGGTTCGGACACGACCAAGCCCCCAAGTGATATCACAAAGCTTTTTTGAAAAGAAAATTTCAAGGGGTAAACCGGAGGCTGCTTTAAGACAGAACAACTCCATGTAACCACACATGATATGAAAGAACAGAGACCCGCTTTAGGCGAGGCTCGGTTTTATTATATCAAAGATAATATATACACCGTCATAATATGTACATAGATAGAGCCAATGGCTCGGTGTAGTAAGGCGAAGATGAGCTATGTTCCACGGCTGTTGGTCTCCTCCTCGATGTGCGTGAGTCTTTATGCTCTCGAATATCAATCGATATAATCGACCCGTTGTGCAGATTCTTCTTGACCACGAAAGGTCCCTCCCAAGGTGGGGATAACTTGTGCATATCCGTCGGTCTTGGATGAGTCGAAGCACCAAATCTCCTTCTTGAAAAGCTCGGTTCGACCGGCGATCGTGATAGCGACGGAGATCCTGTTGATAAATCGCCCGGCGGGCAGCTGCTATGTCACGCTCCTCATCCAATAGGTCCAGCGTCTTGCCGTCTTTGTCTCATTGTCGCCTTCAACATAAGCCGCTACGAGGCGAATCATGCCGGATATCACTAGGGAGAACCGCCTACGCTCTCGTAGACCATGAAAAATGGCGTGTATCACGTAGATCGGTTGGGCGTAGTATTGATACTCCATAGCACGACGGTAGCTCTTCAACCCAACAACCGGTGTTCTTTGCAATGGAACCATAAGCGGGGTTTGATGCCTCGCAAGATCTCTTGATTAGCTTGTTCGCCTGCCCATTGGATGGGGTGAGCCAGCGACGATCGTCAAGTCGGATGTGCTCACGCTCCGAAATTCCTTCATAGCGCCCTTGGAAAAATTGGTACCATTATCGATAATGATCTTGTGTGGAAAGCCAAACGGAAAATCACCTTTTAATGAACGCACCGATAGCTGCATCACACTTGCTAACAGGCTCGCTTCAACCCACTTGGTAAATTTGTCAACTGCCACCAAAAGGTGGGTTTTCTTATCCTTGGACCTTTTAAAAGGTCCGACCATATCCAACCCCCATGTTGCAAACGGCCAAGTAATTGGAATCATCCTCAACTCTTGAGCCGGCACATGAGCATGCCGTGAAAATTTCTGACAGCCATCACACCGTTTAACCAAGTCCTCCGCATCAGCATGAGCTGTCCACCAGTAGGACCCGTGACGAAATGCCTTAGACACCAGAGACTTTGAACCGGCGTGGTGACCACAATCCCCTTCATGGATTTCGCGCAAAATTTCACAGCATTGAAACGCCCCTGATACACTGCAATGATGCAATTCGCCATTGACAATGGTCATAGACTTGGATCGCTGGACTATCTGCCTGGCTAGAGTCTCATCCTCTGGCAACTCTCCCGGTTCATGTCGCAAGATAAGGAACTGTCAATCCGTATAACATGCAGGGCTGCCACCAATTGAGCCTCCGGATCAGGAATAGCCAAATCCGCTTCATCCAGGAGCTTGACTGACGGGTTGTGCAACACATCAAGAAAGACATTAGGCGGGACCGGTTTACGTTGAGAGCCCAACCGGCTTAAAGCATCCGCCGCTTCATTTTTTCGATGATCCACGTGATCCACCTGATAACCCTTGAAATGACCCGCAACAATATCCACCTCACGACGATATGCAGCCATAAGTGGGTCTTTAGAATCCTAAGTGCCAGACACCTGTTGAGCCACGAGGTCCGAGTCACCGAAGCACTTAACTCGACTTAGATTCATCTCTTTAGCCATCCGGAGACCATGGAGCAAAGCTTCATACTCAGCTGCATTATTAGTAGAAGGGAACATTAAGCAGAGAACATAACAAAACTTATCAACTCGTGGGGAAGTTAATACGACTCCTGCCCCCGAGCCCTCCAATTGCCTGGATCCATCAAAATGGATAGTCCAATATGTGTGATCCGGCTTCTCCTCTGGTGCTTGCAACTCAGTCCAATCATTGATGAAATCCACAAGCGCTTGAGACTTCACCGCCGTCCGAGGTACATACTTCAATCCGTGCAGCCCAAGTTCTATAGCCCACTTGGCAATCCGGCCAGTCGCCTCCCGGTTCTGTATGATATCGCCCAAGGGAGCTGAACTGACCACTGTGATGGGGTGCCCTTGGAAATACTGCTTCAACTTCCAGCTTGCCATAAAAACTCCATATACCAGCTTCTGCCAATGCGGATACCTTTGCTTGGATTCAATAAGCACCTCGTTGATATAGTAAACCGGCCGCTGAATCGGATACTCCTTGCTCGCCTCCTTGCGTTCTACCACAATAGCCACGCTAACTGCGCGAGCATTGGCCGCTACGTAGAGCAATAATGGCTCCTTGTCGACCAGAGCTGCAAGAACGGGCGGATTGGCTAATTGCCGCTTCAAGTCCTCAACGCTTCATCGGCGCGGACTCGGATGAATTGATCCGTCTTTCTCGGCATCGGTATAAAGGATGGCCTTCTCTCGGCGGTGATAAACCGGCTCAACAGCGGCAATCCGACCCGCCAAGCGCTGAACATCGTTGATACACCGGTTTAGCGAGGAGGTGATAGCCGTAATCTTCTCGGATTAGCCTCAATTCCTCTATTGGACACAAGAAAACCCGATAACACTGCTCGGAACACCAAAGACACACTTGGCGGGTTAAGCATCATCTTGTAAACCCGCAAGTTGTCAAAGGTTTCCTTCAAATCATCAACCAGCGTCTCCTTCGCCTTGACTTGACTACAATATCATCCACATAGGCGTGCACATTACGGCCGATCTGTTTATGCAAGCGATTACGTACACACCGTTGATAAGTGGCTTGGGCGCTCTTGAGCCCAAAAGGCATAGATACATAGCGAAGGCTCCAAAGGGAGTAATAAACGCCGTCTTCTCCTGGTCCTTAACCGCCATTTTGATCGATGATACCGAATCGCATCCAAAAACACAACGCTCACAACCCGCCATGGCATCAATAATCTGGTCAATGCGGGGAGGCAAAGGATCCATGAGGACAAGCCTTGTTAAGATCCGTTTAATCCACACACATCGCCAAGTGCCATTTTTCTTAAGAACCAGCACGGATTAGCAAGCCATTCTCGATGGAACACTTCAATGATAAAACCAGCTGCTAAGAGCACCGCCACTTCTTCTCAATAACTGCGCCTTTCTTCGTTAAACCGGGAGAAACTGTTTTACGGTTTATACTTGGGATCAACATTAAGAGTGTGCTCAGCGAGTTCCCTCGGTACACCTGGCATTTTGAAGGCTTCCATGCAAAAATGTCCCGATTCTCACGGATGAACTTCGATGGCGCTTTCCTATTTAGGGTCCAAGTTAGCAGCGACGGTGAAGCTGCTTGGACGAATCGCCGGGCACGAAGTCAACAAGCTTGGTCTCAGCCGCTGATTTGAACTTCAGATCTGAATCATGCTCCGTAGTTGGCTTCTTCAAAGGGGTCATGTCTGCCGGATCAACATTGTCCCTATAATATTTCAACTCCTCCGTGGCACAAACCGACTCTGCATAGGCCGCATCACCTTCCTCACATTCCAGAGCAATCTTGCGGCTCCCATGAACCGTTATTGTCCCTTTGTGACCCGTCATCTTGAGCTACAAATAGATATAACAAGGCCGTGCCATGAATTTGGCATAAGCCGGCCGCCCAAACAAGGCGTGATACGGGCTCCGGATTTTCACCACCTCAAAGGTTAGTGTTTCGGATCGGGAATCATGCTCGTCCCCAAAAGCCACCTCCAGGGCTATCTTACCAACAGGATATGCTGATTTGCCAGGCACCACACCATGGAACACCGTATTAGACGGTATGAGATTTTTGTCTGTTAGCCCCATACGGCGGAATGTCTCATAGTACAGGATGTTATCTGCTCCCTCCATCCATGAGCACCTTGGTGAATTTATAACCTCCCACGAGGGTCTACCACTAATGCCAATCGGCCGGATTATCAACCGGGGTGGGTGATCCTCCTGCTCCACACGATAGGCTGTTCCGACCAACGTAAGTAATGTGGTACGGCGGTTCAATGAGTTCACCGCTACGCTTGAAGTTTCGGTCCGCGCTTATCCAAGCTAGTTGTGAAAACGTGATCTTGCCCATTGTTCAACTGTTTTGGCTGGCTCTGATAACCCGACTACTGCTGCTGCTGCTGTTGGTTGTAACCCCCTTGACCGCTCTGATTATTCTGGTTATTATGACCGCCCTGATTAAAACCTGAACCGGAAGCTCCATTGTGACTCGGCCCATGGAAACCGGATCCTAAGCCACCACCTGACCCATGGTCATACCGGAAGGCATTAGAGTTTTTAAATTCCTGCATAATGTAACAATCCTTCCAAAGGTGGTTAGCCGGCGCCTCCTTTGCCCCGTGTTTTGGACAAGGATGATTCAACAAATAGTTCAAGCGATCCGGGTTAGGATTTGGAGCCCCACTATGATTCGCCGCTTTACCTCTGCGCCGCTGGCCCTTGTCCTGCGCATTAGTGTTAGCCACAAAGTCCATGCTGCCATCCGCTTTACGCTTGCCTTCGTTCCCATGGCTCGCCTTTTTGTGTTGATGCCCCTTGGAGTTGCTGTTCTTCTTTCCCTTCCCTGCTTCGTCATCGTCAGTCTCGGGATCCTTGGTACTATTAGAATCAGCATACTTCACTAAAGCGGCCATGAGAGTTCCCATGTCATTACAAAACCGCTTCATACGCCCCAACTTCAACTTTAGAGGCTTAAACCGGCAGTTGCTCTCCAGGGTTAAGATCGCAGAGTCAGCATTGATCCTGTGAGACGAGTGCAAGACTTCCGAAACGCGGCGTACCCAATGGGTTGTTAACTCTCCATATCATGAACACAAGCCGCCAAGTCTACTATGGACTTAGGCTGCTTACACGTATCTTTGAAATTCTGGATAAACCGGGTCCGCAATCGGGCCCATGAATGATAAATTAGGCGGCAGGCTCTTCACCAAATGCACGGCCGTGCCTTCAAGCATCATGGTGAAGTACTTTGCACACGCAGCTCATCCACATCCAAAGATCTCCATGGCCATCTCATAACTCTCTACCCACGCTTCGAGATAAATCAGCGGTGTAATTTGGCACCTTCGCGGACCCTTGAAATCTTTGGGCAGGCGTACATTGCGTAAGCGGGGACTAAGCAGGCACTCCCAAGCTAGATCGACCCTGGCCCGGCGGAGGTGGTAGGACAAACCGGTGTAAGCTGACCCGCCTCGTTACATGCTTGCTAACTCGGCCTCCCCTCGCGCTGGCCGATCCACTACATCCCGAGCATCGCGAATACCACCTGCCGGGTTATTGCCACGGGCGCTTCGTGCATTGCTTATCGGCGGTTCATCCATCGCCTACTATAGCTCGGCTTGGGCGAGGTGTGGAATGAATCCGATCGCGGCTGTATGAATATGCCTCTGCTGAATCAAAGCGGTCGGAGAAGATCCTTAACCGGCGCGTCTCTATTGCTGCGGAGAGTCTCCTTCGATCGGGATAGCTTCTAATCGCGCGGCGGCTGCGACAAGATTGTCCATAGGATTAGAATAATGACCCGGAGGTGTCTGGACCGGCGGAGGAATCACAATGTTCTGCCGAGGAGGTTCCATCAAGCGGGGTTGGACCATCGCTCCTGGCCCTGGTGCCTCGACCCGGTTTACCTCCCGGTGCCCCGGCGGATTGCTGGTTCCGGCTTCCGGAGTGTGAAAGAGATTTCTAGGGTCGAACCCTAACGGCGGGCATGATCGTGCTTCGCTTCAAGACCTCTGTGATGCGTTACAGTCGAGCATGAGCTTATAGGCTGGGCGTCCAAAGCAGCCCGCTCTGCGGCCATCATCCTTCTCTGCTTTGCCGGTCGGCTTTGGCCTATCGATCTGCTCTCTCACCTTTGCAACCTCGGCATCATGGGCCTCCTGATCCGCCGGATTGGCCTCTGCCATAAGTACAGCTAGTGCATCAAGCAGTCGAGATAGAACTTGAACGGTGGGCACATGAGGCCTCCTGCCCGCTTTGCTTGCTGCGGCTAGCGTCCGGAGAGCATTCTTTGCTGCGGTCGAGTGTGGTTCGCCGCTGCGTACCGGCCATGAATATTCCAACCGGTTGATCGATCAAGGGTCCGAATCTGATCGCCATCGGAATAGCCCCTAATCTGGTCGTCTTATGGCTGGTACAATGATTCGGTCTCCCGATCGAGGACTCGTCGCCCGAATAGGCAGCGGTCTCGCTATCGTATTCGACTCGCCCTCATGCTCTCCTCCATGGATGACTCCCACGAAGGCACGCTTCACGACCGGTTTAACTCGGTAGATCTCGCCTGCCGAGCCGTCTCGGCGAGGTCGGTGCGATGTCCAAACAAGCCCGAGCTCACCAATCTTGCCGATAAAAACGTGTATGCCACCAAAGGGGACCCGATACCCGTACTCAATCGAGTCGGCTTCGGGACCCCATCCTGCATCGTCGATGTAGAACTTGCCGCGACGACTCTTGGTCATCCAGCCCACAGCATAGCCTTCGAGTCCTTCGAACTTGCCCTCCAAGATCATCAAACCGTCGTGCGATAGCCCCACGGTGGGCGCCAACTGTCGTGGATTTGTCATGACAGATGTCCTTGTGAAAGGACTTAGTCGTGGAGCCATTGCTACGGGTTAACTTGAAGGGGTTAAAGCGGACACAAGGACACAAGGGTTTATACTAGTTCGGCCCCTTCGATGAAGGTAAAAGCCTACGTCTAGTTGTGATGGGATTGATGTGGTTTCGATGACTAGGGAGCAAACAAGCTTCGCCTAGGCCTCGAGTTGTTGTTGTCTGTCCTTGAACCGCCGCCGGGTCGTCCCCTTATATACACGGGTGATGCCCGTCGGTCCATAGAGTCCCACACCGGTTCATATTCGTATCCCGCTTGGTCTCTCTCTATTCCTAACTTACAATACAAGTTTACATATCAAGCGGTTTACGACTCTGTGTTCTAAACCGACTACAGGCCTTGGGCCTTCATCTGCTTAATCACCTTTATACTACTAATGAAGTTAACCCGGCCCAAGTAGGCCGGTTCACGCCCAGTGGTAATATCCCCAACACCAGGGGTGCTGCATTTCAATTGAACTGCACAAAAAATTTGGGTGGTTCATTTTCTCAACTGCCTCCTTTCTTGTCTGCAATGTAGAATTTTGGCGAGCTACAAGACCAAGATGAGCCAGTAAACTAGTTGGATGAAAGTAGTGGCCAAGTTGCTCAAACCTCCCATGGCATGAGGCCACTATTTGAGGATAAACCTACAAGCAAAGTTTAGATTGTCCGTGCTGCCTCTTATGTACTCAAAAGTTTACTCGTACAAGCATTAATTTTAGCAAGAAGTACCTTTGATTGAACACCATTTACCAGTCTGTACCCTAGGTAATTAAAGTTTGTCCATGGATCATATTTGTTGTGATCTCAATCATTTGGATGCATAAACATACCAAACATGTGTATATCTGAATCTTTTTGTGAATTATCTATGAATATTATCGCGTGATCTATCAATCATTTGGATGCATAGACATGTTGAACTTGTGTATATATGAATCTTTTGAGTTGTTGATTGTGAATGTTGGCTATGAATATGAACGTGTCCTGTGAACCAGAGTTTGATATGAATGTTTATCTTTTTTGTTGTACTTGTGTTTGAACCTGTTAGTATGCCTACTGTGGGATATGTGACCTGTGGGTGTCAACGGCACACCTTCTTCCCGAGAAGAATTGCACCTGCTTTGTTAGGGTAGCAATGGCGTGTCAGCTCTTTTTAATCTTTTTTCTCCGTCTTCCCCCTCCCCCGCTCAACCCCTGCCGTAATGTTTTTGGCCTCAAAACAAACATAGTACTGCGTTATTTTTGGGGCTTGATGAAAAATCAAGTGCTGATTTCTATAGGTTGGCCCGCCCAGCAAATGGGCTGCTGGTCCACCACGGACTAGGAGGCTAAAAATACAAGTTGTATGGTGCGGAGGCAAGTAAAAAAACGCCACCGAGAGCCATCCACTGAAGAAAAAAATTGCTCCTGATGTGCTTCTTCAGTCGTGCCGCCGGCCCCCTCTTTAATGCAGTTCGCACGGGGATCTAGCTGGTATCATTTTTTTCTAGAGGGCGAACAAGTATCAGCTAGGCCTAGGCTTTGTTTTTTAACATGCGCAACCCATGACATACGGAGACAGTGGTTTCAACTTATTTTTTGAGGTCCATACCGGCCTATGGGCTTTTTCTCAAAGATCGGCAGCCCAATGTATCTCTTTTAATAAAATGCAGGTCTCTGTTCTATTTATCTATATATAATAATGATAATGTTTTGTCCAATTTATGTTTTCCCTTCTAACCACATTATATATATTTATATTATTACTATTATCATATATTTTATAGAGACTTATATATACATTATAAAAACATCCCACGTGTTATTAACTTATAAAAGTAAATGTTTAACAGAAGTTGGCAAGGAAAATCCTGGTTGTTTTTGAATCACAGGCAAGGAAAATCCTGGTGATTGCATACAAAAGCTTGCGAAGATTTTAAGGACCAATGTAATAATAATGCGCTCATTTTTATTTTGAGCAATAACTCGCTAATTCGTTAATTTTATATATAAAAAATGTGCCTCTCCGGTTTTTTTGATATTAATTGCTCCTTATAAGATAACATTATATATAGAACGAGCCGAGCTAATTTGTGTATTCCAAGGAAGTGCAAATGGGCTGGGATTTCTTAGAAAATATAAATGGGCCGCATTGATGCGAAATTATTTGTTCACCCAGCCCAGCAAATCGACTGTACATTCTAGAAAACATGGGTTAAATATATGCTACATTTCTGCAGGCTAACATGTGGGCCAATAGGTCGAAGCCTATGCAGGGCGTTGTCAACTTGGTCAACAAATGATTATGACATCCACAACCATTGGATTTATATCCAACGACCGACATGCACCTTCAATCTCTCGTCTTCTTCCTCCAGCATCGCTGGGACCGCCTGGTCCGGCCTCCGGCGGCTAGCGGCTCTGCTTAGCACGCATCGCTGCGAAGCGCTACCCCAATGCTGGCCAGGCTATGCCCCCACCCCTCCACACCTCCTGTTATTCTCCACCGACTGTAACCCCACCCCACACCAGAACCAGTTATAACCCTTCTCCTCCTCTCAATCCGCAACTCCACTATCGCGTCTTCCCATCTCTGAGTCGTTCCCGTCCGGGGCCTTGCCGTCGTCCATCGCCTCGCTGCGCTCGGTGCGGCGTGGTCAACAATTGATAGTCATCGGAAGAGGACTGTACATGGAGAGCGTGACGGCTGGGACCCATGTGGTCCATGGTTGCACGCAAGGAAAGTTCCTCCTTATTAAGCTGAAAAAAAATGTTTCCTCCCCCTGACAGCTGGGACCCACCGGCTGTATCTTTGCACGGAAGGAAGTGCCTCCTTGTTAGGCGAAAAAATTATTCCTCCCATTGACAGCCGGGACCCGTCAGATTTGGTGGCTTACTTGTGGGCCTACTAAGCGGATGTGTACGCAGGGCTTTCTCAACTTAATCAACAAATGATTCTAGCAACTGGACCGTTGGATGTTAATCCAATAGCCGTGCTCCTTCTTCAACCTCTGTTCTTGCTCCTGTCCCCCATGGGAGGCACCGCGGCAGTGCTGCCGTGCACCCGAACCAGGCAAGTTTCCCACTCCTCTCCATCTGCGACTCCACTACCACGTCTTCCCCATCTCCGGGTCGTTCCAATTTGGGGCCTCGCCGTCGGCCACCGACCTTGCAGCGGTCGGCACGGTGTGGTCAACATGGTCAACAACCAAGAGTCGTCGAAAGATGATCAGACGTGAGAGGTGGCAGTCACGGGCGCTTTCGCCCATGGACGCATGCATGCAACGGAACGCGGTGTGGTCAATGTGGTCAAGGAATGACTTCCATCGGAAGAGTACTGTACATGGAGAGGCTGATAGTTGGGTCCATGGCCGTAGCAAGGAAGTGCCTCCTTATTACACGGAAAATAATGATTCCTCCACCTGACAGTAGGGACCCATCGGACGGGCCACCATATTTCACGAAAAAAACGTTTCGCCCGTGACTGCTGGGACTCACCCGTGACTGCTGGGACCCACCAGCTACATCTTCGCACGCAAGGAAGTGCGTCCGTATTACGAGCAAAAAAATATGATTCGCCCCTGACTACTGGGACCCACGAGCTACATCTTCACACGCAAGGAAGTGGCTGACAGTCGGGACCCACCTGGTCGAAGCGTACGTAGCGTTGTCATTCTGGTCGCGAATGTGTATGTACATACTGGCCGATGTAGAGGCGCGCATGTAGCATGTACACGTACGTACAATGACCAGGGTGCAAGAAAGAAAATACGGCCACATACGTACATATGAGCGGGGTCTCGAACGCCTACTTGCGCATATGAAGAGCTAGGGCTCATGTACATGGCTGGGTTAGAACGGAGAAACTGCGTTGTCGTCGTGTTCATGGGGAGCCCACCGGCCAGTTCGGAACGGAATGCGTCGTCGTGTTCATCGGGAGGGCCTGGACGGAACAACTGATGGAAACGAGGCCTGGCGTACCGCAGAATGGAGGAAACGGCCTTGTGTTCGACCGGCCACGATCGAAACGGGATCCTGTTTATCGGGAGGGGTCTGGCATACCGCAAAACGGAGGAAATGCAATTTTGTTGGACCTCCTACGGTCAAAACAGGGTCCTGTTGATCGGGAGGGGTGTGGCGTATCATAAAACGGAGGAAACAGACTTTTGTTGGAGCGCTACGGTCGAAACGGGGGTCCTGTTCATCGGGAGGGGGTGTGGCGTACCGCAAAACGGGACTCAATGGGATACTGTTCATCTCCACCGTCGACCTCATCCAGCCTCCAAGGGCTACTATTCATCCACCGTCGACCTCCTCCAGCCGCCACCTGCGACTGTTCATCCATGAGCTCCTGTTCATCCAGCCTCCACCGCACGCTCCTCCACCGGCTACTATTCAACCAGCCCTCTCCACGGGGTCCTGTTCAACTACCCCTCCATGGGCTACTGTTCATCCATCCCTCTACCGGCTACTATTCAACCAGCCCTCCACCGGCTACTGTTCAACCTTCCCTCCACGGGGACCTGTTCATCCAGCCCTCCACGGGGTCCTGTTCATCCACGCCCAACCGGCTCGATTGATCGGGGTCCTGTTCATCCAGCGGCAACACCACGGGGTCCTATTCATCAAACCCCCACCGGGAACTGTTCATCCAACCCCCCCCCCCAGCAATGCTCACTGTTCATCCAGAGGCAGCATCGATAGGCTTCAGTTAGTAGCAGTAGCAAAGGAATCGCTCGATCGCTCAGGTTCAGTAATGCATAGCCTGCAGTGCAATCGCTCGTGTTCAGTTAGGCGACGCCTCGCTCAGGTTCGTTAGAGCCCAATGCCTCGCACCCACGCGCGTACGTGTACGAGAGAAACACGCATCGCTTGGCCCCCGACCACCTACCGTAACCGGGAACTCCCCGATATTTTCCTTGCCGTCGCTTCTACCACGGTTTTTTCCGTCATGGACGGCCCAAAGAATGTCATGCAGCCGCGTCTCTGGTACGCCCAGGACGAAAAGCCCATTTTCTGTCATGATTTTTTGTCATAGAAGTAGGATCCCACCACATCTATGATGATACCGGGTTTTGTCACAATTATCGTCATAGAAGTGTCATAAGTATGACAATTTTTTTCGTTCGGCCCAAAATGTCACGGATGTGTCTTTTTTTTGTATTGTAGGATGGCAACACATCATTGGATCATAATATGTGTCATAAAGCACCACGTTCAAGTAGGGATTACAACGGGTGCGGGAGAGTGGACCGCGTAAAAGAGATGAGGATGTTGATGATGATGGTGATGTTGATGAAGACGATCACCGCGGCGATGATTCCCCTCCCGATGGCACTCCAGTGCCACCAAGAGAGAGGAGGAGAGGTTCTCCCCCTCATGCTTCCTCCTCCATGGCCTCCCCCCTCGATGGAGAGAGGTTCCCCTATGGTCCTTGGCCTTCATGGCGATGATGGCCCCTCCAGGAACCTTCTCCATGGCCTCCGGCGATGATGGCCCCCTCCGGCAGGGTGCTAGATAGGGCCTAGACTGATTTCTCGTGGCTACAGAGGCTTGCGGTGGCAGAACTTCCGATCTAGGTTATTTTCTGGAAGTTTGGGTATTTATAGGAGAGGTTGGCATCGAGAACAAGTCAGGGGGCCCCACGGGAAGTCCACATGGCACAGGGGCGCGCCCTAGGGGGGTGGGCGTGCCCCCCACCCTCGTGGGGCCCACGGGACTCCCCTCTTGTAACTTTTCGTTCCAGTATTTTTTATATTTTCCAAAAAAATCTCTGTTGATTTTCAGCGCATTACAAGAACATTTATTTCTGCACAAAAACAACACCACCGTAGTTTTGCTGAAAACAGTGTCAATCCGGGTTAGTTCTAATCAAATCATACTAAAATCATATAAAACTATTGTAAATATGGCATGAATACTTCATAGATTATAGATACGTTAGAGACGTATCAGCATCCCCATGCTTAATTCCCGCTCGTCCTCGAGTAGGTAAATGATAAAATAAATAATTTATGAAGTGTGAATGCTAGCGAGTGCATAAATTTGATCAATGATAGTTCTGATCACTTTTTCCAGCATCTTTATATATCATAACAGTAGCTCAACTTATAAAATTCTCGTGATCAAGTAACAAGCTATTCACATGTTAAAGTATAGATCATAAACTTTCTTGAAAACTAACAAACTGTGGTCTTAGTCATCATACAATTGCAATTCATCTTATTTTCGGGAAGGGTCTATGTAAGAGCTTTGATTCAGCAAACTCCACATACTCAACTATCATTTAATCTTACACAATTGCTAACACTCATGTGATATTTATGGGTTCAAAGTCTCAATCAGACACAGAGAAAGATAGGGGCTTATAGTTTCGCCTCCCAACATTTAACCTCAAGGGTAATGTCAACAATAATAATTTATGAAAACCTACATCCAAGTAGATATATCCGGATCACTCCAACAGAAAGTGCTTGCCAAAGGAAAAAGTGTAAAAAGGAAAGGTGATGATCACCATGACTCTTGTATAAGGGTAGAAGATAAAAGTAAAAGATAGGCCCTCCATATAGGGAAGCAGAGGTTGTCACGCGCTTTTATGGTTGGATGCACAAAATCTTAGTGCAAAAGAACATCAGTTTATATTGCCGCTTGTGATAAAGACCTTTATTATGCAGTTGATAACCCACAAGTATAGGGGATCGCAACAGTTTTCGAGGGTAGAGTATTCAACCCAAATTTATTGATTCGATACAAGGGGAGCCAAAGAATATTCTCAAGTATTAGCAGTTGAGTTGTCAATTCAACCACACCTGGATAACTTAGTATCTGCAGCAAAGTATTTAGTAGCAAAGTAGTATGGATGTAACGGTAACAGTAGCAGAAGTAACAGTAGCAGTTTTATAGTGATTGTAACAGTAGCAACGGTAAAGTAAATAAGCAAAGAAGAATATGTGAAAAGCTCGTGGGCATTGGATTAGTGATGGATAATTATGTCGGATGTGATTCTTCATGTAATAGTTATAACATAGGGTGACACAGAACTAGCTCCAGTTCATCAATGTAATGTCGGCATGTATTTCGAATATAGTCATACGTGCTTATGGAAAAGAACTTGCATGACATCTTTTGTCCTACCCTCCCGTGGCAGCGGGGTCCTATTGGAAACTAAGGGATATTAAGGCCTCCTTTTAATAGAGCACCAGACCAAAGCATTGACACTTAGTGAATACATGGACTCCTCAAACTATGATCATCACCGGTAAGTATCCCGATTATTATCACTTCAGGGTTAACGGATCATAACACATGATAGGTGACTATAGACTTGCAAGATAGGATCAAGAACTCACATATATTCATGAAAACATAATAGGTTCAAATCTGAAATAATGACACTCGGGCCTTAGTGACAAGCATTAAGCATAGCAAAGTCATAGCAACATCAATCTCAGAACATAGGGATACTAGGGATCAAACCCTAACAAAACTAACTTGATTACATGGTAAATCTCATCCAACCCATCACTGTCCAGCAAGCCTACGATGGAATTACTCATGCACGGCGGTGAGCATCATGAAATTGGTGATGGAGGATGGTTGATGATGACGACGGCGATGAATCCCCCTCTCTGGAGCCTCGAACGAACTCCAGATCAGCCCTCCCGAGAGAGTTTAGGGCTTAGCGGCTGCTCCGTATCATAAAACGTGATGAATCTTTCTCTCTAATTTTTTTCTCCGCGAACGTGAATATATGAAGTTGGAGTTGTGGTCGGTGGAGGTCCAGGGGGCCCACAAGGCAGGGGGCGCGCCGTAGGGGGGGCACCCTCGTGGACAGGGTGTGGCCCCCCTGACGTTAATTCTTTCACCAATATTTTTTATTAATTCCAAAAAGTTGCTCCGTGGATTTTCAGGTCATTCCAAGAACTTTTATTTCTGCACAAAAATAACACCATGGCATTTCTGCTGAAAACAGCGTCAGTCCGGGTTAGTTCCATTCAAATCATGCAAGTTAGAGTCCAAAACAAGGGCAAAAGTGTTTGGAAAAGTAGATACGACAGAGACATATTAACTCCCCCAAGCTTAAACCTTTGCTTGTCCTCAAGCAATTCAGTTGACAAACTGAAAGTGATAAAGAAAAACTTTTACAAACTCTGTTTGCTCTTGTTGTTGCAAATATGTAAAGCCAACATTCAAGTTTTCACCAAAGATTATGAACTAACCATATTCACAATAACACTTAGGTCTCATGTTTACTCATATCAATGGCATAATCAACTAGCGAGCAATAATAATAAATCTTGGATGACACCACTTTCTCAAGACAATCATAATATGATATAACAAGATGGTATCTCGCTAGCCCTTTCTGAGACCGGAAAACATAAATGCAGAGCACCTTTAAAGATCAAGGAGTGACTAAACACTGTAATTCATGGTAAAAGAGATCCAGTCATAGTCATACTCAATATAAATTAATAGTAATGCATGCAAATGACAACGATGCTCTCTAGCGGGTGCTTTTAATAAGAGGATGATGACTCAACATAAAAGTAAATAGATAGGCCCTTCCCAGAGGGAAGCAGGGATTTGTAGAGGTGCCAGAGCTCGATTTTGAAATAGAGATAAATAACATTTTGAGCGGTATACTTTCATTGTCAACATAACAACCAGGAGATCTCGATATCTTCCATGCTACACACATTATAGGCGGTTCCCAAACAGAATGCTAAAGTTTATACTCCCCCGCCACCAACAAGCATCAATCCATGGCTTGCCCGAAACAACGGGTGCCTCCAACTAACAACAATCCTGGGGGAGTTTTGTTTGCAGTTATTTTTGATTTGAGCATGGGACTGGGCATCCTGGTTACCATCCATTTTCTCATGAGTGAGGAACAAAGTCCACTCCTCTTGACAATAACCCACCTAGCATGGAAGATACAAACATCCCTAGTTGATACATGAGCTGTTCAAGCATACAAAACAAAATTTCATTTGAAGGTTTGGAGTTTGGCACATACAAGTTTACTTGGAACGGCAGGTAAATACCGCATATAGGAAGGTATGGTGGACTCATATGGAATAACTTTGGGGTTTATGGAGTTTGGATGCACAAGCAGTATTCCCGCTTAGTACAAGTGAAGGCTAGTAAGAGACTGGGAAGCGACCAACTAGAGAGTGACAACAGTAATGAACATGCATTAAAATTAATCAACATTGAGTGCAAGCATGAGTAGGATATAATCCACCATGAACATAAATATCGTGAAGGCTATGTTGATTTTGTTTCAACTACATGCGTGAACATGTGCCAAGTCAAGTCACTCGAATCATTCAAGCGAGGACACCACCCTATCATACCACATCACAACCATTTTAATAGCTTGTTGGCACACAAGGTAAACCATTATAAGCTCCTAGCTAATTAAGCATGGCATAAGAAACTATAGTCTGTAATTGTCATTGCAAGCATATTTATTCATAATAGGCTGAATCAGGAACGAGGAACTAATCATATTTACAAAAACAAGAGAGGTCGAGTTCATACCAGCTTCTCTCATCTTAATCAGTCCATCATATATCGTCATTATTGCCTTTCACTTGCACGACCGAACGGTGTGAATAATAATAATAGTGCACGTGCATTGGACTAAGCTGGAATTTGCAAGTATTCAATTCAAGGGAGAAGACAAGGTAATATGGGCTCGTGGTTAAATCAACAATAATGCATATAAGAGCCACTCAACATTTTCATTATAGTCTTCTCCTCTCGACCCCCAAAGAAAACAAAAGAAATAAAATTATTTACACGGGAAAGCTCCCAACAAGCAAAAGAAGAACGAGAAATATTTTTGGGTTTTCTTTTAGTTACTACTACAACAGGCATGGAAAGTAAACTAGCTAAAAGCTACAACTAATTTTTTTTTTGTTTTTCTCAGGGTTTATCAAACACACAAGAAGAAAGCTAGAATAAGAAAATAAACTAGCATGGATAGTATAATGAAAAAGTACAAGCGCTGACAACTAGAATGAGTGTGTGAATATGAATGTAATGTCGGTGAGAAATACGTACTCCCCCAAGCTTAGGCTTTTGGCCTAAGTTGGTCTATTCCCATGGATGGCCTGGCGGATATCCGAAGTTGTAACTGGGGTCGTACTGAGATGTAGCAGCCATTGCCTCGTCATGAGCTACAGCCTGGAGGCGAGCTGCCTCTGTCCTCCTCTCATACTCGTTTGCCTCCTCTCTGGTGATAACATATCTTCTTTTTGCCTGATAGTCAAACAGAGCAGGAGCAGGGAGAGTAATATGTACAACGCGACGTTTGTCAAAGATTAGTCGATACTGGAGGAATTGTTCATTCCTCTCAAGAAAATGATGATTAACCATTGCATTATAATCTAAATAAGCGGGAGGCAACTCCCTATCATTTTCATGTGGGGGGTATACCAAGATAATTAGCCACACGAGTTGCATAAATCCCTCCAAACAAGTCTCCATCTAAACCATTATTATGCAACCTACATGCAACAATTTCCCCCAAGTTATATTGTTTATCACCTGATACAACACTCTTGAGAACACTGATCCAGAACACACATGTGGCAAGCTTCATCTTTATCGTTAATGCATCTACCTATAAAGAGAGCAAAATAATGTATAGCGGGAAAATGAATGCTCCCTATGGTAGCTTGTGCTATTTCTCTAGATTCTCCCACAATGATACTAGCAAGAAAGTCTTTATATTCAGACTTACGAGGTTCATTAACACTGCCCCACAACGGGAGTTTACAAGCAGTAGTAAAAATCTTCTAGGTCCATGGTATATGATTTATCATAGAGATCAAACAGGACATTGTGAGAATTGCGCGAAGATATAAATTTAAACCTTCTCACAAAGGAATCAGTGAATTGGTAGTATTGAGGGCACTTATCTTGCATGAAGTTCTCAAGATCATCATTACGCACATATGCATCAAATTCAACCTTGATGCCCGCTTTGACCATAAACTCCTCTGACAGCCATTCACAAGGCCGCACGTAATCTACCCTCGGTGGTTCATCGTCCTGCTCACATATTGCGAGCCTAGGTGCTTGCTTCCTTGAAGAACCACCTTGGTACATTTTCCTAGACATATTTCTTCCTCTGAAAAATTTCTGAAAGTTTTAGTAACTCAAAATAAAAGTGAACCAAACTCAACAAAATTGATAGCAACTACTCCCACAAGTGCCTAGAGACTATATCATGCATTAGAACTACTTGGGACCATATAAAATTGACATGCAAGCTCAAGAACAGGGTCACCTAGGCAGCAAAAATTTGCAATGAATAAAGCACTAGAACAAAAACTAATTGGACAATTGGAGGAGTCACATACCAAAGAGCAATCCCCCAAAGTAGTTTTCTGAATGGAGCTTTGAGCAAGGAGATCGAAAATGGCAGCAAAATGAGCTAGAACTCGTGCTTGAGCTAGATAGTGATTATTTTTGGGAGGAAGAAGAAGAGCATGGGTGCAGGAATAAGTGTAGGGGGGCCATCGTGGACCCACGAGGCAGGGGGCGCGCCCCCCCTCGTGGCCAGGTGCTTGCTCCCCCTGCTGTGTTCTTAGTGCCAGATATTCTGAAATATTCCAGAAAAAATCATACTAAATTTTCAGGGCATTTGGAGAACTTTTATTTTCGGGGTATTTTTTTATTGCATGGGTAATTCAGAAAACAGACAGAAAATACTATTTTTGCTTTATTTAATCTAAATAACAGAAAGTAAAAAGAGGGTATAGAAGGTAGTGCCTTCTAACTTCATCCATCTCATGCTCATCAAAAGGAATCCACTAACAAGGTTGATCAAGTCTTGTTAACAAACTCATTCCGAATAACATGAAACCGGAGAAATTTCGAACAACACTAGGTTACCTCAATGGGGATATGCACATCCCCAACAATAATAATATCATATTTCTTCTTGACAGTAGGAAGGGGAAATTCAAAACCCCAATAATAATTGATGGAATTTTCCCAATAGAATTTATACTATGAACTTGCGGTTGTTCCTCAGAAAGTGTATCGTGTGCTCATTACCATTAACATGAAAAGTGACGTTGGCTTTGTTGCAATCAATAACAGCCCCTGCAGTATTCAAAAAGGGTCTACCAAGGATAATCGACATACCATCGTCCTCGGGAATATCAAGAATAACAAAGTCCGTTAAGATAGTAACGTTTGCAACCACAACAGGCACATCCTCACAGATACCGACAGGTATAGCTGTTGATTTATCAGCCATTTGCAAAGATATTTCAGTAGGTCTCAACTTATTCAATTCAAGTCTACAATATAAATAGAGAGAGAGGCATAACACTAACACTGGCTCCGAGATCACATAAAGCAGTTTTAACATAGTTTCTTTTGATGGAGCACGGTATAGTTGGTACTCCTGGATCTCCAAGTTTCTTTGGTATTCCACCCTTAAAAGTATAATTAGCAAGCATGGTGGAAATTTCAGCTTCCAGTATCTTTCTTTTATTTGTAATAATGTCTTTCATGTACTTAGCATAAGGATTCACTTTAAGCATATCAGTCAAATGCATACGCAAAAAGATAGGTCTAATCATTTCAGCGAAGAGCTCAAAATCCTCATCATCCTTTTTCTTGGATGGCTTAGGAGGAAAAGGCATGGGTTTCTGAACCCATGGTTCTCTTTCTTTATCGTGCTTCCTAGCAACAAAGTCTCTTTTATCATAACGTTGATTCTTTTATTGTGGGTTATCAAGATCAACATCAGGTTCAATCTCTACATCCTTATTATTACTAGGTTGAGCATCAACATGAACATTATCATTAACATTATCACTAGGTTCATGTTCTTCACCAGATTGTGTTTCAGCATCAGAAATAGAAATATCATTGGGATTCTTAGGTATTTTTAATATAGGTTCACTAGAAGCATGCAAAGTCCTATCATTTTTCTTCTTCTTCTTTTGATAAGGACTAGGTGCATCAACATTATTTCTCTAAGAATCTTGCTCAATTCTCTTAGGGTGGCCCTCAGGATACAAGGGTTCCTGAGTCATTTTACCCGTTCTAGTTGCTACTCTAACAGCAAAGTCATGTTTATTATTATTCAGTTCATCGAGCAAATCATTCTGAGCCTTAAGCACTTGTTCTGCTTGAGTGTTAACCATAGAAGCATGTTTACTAATGAGTTTAAGTTCACCCTTAACTCTAGACATATAATCACTCAAGTGTCCAATCATATAAGCATTACTTTTCAATTGTCTACCAACATAAGCATTTAAATTTTCTTGTCTAGCCATAAAGTCATCAAATTCATCCAAGCATTGGCTAGCAAACTTAGTAGACGGGATTTCAACTTTATCATATCTATAGAGAGAATTTACCTTTACTACCTGTGTCGGGTTATCAAGACCATGTATTTCTTCGGTAGGGGGTATATTAAGGCCACATAATTCTCTTTTTTGACTATGTACTGCAAGGCAACAGCCTCACAGTCTTTTATTAAAACTCAGAGCAAAGGAGTACAAAGTTACAAAGTTAAGAGAGAGGAGGAAAGAGTAATACTTACAAAAGAAGTGATTAGGGTAAGGAAGCTATCCAAGAGATTAAACTATTCCTATTTTACATTTGATTCTATGAGCTAGAAGAGAGATGTCCTGCAAAAAGTTCCTCCTCCATGCCCTGAAAGAAGGTGTTTCATTCCTGAAGATCTTCCCATTTCTTTGCGTCCAAATATTCCAAGTGGCAGTGAATACTACCTCAGAGAAAAAAGGATGCCCAAAATCCCTCCTAGCATCAGAAGCCATGTCAAAAGTGGTCTGGTTTGGTTGTGGATGCCATGAAATACCCAGGCAATTCCAGATATGTTGGCTAAAATTGCAAGCGAAGAAGATATGTGTTCTGTCCTCATGTGATGCCAAATGGCATAGAACACAAGTGTCATCCTGTATAATCCAGTGCCGTCGCTGCATCATGTCTCTAGTGTTTAGGCGATCCATCAGAAGGAGTGTCGGGGTCGATGGTGTCTCCGCGGCCTCGAGCACCTATGGGGCACTTGGGGGCCCCTTCTGGTTCGGCAGGGGAGCGAGGGTCGCGCGCAGAGCAGATCGAGGTCCGGCGCTGCTGGGAGACGGGCATCTTTACCCGGCTTCGGGCTCTCCGAGAGATAACACCCCTCTGCTGCTTTGTGTTGTTATTGGATCTAGCTCGGCGTGCGAGCATATGGTGGTGCTGTGGGTGTCGATGGACGAACCCCTTCTCGTGCGCATGGGCCTCCTTTTATAGTCTCAAGGGGTACCCACAGGTGGCAGCGAGGAAGAGGGGTAGAAACGTAAAGCGTGGGTTGGTACAACAACAAGACAACAATGCCCTACCTAACTCGACGGCAGGGGACAATGGCATTAAATGCCCGTCCGGTCGCCCCAACAATGCAGGGGGGGTGATCGTTAAGTGAGCCACCGGTTGCCACGATGGCGCCTCTGTCAGCTCCGTTTGCCACCTCGCTCCGCATGGCTGCGTAGCGCCGCCACGTGCCCTTGGGATGGCCTTGCGATGACACGTCATTGGGTCGCTTTGAGTCTGGTGGCATCCTTGCCGCGCCCTGTTCTTGCTATGCCGCAAGCTTGCGGCCGCCGGAACCTTGACGGGGCGCGCGGGGCGCCGCGGCAAGTCTTCTGGTGATGCCCTGGTTGGCCTTCCCGGCAAGCTCCTCTTGCCGGGGCCTTCGTGTTCTTAGCTAGTACTTTGTTCTTGGATGGTAGTGCAAAAGGATGGTGGAGGGCCTTGCCGGGCGCCCGGCAAGCCTCGCCGAGGGTGCTACGATTGCCGTGCAGACAAGTTCGGGTACTAAGGTACCCCTACTTTAGTACACCGACAGAGCCCCGGCTGGGCCATACACGGTGCCGGCGTTGTTGGGCGAGCCCAAAACAATCTGCGAACACGCGTGGCCTGGCACGCACAAAGAACGGGCTCCGCGCCCACGCGCTCTCCCGCGAGCAACACAGCGTCGATTGCGGCGTCGTGGGAGACGTGGGTGGCGCATGCGCCCTTTAAGGCATCCACACCCGTGATCGTGGTGCAGGGCGAGGTCCTTTCACCCGTCGCTCTGGCCCTGCTTTTTCGCCTCGCGGCCCTCATGCATGGGGGTCGTGGGCGGCGAAGGTGGGAGGCCGAGCCGTCACGGGCGAAGATGGTGGTTCGGCCCCGCTCCTCTGCCCTTCTCGCTTTCCGATTGGCTGGGCGGGGCGGCTGAGCCCCCACCTCGTCCTTTAAAAGGGGCGGAAGGGGAGCACAATAGTCTCGCACCTCCTCTCTTCCCTTCGTCTTCAACTTCCGTTACTCTTCCTCCCATCTGCCATGGAGGGAGGGAATCCTGGTCCTTCTACGGTGGCAGCAAGGGTCGCCTCGTAGCGCGCGCCTCTCCTATCTCTTTGGCGGCGGAGCCGCCACGAGGGGAGAGGGAGGGGCGAGGCCGCGACGGGCCGAGGACGTGGTCGAGGCGGTCGGGAGAGGCGGCCGGGCGATCGCCTCCCGTCTCCGCCGGCTCCTTTCTCGAGGCAGTCCACACCGAGACGATCCTGGGAGTTCTTCATCAAGCTGCGCCGGCGCCTCGTCGCCGCCTCCCGGCTGCCGGCCCGTTCATGAAAGTGCGATGGGCCGATCCGCTGAGGTGATGGAGTTGCGCATGAGGGGCTGCGGGATCAGCGGCACTCGAGTGAGTGTCGTGTCCCCAGCCCCGGCGTGATGTACTTCGACCGAGGGTGGAAGACGTTCGCCGCATCCACAGCTTGACGGCGGGGTTTACCCTCCATTTCAAGTTAATGGAGGGCGACCTTCTCGCCGTCAAGGTCTTGAGGACTCGGGACCCGGGCGAGATGTTGTGTGGACAGCTCCTCCGATAGCGAAGGTCCCTCCTCGGCGAGAGTGACGAGGAGGGAGCGACAGCGACGACGACGAGGATGGCGGGTCCGACTAGGCGTCGGACGCTGCCTCAAGCGCCACCGCGACCCCATCATCCGGTCGCCGCCTTACAACTCCCCGGCCGTCTCCTTGGGCGGTGGCGTGAGGAGGCTGCGGAAGAGGAAGAGGGGTGGCGGCAAGGCACAAATCGAGTCTGAGGGCGAGGAGCCCTCGGCGGTGTCTGACGTTCCACCACCCCATCTTCAAGCTCTGCCTCCGGCGCCTCCGGCTCCGCCAAGCTCCTGGCCGGCCCCCGGGAAGTTCTCTTGGTGTCTTCTGGTGCCCGTAGCTCTCCTAGGCGCCCCTTTTGCCCTTCCCGGCGAGCTTCTCTTGCCGGGGCCTCCTTGACCTACCTCCTAGACAGTGAAACAGGAGAGGGATTACGGGCATCTTATCTTCCAATTTGTAAGCCCTTGGGCCTTAGTTGTATTTAAAATCTGTAATCCTCTCTATCATGTTTTTCATCCTCTTATGGATTTGTACTAAACTGGGATGTTTTTAATGAAAAGAGGGGAACGCTTGCCGGACCAAGTCCTTTACTTGATTTTGTGTCTTGTACGTTCCCACCCTACGCTTCTAGGGGACTTGCCGGAGCGAACACACTTGCTGAGTCGGGACATCAAGAGCCCATTGGCGGTGTTGCTTCCGACAAGCAACCTTGCGGGCCGATTCAGCAAGACTTGTGTTTGTTGAGCGGACTCGGAAACAAATCAAGGGCGCAATTGGGCCACGACTCGGTTCCTCCGCGCATGGATTTTACAAGACACGCTCGTTCAAGGACGCGGCCCCGCCTTCCCCAGCCCATAAGAGGATGCATGATGAGGGATGAAAAACTTATCTGACTCCACAGCCTCCCGGCGATATTAGCCTGCCGGGGAGGAATCTTGGCCTTCGCAGCCCCCGGCAACTCTGGCTCCGCCAAAATCCAGGTGCTTGTGTGCTCTCTTTTGCCCTTGTTGCCGACGCCATGACATGGGGCCCCTGCCCGTCATGAAGGGTCTCGGTACTTGCAGCCCCCAGCGAGGTTGGCTTGCCGGGGCCGGTGCGCTCTTCTGGTTTCTCCTTGTCACTGTAATTACAGCCATGAAAACAGCTGAGATAGTACTACAACAATTTCATTATCTATTTTTTTTATGTGCAACTCTGCAAAACGATGCCATGCTTTGCCCTTCGTATGTTTATACTCTACGCTGCTAGGGGACTTGCCGGCGCTAACACACTTGCTGAGTACAGGACATCAAGAGCCCGCTGGCGGTGTTGTCTCCGCAAGAAACCTTCTCGGGCGATCGCGGTGCACTTGAATTGTTGAGCGGACTCGAAACAAATCAAGGACGCAACTTAGCCGTGAGTTGGTTCCTCCGCGCACAAGTTTCTCATCTGAAGGCGCCTTCGGCAGGCTTGCTATGTTACGCCTCTACTTTGTTACATCCTTTGTGCGTTTTACCCTCGCTTCTAGGAACTTGCGGCGCTAACACACTTATTGAGTATGGGACATTAGCAGCCCGGGGCGGTGTTGTTTCCGCAAGAAACCTTCTCGGGCGATTGCGGTGCACTTGTATTGTTGAGCGGACTCGGAAACAAAGCAAGGACGCAACTTAACCACGAGTTGGCTCATCACGTACGTATTGCGTACAAAGGACGAACGCGAGGGCATAACATAAAAGAAACATGGAACTAAGGAGTGTTATGTACAAAACTTCGGATGACTTAGCTTTTCCGTCTTTAGCAATCCGTCATGCCGTGCTTCTTCCCGACCCCGCTCCTTGTATGTTTTCATCCTCACGCTTTGAGAACCCCGGTGCAAACACACTTGCTGAGTGCAGACATCGCAGCTTCTTTGGCGGTGTTGCCTCGGTGGGAAGAACTCGTCGGGCTGGTTGCGGTGTACCTCTCTTTTTTTTACCGTCGAGCGGACTCAAACGGGTCAACGGCGCAACCAGACCACGACTCGACCCCTCTGCGTAGGTTCTTCATACAAGGTACGGACTTTCGGAGAGCACAACTCAAAAGTTCGAAGCTTGGCAACTTTCTTTGCCCTACTGGCCGGTGGACTGGTCGGCGGAGCTCGATGGCGCGTCCTCGACGGCAGCGCGGCGCTCCGGGGAGATGCGCCTGCCGGAGTGCGCACCAGAGCCGTCCTTGCTGGGCTTAGTCTTTGGCTGGTCTGTCTTCGCCTTCTCGCACTTGCCGGTGGAGCTCGATGGCGCGTCCTCGACGGCAGCGCAGCGCTCCGGGGAGATGCGCTTGCCAGAGTGAGCACCAGAGCTATCCTTGCCGGACTTGGTCTTCTTCTTCCCCCGGGGAGCTTCAGGGGCAAGTGGCTCGCGCTCTGCCGCAGCAGCTGCTTCCCGGTAGATCTTGTCGGTGCAGATGAGTGCATCCTTCTTGTCGCCTTGGATAGAAATGACGCTCATCGGGCCAGGCATTTTGAGCACATTGTATGCGTGGTGAGAGGCCGCCATGAACTTGGCGAGTGCGGGTCGGCCGAGTATCCCATTGTAGGGTAAAGGGATATCAGCCACGTCGAATGTGACCCTCTCAGTCCTGAAGTTCAGCTCGCTGCCGAACGTCACCGGCAATGTGATCTTCCCCTTAGGCTGGCTCCTTCCCAGATTTATTCCTTGAAAGGTGCCAGTCTCTTCAAGCTCGCTGTCGGGGATCTGGAGCTTCTTGAGTACTGCGGAGGAAATCAAGTTCAGGCCGGCCCCGCCGTCAACCAACATCTTCGTGACCTTGAGGTTGCAGATCGTTGGTGAGACCAACAGCGGCAAGCACCCGACCGCAGTGATGCGATCAGGGCGATCCTCAATGTCGAAGACGATGGGTGTGCTGGACCACTTCAGAGGCCTGCGCGCCTCGACGGACGGCTCCGCTACATTCACTTCTCACACCCACTGTTTGAGTTGGCGGTGCGAGGTGTGCGAGGCGCCACTGCCGACGCCTGTACTTCTGCTGCCTTCAAACTCTTGATCCTCGCCTCATCTTCCTCCATCTCATCATCTTCATCTTCCTCCTCGTCCTTGTCGCGGCCACGGGGAGGCCTGTCTCCTTGCCGCGTCTTGGCTTTGCCGCGGTTCCCTCCCCGGCCGGGAAGCTTCTTGCGGATCCTCCGCCACCTCCTGGGCTCTCTCCTTATCGCGCGCTTCGTACTCAGCTTTCTGCAGCTCCGCCATCTGCTCTACTTTTTTGCAGGTTTGGAGGTCATGGCCTTTGGTGCGGTGGATCTTGCAATAACGCTTGCCGGAGCCATCCTGCTTGTCGGCGGCCGCTACCGCCTCGCCGGAGTCGTTGGTCTTGACTTTGTCGGAGCCGCCTCCGTTGTCGGAATGCTCAACAGCTAGCACATCCTTAGCTTTCCTCTTCCTATTGTTCCGCCTCCGGCTCTTCCTTGCCGGTGCGGCATCCTCACTGTCAGATCCTTCTGCTCCGGCAACCTCTCCGGGGATTTTCCTCCCCTCTTCAGCCCGTGCACACTTGTCGGCGAGAGCGTAGAGCTCGCTGAAATCTCTGATCTTGGTCATCGCCATCTCCTCCCTCATCCTGCGGTTACGCACGTTCTGATGAAACGCGCTGATAACCGCGGCAGGGTGGACGTCTGGAATGTTGCGTTGCACTGGCTGAATCTTTGTATATACTTGCGCAGGGCTCCCCTCATACGGGCGAGAAAGTGGAGGTCACTTTCACGGCCTTGAGGCTTGTGGCCGCCCGTGAAGGCGCCGACAAACGATGACACAGTCCGCCCATGAAGAGATGGAGCTGTCCGGCAAGTGCATGAGCCAAGATCGGACGTTGGGCTTGAGTACCAGGGGGAAGTAGTTGGCGAGATCTTCTCGTCGCGCCCCGGCAGCTCGCACCGCGATGGTGTAGATGCTGAGGAACTCCGACGGGTGTATCCTGCCATCGTACTTCTTGGGCACATCTGGCTTGAAGTTTTTAGTTTTGGGCCACTGGACTTGCCGCAGCTCGCGGGTGAACGCAGGGCAACCTGCCGTGTACGGCAAGTTGCCTGGTTCTCCGGGTGCGTGCGCGTCGATAGCGGGCCCGGCGCGCTGGTCAGATTGACGTCGCGCTTCTCTCCGGCGCTCGATGCGAGTGCGAGCGTCTTCGTGTTGCCGTTCTTGGAGAACGTGGCGCTGATCCCGGCGAGTTCGTGGGTCCGATGACGCGGTGGAGTCGGTGTCAAGGTTGGTCCGGCGAGCCGGCGATCTTGGCCTGTGGGGCTGGGAGCGCGCGGAAGCGGCACCCCCAGCGGTCCTGTCGGCGCCGTCCTGCGCCGGGGCGTCTTGTCGGGCCCTCGACGCGTTCGGTCGCCGGGGCTTGTCGCCATTGGCGAAGCCGATGAGGCTGTGTATGGCCATCCTCCAGTCGTCGATCTTGTGTGGCGCCGAGGGAAGTCTAAAGTAGCTGGGCTCGGGCGCGCTTCCTCTCTGTCTTAGGCGGCGGCGGCGACGCGGCGCGAGGCGAGATGTGCTCGGACTTCCAACCGGGTTGGGAGGAGCAACACCCGTCAAGCGACCGCACTTCACTCGCACCAAAGATGCGGGCGTGCATGTCGACCTCGAGTGTCCCGCGACCCACCAGCTTGCCTTGCTCCATCGCGAGCACGGTGCTAGGAGCACCGGGCGTGGTTGACCTTGTACCTCTTGGGAAGGGCGCGGCGTCGCACTGTCGCCGACGCTATGGGCCTTGTTCTTGGATCTGGTGACGACACGAGACCACCGGCGGCACCCGCTCCTCCGCGGCGTCCACTTCACCTTTGCTTGCTCGGCGGTGGTGGTGGAATTGATGTAGACGGGCGCCACCTCCGAAGGCTTCTTCTTCGGTGGCATGTTGACGATGACGCTGACGTAGTGCGCGTGGAGACCGAATCAGATGCTCACGACCTCGGCGCCCCCTACCTGGCGCGCCAAAGATGTCGGGGTCGCTGGTGTCTCCGCGGCCTCGAGCACCTATGGGGCACTTGGGGCCCCTTCGGTTTGGCGAGGGAGCGAGGGTCGCGAGCAGAGCGGATCGAGGTCCGGCCTTGCCTGAGACGGGCACCTTTACCCGGCTTCCGGGCTCTCGGAGAGATAACACCCTCTCGCTGCTTTGTGTTGTTATTGGATCTAGCTCGGCGTGCGAGCATATGGTGGTGCTGTGGGTGTCGAATGGACCGAACCCTTCTACGTGCGCATGGGCCTCCTTTTATAGTCTCAAGGGGTACCCACAGTGGCGGCGTGGGAAGAGGGGTAGAAACGTAAAAGCGTGGTTGGTACAACGATGCTGCAAAGGTGCCCTACCTAACTCCGACGGCAGGGGACAAGGGCATTAAATGCCCGTCCGGTCGCCCCAACAGTGCAGGGGGGTGATCGTTAAGTGAGCCACCGGTTGCCACAATGGCGCCTCTGTCAGCTCCGTTTGCCACCTCGCTCCGCATGGCTGCGTAGCGCCTCACCACGTGCCCTTGGGATGGCCTTGCGATGACACGTCACTGGGTGCGCTGGAGTCTGGGTGGCATCCTTGCCGCGGCAAGTGCCTTGCCGCGGCCCTGTTCTTCTGTGTCTTGGCAAGCTTGCCGGCCGCCAGGGCTTGCTTGGGCGCTGGGCGCCAAGGCAAGTCTTCTGGTGATGCCCTGGTTGGCCTTCCCGGCAAGCTCCTCTTGTCGGGGCCTTCGTGTTCTTAGCTAGTACTTTGTTCTTGGATGGTAGTGCAAAAGGATGGTGGAGGGCCTTGCGGGCGCCTTCCAAGAAGCCTCGCCGAGGGTGCTCTGATCGTGCACAAGTTCGGGGTACTAAGGTACCCCCCTACTTTAGTACACTGACAAGGAGCCACCCAAAAACCTTAAACTTCATAGTACAAGAATATTTCCAAATCCACTTAAAGATGGGATCAACCACAGTGTCCGAAAAGCATGACAAGTATTATATCCTGGACTGATAGTCACCAGTCTTTGAAGGCCATTTCCAGACATCCATAACCCCATCTTGAAGATGAACCATATTAAGGAATACCTGAAGTTGATTGAACTCCTCAAAGGCTTCAGCAGACAATGGCAGATGAAGGTTGTCATATGGTTCTGGTAACTCCAAAATATCCTTGACTGTTAGAGTGTCATCAATCACAAAGGAGTGGAGTCTCGGAAATTGAAGCCGCATGTTAACCATGTTGTTGCTAAATTGCCAACGGTCAAGCCAGAAAATCACTGTATCCCCCGATCGAACTTGTGGAACTGCCAAGTTACAAAACTTATCATAGAGCTTGAGTACATCTCTCCACTAGAAAGAACCGCAGCTTTGTGTGACTTGGGGGGGGGCGCAGAAGCGTAATAAGTGTCCCAGATAAGAGATACCCATGGTACGTCCATCTTATTAAAGAACTTGAAAAGATGCTTGATGAGCAAGGCATCGTTTTGAATGCCCAAGTCCAAAACTCCCAAACCACCAAAAGTTTTAGGACGACATACCAAATCCCAAGCCGCCAAAGACTGCCGAGGCATATCCGAATTCCCTCTCCACAAGCATTGCCGCATAATCCGCTCGATCCGCTTGAAAGATACCTCTGTAACGAAGGGTGCACAAGAAATATATTGGCATAGAACTAAGGACGGACTGTAAAAGTTGGAGCCGGCTGCCTTGATTCAAGAGACAAGAAGACGCAGATAATCATCTTTCAATACTATCCAACAAAGGCAACAAATCATAAATTGTTGGCCGGGAAGTACCCATTGGTAGGACGAGGTAAGTGAATGGCATGGAACCAACATCACATCCAAGCAATGCAGCAACACGTGTGCCCTCATCATCAGTCATATTGATTGGTATCAAAGAGGACTTACTGAAGTTCACCCTAAGGTCGGTTGATTTGGCAAAGACATCAAGCATTTGTTTGAAAGCAATGAGCTGGCTATCAACAGCTGGTAGGACGATGAGTGTATCATCAGCATATTATACGATCGGATAGTCCATCGAGGTAGTTGGGATTGGCAAGGTGAGAATATTCCTGGAGCAATGGAGTAAATCCACCGCGATCACAAAGAGCAATGGAGATAGCGGATCACCTTGATGAACACCTGAACGACAGACAAAATGATTACCTGGCACTCCATTCAAAAGGACTGAGGAGGAGCCTGTGGACAGAATGCTATCAATCCAACTTGTCCAACGGTTATCAAAACCCTTACATTTCAAAATCCTAAGTATCAACTCATGCTCAATGGTGTCAAACGCCTTTGTGAAGTCAAGTTTAAGGAGAATGATAGGCCTCTTGGAAGCTTTGCATTGGTGGATGTATTCAAAACACCACGCCAAACAGTCTTGTATGGATCGACACCGAAGAAAACCATATTGTTTTCGGTGTATACATTTGAGGATCACACCCTGAAGACGATTTGCCAAGAGCTTGGTTAAGAACTTTAAACAAGTATTGGTCAACTATATGGGCCTAAAATCACCAACATATTCAGGGCTTAGTTTCTTCGGAATGAGGGTGATAAGAGACGTGTTTAGACACTCCAAATTACATTTCCCTTCATAGAATTCTTGCACAAGTTTCATAAAGTCATCCTTCAAAATAGGCCAACATTTCTTTAAGAAAAGCCCAGTAAACCCGTCTGGTCCCGGAGCACGGTCGGTAGGCATATTCTTAATTACCGCATCCACCTCAGCATCACTGAATGGTAAAGACAACTCCTCTAGACCATCAATGCGGGTAATTAATGTGTCTAGATCAAATCCCATCTGAATGCCTTTTGATTGGCCCATCCGCTGATTAAAATCTACCCAGAACATTCGCGCCAACTGTTGATGGTCCGTGACCACATCCCCCTGCACCGACTTGATCGAGGAGATAGTATTCCTACGGAATCTTTCCGTAGCCATGGCATGAAATTTTTTTGAATTCTCTTCACCAACTTTGATGTTTCGTATCGTGCAACGCTGCTTCCAATAGATAAATTGCCAATGTAAGATATCCTCAAGATGCTATTTAACAATTCTACAAAAGTTGAACTCCAGCCAACTCAAAGGCCTAATTTCCTCAAGATTATCCAGAAAAATAATCACTTTATTACAATCAACAATTAAAGCTTTGACTGTAGACAGATTCAAATGCCATTTCTTGAGTGCGTAGCGGAGGGACTTAAACTCTGCCGAAATTGTTAATGCAATCGATGATTTGACCACTGGCCTATTCCAAACCTCAGCAACACAGTCCGCAAACCCGGGCAAATCCACCCAATAATTCTCAAATCGAAAAACCTTTGCCTTGGGGATACAAGTGGCAATCGAGACAACGCATGGAACATGGTCAGAAGAAGTGCGTGCAAGAGGAAAAACCATTGTGTTGGGGTGTTCAGATGTCCAAGTGAGCGAAGTGAAAAACCAATCTATCTGTTCAAGAAGTGGTGAGGTTTGCATATTCGACCATGTATATTGACGGCCCTTGATCGGCAACTCAACAAGACCTAAATGACCAATTATCTCATTAAACAAGAAGATATCGTTAGCATCACCTCCCGGAAGGTTGCGGTTCTCCAAAGATCTCATGAAGTTGAAGTCACCCAAAAGTAGCCAGTTCTGACCAAACTGAATATCCAGATTATATAGCCACTGAACAAATTCATCACGGGCAGGTCCTTGACACGGGCCATAAACAGAGACTAGAGTCCAAGTTTCTGAGGTGTGTTTGGATTTAAACTCCACAATTATCCCATAGGGTTTGGACTCAATTAAAGAACCTATGAAAAAGGATGAATTCCAAACAACCACCATCCCAGCAGACGCACCATTAGAAGGTACGAAAACAAAATTATCAAAGCGCCTTGGGCAAAACTTCCTAATGAATCGCTGATCCATTTGCATGCATTTAGTTTCTTGGAGACAGATAACAGAACAACCACTTTCATCAATCTTCTGCCTAACAACAAGCTGACGAGCTTCAGAATTTAGACCACGAACATTCCAACATAACACCTTCCACTCCTTAAAACTTGTCTGATTCATTACAAACCAAAAGTAAAAGCATAGTAAATAGGCCACGCAATGACTCACACTGACCCACACAGCAGACAAGCAACACATAGTTCAGAACAAGAAAATAAAGATAAATGGCAATTACGGTACGCCATGGACCAGATCCCTGCAGGTTGTAACAATCATCAGAACCTTGGCTGCTGCATGACTTGGCCGGATTAGCAACAAGCTTATCCGTGGAGATCTTCTCAGGTGCAATTCGAAGACGGGCGCCAATGCGTTGAAGATCAGCAATAGCAGTTGGTGGTGGCATAGAAGGATTGTTCTCAGACTAGGAGCTGCTGGTCTTGCGCTTCTTCAAAATATGAGGCTTCTTGGGAGAAATACCATTAGTTGCTTTGCGGTAGCCGTTGCGGAGAGCGCTCAGACGCGCACTGCGCCGGACCTCAGTATCAACAATGATTTTTGTGGCATGAGACTTCCTTGCGCTCTTCAGAGTTACCTCAGGCACAGCAGAAAATTCAAATGTTTTAGAAACTGGAGCATCCAGATCATCAAAGCAGAGAGCTCTAGCAACTGGCCGTTTAACATGAGCATTTGGCACGTCCGAAGCAATGCTAATCAAAGACTCCGGTGTAGGCAGGAGTTTAAGAGTGGAAGCACTGCAGAGAACTTCAGAGGAATGCTTATTGAGCAAAGCACCAATGTCAGACTTGAAAACAAACTGTGGGATGCTTGAAGACCATAATAAAGCAAACATCTTCTCAAAGGAACGCTGCCACTGCATCACAGGAGGCAAAACTAGTCCATAGATGGTGAGAACTTGCCCAATCAAAAGAGGAGGTTGATGTGGACCAATTGGGGGCTGGAAGAGAGCAACTTCAGCCTCATTGTCAATATTGTTTACTGAAACATCTGAATGTTGCAGAACAATTGACTCTTGGGACTGTACTTCCTGAACATCATCATGCTGCACATCTTCCTGAACCTGATGCACTTCATTGTTTTGTTGCTCATTGACTAGCTGTGGCACATCATTCCATCCCAGTTCAGGGAATTCTGGCATAACCCAATTATGGTTCTCAAAGTGCAGATTGCCAGGGAGGGGTGTGGGTTGCCATTGAAGGGCATGGGGTCCTCATCTGCTGGAAGAACATCTGCAAAATCCGCTGACAAGATGTACACAGGTGCAGACCAAGAGATCCTAGCACCACCAAAGTCTGCATATTTTCTGTAAGTGGCAGAGTGAGGAACCAAAGTTGGCGCTGGAAAAGAAACATAAGCCAGCGATCAGACAAGCATGGGATCATCTTGATGCCAATGGTGAAATCTACCGAAGGTGCCAATCACGTCCGCAAGGTACTGTGAGCGCCTATAGTCCAACGGAACACCGAGCAACATAACCCATCCACGGCGAAAACCCTGAGTAGCTCTGTAATTTACTCCCTCATCATGCGGGATGAATCTAACAAATCTATCATTGCCCAGATTGAAAGGGGGATGATCCACAAAAGCTTGACGAGCCAGAGCACTACGGAAACGAAAAAGCCCAACTCCTTGTATCCAAGGTTGGGCATCCAGAACTGCTCTTCCCAGATCATTAACAACAAAACTACTTACCATGTTCCGAAAGATGGCGATTTCTTCAGGCAGAGGAGCTGGCTCGACGATGGCGATGGCATAGTCTTCATGCTGCCGATCAGGAGCCACCGTAGGCGCGAAGAAGGTATGGGGAAGACGCAGCTCGCCACCATCGATGATGTCGAAGCCATGCGGAATGAAGTCCATAGGGTCCAGCGCAAAGGTTGCCATTGCCGGCGCCGAAGGAGAGAAACGCCGAGCAGTATAGATGGGCGGCGATGCAGCGGGTGATGCAGCGGGCGATGCGAGGCGGAGGAGGCGATGCAGACGGCGAAGGGGGAGGTTGAGGCGTTGTGGGCGGTGACTCTGCAGGCAGAGGTGGAATAGATGGGGTGGCAGGCTCGACGGGACTACGCAGAGACCCAGCGGGACTAGCTATGGAGGAAATCGAGGCGTCCAGCGTAGAAAAACCCGCTGACCGGCAAGAATCGCCAGATTTGATCCGTGGGACACACTTGTAAGTTGGTGAAGGAGTAGAATCCGAACAGCCCATTGCCCTGTGCCCCAACCGAAAACATCTACGGCAACGTACCCTATTGGTACACTCTTTGGTTAAATGAACCATGGATAAGCAATTCTGACATTTCCACACATTAAAAACCATGTCGTCAATAAATTCATTTAACTCAGAAGAGATTCCAGATAATTCAGATGGTTGCAAATCAATATTTGCCTTGTTGCCAAAACCAGATGGAGATATACCAGAAAGATCCCGGTTTGATAGGGCCGGGGAGACAACCTGGGCCATGGGAAGCACCGGATGTGATGAATGGGCCGAAGAAGCATCATGGGCTGGGTTCGAATCTGATCCAACCAGCTCGTCCCCATGCACATGCAGATTGACGTCGAGGGTGGTTGGCGCGGCCTCAGGAGACGTCGCCGAAGAAATCTCACGAACCTTAACTGTTCCGAAAGTGATGGGTGGCTCAGCCACCGTCCATCAGAGATCAGTCGCCGGCGGCGGGGGTAAAATGAGCCGTTCACGAGGAAGAACAGAATACCCAGCATGAGCAACAGCATCAACCAGACCAGGCGAAGTAGGGTAACTATACCCGTTGCTAACATTGTATTGCTGAAACGTTGCAAACGAAAGTTTCTTTTTAGATCCAGATCCTGAACGCAGAGCGGACTTTGATGGTGGTTTGTGCATAGCGATCAAACCAAGAGAAGCACGCCTCTTAGAGGGACTGATTAAGATCCACTCAGCATCACATTCCTTCTTCCAAATAAGAAACTCACGTTTCCAATTTGGGCCACCATTCCCCCAAAGATGGAAGAAACATTTGAATTGGGGGCACGCAAAAGATCCCAATTGAAGAATAAGAAGGCCAACGCGTTTGCATGAGACAATAAATGAAAATACCTTGTCTTTAATGAGCTGAACAGACAGATCAATTGCAGATCCACCAATTGCAGATTCCAAAGCCGCCGCCACTGAATCATCATTAAGACGAAAATTATGCCTGCTAAAAGACACGACCATAATAAAATGGTTCGTGTCATCCACTGGATGAATGCATTGTCCACACGATCTGAAAACGTCCTCCGCAAAAGCCACACCTCTAGAAAAATTCAGATCCAAAGTTGATCCCCCTTGATGACCCATGGAAGATGGGTATAGGGAGAAAGATCAGAGGACGCCGGAGATGATGCGTGGAGAAAGACCAAGATTTAGTGGTTGGAGAGGGAGATTGCCGGAGAACCTAGGACGCCGAGGGGGAGAGGTGTGTGCGCTGCCATCCCATGGTATCAGTTTAACTGGAGGCATTAATACCTTTTTCTTTCATAGATTTCTTTGCCTCTTGCATAACTTCAGGACTGAGAAATAGAACACCTCTTTTCTTCGGAGTTGGTTTAGGAGTTGGCTCAGGAAGTGTCCAATTATTTTCATTAGTTAACATATTATTCAATAGCAATTCAGCTTGATCGACAGTTCTTTCCCTGAAAACACAACCAGCACAACTATCCAGGTGGTCTTTGGAAGCATCGGTTAGTCCATTATAAAAGATATCAAGTATTTCATTTTTCTTAAGAGGATGATCAAGAAAAAGCATTAAGTAACCGGAGAAGCCTCCCCCAATCTTGTGGGAGATTCTCTTCTTCGATTTGCACAAAATTATATATTTCCCTTAAAGCAACTTGTTTCGTATGAGCAGGGAAATATTTAGAAGAGAAGTAATAAATCATATCCTGGGGACTACGCACACAACTAGGATCAAGAGAATTAAACCAAGTTTTAGCATCACCCTTTAATGAGAACAGAAATATCTTAAGGATATAATAGTAGCGAGATTTCTCATCATTAATGAACGGGGTGGCTATATCATTTAACTTAGTAAGATGTGCCACAACACTTTCAGATTCATAGCCATAAAAAGATCAGATTCACCCAATGTAATTATATCTGGATCGACGGAGAGATCATAATCCTTATCAGTAACAAAGATAGGTGAATTAGCAAAAGCAGGGTCATATTTCATTCCAGCATTCAGAGATTTCTGTTTCAGTTTAGCTAATAACTTCTTAAGATCAGATCTATCATTGCAAGCAAGAAAATCTCTATAGTTTCTTCATCCATAACATAACCCTCAGGAACAACAGGCAATTCATATTTAGGGGGAGAACCTTCATCATCACTATCTTAAATAATATCAGTTTCAAGAATTTCGTTCTCTCTAGCCCAAGCAAGTTGTTCATCAAGATATTCACCTAATGGCACAATAGTATCAAACATAGAAGTAGTTTCATCATAAGTATCATGCATAGTAGAAGTAGCATCATCAATAACATGCGACATATCAGAGTTCATAGCAGAAGCAGGTTTAGGTGTCGCAAGCTTACTCATAATAGAAGGAGAATCAAGTGCAGAGCTAGATGGCAGTTCCTTACCTCCCCTCGTAGTTGAGGGATAAATCTTAGTTCTTTCGTCTTTCAGGTTCCTCATAGTGATCAGCAGATATAAATCCCAAGTGACTCAAAGAATAGACCTATGCTCCCCAGCAACGGCGCCAGAAAATAGTCTTGATAACCTACAAGTATAGGGGGCCGCAACAGTTTTTGAGGGTAGAGTATTCAACCCAAATTTATTGATTCAACACAAGGGGAGACAAAGAATATTCTCAAGTATTAGCAGTTGAGTTGTCAATTCAACCACACCTGGATAACTTAGTATCTGCAGCAAAGTATTTAGTAGCAAAGTAGTATGGATGTAACAGTAACTGTAGCAAAAGTAACAGTAGCAGTTTTATAGTGATTGTAATAGTAGCAACGGTAAAGTAAATAAGCAAAGAACAATATGTGAAAAGCTTGTAGGCATTGGACCAGCGATGGATAATTATGTCGGATGCGATTCCTCATGTAATAGTTATAACATAGGGTGACACAGAACTAGCTCCAGTTCATCCATGTAATGTAGGCATGTATTCCGAATATAGTCATACGTGCTTATGGAAAAGAACTTGCATGACATCTTTTGTCCTACCCTCCCATGGCAGCGGGGTCCTATTGGAAACTAAGGGATATTAAGGCCTCCTTTTAATAGAGTACTGGACAAAAGCATTAACACTTAGTGAATACATGAACTCCTCAAACTACGGTCATCACCGATAAGTATCCCGATTATTGTCACTTCGGGGTTAACAGATCAGAACACATAATAAGTGACTATAGACTTAAAAGATAGGATCAAGAACTCACATATATTCATGAAAACATAATTGGTTCAGATCTGAAATCATGGCACTCGGGCAATAGTGACAAGCATTAAGCATAGCAAAGTCATAGCAACATCAATCTCAGAACATAGTGGATACTAGGGATCAAACCCTAACAAAACTAACTTGATTACGTGGTAAATCTCATCCAACCCATCACCGTCCAGCAAGCCTATGATGGAATTACTCACGCACGGCGGTGAGCATCATGAAATTGGTGATGGAGGATTGTTGATGATGATGACGACGACGAATCCCCCTCTCCGGAGCCCCAAACGGACTCCAGATCAGCCCTCCAGAGAGAGTTTAGGGCTTGGCAGCGGCTCTGTATCGTAAAACGCAATGAATCTTTCTCTCTGATTTTTTTCTCTGCGAACATGAATATATGGAGTTGGAGTTGAGGTCGGTGGAGGTCCAAGGGGCCCACGAGGCAGGGGGCGCGCCCTGGGGGGGGGGGGGCGCCCCCACCCTCGTGGATAGGGTGTGGGCCCCCTGACGTTTATTATTTCGCCGATATTTTTTATTAATTCCAAGAAGTTGCTCCATGGATTTTTAGGTCATTCCGAGAACTTTTATTTCTGCAAAAAAATAACACCATGGCAGTTCTGCTGAAAAAAGCGTCAGTCCGGGTTAGTTCCATTCAAATCATGCAAGTTAGAGTCCAAAACAAGGGCAAAAGTGTTTGGAAAAGTAGATACGACGGAGACGTATCAGCAGTCCGTCGCTTTTATTTCTTCCCTATCACAAGTTCTTATAAATCTTATTTTCTTCGCACTAATAGATCATACATATTTAAGGAGCAATTTTTTATTGCATGCACCAATGACAACTTACTTGAAGGATCTTACTCAATCCATAGGTAGGTATGGTGGACTCTCATGGCAAAATGGGGTTAAGGAATGTTTGGAAGCACAATTAGTATCTCTACTTGGTGCAAAGAATTTGGCTAGCATGAGATGGAACGACAAGCTCAACATGTGGATGATCCAAGACAATATAACTTTTCGGATATAGGAAAACATAACCCATTAAGTTGTCTTCCTTGTCCAACATCAACTTTTTAGCATGTCATATTTTAATGAGTGCTCACAATTACAAAAGATGTCCAAGATAGTATATTTATATGTGAAATCTCTCTTCCTTTAATATTCTTTCATGAATTGTACAAGTGACCAATACTACATTTGCTAACTTTCAATAAGTTTACTACCTATACTTATTATGTGTGAAGTCATTACTCCCCATGTTATAAGCATACGAAACATATATATATATATATATATATATATATATAAATTCAGATTTATGATATTCAATTCATTCAACCATTTACTCATAGGATATATGTGAAGCACGTGAAGAAATGACAAACTACTCCAAAAAGATATAAGTGAAGAACACTAAGTAGTCAAATAATTAACTAGCCATGGGAGGATTCTTTTTCATTCAAGTTTTCAGATATAATGATTTTTTCAAACAGCAAGTAAAATTGAAAATACGCCCCAAGGAACACACATATCATGTGACGAATAAAAATGTAGCTCCGACTAAGGTATACCGATAGTTTTGAAGATGAAAGAGGGGATGCCTTCCGGGGCATCCCCAAGCTTAGGCACTTGAGTCTTCTTTGAATATTACCTTGGGGTGCCTTGGGCATCCCCAAGCTTATGGTCTTTCCACTCCTTATTCTCCTCATATCAATATCTCACTCAAAACTTGAAAACTTCAATCACACAAAACAAAACGGAACTTCGTGAGATGGGTTAGTATGATAAAGAGTAAATCATTCACTTTGGAACTATCAAAGACAAGATTCATAATTGTTCTCACACAATGCCTACTGTTCCATACCATTTCTACAATATATATTGAGAAATATAAGCAATAGAAACTAGAAAACAAGCAAACTATGCAATGAAAACAGAATCTGTCAGAAACAGAACAGTCTGTAATGATCTAAACAACAACCATACTTATGCTACTCCAAAAATTATGAAATAAATTGGTGGACGTGAGGAATTTGTCTATTAATCTTCTTCAAAAATAATCAATTCAAAATCACTCTTCTGTAAAAAATGACAACTAATCTCAAGAGCGCAAAGTTTCTGCTTTTTACAACAAGATCACATTAACTTTCACCCAAGTCTTCCCAAAGGTCTTACTTGGAAATTTATTGACACAAAATCTATAAAACATGATGACTATAGTGGCTTAATCACACAAAAACAATAAGGGTAAATATTGGGTTGTCTCCCAACAAGCGCTTTTCTTTAATGCCTTTTAGCTAGTCATGATGATTTCAATGATGCTCACATAAAAGAAGAAGAATTGAAACATAAAGAGAGCATCATGAAGAATATGACTAGCACATTTAAATCTAACCCACTTCCTATGTCTAGGGATTTTGTGAGCACACAATTTATAGGAACAAGAATCAACTAGCATCGGAAGGCAAAACAAGTATAAATTCAAAACTTTTAAGCACATAGAGAGGAAACATGATATTATTGCAACCCCTACAAGCATGTATTCTTCCCTCATAATAACTTTCAGTAGCATCATGAATAAGTTCAACAATAGAACCATCACATAAAGCATTATTTTCATGACCTACAAGCATAGAAATTTTACTACTCTCCACATAAGCAAAAATTCTTCTCATTCAGAATAGTGGGAGCAAACTCAACAAAATAGCTGTCATGTGAGGCATAATCCAATTGAAAATTAAAAGCATGATGAAGAGTTTCATGGTTAACATATTCCTTCATAGCATACATGTCATCACAATAATCATCATAGATATCAACTTCGTTCTCATAATCAATTGGAACCTCTTCCGAAATAGTGGAATCATTACTAACTAAACTTGACACTCTTTCAAATCCACTTTCATAAATATCACACTAAGATTCAACACCCTCCAAAATAGTGGGATCACTAATTCCTAAAGTTTACACTCTTCCAAACCCACTTTTGATGATAGTATTATTCATAATCCAAAAGATATAAGTGAAGTTCATGGGGCATTCTACAATTAATATATACTAACCAATATCCAAGCTCAAAATATATAAGTGAAGCACACAAAGCATTCTATAAAACCATACTCAAAAGATTTAAGTGAAGAACAAAGAGCATTTTATAATATCCTTGAAGGGCTATCTAATACTAGCATTATTCCTAAAGAAAAAGAAAAACACAAAGGACACAAATGATGCGAACAAAACAAAAACCTAGGTATACCGATAATTGTTGAAGAAGAAAGATGGGATGCCAACCGGGGCACACACAAGCTTAGATGCTTGAGTATCCCTAAGTTATTTACTTGGGGGGCCTTGTGCATCCCCAATCTTGAACTCTTGCCTCTCTTTATTCTTCTCACATCGGTAACTCCTCGTTCTTCGAACACTTCATCCACACAAAACTTAACAAAAACTTTATGAGATCCGTTAGTATAATAAAGCAAATCACTACCTTTAGGTACTGTTATAAACTCACTATTAATTTATATTGGTGCAATATCTGCTGTATTCCAACTTATCTATGGTTCATACCCCTCGATACTACTCATAGATTCATCAAAATAAGCAAACAACACGCGAAAAACAAAATCTGTCAAAAACAGGACAATCTGTAGTAATCTGGAAATTTAGTAAACTTCTGTAACTCCAAAAATTCTAAATAAAATATGAAATTTAAACAACTTGTACAGAATTAATTTGCAAAAAGTTTCAGACCCATTTGACTTTCCGGTAAAAAAAAGTAAATTCACACGCTACAGCCAATTTTTCTGTTTTTGTACTGCACATAGTAAACAAGCAATCTAATCATCCTAAAACCGAAGCTTGGAACATTATTTTTATAACAAAATGGATATATACAAGGGGATAATTATTTAGAGAGAAACTTCCATGAAAAATTCTACATTGTTTACATGAGCATGAACACAAGTGCTCAAGGTCGACCCTCACTTCTTCAATGCATAACTTTCCAATCACTTCTCTTTTTGAAAAACTTTTTAGGCATATGAGGCAAGTGCATCTTTTTGTATTTTGATTTTTTGATTTTTTTTGTATGTTTCACCCACAACTAAGCAAAACTAAAAGGGAAAACAAAAACTACTTAGTGAAGAAAGCAAACAAGCACACACGAGAATATCAACCCCACGCTATTGCTCCCCGGCAACGGCTTCAGAAAAGAGCTTGATAATCCCCAAGTGCAGGGAATCATCGTAGCAATTTCCAAAGGTGTAACATCCCAAATTTTCAGATTTGGAATGTTAATAGGATCATTCTTTGTCATCATGATTTCTATGCATATTAGAATTTTCTGAAGTGTTTTCCATCCCAAGGCAATGTATTTGTGTTTTAAAAATGTTCACAACACTTTATACTAGTATTAATATTTTAGTGTGTGTTCTGGTATTTTTAGATATATATATGTTATTTTGTTTTAGCCATTTAACTACCCTGTAGTCTGTAGAATATTATTATGTCCAGAGTTTACTGTTCACCTGGACCGCAGAGAGCGCAGCCCAGTCTCTACCATCACACATGAAGCACGCAACAAACAGCCGCTTAGCAGCCTTCGCCCATTTCCGCCAGCAGCAGCAGCCCACCCAGCAATTTTCATTTTTTTCTCTTTTCTTCTCTCTCCCGCTGACAGGGAAGGCCCGCATGTCGTCTCTTTCCCAAGCCTTGTTCTTCTCGAACACTGTAGCTGCCGAAACCCAAACGCAACCGAATCGATCGATTTGATCGATCCTCTCGCAGCCCTCGCACTCCCACCTCCGTATAAGTATTCCCCCCGTCCTCCTCTATCGATTTTGCCAAAATCACCGCCTCCCGTGCCCTTGAACTCGCCACTGGATCTCACCGGAGTTCACTACCGCAGGAGGTCTTCGCCGGTCGTTTCCATCGCGCCTGTAGGTTCTCAGCACTTCCTTTCTTCCCTGCTATCTTCTCCATGATCTACTCTACCGCCTTGACCCTCTATCTCGCACAGGGGAGTACCGAGCCGAGAACAAGTGCCTCGATCCGAAGATCACAGCCACCGCCCGACCTCTGTCACCACGAAGCGTAGCTGCGACGGAGCATCCCCGCTCTACACCGACAAAGACCATCATCCTCGAGCTTCATGGCGCTGCACGCTCTGTACTTCTCCGTCACCTAGTACCACTGGAGCTGCCGCCCCGTCCACAACCGCAGTGACCGTGACGGTCTTCCCCAACTCCGGGCGACATATTCTGCTCTTTTCGGTGAGCACATCTCCCGCTCCGTCCGATCTTGTTTCAACCGCCCAGATTAAGCGTTTCTTTTCTGTGAACCGGTATACACTAAGTAGCGGTTGTCCATTACATAGGCCATTACAGAAAACACCCGACGGCCACTCACACCTTGCCATGTGGCAACGCCACAGCAGCCGCGACAGTTCTTCCCAGAACGCTTTTATGGCCTAATTGTTCTTTGTAGATTCCATATCAAATTTTCATTTAGGTTTATCTTGAGATCCGTAACTCCAAATTCATCTATTCTTTTTCCTGTGTACTCGTAGTGACCAGGAGAATATTGAAGAACCAAAGTTTCACATTTTTGAACAGTTCAAATTTGAATTTGTTTAAATTTGAATTCAAACTTCCGGAGGCCATATCTTTCAAACTGTTGATCCAAATTAGTTGATTCTTTTTGCATTGTGATCCTACTAGCATGTAGATAATATATGCCTACTAATATGTTCTGTTATTTAAGTCTTTATTTGAATTCGTTGTTTTTTACTTTATTTTAGTATTATGTGAGCATAGTTTATTTATCGTTACCTCCGTTAATCGTATAGATTGTCCGGAGTGTGAAGCGGATCGGAATTAATCGTTAGAGTACTTCAGCACCGTTCAAGGCAAGTTTGCACTTTTGATTTTGCTTATCCTATATTCTAGTATGCATGTGTGATCTTTATGCTATGACCTGTGCTTGGTTTGATCTGTGTGTTCTTTGTTGTCATATTCTGATATTGATTGTATTATGTGATGGTGTGATCAACTTGCTATGGTAGACGTGGGCATGTGTCGAGTGATCCATGAAAGTGGTGAGTGTTTATAGCCGTAGGCTCGGGATTATTAACCAGGTGAATGCGTCACTGGCAGAGCGCTCTATTGTCCCTAGAGAATGCGCCATTGATAGAGCGCACTTGAGGCGAGGTTTAGTTTTCGGAACTTAAATCAGGTGAATGCGTCCTTGGCAGAGCGCTCTATTGTTCCTAGAGAATGCGCCACTGACAAAGCGCACTTGAGACATACTTCTGAAGTTCTTGTCATGTTTATTTAGAATCTTTGGGTTATCTTGGGCGAGTAAATTAGAGACGGTTGTGAGTTCAGGTAGTGGAGGTAGGTGAAGACATTCTTCTCCAAACTAGTGTGTTTTGTTTGTCATACTCTACTTGTGGATGTAGGTTTGCTATATCATATTGTGTGATTTGCCAATACATTCAATGTATTGACCCTTGTGGCTGCAACTTATCATGTTGCTGGATTTTTAGATGATCAGTGACATACAGTAGGGTTGCGAGTCTTCACTCAACATGTTCTTCAGTGGGCATTGATGGACTCATCGTTGATTATGCTACCTTTCCGCTGTTATTATTGAATAAGTTAGCCATGTGCTATTCAGTTTGTAATACATTATAAATTCTGGATCATACCTTATAGTAAATGATGCACTTGTTATTTGATATTCATATGTACTGTGTGTGCTAGCGAATCGATCCAGGGACTAGCACATTGAGCACAGAGACATCGAATCTTATCAGATTCAGGTCGTTACAAAAGGTGGAAGTGATAAGCATGGAGTGTCGAAGCCACAAGGAGCTAAAGGTAAGATCAATATTCTCTCAAGTCCTATCTGCCACTGATACAACTCTATGTACACCGAACGTTTACTTCCAACTAGAAACGAAAAATAAAACTATGTTTTGAGTATGAAGAGGATAACTTTGTATGATACCGGAGAGATAAAATATAAAAGTAGGTGTTGTTATCCTAAAGTTAGAATATATTACTTAAATATTATAAATAGCGAGTGTGGAATAATGATGGGTCGATGTACGGAATTATCCTAGGCAATTGTTAACAAGATCGGTAATCACTATTGCAATTTCATATGAGGGAGAGGCATAAGCTAACATACTTTCTCTTCTTGGATCATTTGTACTTATGATTGGAACTCTAGCAAGCATCCGCAACTATTAAAGATCATTAAGGTAAAACCCAACCATAGCATTAATATATCAAGTCCCCTTTATCCCATACGCAACAACCCCCTTACTCGGGTTTATGCTTCTGTCACTCAAGCATCCCACTATAAGCGAATCATGAATGTATTGCAACACCCTACAGCGGGAATCCCTCACGCTTGCGCGACACGGAGGGCACAATATGACAACACCAAAATAAAACATACAACTCATACCAATCTAGATCATCAATCAAGCCAAAGACAAAGGATATCTACTCAAAACATCATAGGATGGCAACACATCATTGCATCATAATATGTGGCATGAAGCACCATGTTCAAGTAGGGATTATAGCAAGGTGCGGGAGAGTGGACCGCGTAAAAGAGATGAGGATGGTGATGTTGATGAAAAAGATCACCGCGGCGATGATTCCCCTCCCGATGGCACTCCGGTGCCACCAAGAGAGAGGAGGAGAGGTTCTCCCCCTTGTGCTTCCTCCTCCATGGCCTCCCCCCTGGATGGGGAGAGGTTCCCCCTCTAGTCCTTGGCCTTCATGGCGATGATGGCCCCTCCGGGATCCTTCCCCATGGCCTCCGGTGATGATGGCCCCCTCCGGCAGGGTGCCAGATAGGGCCTAGAATGATTTCTCGTGGCTACAGAGGCTTGCGGCGGCGGAACTTCCGATCTAGGGTATTTTCTAGAAGTTTGGGTATTTATAGGAGAGGTTGGCGTCGAGAACAAGTCAGGGGGCCCCACAGGAAGTCCACGAGGCACAGGGGCGCGCCTAGGAGGGTGGGCGCGCCCCCCACACTCGTGGGGCCCATGGGACTCCCCTCCTGTAACTTTTTGTTCCAGTATTTTTTATATTTTCCAGAAAAAATCTCCGTTGATTTTCAGCGCATTCCGAGAACTTTTATTTGTGCACAAAAACAACACCACGGTAGTTCTGTTGAAAATAGCATTAGTCCGGGTTAGTTCTAATCAAATCATACCAAAATCATATAAAACTATTGTAAACATGGCATGAATACTTCATAAATTATAGATACGTTGGAGACGTATCAGCGCCTAGGGGGGTTAGCGCGCCCCCCACCCTTGTGGGCCCCTCGTAGATCCACCGACCTAGTTCTTTTGCCTACATATACTCTTACACCCTAAAAACATCAGGGGGCCACGAAACCACTTTTCCACCACCACAACCTTCTGTACCCGTGAGGTCCCATCTTGGGGCCTTTTCCGGCAATCTGCCGGAGCGGGATTCGATCACGGAGGGCTTCTACATCAACACCATTACCTCTTCAATGAAGCATGAGTAGTTTACCACAGACCTTCGGGTCCATAGTTATTAGCTAGATGGCTTCTTCTCTCTCTTTGATTCTCAATACAAAGTTCTCCTTGATGTTCTTGGAGATCTATTCTATGTAATATTCTTTTGCGGTGTGTTTGCCGAGATCCGATGAATTGTGGATTCATGATCAAGATTATCTACAAAAATTATTTCGTTCTTCTCTGAGTTTTTATATGCATGATTTGATATCTTTGCAAGTCTCTTCGAATTATCGTTTTAGTTTAGCCTACTAGATTGATCTTTCTTGCCATGAGAGAAATGCTTAGCTTTGGGTTCAATCTTGCGGTGTCCTTTCCCAGTGACAGTAGGGGCAGCAAGGCACATATTGTATTGTTGCCATCGAGGATAAAAAGATGGGGTTTTCATCATATTGCTTGAGTTAATTCCTCTACATCATGTCATCTTGCTTAATGCGTTACTACATTCTTTATGAACTTAATACTCTAGATGCATGCTGGATAGCGGTCGATGTGTGGAGTAATAGTAGTAGATGTAGGCAGGAGTCGGTCTACTTGACACGGACGTGATGCCTATGTTCATGATCATTGCCTTAGATGTCATCATAATTATGCGCTTTTGTATCAATTGCTCGGCAGTAATTAGTTCACCCACCGTAATACATGCTATATCGAGAGAAGCCACTAGTGAAACCTATGGCCCCCGAGTCTCTTTTCCATATTATTGAATCATGTTTACATCTTTCTAGTTTCTGATCTATTATTTTGCAATCTTTACTTTCCAATCTATACAACCAAAAATACCAAAAATATTTACTTTATTATCTCTATCCGATCTCACTTTTTGCGAGTGACCGTGAAGGGATTGACAACCCCTTTATCGCGTTGGTTGCAAGTTCTTGATTGTTTGTGCAGGTATCCAGTGACTTGTGCATCGTCTCCTATTGGATTGATACCTTGGTTCTCAAAAACTGAGGGAAATACTTACACTACTTTGCTGCATCACCCTTTCCTCTTTAAGGGACAACCAATGCAAGCTCAAGAGGTAGCAGTGCCCCCCTCAGGTCCCTCCTAGCTCCAGAAATTCTCTTATTTGATATAAAAAGTCCTCGCAAAGTTTCGTTCCATTCCGAGAACTTTTATTTCCGCACAAAAATAACACCATGGTAGTTTTGCTGAAAACAACGTCAGTCCGGGGTTAGTTTCATTCAAATCATGCAGATTAGAGTCCAAAACAAGAGGAAAAGCGTTAGGAAAAGTAGATACGTTGGAGACGTATCAGTTAGCATCATCGCTAGAAGCGTTCGCGCCCGCTTGCTATTGAATGGGTGTGTGCAAGCCTTGTCTCTGCGGCCCAATCTACATCAACACGATGGGGTTAACTCGCTCGTTCGCACCGCGGCTGGCTCGCCCGCGGCCAACTCATCTGTTCGCACTTGCAATTTACTCGCCCACCCGCCCGACTTACCGCGCTTGCAATTGACTCGCTTGTCCGCACCGGCTTACAACGCCGCGGCCGACTCAGCCGTCCAATCAATTTTTATTGATACATTTTTATTTTCTTCGAGAATAATTACTCTCGTTTGTGCAATTTCTTATGCAGAATTCATCATTACAAAGGAGACCATCAAGCTATAGCCCTTTCTTACACTGGATAGATCAATGTACAGGGTCGTTATAACCCGCCGAGATTCTACATATTTCAGCAATCCGTTGTTCAACTATATGCCAATTAACATCATGATTAAATATGAATAATCTCAAGCCAGCTCCTCAAGTCGTCTTGAGACTCAGGGGCTACAATGACATGACTGGCCAAAATTGGCCGGTTTTAGTGAATTCAAGAACTCTGGGTTATTGGAGGAAAGATAACCCAGTCCCGGAGGCTACTGCCATATTGATGAAAATTTAAAGGCCGCTAGGAAATTCCTGGTTTAAAATGAAGAATTCCGGTTTAAAATCCGGCTCAAGGGAAAACTATCTCTCACGAAGCTTTGAAGCTCTCAATATCCGGTTTAAAATTCCGGTTCAAAAAGAATCCATCTCTCGCAAGTTCGAGTTCTCAGGAAAAATTAAAGGTTGCCAAAGAGAACTTGTTGCCATGATGCTCAGTTCAAACATGGGTATCCTGCCTTATTGGCTTATCACATTATTGGTCACTTGGGGGTTTCCTACTCATTGAGCATAGCTGTTACTACCCTCTTGATTCGGCTTGTATGCCTTATTACAAATTACATGGGGGCTTCCTGCTCACTGAGCATAGCTGTGACTACCCTTTGATCTGGCTTTTACGGCTTGATTGCAAATTACTTGGGGGCTTACTGCTCATTGAGCATACCTATGACTACCCTGGTGATCCGGCTTATGCGCCTTGATTGAAATATTACTTGGGGCTCCCTGTTAATGAACATAGCTTTGTTTACCCTTTTAATAGGCTTGGACGCCAGGTGTATTCACCAAAAATCCGGGTTGTCCTGCCTTTGTATGCCTGCCACTCTGACCAGGTAATCCTGGAATGACTCATCGTACTCTTGACAGTCAATCTTACAAAGACCCTAAACTTGTCAAAGTTAAACGACGATTGGTCATGTGAGGCCCGGTTTATAGGTTTGAATTAAGGGTTAACTCGGTGGTTGTGCGGCCCTTGAATAGCACTTGATATTGAGGTTTGGTAACCTATGAAAGCCTTGTTTTTTCTGGTTTTGATATTTTATTTTGAGCATTATTTGGGTTCATCTTTTGTACGATATTGACATATGGTTTAAGACGATTCAAGCCATGTAGCCTTAATCTCTATGGCTCATATTTTAGCATGTCCAAGGTTTCTTGATAACCCGGGCTAGCTTTTGACGATAAGTCGCCAGTATACTCTGATTATGCACTTGGAGTTCGGCGCTCTAAGTTTTTGGGATGTTTACCCTTACTGCATATGGCACTCTAAGCTGGGGTTATGAACTGATTTCACGGGCCATGTAACCCTGATTATATGACTCATCATTGAGCATCTTTGGGTTTGATAACCCTCCCTGATAGCGGACGTTAATTCACCAGGATACCTATGCCTTGAGCAATGAAAATCATGATATTGCATGCCTACGGGTCAATACCTACGACGAATTATAATTATTGAGGTATCACTGTATCACCATGATGTCAAATCTCCAGGTATGTTTTCCAATAATGGTATGAATATTTGGGTTTTTGATAAACCATCCTGGCTTTGGACGATAAGTCCCCAGTGTACTTTGATTGCGTAATTGGTGTTATGCGCTATGAATCTTTGGGCTATCAACCTCATTGGATATGGCGATATAAGCCGACAGTATGAACAAAATTCACAGGTATGTTTTGTACTTGTTATATGAAGATGTGTGGTTTGGTAACTCGTCCTGGCTATGAACTGTAAGTCGCCAGAATACTTTGGATTGCGCAATTGGGATTAGGCACTTATGAACACTTGGGTTGTCACACTCACTGGATGTGGCGTTGTAAGCCGACAATTTGAGCCAATTCTCTAGGTATGTTCTAAATTGTTGGATTAATATGTGAGGTTTGATAACCCGCCCTGGTTTTTGACGATAAGTCGCCAACATATTTTGGATTGCACCATTTAAATCATGCGCAATCATTGGATTGTTACCTTCACTGCATATGGCGATGAAAGCCGGCAGTATAAGTCAATTATACAGGTATGTTTTCCTAGTTATATAATTATGCAAGGTATGATAACTCGCCCTCGCTTTTGACTTTAAGTCGCTAGTATGTTTAGGCTTGAATGGCCTTGCTTAGTCTTTTCGGTAATTACATAATACTATATTGGGTTGTTACCCGCCCTGGCCTTTGACGAGAAGTCGCCAGGGCATATGTTGTTTAAACTTTGTGCAGAACATGCAGAGCTATGGCTTACATAAATGAATAAGTGAAGCCCATCATCAAAATTGGTGTTTCAAATGGGTGTTATCACTTCTTAATTTTTAAAGGCTATAAGCCGCCGGGTTACAAAAATCCTAGATTACAATGGAGGCGTATTAAGTCGTCATCAGCCAAGAGCTGCCGGGTATTTAAACTCCGGATTTACTTGTCAACAGATAAGGTATTCAAATCTTTAATAGCCAAACTTGGCTGGATTTTCATGATGATATTGAATGATTGAGGTCTTCATACCAGAGTATATTATTCAAATCTTGAAAGCCAACATGGCTGGTTTTTTATTATGGTTATCAATAACCAGTATTATGATTGAGGATTTCAATGTAGCTTCAGCGCAATGGCTATTATTTCTTTATCAATGGATATGGTTTATTCTGTAATGGAAGAAATAGTCCCGAGTCGCTGTAGGCTTACGACCCGGCACTTGGGGGCTACATTATTCAGATTGAGATTACATAATATACGCAAGTCCGATGTCACTGCCAGCATGCACCATGGCACTTGGGGGCTAATGCAAGGTCATTTTTAACTAGCCTTATTGAAGACCCGACCCATCACATAGTGGTGAGCTGGCCCTTGGGGGCTACTAATTGCTCTTGTCAAAAATTCAAAGTACACAAGCCTTAATCCATTATATTGAAGGGTCCATTGCTCAGTTGGTAAAGCTCAAGGCTCTTAACCTTATGGTCATGGGTTCGAGCCCCATGGTGGGGGCTACATCATATGATGCCATTTTCAATGAAGTATATATAAAGTCCCAACTCAGTATTATCTTGCTGACCAGCCCTTGGGGGCTACACATGATCATATCTACAAAGTCCTTGCTCATTATTACATAATGACCCGGCACATGGGGCCTACACATGGGAAGGTCAAAATGTGCAGTTTATGATTGGCGGTTTACATGAACAACCCAGATTTCTCCAAGTTGTGGCATTTATATTAAAGCAAGTCTTAACCTATCACTATGTTTTCCTCTTAAGAATTGAGGGCTACAGGTGATATGCATATAAGGGAGGTACACTTTCAAGCTTGATGTTAGCAACAATTATGACCCGGTGCTATCAATATTTACAAACCAGATATTTTGGCAATGATAAATCGGCAAGTTCTACATCTTCAAGCCGGCTGAAAATCAGATGAATATTTCAAGACCAATATTTTTGTTAAGCATTGGGAGTTAAATCAAATGAATTATTCTTCACAATATTTTTCTGTGAGAAACCAACATCAGCAAATATTATGAAGCTGGTGTATTGACCCAGATTTTCTAGAAGAACGAAATGACAAGGACTTAAGAATGATTAGGTGTCGGCTTACAAGAATTTTTAACTCGGAGCACAACCTGTCAAATTTTTTCTTGTGTTTATGTTGCAAGTTCAGTTTAACATGGATAAATCCAAAGTAAACTGGGGGCTAATGTCGGGGATATACCCCGCGGTATGACCCGACCGGAAATATGACCCAGCTGGACTTGGCGATTCACTAGAGACCTGCCCGAACCTCGATGACCCATTAGTGACCCGGCGTGTGGGTCAGACGATCGACAAGACCCAACGGCCCAGAAGGCGACTCGTGGGAAGGCCGGCTTATGTTTTGGTGGGCCGGCTTAAGAGGAAAGGCATAAGGAATATTTCCCTTACAAAGGAACCAAGACTAGGACTCTACTTGTAATAGAGTAATCCTAATCGTACTAGGACTAGTCATGTAACCCGCCCCTTCAACTTATATAAGGAGGGGTGTCGGTGTCAGAAACTAGCGGATCGCGGGTAGGGGGTCCCGAACTGTGCGTCTAAGGCTAATGGTAACAGGAGGCGAGGGACACAATGTTTACCCAGGTTCGGGCCCTCTCTATGGAGGTAATACCCTACTTCCTGCTTGATTGATCTTGATGATATGAGTATTACAAGAGTTGATCTACCACGAGATCGTAGAGGCTAAACCCTAGAAGCTAGCCTATGATTATGATTGTTGTTGTCCTAGGACTAAACCCTCCGGTTTATATAGACACCGGAGGGGGCTAGGGTTACACAGAGTCGGTTACAGAGAAGGAAATCTACGTATCCGAATTGCCAAGCTTTCCTTCCACGCAAAGGAGAGTCCCACCCGGACACGGGACGAAGTCTTCAATCTTGTATCTTCATAGTCCAACAGTCCGACATAGGTACATAGTCCGGCTGTCCAAGGACCCCCTAATCCAGGACTCCCTCAGTAGCCCCTGAACCAGGCTTCAATGAAGATGAGTCCGGCGCGCAGATTGTCTTTGCATTGCAAGGCGAGTTCCTTCTCCGAATACTCCAAGGTAGATTTTGAACACATGAGTCGTGTCCGGCTCTGCAAAACAAATTCCACGTACCATCGTAGAGAGCACAATATTCCACAAATCTAAGCTGCTGACAACTTTTCATAGCGTGACATCACGCCATGGCCCGGTCATTATACAAACCGTTTTCCTGAACCTGCTACTGCACGTCTTGTGAGGCAGTTTTATTGACACGTCTTGTCGAAGCAGAGATCGTGTTCCCCTTATCACGGGATTCTCATCAATATGGGCGTGGGTAAACCAACCGTGCCATTAGTATGACTCCTCGGTTTAGGCAGGTTCCAAACGGCCACACGGAGGATGCTTGATATTCATCATCTTTATAAAGAGGTCAAGACCTGTCCTTTACTTTCCACGCCCGATCTTTCCCCTCCCCTACCTCAAGTTCCAACACCCAAGGTTCGGTCTAAGCACTCCGGACCTTCAACCCTGTCCGGATCCAACCTTCAAGGCCGGTGGATGGCCTCTTCCATCATAGAGGATGAGGCTAGGTGTCTGACCGCCGAGATCCTTCACAGGCTACCTGCTCCAGGGCAGGTTATCCCCATTCCCAAACCCAACGAGAGTGTCGTGTTCATCTCCCACTTCCTCCGAGGGCAAGGCTTTAGTCTTGATCCCTTCGTTAGAGGGCTCATGTTCTATTACGGGCTAGATTTCCATGATCTAGCTCCAGATTCCTTCCTTCACATCTCGTCGTTTATCGTCGTGTGTGAGGGCTTCCTCTGCATTACCCCCACTTCGGCTTATGGCTCAAGACCTTCAATGTGAAACTAAGGATGATCGACGGGCGACACGCGGAGTGCGGAGGCGCTATAATAAGCAAAGGTGTCGACACATTATGGCCAAAGGGTTCCTTCCCGGAGGTGTCGGACTTATGGCAATGGGAGTGGTTTTACATCACAGCACCCCGAGGCACAAAGCGGGCGGCCGCCCCAGCCTTTCGCTCCGCCCCTCCGCCACAGCTAGCATCATGGGTCAACAAAGGGCTGGACTGGGGGCCAGTTAATGACGTGCTGACATTGCAAAGCCGCATCCGAGATCTCCTCAAGAGGGATGTGAGGTCGTCAAAGTAATACAAGTAATGCTAGTTCGTCGGTGAGGGAGTCCTGGATTAGGGTGTCCTCGGACAGCCGGACTATATACTCTGGCCGGACTGTTGGACTATGAAGATATAAGATTGAAGACTTCATCCCCTGTCTGGGTGGGACTCTCCTTTGCGTGGAAGGCAAGCTTGGCAATTCGGATATGTAGATCTCCTCCTCTGTAAACCGACTCTGTGTAACCCTAGCCCCCTTCGGTGTCTAAAGAAACCGGAGGGTTTAGCCCGTAGGACAACAACAATCATAATCATAGGCTAGTGATAACCCACAAGTATAGGGGATCGCAACAGCTTTCGAGGGTAGAGTATTCAACCCAAATTTATTGATTCGACACAAGAGGAGCCAAAGAATATTCCTGAGTATTAGCAGTTGAGTTGTCAATTCAACCACACCTGGATAACTTAGTATCTGCAGCAAAGTGTTTAGTAGCAAAAGTGGTACGATAATAAAGGTAACAGTAGCAAAAGTAAAGATAAATGTTTTTGGGTTTTTTAGTAGTTGTAACAGTAGCAACGGAAAAGTAAATAAGCGAAGAACAATATGTGAAAAGCTCGTACGCAATGGATTAGTGATGGATAATGATGCCGGATGCGATTCCTCATGCAATAGCTATAACATAGGGTGATATAGAACTAGCTCCAATTCATCAATGTAATGTAGGCATGTATTCCGTAAATAGTCATACGTGCTTATGGAAAAGAACTTGCATGACATCTTTTGTCCTACCCTCCCGTGGAAGCGGGTCCTAGCGAAACTAAGGGATATTAAGGCCTCCTTTTAATAGAGAACCGAACAAAGCATTAGCACATAGTGAATACATGAACTCCTCAAACTACGGTCATCACCGAGAAGTATCCCGATTATTGTCACTTGGGTTGTCGGATCATAACACATAATAGGTGACTATAGACTTGCAAGATAGGATCAAGAACACACATATATTCATGAAAACATAATAGGTTCAGATCTGAAATCATGGCAGTCGGGCCCTAGTGACAAGCATTAAGCATAGCAAAGTCATAGCAACATCAATCTTAGAACATAGTGGATACTAGGGATCAAAACCTAACAAAACTAAATTGATTACATGGTAAATCTCATCCAACCCATCACCGTCCAGCAAGCCTACGATGGAATTACTCACGCACGGCGGTGAGCATCATGAAATTGTTGATGGAGGATGGTTGATGATGACGACAGTGACGAATCCCCCTCTCCGGAGCCCCGAACAGACTCCAGATCAGCCCTCCCGAGAGAGATTAGGGCTTGGCGGCGGCTCCGTGTCGTAAAACGCGATGAAACTTTCTCTCTGATTTTTTTCTCCCCGAACGTGAATATATGGAGTTGGAGTTGAGGTCGGTGGAGGTCCAGGGGGCCCACAAGATAGGATGCCGCGCCCTAGGGGGGCGCCTCCCTATCTCGTGGACAGGCTGTGGGCCCCCTGGCATTAATTCTTTCGCCAAAAATTTTATTAATTCCAAAAAGTGCCTCCGGGATTTCGTGGACATTCCGAGAACTTTTCTTTTCTACACATAAAACAACATCATGGCAGTTCTGCTGAAAACAGCGTCAGTCCGGGTTAGTTTCATTCAAATCATGCAAGTTAGAGTGCAAAACAAGGGCAAAAGTGTTTGGAAAAGAAGATACGTTGGAGACTTATCAACTCCCCCAAGCATAAACCTTTGCTTGTTCTCAAGCAATTCAGTTGATAAACTGAAAGTGATAAAGAAAAACTTTTACAAACTCTGTTTGCTCTTGTTGTTGTAAATATGAAAAGCCAACATTCAAGTTTCAGCAAATATTATGAACTAACCATACTCACAATAACACATAGGTCTCAGAATTACTCATATAAATAGCATAATCAGCTAACGAGCCATAATAATAAAACTCGGGTGACAACACTTTCTCAAAGTAATCATAACATGATATAACAAAATGGTATCTCGCTAGCCCTTTATGAGACCGCAAAACATAAATGCAGAGCACCTTTAAAGATCAAGGACTGACTAAACATTGTAATTCATGGTAAAAGATATCCAGTCAAGTCATACCGAATATAAACCAATAGTAATGAATGCAAATGACAGTGTACTCTCCAGCGGGTGCTTTTAATAAGAAGGGTGATGAGTCAACATAAAAGTAAATAGATAGGCCCTTCACAGAGGGAAGCAGGGATTTGTAGAGGTGCCAGAGCTCGATTTTAAAATAGTGATTGAATAACATTTTGAGCAGCATACTTTTGCTGTCAACGCAACAACTATGAGATGGATGTATCTTCCATACTACATGCATTATAGGCAGTTCCCAAACAGAATGGTAAAGGTTTATACTCCCCCAACCACCAACAAGCATCAATCCATGGCTTGCTCGAAACAACGAGTGCCTCCAACATACAACAGCCGTGGGGGAGTTTTGTTTAATTATTTTGATTTGCTTTGATATTTTTGGATCATGGGACTGGGCATCCCGGTTACCGGCCCTTTCTTGTGAATGAGGAGCGGAGTCCACTCCTCGTGAGAATAACCCACCTAGCATGGAAGATATAGGCAGCCCTAGTTGTAACATGACCTGCCCGAGCATACAAAACAGAATTTCATTTGAAGGTTTGGGGTTTGGCACATACAAATTTACTGGGAACGGCAGGTAGATACTGCATATAGGAAGGTATAGTGGACTCATATGGAACAACTTTGGGGTTTAAGGAGTTTGGATGCACAAGCAGTATTCCCGCTTAGTGCAGTGAAGGCTAGCAAAAGACCGGAAGCGACCAATCGAGAGAGCGACAAAGATCGTAAACATGCATTAAAATTAATTCACACTAAGTACAAGCATGAGTAGGATATAATCCACCATGAACATAAATATCATGAAGGCTATGTTGATTTGATTCAACTACATGCGTGAACATGTGCCAAGTCGAGTCACTCAATTCATTCAAAGGAGGATACCATCCCATCATATCACATCATAATCATTCTAATAGCATGTTGGCACGAAAGGTAAACCATTATAACTCATAGCTAATCAAGCATGGCACAAGTAACTATGATCTCTAAATGTCATTGCAAATATGTTTACTTCATAATAGCTGACTCAGGAACGATGAACTCATCATATTTACAAAAACAAGAGAGGTCGACTTCATACCAGCTTTTCTCATCCCAATAAGTCCATCATATATCGTCATTATTGCCTTTCACTCGCACGACTGAATGATGTGTAAAATAATAAGAGTGTACGTGCATTGGACTAAGCTGGAATCTGCAAGCATTCAACTCAAGAGAGAAGACAAGTAATATGGGCTCTAAATTAAATAAACAATCATGCATATAAGAGCCACTAAGCATTTTCAATATGGTCTTCTCGACCTCCAAAAGAAAGAAAATAAAATAAAACTATTTACACGAGAAAGCTCCCAACAACTAAAAGAAGAACAAAAAATCTTTTTGGGTTTTCATTTTAATTCCTACAACAAGCAAGGAAGTTAAACTAACTAATTTTTTTGGTTTTTCTTAAAGTTTATCAAACACACAAGAAGAAAACTAGAAAAAAGAAATTTAAACTAGCATGGATAATACAATGAAAGAGTATGAGCACCGACGACTAGTGTGTGAACATGAATATAAAGTCGGTGAGAAGTACGTACTCCCCCAAGCTTAGGATTTTGGCCTAAGTTGGTTTAATACCAATGACCGCCTGGCTGATATCCATAAGTGAAACTGGGGTAGTACTGAGATGCGAAGGCGACCACCTCCTGAGCAGTAGCGTGTTGGCGAGCTGCCTCCATTCCCCTCTCATATTCAGTTGCTTCTTCCCTGGTGACAACATATCTTCCTTTTGCCTGATAATCAAAAAGGTAGGGAGCAGGAAGAGTAACAGGGACGACGTTGCGTCTGTCATAGATTAGTCGATAATGGAGGAATTGTTCATTCCTCTCAAGAAAATGATGATCAAACATAGCTTCTTTATCCAAATAAACAGGAGGTACAATCATATCCCCCTCTCGTGAAGCTATATTAAGAAAATTAGCCACACGGGTTGCATAAATTCCTCCAAAGAAATCTCCCCTTCTACTATTATTCTGCAACCTACATGCAACTATTGCCCCCAAGTTATAACCTTTATAACCTGACACAGCACTCTTGATGACACAAAGATCAGGAGCACACATGTGACATACTTCGTCCTTACCGTTAATGCATCTACCAATAAAGAGAGCAAAATAATGTATAGCAGGAAAATGAATGCTCCCTATGGTAGCTTGTGCTATGTCCCTAGATTCTCCCACGGTAATACTAGCAAGAAAATCTCTAAATTCAGATTTGTGAGGATCATTGATATTGCCCCACTGCGGGAGTTTGCAAGCAGTTGTGAAATCATCTAAATCCATGGTATAAGATGTATCATAAATATCAAACATGACACTAGGAGAATTACGCGCAGAAATATATTCGAACCTCCGCACAAAGGAATCGGTCAATTGATAATATTGAGGGCACTTATCTTGTAAGAAGCCCTCCAGCTCGGCATTACACACATATGTGTCAAATTCCTCCTTGAAGCCTGCTTCGACCATAAAATCATCGGATGGCCACTCACAAGCCCGTACATTTGCGTCCCTTGGCAAATTAACATCTTGTTCACGTATAGCAATCCTTGGCCCTTTCTTTGCCGAGGAACCTCCTTGGTACATTCTTCTAAGAATATTTCGTTTTCTAAAAATTTCTGAAATTTTAGTAACTTCAAAATAAAAGTGAATAAAACTAAATAAGATTGATAGCAACTACTCCTACAAGTGCCTAGAGCCTATATCATGCATTGGAATTGCTTGGGACCTCAAAAATTTAACATGCAAGCTCAAGAACATGGTCACCTATGCAGCAAAAATTTGCAATGAATAAAGCACTAGAACAAAAACTAATTGGACCAATGGAGGAGTCACATACCAAGCAACAACCTCCCAAAGCAGTTTTGCGAATGGAGCTTTGAGCTAAGAGATCGAAAATCGCAGCAAAACGAGCTAGAACTCGTGCTTGAGCTGGATGGGGATTTTTTGGGTAGAATATGAAGTGTGTGGGTGCTGGCATAAGTGGAGGGGAGTCACCAGGGGCCCACGAGACAGGGGGGCGCGTCCTCCTCTCTCGTGGCCTGGTGCTTGCCCCTCCTACAGTGTTTTCAGTGCCTAAAATCCTCAAATATTCCAGAAAAAATCATACTAAATTTGCAAGGCATTTGGAGCACTTTTATTTTCGGACTATTTTTAATGCACGGATAATTCAGAAAACAGATAGATAATACTATTTTTGCTTTATTTATTCTAAATAATAGAAAGTAAAAGGAGGGTACAGAAGGTTGTGCCTTCTAGTTTCATCCATCTCGTGATCATCAAAACGAACCCACTAACAAGGTTGATCAAGTCTTGTTAACAAACTCATTCCGAATAACACGAAACCGGAGAAATTTCGAATAACACTAAGTTACCTCAACAGGGATATGAAAATCCCCAACAATAAGAATATCATACTTTTTCTTGACAGTAGGGAGAGGAAATTCAAAATATCCAAAAATGATAGTTGGAACTTTTTCAATAGAATTGATGCTATGAACTTGAGATTGTTTCCTCGAAAAGTGTACCATGTGCTCATTACCATTAACATGAAAAGTAACATTGCCTTTGTTGCAATCAATAACAACCCCTGCAGTATTAACAAAAGGTCTACCAAGGATAATAGAAATACTACCGTCCTTAGGAATATCAAGAATAACAAAGTCTGTTAAGATAGTGACATTTGCAACCACAACAGGCACATCTTCACAAATACCGCCAGGTATAGCAGTTGATTTATCGGACATTTGCAAAGATATTTTAGTAGGTGTCAACTTATTCAATTCAAGTCTACGATATAAAGAGAGAGGCATAACACTAACACCGGCTCCAAGATCACATAAAGCAGTTCTAACATAGTTTCTTTTAATAGAGCATGGTAGAGTTGGTACACCCGGATCTCCAAGTTTCTTTGGTATTCCACCCATAAAGTGTAATTAGCAAGCATGGTGGAAATTTCAGCTTCCGGTATCTTTCTTTTGTTTGTAATGATATCCTTCATATACTTAGCATAAGGATTTACTTTCAGCATATCAGTTAAGCGCATACGTAAGAAAATAGGTCTAATCATTTCAGCAAAGCGCTCAAAATCCTCGTCATCCTTTGACTTGGATGGTTTAGAAGGAAAGGGCATGGGTTTCTGAACCCATGGTTCTCTTTCTTTACCGTGCTTCCTAGCAACAAAATCTCTCTTATCATAACGTTGATTCTTTGATTGTGGGTTGTCAAGATCAACAGCAGGTTCAATCTCTACATCATTGTCTTTGCTAGGTTGAGCATCAACATGAACATTATCACTAGGTTCATGTTCATCACCTGATTGTGTTTCAGCATGAGAAATAGAAATATCATTGGGATTCTTAGGTGTGTCTACAGTACGTTCACTAGAAGCATGCAAAGTCCTATCATTTTTCTTCTTCTTTTTTTAGAAGAACTAGGTGCCTCTAAATTATTTCTCTGAGAATCTTGCTTGATCTCTTAGGGTGGCCTTCAGGATATAAAGGTTCCTGAGTCATTCTACCAGTTCTAGTAGCCACTCTAACGGCAAAGTCATTTTTATTATTTAATTCATCAAGCAAGTCATTTTGAGCTTGAAGTACTTGCTCAGCTTGAGTAGCAACCATAGAAGCATATTTGCTAATGCGGTGAAGTTCATCTTTAACTCTAGCCAGATTATCACCTACGCGTCCTATCTCGAAAGCATTATTCTTTAATTCTCTACCAACATAAGCATTACAACTTTCTTGTCTAGCCATAAAGTCGTCAAATTCATCTAAGCATGGGATATGAAATTTAGTAGAGGATATTTCAACTTTATCATATCTATAGAGAGAATTTACCTTTACTACCTATGTCGGGTTATCAAGACAATGTGGTTCTTCAGGCGGTATATTAAGACCATGTATTTCTTCAATAGGTGGTAAATTCTTAACATCATCAGCTTTAATACCTTTTTCTTTCATTGATTTCTTTGCCTCTTGCATATCTTCAGGACTGAGAAATAAAACACCTCTCTTCTTCGGAGTGGGCTTAGGAATAGGCTCAAGAGTTGGCTCAATTGGTTCAGGAGTTACTTCTGGAACTGGCTCGGGAAGAGTCCAATTATTTTCACTGGTCAACATATTATTCAATAGTATTTCAGCTTCGTCGACTGTTCTTTCCCTGAAAACACAACCAGCACAACTATCCAAGTAGTCCTTGGAAGCATCGGTTAGTCATTTATAAAAGATATCAAGTATTTCATTTTTATTAAGAGGATGATCAGGCAAAGCATTAAGTAACCGGAGAAGCCTCCCCCAAGCTTGTGGGAGACTCTCTTCTTTGATTTGCACAAAATTATATATTTCCCGCAAGGTAGCCTGTTTCTTATGAGTAGGGAAATATTTAGCAGAGAAGTAATAAATCATATCCCGGGGACTACGCACACAACCAGGAGCAAGAGAATTATACCAAGTCTTAGAATCACCCTTTAATGAGATCAGAAATATCTTAAGGATATATAAATTGCGAGACTTCTCATCATTAGTAAACAGGGTGGCTATATCATTCAACTTGGTAAGATGGGCCACAACAGTTTTAGATTCGAAGCCATAAAAAGGATCAGATTCAACTAAAGTAATAATTTCAGGATCAACAGAGAATTCATAATCCTTATCAGTAACACAGATAGGTGAAGTAGCAAAAGCATGATCGGGTTTCATTCTAGCATTAAGAGACTGCTGCTTCCATTTAGCTAATAATTTCTTAAGATCATTTCTATCATTGCAAGCAAGGATTTCCATAGCAGTTGCTTCATTCATAACATAAGCCTTGGGAACAACAGGTAATACATAATCATTGGGGGAACCTTCATCGTCACTATCATCAATAATAGGTTCTTCAATATTTTCATTCCCCTAGCTCTAGCAAGTTGTTCATCAAGAAATTCACCTAATGGCAAAGTAGTATCACGCACAGAAGTAGTTTCATCATGCATAGTAGAAGTGGCATCATCAATAACATGTGACATATCGTAATTCATAGCGAGAGCGAGGTTTAGGTGTCGCAAGCCTACTAATAACATAAGGAGAATCTAGTGCAGAGCTAGATGGCAGTTCCTTACCTCCCCTCGTAGTTGAGGGCAAAATCTTGGTCTTAGCGTCTTTCAAGTTCTTCATAGTGATCAACAGATATAAATCCCAAGTGACTCAGAGAATAGAGCTATGCTCCCCGGCAACGGTGCCAGAAATTAGTCTTGATAACCCACAAGTATAGGGGATTGCAATAGCTTTCGAGGGTAGAGTATTCAACCCAAATTTATTGATTCGACACAAGGGGAGCCAAAGAATATTCTTGAGTATTAGTAGTTGAGTTGTCAATTCAACCACACCTGGATAACTTAGTATCTGCAGCAAAGTGTTTAGTAGCAAAAGTGGTATGATAATAAAGGTAACGGTAGCAAAAGTAAAGATAAATGTTTTTAGGTTTTTGTAGTAGTTGTAACAGTAGCAACGGAGAAGTAAATAAGCGAAGAACAATATGTGAAAAGCTCGTAGGCAATGGATCAGTGATGGATAATTATGCCGAATGCGATTCCTCATGCAATAGTTATAACATAGGGTGATATAGAACTAGCTCCAATTCATCAATGTAATGTAGGCATGTATTCCGTAAATAGTCATACGTGCTTATGGAAAAGAACTTGCATGACATCTTTTGTCCTACCCTCCCGTGGAAGCAGGGTCCTAGCGGAAACTAAGGGATATTAAGGCCTCCTTTTAATAGAGGACCGGAACAAAGCATTAGCACATAGTGAATACATGAACTCCTCAAACTACGGTCATCACTGAGAAGTATCCCGATTATTGTCACTTCGGGGTTGTCGGATCATAACACATAATAGGTGACTATAGACTTGCAAGATAGGATCAAGAACACACATATATTCATGAAAACATAATAGGTTCAGATCTGAAATCATGGCACTCAGGCCCTAGTGACAAGCATTAAGCATAGCAAAGTCATAGCAACATCAATCTCAGAACATAGTGGATACTAGGGATCAAACCCTAACAAAACTAACTTGATTACATGGTAAATCTCATCCAACCCATCACCGTCCAGCAAGCCTACGATGGAATTACTCACGCACGGTGGTGAGCATCATGAAATTGTTGATGGAGGGTGGTTGATGATGACGACGGCGACGAATCCCCCTCTCCGGAGCCCCGAACAGACTCCAGATCAGCCCTCCCGAGAGAGATTAGGGCTTGGCGGCGGCTCCGTGTCGTAAAACACGATGAAACTTTCTCTCTGATTTTTTCTCCCCGAACGTGAATATATGGAGTTGGAGTTGAGGTCGGTGGAGGTCCAGGGGGCCCACGAGATAGGAGGCTGTGCCCTAGGGGGGTGCCCCTGTCTCATGGACAGGCTGTGGGCCCCCTGGCATTAATTATTTCGCCAAAAATTCTTATTCATTCCAAAAAGTGCCTCCATGGATTTCCAGGACATTCCAAGAACTTTTCTTTTCTACACATAAAACAACATCATGGCAGTTTTGTTGAAAACAGCATCAGTCCGGGTTAGTTTCATTCAAATCATGCAAGTTAGAGTCCAAAACAAGGGCAAAAGTGTTTGGAAAAGTAGATACGTTGGAGACGTATCAACTAGCTTCTAGGGTTTAGCCTCTATGATCTCGTGGTAGATCAACTCTTGTAATACTCATATCATCAAGATCAATCAAGCAGGAAGTAGTGTATTGCCTCCATCGAGAGGGCCTGAACCTGGTGAAACATTGTGTCCCCCGCCTCCTGTTACCATTAGCCTTAGACGCATAGTTCGGGACCCCCTACCCAAGATCCGCCGGTTTTGACACCGACATTGGTGCTTTCATTGAGAGTTCCACTATGTCGTCACGATAAGGCTTGATGGCTCCTTCAATCATCTTCAATGATGCGGTCCAGGATGAGGTTTTCCTCCCCAGACAGATCTTCGTATTCGGCGGCTTTGTACTGCAGGCCAACTCGCTTGGCCATCTAGAGCAGATCAATAGCTATGCCCCTGGCCATCAGGTCAGGTTTGGAAGCTTAAACTATACTGCCGACATCTGCGAAGACTTGATCTTTGACGGATTCGAGCCCATGTCAAGTGCGCCGAACAGATCCACGACAAGCATGACTTAGATCCGCATCGAGCGGTGTTTGGGAGATCACACCTTCAGCTGCCCCGGCCCTAGATCCGGAGCAGATCATGCCATCCGAGGACGGGTGGATGGACCATGCCACGGATAGAGCCGAACACTGACTTCACCTCCTATGAAGCCGGTGTCATCGGACCCACAGACTCGTCTCCGGCCACGGGCTCCGAACCGCGTGCGTCCGCGCCTATCGAACCTGATTGGGCACCGATCATGGAGTTTACCTCCGCGGATATCTTTCAGCACTCGCCTTTGGGCGACGTGCTAAATTCACTGAGGTCTCTCTCCTTGTGAGGAGACTCATGGCCGAACTATGTCCGGCTGGAGTGGGAAGCGGACGACGAAGAAATTCGTTCCCCACCCACCACCCACTTAATAGCGACTGTCGATGACTTAACCGACGTGCTTGACTTCAACTCTGAAGATATCGACAGTATGGACGATGATGCAGGAGAAGAACAGGAACCACCACCCACAGGGCGCTGGACAGCCACCTCATCATATAATATATATATATATATATGTGTGTATGTGTGTGTGTGTGTGTGTGTGGTGGACACACCCAAAGAAGGCGATGGCGATGAGGCAATGGAGGATAATCCCCCTGAGAAGCAATCTAAGCACTGGCGTCATAGGCGCCGCTCTAAGCCCCGCCAGAGCAAAAATAGCAATAACAGCACAAGAGATGATAGCAATCCGGATGGTGCCGAAGACAAAAACAATGCCGCCCAGCCAGGCTTCAAGCAGGCTGAGCAGAGGATGGGCAAGCTAGCCCTAAGGAACAGACAACGAATGGAGAATCAGAGGATGATAATTACATGCCACTCTTCGAAGATGAAGCAAGCCTTGATGACGAAGAATTCATCGTGCTTGAGGATCCCGTCGAGGAGGAGTGCTTTAAGCGCCGGCTTATAGCCACTGCAAAAAGCCTAACGAAAAAGCAGCAGCAGCTTCAAGCTGATCAAGATCTGCTAACTGATAGATGGACTGAAGTCCTGGCAGCCAAGGAATACGGACTCGAGCGCCCTACCAAACGTTACCCAAAGCGCAGGTTGCTACCTCAACTCGAAGAGGAGGCATTAAAGCCTACACTACCAGCGTATGATGCGGCTGACCGGCCACCTCGTGGCCGAGACAAAGCGGCATATCAGCCCGAAGTCCAGCCTGCACCCCGTCACCAAACAAGCAAAAACACGAAGGCCCGGGGCTACACGCAGGACCTGCGAGATGTATTGGAAAACAAAGCAGGACAATCAAGATCGATCTACGAATCACGGGGGCGCGCCCGAAGGCGTGATGATGACCGTCACACCGGATATACTAAAAGCAAATCCGGCCGGGCCGAATACAATAGACCAGACTCATTTGAACTACGTCGTGATGTAGCCCGGCATAGAGGCGCCGCACACCCCCTATGCTTCACTGATGAAGTAATGGATCATGAATTCCCATAAGGGTTTAAACCCGTGAACACTGAATCATATGATGGTACAATAGACCCCGTGGTATGGATTGAAGATTTCCTCCTCCACAATCACATGGCCCGCGGTGATAATCTACATGCCATCAAGTACCTCCCACTAAAACTCAAAGAACCGGCTAGACATTGGCTGAATAGCCTGCCGGCAAACTCCATTGGCAGTTGGGAGAACTTGGAAGATGCATTCCTTGACAACTTCCAGGGCACTTATGTGCGACCACCGGATGCTGATGACTTAAGTCACATAACCCAACAGCCCAGAGAGTCAGCTAGGAAATTCTGGTCTCGATTCCTAACTTAAAAGAACCAAATTGTCGACTGTCCGGATGCCGAAGCCTTAGCAGCCTTTAAACATAACATCCGTGACGAATGGCTCGCCCGACACATCGGCCAAGAGAAGCCAAAGTCCATGGAATCCCTCACGACACTCATGACCCGCTTTTGTGCGGGCGAGGACATCTGGCTGGCTCGTAGCAACAACACATCAAGAAACTCTAGCAATTCAGATGCCAGAGATAGCAACGGCAAGCCACGATACAACAGAGCCATTCAACGCCGAAGACACGTCAGTCAATGCCGGATTCAGTGGCTCTAAGTCCAGTCAGCGGAAAAAGCCATTCAAAAGAAACAATCCGGGCCCGTCTAGTCTGGACCGCATACTTAATCGCTCGTGTCAAATTCACGGCACCCCCGATAAACCAGCCAACCACACCAACAGAGAATGTTGGGTGTTCAAACAGGCCGGCAAGTTGAATGCCGAAAACAAGGAAAAAGGGCTGCATAGCGATGACGACGAGGAGCCCCGGCTGCCGAACACAGGAGGACAGAAGAAATTTCCTCCCCAGGTGAAAATGGTGAATATGATATACACAACCCATATTCCCAAGCGGGAACGGAAGCGCGCACTAAGGGACGTCTACGCGATGGTGCCAGTTGCGCCAAAGTTCAACCCATGGTCTTCCTGTCCGATCACTTTAGATCGCAGGGACCATCCTACCAGTATCCGTCATGGCGGTTCGGTCGCAATGGTCCTCGACCCCATCATTGACGGATTCCATCTCACACGAGTCCTTATGGACGGTGGCAGCAGCCTGAACCTGCTCTATCAGGATACAGTGAGCAAAATGGGCATCGACCCCTCAAGAATCAAACCCACAAAAACCACCTTTAAAGGTGTCATACCAGGTGTAGAGGCCTGTTGCATGGGCTCAATCACACTGGAAGTGGTCTTCGGATCTCCGGACAACTTCCAAAGCGAGGAGTTAATCTTCGATATCGTCCCCATCCGCAGTGGCTATCACGCACTGCTCGGATGAACCACATTTGCCAGATTCAATGTGGTACCGCATTATGCATACCTCAAGCTCAAAAATCTAGGACCTCGTGGGATTATAATAGTTAATGGAAACACAGAGCGCTCGCTCCGTACGGAGAAGCACACTGCGGCCCTCGCAGCAGAAGAACAAAGCAGCTTTCTTAGGCAGACCGCCAATTCGGCGATAAAGCCCCCGGACACCGTCAAGCGAGTCCGGAGTACCCTGCAATAGGATCGTCCAACACGTCCAGAGCTCGCCTAGCTATTCGGCCTCCGCCCTAGTCCGGGTCAAGCGGCAAAATTTGTGCCGCGCGTACATAATTACGCACTCAAAATACCATGGGCGTAGGTGGAGGCACGGCTATGACACGGTCCACAATGCGGCTCAACCGCCCCAGGATCCATGTATCTTTACACCTTTTTCTTTTCAGGTCCCTATCTTTGGGAGGCTCTTTCGATAGCCTGACTATTGGACCCATAGCGGGACGGACACACCAAGGAGACAAGAAGCTTTGGCGTACAAGGGAATCCCCAGGTGGTCTCTGATAACGATTGCTATACCTGTTTTACATACCCGCACGCAGCTCGCTCTTGGTCAGGACGTGTCAAACAGTCCTTTTCCGCTTATCGCACTACCTGTACACATACGCCTTGACATATTATTCAAATAACAATGGAAAATAATGTACAACGTCAGCTTACTATTACATTTCTTCATCCTTTTCGTTTACTGTTTATTTATTCCAAATTGCACCCGTACATTTTGGTACGTCCGGCTCGCCAGGGGCTTCAGTGTACCCCATAACACGGCAAGAAAAGTCCGAACACTTTGATAGTGCGGCACCCCGAACTTATAACATTATATGCATCGGCTCCAAATCATGTCTTGGGTCAATAGTTGGGTTTGCCCGGCTCCCATGTTTTGGTACCTTACAATCCGCTATATCGGCTAAGGTAGCACAGGGAGAACTACTGCGATTGTGTCCCGATTCTTTCGGGCGAGCACCTTAGTAGAGAAAGCCGAAAACTGACTTTCATGATGAGGCGAGAGCTGCTCGCTGTTCGAGAGGTCTCAAATCCTTAAAGATTTTTCCGCTTCGGGCGAGGAATCGGCCTTGTCCGATTTAGGCGTGCATAGCGCCCCAAGTTCAGCCTTCCGAATACTAGGGGCTTCGCTAAAATTTAAAATTGTAGACTTCTATGGCTAAGTGAGAGTCATAAAGCTGTATAGTCCAATTGCCTTGTTCGCTGCGCTAAACACCTCCTTAATGGACCAAATTTTTTGGATAAAGAGTGTTTAGATTTATCCCGAACACCCCAGTACTAGTTACATGGGGGCAGAAGCCGACGACTGGCCAACTCTCAGACTTTATAAACGGCCGCACGGAAGATAATATTTTATATCAACAAGTGTTATATAGCGCACATGAACTCGTTTCATATTACAGGATGACATGAGTACATTCATTCAAATATTACATCCTTAGCACATTCCTCCGCCACAAGGCGGCACCCTTCAGACATTGTCATAATATCGCTCGAGGTGGCGATGCTCCTTGCCCTTCGCGGCCCCTCACCACCACTTCTCGGCATCCATCTTCGCCACAGCACTTCAAGACGGGCCAAGGCCCTACGCGCACCTTCAATACAGACTGACCTCTTTATGACTTCAAGCCGCGGGCAGGAATTCACAAGCCGCTTTACCAAGCCGAATTAGCTGCTGGGTAGGGGCTCGCCAGGCCACACCCGGACTATGAGATCCTTCATGGCCAGTTCGGCTGCCTTGTGAAGTTTGACCAGTTGCTTCAACTGGTCGCTCAAGGGCATCGGGTGTTCAGCTCAAGGACCAGAACAACTTCTCCGTCGAGCTCCCTTCCTCAGTTCGGTAGAACTCTGCGGCATCAGAGATGCTACACGGCAGATGTGCGAATGCTCCTGGAGAGCTCCAAATTCGGGTAAGTAAAAAGAAATTCTCCTTCACATGGTTGCTTTTCATATTGAATGCCTTACCCGCCACAATCTTCTTGGCCGCTTGAACCTCTTGGAGGGCCTTTTGGGCTTCCGCTTTGGCATCCTGTGCACTCTGGCGGGCCTTCGCAAGCTCGGACTCTTGCGTCTTACAGTCACTCTCCAAGGACTCGTATTTTTTGACGAAGTCCTGGAGCTCTTGCTGGACCTCGCCAACCCGAGCCTCTTGTTTCTCGCGCTCGGTGTGCTCCTTCGACGCTTTGTCCTCGGCCTCGGACAGCGCCTTCTTAAGGGATGACACTTCAGTCGTGGCCCCTATTGACATTCATGACGCTTCTATTAGCATCAACAACTTTCCCTTTATATGGCATACAGACAGGGCATTGTGTACCTTTGTTTTCCTCGAGCTGCCTCTTCATGAGGCCGAGCTCCTCCTCGTTCCGCTCCAGGTCCCGCTTCAGTCCGGAGACCTCTGCAGTGCGAGCGGCAGCGGCCAGGAATGACGCCTGCTTATTCACATAGACATACTCTTATTAGACTCCTGTAGATGTTATTTGATCCTCTGTTCGACTTTTCTTTCCGAACACCAAAAACAGCATCAGCGGCTACTATCTATGCTGGGATATTTTCTCATAATTTAATTACTTACCTCAAAGCCTGTTAGGAGGCTGGTGCAGGCTTCGGTCAATCCGCTTTTGGCAGACCAAACCTTCTCAATCACCGTACTCATAAGAGTATGGTGTTCTTCATCAATGGAAGTGCCATGAAGCGTTCCCGGCAAGTTGTCCGATGCCTCCGGATAGATAGAGGTCATCAGCATAGGCGGCTCGTCCCCGTTAGCGAGGGGCTACCTGCCTGAAACCGGAATCACTGGGGGTTCCGGCGCAGTATCCGGCTGGGGGCCAAACTTGCTGCAGCCCCCGTCATCAGAATCCATGGGGGTCTTTCCCCCCATGTGCCCGGCGTCGGGGATTTCTCCTTGGGGCATCTCCAGAACTGTCTCCCCCTGGTCCGGTATCCTCTGAGACAACACCTCGGTGTCGTCCACGGGCCAGGGGGTGGTGGTTGTCGGGAGCGAATCGATGTTCATCGCCGACGCGCTCAAAGACCCATCCGAGGAGGATATGTCGATGTGGGCTTTGGACGGACTGCACGATCATATTTAACATGATAAGAAGCAATAAAGCAAAACATGCCGGAGGTACTATAGTATCCGGATACTTACGACTTCGCCAGGGGCTTGTCCCTGGGCAGCCACTCCTCATCGCTGTAGGCGGTTGTTGTGGAGTGGCCTGGAGGGAGGGTCTTTCCCTTCTTGGACCCTTCGGCCTCCCCAGACAAGGCGGCCTTCCTTTTCTCCCCCCCCCCCAGTTGGAGGGGGAAGATTTTTCTCTTCCTCCTCCTCGTTTTCGTTGGAGGAGCGCGCCTCGTTGTCTTCGGACGATGAGTCCGATACAACCTTGCGCCGGAGACCTTTCCTGGTCCCCACGGCCTTTTACTTGGCCTTCTTCTCCGACACCTCATAGGGCGCCGAAAACAGCATCTTCGTCAAGATGGGCGATGCTGGATCTTCGGGTAACGGAGCCGGACAGCCAATCCGCTCCGCTAACGCTACCCAGTCTTGTTAAATCGGCGTGGAGGCTTAGATTTCTCCCGTGAACATGTCAGGAAAGGGCCCATCTTGGAAAATATGAAAACTTACCGGATTAGCGGGGCGCTTTGCGTCAAGTCCCCGATCCTCGGTTATGGGCGGAGGTACCTCGGTGGCCTTGAACAGCACCTTCCAGACGTCTTCGTGCGTCGTGTTGAAGAGCTCTCGCAGCGTCTGGTGTTCGGCCGGGTCAAACTCCCACATATTGAAAGTCCGTCTTTGACACGGAAGGATCCGACGGAAGAGCATGACCTGGACCACATTGACGAGCTTGATCTTCTTGCTTATCATATTTTTGATACAAGTCTGGAGTCCGTTCAGCTCCGCCGATGCACCCCAGGCTAAGCCTTCTCTTTCCAGGAGGTGAGCCGCATGGGGCGGATCAAAATTGGGGGGCCGCCGCCCAGTTGGAGTCACGCGGCTCGGTGATGTAGAACCACCCCGATTGCCACCCCTTCACGGTCTCGACATAGGAGCCTTCAAGCTAGGTGACGTTGGGCATCTTGCCCACCATGGCACCTCCGCACTCCGCTTGCTGGCCGACCACCACCTTCGGCTTCACGTTGAAGGTCTTCAGCCACAGGCCGAAGTGGGGCTTGATGCGGAGGAAGGCCTTGCACACGACAATAAACGCCGAGATGTTGAGGATGAAATTGGGGGCCAGATCATGGAAGTCCAGCCCGTAGTAGAACATGAGCCCGCGAAAAAATGGGTGGAGGGGGAATCCCAGTCCGCGGACGAAGTGGGCATGGAATACAACCCTCTCATGGGGCTCTGGAGTAGGGACGATCTGCCCTCCGTCTGGGAGCCGGTGCGCAATGTTTACGGCCAAGTATCTGATACATCTCCTTCGTATCTACAATTCTTGATTTTTCCATGCCAATATTTTTCAATTTTCATATACTTTTGGCAAGTTTTTATATTATTTTTGGGACTAACATATTGATCCACTGCCCAGTGCCAGTTCCTGTCTGTTGCATGTTTTATGTTTCGCAGAAATCCCATATCAAACGGAGTCCAAACGGGATAAAAACGGACGGAGAATTATTTTGGAATTTTTGTGATTTTTGGGAAGTAAAATCAACGCGAAACGGTGCTCGAGGTGGCCACGAGATAGGGGCCCACGCCCACTCCAGGTGGGCACGCCCCCACCCTCCTGGGCCCCTCGTAAGGCGGTTGATGCCCTTCTTTAGCCGCAAGAAAGCTAATTTTAGGAAAAAGATCTGGGAGAAGGTTTCAATCCAATCAGAGTTACAGATCTCTGGATATAAAAGAAACGATGCCAGGGCAGAATCCCAGAACACAGAAACAGAGAGAGACAGAGAGATAGATCCAATCTCGGAGGGGCTCTCGCCCCTCCCACGCCATGGGAGCCAAGGACCAGAGGGGAAACCCTTCTCCCATCTAGGGAGAAGTGCTACGTCTTGAGCTTGCGTTGGTTTTCCTCGAAGAGGAGAGGGGGATGCAGCAATAGTAGCGTAAGTATTTCCCTCAGTTTTTGAGAACCAAGGTATCAATCCAGTAGGAGGCTCCTCAAAAGTCCCACGCACCTACACAAACAAGCAAAGAACTCGCAACCAACGCAATAAAGGGGTTGTCAATCCCTTCACGCCCACTTGCGAAAGTGAGATCTAATAGAGATAGTATGATAAGATAAATATATTTTTGGTATTTTATAATATAGATGCAAAAAGTAAAGATGAAATAAAGGTAGATTGGAAGCAAATACGATAAGAGATAGACCCGGGGGCCGTAGGTTTCACTAGTGGCTTCTCTCAAGATAGCTTAAGTATTACGGTGCGTGAACAAATTACTGTTGAGCAACTGATAGAAAAGCGAATAATTATGAGATTATCTAGGCATGATCATGTATATAGGCATCACATCCGCAACAAGTAGACCGACTCCTGCCTGCATCTACTACTATTACTCCACACATCGACCGACTCCTGCCTGCATCTAGAGTATTAAGTTCATAAGAACAGAGTAATGCATTAAGCAAGATGACATGATGTAGAGGGATAAACTCAAGCAATATGATATAAACCCCATCTTGTTATCCTTGATGGCAACAATACAATCGTGCCTTGCAACCCTTTACATCCTTTGGTAAGGACACCGCAAGATTGAACCCAAAGCTAAGCACTTCTCCCATGGCAAGAAAGATCAATCTAGTAGGCCAAACCAAACTGATAATTCGAAGAGACTTGCAAAGATAACTCAATCACACATAAAAGAATTCAGAGAAGAATCAAATGTTATTCATAGACAAACTTGATCATAAACCCACAATTCATTGGATCTCGACAAACACATGGCAAAAAGAGTTTACATCGAATAGATCTCCACAAGAGAGGGGGAGAACATTGTATTGAGATCCAAAAAGAGAGAAGAAGCCATATAGCTAATAACTATGGACCCATAGGTCTGTGGTAAACTACTCACAACTCATCGGAGGGGCAAGGATGTTGATGTAGAAGCCCTCCGTGGTCGATTCCCCCTCCGGTAGAGTGCCGACGAAGGCTCCAAGATGAGATCTCGCAGATACAGAAGGTTACGGTGGTGGAAATTGTGTTTCGTCCTTCTTCTGGATGTTTTCGGGGTACGTAGGTATATATAGGAGGAAGAAGTACGTCAGTGGATGCCCGAGGGGCCCACGAGAGAGGGGGCGCGCCCTATGGGGGGGGCGCCCTCCTATCTCGTGGGAGCCTCAGCAGCTTCTTGACTTGCACTCCAAGTCCTCTAGATCACGTTTGTTCCAAAAATCACGCTCCCGAAGGTTTCATTCCGTTTGGACTCCATTTGATATTCCTTTTCTTCGAAATACTGAAATAGGCAAAAAAAACAGCAATATAGGTTGGGCCTCCGGTTAGTAGGTTAGTCCCAAAAATGATATAAATGTGTAAAATAAAGCCCATAAACATCCAAATGGGGTAATATAATAGCATGGAACAATCAAAAATTATAGATACGTTGGAGGCGTATCAAGCATCCCCAAGCTTAATTCTTGCTCGTCCTCGAGTAGGTAAATGATAAAAGAGAATTTTTGATGTGGAATGCTACCTAGCATAATTCTCAATGTAATTTTCTTTATCGTGGCATGAATTTTCAGATCCAAATGATTCAAAATAAAAGTTCATATTGATAAAAGAAATAGTAACACTTCAAGCATACTAATCAGAGTAATCATGTCTTCTCAAAATAACATGGCAAAAGAAAGTTCATCCCTACAAAATCATATAGTTAGGCTATGCTTCATTTTTGTCACACAAAGATGTTCCCAACTTATATACCCCCGATGACAAGCCAAGCAATTGTTTCATACTTAAATAATCTCAAACTTTTTCAACCTTCACGCAATACATGAGCGTGAGCCATGGATATAGCACTATGGGTGGAATAGAATATGATGATGGGGATTGTGTGGAGAAGACAAAAAAGGAGAAAGTCTCACATTGACGAGGATAACCAACGGGCTATGGAGATGCCCATCAATTGATGTCAACATAAGGAGTAGGGATTGCCATGCAACGGATGCACTAGAGCTATAAATGAATGCTCAACAAAAGAAAACTAGTGGGTGTGCATCCAACTTGCTTGCTCACGAAGACCTAGGGCATTTGAGGAAGCCCATCGTAGGAATATACAAGCCAAGTTCTATAATGAAAAATTCCCACTAGTATGAAAAAGACAACTTATGAGACTCACTATATGAAAAACATGGTGCTAGTTTGAAGCACAATATATTAGATTCACTACATGAAGAACAAGGTGCTACTTTGAAGCACAAGTGTGGAAAAAGAGATAGTAACATTGCACTTTTTATTTTTATTTTTTTATTTTTTTATTTTTTTTCTTTTTTTTCTTTTGGGCCTTTCTTTTTTTTTTCTTTTGGCCTTTCTTCTTTTTTTCTTTTCTTTTTTTTCTTTGGGCAATGTTCTAATAATGATGATCATCACACTTTCATTGATTACAACATAGGAATTACAACTCGAAACTAGAACAAGATCTGACTCTATATGAATGCCTCTGGCGGAGTACCGGGAACGTGCAATGAATCAAGAGCGACATGTATGAAAAATAATGCATGGTAGCTTTGCCACAAATACGATGTCAACTACATGATCATGCAATGGCAATATGACAAAAGTAAAGTATGTCATGATGATGATGAACGGAACGGTGGAAAGTTGCATGGCAATATATCTCGGAATGGCTATGGAAATGCCATAATAGGTAGGTACGGTGGCTGTTTTGAGGAAGATATAAGGAGGTTTATGTGTGATAGAGCGTGCCGTATCACGGGTTTGATGCACCGCAAAGTTTGCACCAACTCTCAAGGTGAGAAAGGGCAATGCACGGCATCAAGAGGCTAGCAAAGGCGGAAGGGTAAAAGTGCGATAATCCATGGACTCAACATTAGTCAAAAGAACTCATATACTTATTGCAAAAATTTAGAAGTCATCAAAATAAAGTACTACGCGCATGCTCCTAGGGGATAGATTGGTAGGAAAAGACCGTCGCCGTCCCCGACCGCCACTCATAAGGATGCACAAGCCGGTACACTTCATGTTTCAAATTTGTTACACAACTTTAACCATACGTGCATGCTACGGGACTTGCTAACTTCAACACAAGCATTCTTTAAATTCATAATCCCCCAACTAGCATGACTTTAATATCACTACCTCCATATCTCAAAACAATTATCAAGTATCAAATTGATCATAGCATCCAATTCACTTCCTATGATAGTTTTTATTATACCCAACTTGGATGCCTACCATTCTAGGACCAATTTTATAACCATAGAAAATACCATGCTGCTCTAAAAGACTCTCAAAATAATATAAGTGAAGCATGAGAGACTAGTAATTTCTACAAAATTAAGTCACCACCGTGCTCTAAAAGATATAAGTGAAGCACCAGAGCAAAAACTATCAAGCTCAAAAGATATAAGTAAAGCACATAGAGTATTCAAGCAAATTCTAATCAAATAGGCTTCTCCCAAAAGGTGTGTACAGCAAGGATGATTGTGATAAACTAAAGAGAAAATACTAATATAATACACGACGCTCCAAGCAAAACACATATCATGTGGCGAATAAAAATATAGCTCCAAGTAAAGTTACCAGTGAACGAAGACGAAAGAGGGGATGCCTTCCCGAGGCATCCCCAAGCTTAGGCTTTTGGCTATCCTTGAATATCTTGGGGTGCCTTTGGAATCCCCAAGCTTAGGCTCTTGCCACCCTTTATTCCATAGTCCATAAAAGATTTACCCAAAACTTGAAAACTTCACAACACAAAACTCAACAGGAAATCTTATAAGCTCCGTTAGTGAAAGAAAACAAAACCACCACATAAGGTACTGTAATGAACTCATTCTTTATTTATTTTGGTGTTAAACCTACTGTATTCCAACTTCCCTATGGTTTATAAACTATTTGATTAGCCATAGATGCATCGAAATAAGCAAACAACACACGAAAAACAGAATCTGTCAAAAACAGAACAGTCTGTAGCAATCTGTAACTAACGCAAACTTCTGGAACTCTAAAACTCCTACAAAAATAGGAAGTCCTGGACAATTTGTTTATTGATCAGAAGAAAAAAGAATCAACGCAAAATCACGTTCCTGTGATCTAACAACATTATATTCGTGCGCGCAAAGTTTCTGTTTTTCAGCAGAATCAAATCAACTATCATCATAGGTTATCCTATAGGTTCTACTTGGCACAAAAACTAATTAAAAGATAAAAACACATATAAACAGAGGGTAGATGCAAGATTAATTACTAAATATAAGCAAAAACAAAAAACGCAAAGAAAATTGGGTTGCCTCCCAACTAACGCTATCGTTTAAGGCCCCTAGCTAGGCATAAAAGCAAAGATAGATCTAACGGGTGCCATCTTTGGCACTAAATTCATAAGTAGCCCGCATGATAGATTCATAAGGTAATTTGACTTTCTTTCTTGGAAAGTGCTCCATGCCTTTCTTTAATGGAAATTGGAATCTAATATTCCCTTCCTTCATATCAATAATCGCGCCAATCATTCTAAGGAAAGGTCTACCAAGAATAATAGGGCAAGAAAGATTGCAATCTATATCAAGAACGATAATATCCACGGGCACCAAATTTCTATTTGCAACAATGAGAACATCATTGATCCTTCTCATTGGCTTTTTAATGGTGGAATCCGCAAGGTGCAAATTTAAAGAGCAGTCATCAAGATCATGGAAACCTAGAATATCACATAAAGTTTTCAGAATCGTGGAAACACTAGCACCCAAGTCACACAAAGCAAAACACTCATGATATTTAATTCTAATCTTTATAGTAGGTTCCCACTCATCATTAAGTTTTCTAGGTATAGAAACTTCCAAATTAAGTTTTTCATCATAAGATTGCATCAAGGCATCAACGATATGTTTGGTAAAAGCTTTATTTTGACTATAAGCATGAGGAGCATCAACAACGGATTGCAACAAGGAAATACAACCTTCTAAAGAACAATTATCATAATCAAAATCCTTGAAATCCGAGATAGTGGGTTCAATGCTATTTAAAGTTGTGACCTCTCCAATCCTACTTTTACCAAATTTAGCATCAAGATCTAAAAAACTCCGAATTCTTGGGACGCCTTCTAGGTAAAGTTGACTCATCATCAGTCCCATAATTATCAAGATTCTTATTGCAAAACATAGATCTAATAGGAGACGCATCAATAACTTTAAGATCCTCATCATTATTTTCATGGAAACTAGAAGAACACGCTTTTATAAAGCAATCTTTCTTAGCACGCAATCTAGCGGTTCTTTCCTTACACTCATCAATGGAAATCCTCATGGCTTTGAGGGACTCATTGATATCATGCTTAGGAGGAGAAGATCTAAGTTTAAGAGAATCAACATCAAGCGAAAGTCTATAAATGTTCCTAGCCAAATCATCAACTTTGAGCAATTTTTCTTCAAGCAAAGCATTAAAATTCTTTTGAGAAATCATAAATTCTTTCACACTATTCTCAAAATCAGAGGGCATCTTATTAAAATTACCATAAGAATTATTGTAGGAATTTCCATAATTATTAGAGGAATTACTAGGGAACGGTCTAGCATTAAAGTTTCCTCTATAAGCATTGTTTCCAAAACTATTCCTACCAACAAAATTCACATCCATAGATTCATTATTATTCTCAATCAAAGAAGACAAAGGCATATCATTGGGATCAAGAGGAGTATTTTTAGTAGCAAACAATTTCATAAGTTCATCCATCTTTCCACTCAAAACATTGATTTCTTCTATAGCATGCACTTTTTTACTAGAAGATCTTTCGGTGTGCCATTGAGAATAATTAGCCATAATATTATCAAGAAGTTTTGTAGCATCTCCTAACATGATTTCCATAAACGTGCCTCCCGCGGCCGAATCTAAGAGATTTCTAGAAGCAAAGTTCAAACCGGCATAAAATTTTTGTATGATCATCCATAAATTCAAACCATGAGTAGGGCAATTGCGAAGCATCAATTTCATTCTTTCCCAAGATTGGGCAACATGCTCATGATCAAATTGTTTAAAATTCATGATACCGTTCCTAAGAGTAATAATCTTAGCGGGAGGAAAATACTTAGAGATAAAAGCATCTTTGCAGTTGTTCCAAGAATCAATACTATTTTTAGGCAAAGACGAAAACCAAACTTTAGCACGATCTCTAAGTGAAAATGGAAATAACTTCAATTTGACAATATCGTTATCCGTGTCTTTCTTCTTTTGCATATCACACAAATCAACAAAGTTGTTTAGATGAGTACCGGCATCTTCACTAGGAAGGCCGTGAATTGATCTTTCATAACAAGATTCAAGAAATCAGATTGATTTCACAAGACTCAACATCATTAAGAGGAGCAATCGGAGTACTAAGGAAATCATTATTATTGGTATTCGAGAAATCACACAATTTGGTATTATCTTGCGCCATGCCAACAAGTAATCCAACACACAAGCAAATAGAAAAAGGCAAGCGAAAAGAGAGGAGAAGAAGATTGGGAAAGATAGGGCGAATAAAACGGCAATGATGAAGTAGGGGAGAGGAAAATGAGAGGCAAGTGGCAAATAATGTAAATGCGAGGGAGATGGGTTTGTGATGGGTACTTGGTATGTTTTGACTTGAGAGAAGACCTCCCCGGCACCGGCGCCAGAAATCCTTCTTGCTACGTCTTGAGCTTGTGTTGGTATTCCTCGAAGAGGAGAGGGTGATGCAGCAATAGTAGCGTAAGTATTTCCCTCAGTTTTTGAGAACCAAGGTATCAATCCAGTAGGAGGCTCCTCAAAAGTCCCACGCACATACACAAACAAACAAAGAACTCACAACCAACGCAATAAAGGGGTTGTCAATCCCTTCATGGCCACTTGCGAAAGTGACACCAATAGAGATAGTATGATAAGATAAATATATTTTTGGTATTTTATAATATAGATGCAAAAAGTAAAGATGCAAATAAAGGTAGATTGGAAGCAAATACGATAAGAGATAGACCCGGGGGCCATAGGTTTCACTAGTGGCTTCCCTCAAGATAGCATAAGTATTACGGTTGGTGAAAAAATTACTGTCGAGCAGTTGATAGAAAAGCGAATAATTATGAGATTATCTAGGCATGATCATGTATATAGGCATCACGTCCGCAACAAGTAGACCGACTCCTGCCTGCATCTACTACTATTACTCCACACATCGACCGACTCCTGCCTGCATCTAGAGTATTAAGTTCATAAGAACAGAGTAACGCATTAAGCAAGATGACATGATGTAGAGGGATAAACTCAAGCAATATGATATAAAACCCATCTTGTTATCCTCGATGGCAACAATACAAAAGGTGCCTTGCATCCCTTTCTGTCACTGGGTAAGGACATCGCAAGATTGAACCCAAAGCTAAGCACTTCTCCCATGGCAAGAAATATCAATCTAGTAGGCCAAACCAAACTGATAATTTGAAGAGACTTGCAAAGATAACTCAATCACACATGAAAGAATTCAGAGAAGATTCAAATATTATTCATAGATAAACTTGATCATAAACCCACAATTCATCGGATCTCGACAAACACACCGCAAAAAGAGTTTACATCGAATAGATCTCCACAAGAGAGGGGGAGAACATTGTATTGAGATCCAAAAAGAGAGAAGAAGCCACCTAGCTAATAACTATGGACCCGTAGGTCTGTGGTAAACTACTAACAACTCATCAGAGGGGCAAGGATGTTGATGTATAAGCCCTCCATGGTCGATTCCCCCTCTGGCAGAGTGCCGGCGAAGGCTCCAAGATGAGATCTCGCGGATACAGAAGGTTACGGTGGTGGAAATTGTGTTTCGTCCTTCTTCTGGATGTTTTCGGGGTACGTAGGTATATATAGGAGGAAGAAGTACATCAGTGGATGCCCGAGGGGCCCACGAGACAGGGGGCGCGCCCTATGGGGGGGGGCGCCCTCCTATCTCGTGGGAGCCTCGGCAGCTTCTTGACATGCACTCCAAGTCCTCTGGATCATGTTTGTTCCAAAAATCACGCTCCCGAAGGTTTCATTCCGTTTGGACTCCATTTGATATTCCTTTTCTTCGAAATACTGAAATAGGCAAAAAAACAGCAATATGGGCTGGGCCTCCGGTTAGTAGGTTAGTCCCAAAAATGATATAAATGTGTAAAATAAAGCCCATAAACATCCAAAGGGGGTAATATAATATCATGGAACAATCAAAACTTATAGATACGTTGGAGGCGTATCAAGCATCCCCAAGCTTAATTCTTGCTCGTCCTCGAGTAGGTAAATGATAAAGGAGAATTTTTGATGTGGAATGCTACCTAGCATAATTCTCAATGTAATTTTCTTTATCGTGGCATGAATTTTCAGATCCAAATGATTCAAAATAAAAGTTCATATTGATAAAAGAAATAGTAACACTTCAAGCATACTAATCAAAGTAATCATGTCTTCTCAAAATAACATGGCAAAAGAAAGTTCATACCTACAAAATCATATAGTTAGGCTATGCTTCATTTTTGTCACACAAAGATGTTCCCAACTTCTATACCCCCGATTACAAGCCAAGCAATTGTTTCATACTTAAATAATCTCAAACTTTTTCAACCTTCACGCAATACATGAGCGTGAGCCATGGATATAGCACTATGGGTGGAATAGAATATGATGATGGGGATTGTGTGGAGAAGACAAAAAAGGAGAAAGTCTCACATTGACGAGGATAACCAACGGGCTATGGAGATGCCCATTGTCGGTGTCAAAACCGGCGGATCTCGGGTAGAGGGTCCCGAACTGTGCGTCTAGGCAGATGGTAACAGGAGACAAGCGAGACGATGTTTTTACCCAGGTTTGGGCCCTCTCGATGGAGGTAAAACCGTACTCCTGCTTGATTGATATTGATGATATGGGTAGTACAAGAGTGGATCTACCACGAGATCAAGGAGGCTAAACCCTAGAAGATAGCCTATGGTATGACTGTTGTTCGTCCTATGGACTAAAACCCTCCGGTTTATATAAGCACCAGAGAGGGACAGGGTTACACAGAGTCGGTTACAATGGTAGGAGATCTACATATCCGTATTGCCAAGCTTGCCTTCCACGCCAAGGAAAGTCGCATCTGGACACGGGACGAAGCCTTCAATCTTGTATCTTCATAGTCTTGGAGTCCGGCCAATGATGATAGTTCGCTATCCGGACACCCCTAGTCCAGACTCCTCAAGAGCCCTGAACCAGGCTTCAATGACGACGAGTCCGCACGCATATTGTCTTCGCATTGCAAGGCGGGTTCCTCCTCCTAATAATTCATAGAAGATTGTGAACACCAGGATAGTGTCCGGCTCTGCAAAATAAATTCCACACACCACCGTAGAGAGAATAATATTTACACAAGTTCAATCTGCCGACGATTTTGTGGCGTGACGTCACACCACAACCAAGCCTTTACTCGAATCCTTTTATTATTCCACCTCGGTAGCGCTTAGCGGCGGTTTCCTTGGCACGTCTTGTCGAAGCAGAGATCGTGTCCCCTTGTTCCGGGATTCTCATCAATACGGACGTGGGTAACCCAACCGCTCCCATTGCCCCGCTCCCTCCATCGAAGGCGAGTTCCAAACGGTCACGGGGACGGCTCTTGGTATTCTCCTCCTTTATAATGAGACCAAGGCCTGTCCCTTTCCTTCGATCCTCCATCGAATCCGCCCCTCGCCCAGAGTTCCAACACCCAAGGCTCCAGATTCGGGCACTTCGGACCTTCGACAATGTCCGGCTTCGACCTACAGGGCCGGTGCATGCCCTCTTCCGTCACGGAAGAAGACGTGCTAAAGCTGAGAGACGTCAGGTACCTAACCTACGAGATTTCACATAGGTTGCCCGCCCAAGGGCAAGTCATTCCTACTCCCGAGCCTGGTGAGAGCATTGTGTTCGTGTCTCACATCCGTCGGGGTTTAGGATTCCCGATGGACCCCTTCGTGAGGGGGCTCGTGTTTTATTACGGGCTGGAATTCCATGACTTGGCTCCGGAGTCCATCCTCCACATCTCATTGTTCATTGTTGTCTGCGAAGCCTTCCTCCGCACTACCCCTCACTTCGGTTTATGGCTCAAGACCTTCAACGTGGAGCCGAAAATGATCGAGGGGCGACAGGCAGAGTACGGAGGGGCAGTTATAAGTAAGAGGGCCGACGCTCCATGGCCCGAGGGCTCTTTTCAAGAGGAGCTCTGCTTGTGGCAACAGGAGTGGTTCTATATCACCGCTCCGAGGGGCAGCAGGCAGGTGCCGCGGCCCGCCTTTTGCTCGGGCCCTCCACAACGGATGGCGTCATGGGTCAATAAAGGGCTTGACTGGGGGCCGTCCAAGGACGTACCATTGCAGGGCCGGATTCGAGACCTCCAGGAGAGGGAGATCAATCTGGTCGTAGTGATGCAAGTTATGCTGATTCGGCGCCTTCTGCCCTGCAAATGTCGCCCCCGCCGTCTGTGGAATTCAATCCGGAGGGACCGCAAGCTCTTCAACACTTCATGGGTACGACACCCGTGGAGATGTATAAACTGTTCTTCGGATCACAGGAGATGTGTCCGGACTTGGCCGAGGACGCCGGCCTATGCTGCAATCGCCCGGATACTCAAGTAAGTAGTCCTGTGTCCGGACACACCGTACGTTTATTTATAATGGATTTGCCTTTTAACCAGCTATCCCTTGAACAGGAGTGGATAGCGCAAGCAAAGCTGATACGGTGTCCGCCCCCCTCCTGGAAACCACGCCGGATCCCGTGTTAGTCAAGATGCTGGAGGTTGCACCCTCAGAACAGGGCGAAGGGGAAAACAGGAAAGCTACCGCCTCTACTAAGGAGGCTCTCAAGAAAGGGGGGATCGAGAATCCCTCCCTCCAGGGGGAGAAGAGGACCGCTTCCGAAGATCCAGAAGCCAGGGCCTCAAAGCGGGGGTAGAAATCTTCACCGGAGGGTCCTGCGCTAGGAGGAGCCCCGGCCGCACTGTTTCCCCAAGGGAATCAGCCCTCCAGCGAGCCGTAAGTAGGGAAAGGGGAGTTTTGTAATAAAGGACATCCCTGTTTTTATTTCTAAGGATAACCGAAGTTCTTACCTTGTAGTTCGGATCTCAGCCCTTCTCAGCAGAGCTCATCTTCGGGGGATTTTTGTCCGGAGATGATGGAGAGTGAGACGCCTCCATCTGCCGCACCGTCAGGCGGGGCAGACGACCCTGAGGTGTCGTCGCGGAGGGTCTCCCCGAGTCCGGCGGGGCTGGAGAGTTTGGCACCAACTGGTGTACGGCCGGAGGGGCTGAGGGATCTGCTCGAGAGGGCGTCTATCTCAGAAGATCACCTTACATTAATGAGTACGGTGATTGAAAGGATTTCATCCGCTGAGAGCGGGTTGCATGAGGCTGTCAGAAGTTTACTGACGGGGTTTGAGGTACGTAAAAATGACATACCTTTTGACAGTTTTGCACATAGAGTGCGCCCTGTATAGATAGTAGCCCCTGAGACTCGGTACGTTGTCAGAAGTGACGGCGTGCCGAGGATCATAATCTCAGTGTTAAGATGTCGCCTTTCCTATTCAGGGGGCGGAGCGTTCGGTGGCCAGCCAGACTGATAGAGTTGCCGAACTGAAGCGGCAACTCGACGTTGCGGATGCGGACATCGCGCTGGTCAATAAACGACTTGACGAGTCACAAGGTAGGTGGTTTCTCCGCGGTCGCCTGGTAAGGGAGCCGATGCCCATGCCTTACAACATGTATGGTTGATGCAGATGGCGCCGCTGCTATGGAGGACCTTCGGGCAGAGCTTGCTCGAGTCAAGGAGCAAGCCCGAAAGAGTGATGCGGCTGCCTCGAAGGCGGCCGAAGAGCTGAAAGCCGAAAAGGCTGCTCATTGCCGAAGCAGGGAGGAGGTGGCCGGAATGGCCGTGAAGCTGAAGGATGCTACCGACCGCTATGAGGTTCTTGAAGGAGAACGCCGATCGGGGCAAGAGGACCTGAAGAAGGCCACCGCCGAAGCCAAGGATGCCCGCTCTGCGATGAGGGCTATGAAGGAGGAGCTGCGTCAGGTCGGAGACATTGCGGCTGGAAAGCCCTTTCTGCTGCGTAGGAGATTTACGGATCCGAAGTATGCTCAATTGGGCCAGTTGTGGGTTGCAGAGGATGCTTATCTGGATTTGGCGGCGAGTGCGGCGGACGCAATTGTGCACTTCCGCAGCCAAAAGGATCACGAGATGGAAGAGCTTTGTTGGTCTCAATTCCATAGTCTGGAGCGTCCACTTCCATTAACCGATCGGTTGGCTGAGTGGGCTGAGCTGAATAGATTGTCCGGTCTTGCCATGAAGGATGTGGTGGCTCATCTGTGGCCGGAAAGGCCCAAGCCGAAGAGTTATTTTGGCTTATTGCAGCAATTCCTTGGTGCGGTGCCGCATATCAAGGCGATGAAGCGGTCGACATGCATATAGGGTGCACGGATGGCTCTTGCCCGTGTCAAAACATACTGGGCAGAGAAGGATGCCACCGATGTTGCATCCCGGGGTTCGGACAGAAGCCGATTACCCGCCGAGCACTATTTTGAGGAAGTCCTGCAGGGCGCTCGTTTAATAGAGTCGCAGTGCTCGAAAAATGTTATGTTCAAATGACATGTATGATTTGTAAAACCATAGTTATAATGTAACGGCTTTTTATACTTGTGAGTTCAAGTATTGCAATATCTCCTGTGCGGCCGTAATGTATATGAATATATAACCTGAAAGATGGCAGTCTTCGGCTTCAGCCCCCATGCACATGGTGCGGGGGTGTTTGCAAAAAGCGCATTTTCACACTTAATTCAATGTCTTGGTCCTTTGAAGGAGGTGATAGCGTAGCAAACTAGGCAACCGGACTATAATGATTTATCACTTTCACTTAGCCATAGGAGTTCGATGGTGGGGCTACTATATAGCCCCTAGGGGCACCGCGCTCTCCGAACTCGGGGCGCGTGTGTGCCTGACCGGGAAACGGTCCTTCATCAAAGCGGAGGAATTCTAAACATTCCGGTAGTCGTTCGAGTGGTTGACCAGTCTCTCGCTATATCATGACATCGGTTTTGGCTTTCATCGAGGTGCTCGCCCGGCCAAACCGGGGCACAATCACAGTAGTTCTCCTGGTGCCGCGTTAGCCGATAGAGCGGAACGTAAGGCAGCAAAACACAGGAGCTGGGCAAACCCAACATTTGACCAAAGACATGATTCAGAGCTGATGCATATAAGGCCTAACTCGAGACGCCGAACACTCCCTGTGGTATTCGGTCTTTATGATAACGGGCAGAACCATGCCCTAAGCCCCTAGTGTCCAGGTACGCGCGAAAACTTCTGGCGCGGCCGATGCCAAAATGCCAGCCTCCTCCTCGGTTATGGTAAGAAACCGGGGGATGTGTATCAACGAAAGACAGTAAAAAGGTTTACTCAGGGTCTTAATCTAAAAAGAATCCTTGTAACGGGTCCCTGCTGCACGTCTGCGCCTGTGTCTCCGTTGTGCAGTATCCTAGACGGGTGTAGCACGTTGTTCATCCGTAAAAAGAGAGGAACTTAGTTTGGAAAAAAATATCGTGCGAAAAATGTATTTAAGACAGAGTATGATTTAAAAGATGAATAAAATTGAGCTTTATTGGCTCTCATTGTTCATGCGTGCAGCCCCTTGTAAAGGTGTATGCGGCTAGGAAGCCCCTTATTTATTTATGCCGGACTCGCCTAACCATGTCCGTGGTCTGAATGACCTATTTTTAGGGGCTTTGATCAGCAAGGCCGGATTAGTGTGTGGCTGTCTAGGCAGTCTCACGTTCTTCCATGGTCGAGGAACACTCGAAGTTACCTTTTAATGAGATGATGCCGCATGGACCGGGCTTTTTAAGTCTAAGAGACGCGTAATGCGGTATTGCGTTAAAGCGGGCGAAGGTTTCGCGTCCCAATAGTCCTTGATGGCTACTTTGAAATGGGGCGATATGGAAGATTAGCTTTTCGCGATGGAAGTTGTCGGATGAACCGAACACAACTTCTAGTAGTAAGGAGCCCGTACAATTGGCATAAGGGCCTGGCGTTACTCCTTTAAAGGAAGTGCTGCTATGGCGAATTTTGGTAGGGTCTATCCCCATTCTCATGGATGGTGTCCCGGTATAGCAGGTTTATATCATCGCCGCCATCCATTAGGACTTGTGTAAATTGTAGTCCGTCGATTATAGGATCCAATATCAAAGCGGTCCCTCCTGCGTTTCGAATACTTCTGGAGTAATCCTGATGGTCGAAAGTAATTGGTTTTGACCTCCAATTTCAGGACTCCGCTGGGGTGGACCGTGCGGCGCGTGCTTTAGTAGGTGCCGCACTATTTTTCCTTGTCATCACTTGAAGTGAGTTCACTGTTTTGACTTCTTGTGGGAAGGTCTTCTGTTTTCCGGTGCTCTGCTTGTAGGGTTCGTCATCGTCTTTGCTTGGTGTGTCGAGCCCCTTGTGTTCGGCGTTAGGTCGGCCGGACTGCTTGAAGACCCAACAATCTCTGTGGGTATGGTTTGCAGGCTTCCCGGGGGTACTGTGGATTTGACATATCCTGTCCAAGATTTTGTTTAGGTTGGATAGCTCGTCACTGTTGTCCTTAAGAGGCAGTGTTTTGTTATTCGGCCGAGAGCTTTTGAACCCAGCGTTGACCGCCGTGCTCTTTGGGCCATTTTCCTTAGTCCGGTTGATATTTTCTGCGTCGTGGTTTCCCATTTCCATCCCTGACCTCGGATGTACTCGAGTCGCTAGTGCTGCATCCTGCCAGCCAGCTATCTTCCCCCGCACAAAAGCGGGTCATGAGGCTTGTTAGCGCGGCCATTGTTCTTGGCTTTTCCTGGCCAAGGTGTCTAGCGAGCCATTCGTCTCGGACGTTATGTTTAAAGGCTGCTAAGGCTTCGGCATCCGGACAGTCAACTATTTGGTTCTTTTTGGTGAGGAACCTATTCCAGAATTTGCGTGCTAACATTCTGGGCTGTTGAGTTATGTGACTTAAATCGTCTGCATCCGGAGGGCGGACATAAGTGCCCTGAAAATTTGCTCGAAACGCATCCTCGAGCTCTTCCCAACTTCCAATGGTATTTTCTGGGAGGCTTTTGAGCCAATGCCGAGCTGGCCCTCTGAGCTTGAGGGGTAGGTATTTTATGGCATGGAGATCATCTCCTCTATCCATATGTATGTGTAGGATATAATCCTCAATCCGCACTCGGTCATTGTTCCGTCATATGCCTCTATGTTTACGGGCTTGAATCCCTGGAAATTCATGATCCAAGACCTCATCGGTGAAACATAGGGGTGTCTTGGCGCCCAGTATTTAGGTGTACCGTTATTTTCAAACACTCGACGTGTTGTGTTGCTCCCTGGAGCCTTCTTTCTTGGCCCATAGATGGATCTGGCCGGGCCATCCTTTTTGCGAGGATCCTTATGTGGATCGTGTGCCGGCTTGTGTGCGGCGCCTCTTGCCGCTCTTAGCCTGTCATCTGGTCGTCTCTCCGACCAGGCGGCCTCTTTGTTTTTTGACTGTGGGGGCTCTACGGCCTCCTCGTCAAATTCGGGCAACAGCCTGCGCTTCGGGTAGCTCTTTGCTTAGTGACTATCGCCATATTTATCTGCGGTCTTGAGTACTTTGCTCCATCTCATTCTGAGTACGTCTTCCATTGTTTTGAGCTTCCGCTTCTGCTTCTTCAAACTTCTTGCAGTGGCGACGAGCCTTTTGTGGAGGTTCGTATGCTCCGATGATGTGTCCGGCGTGAGATCATCTGGACTGTTGTTTTCGCCGGGGTGGGTTTCTCGTCCAATTCACCCTGTTCGGACGGTTGCTTGGTGGCATGTTCTTCGTCCACTGGTTCGCCCTGCTCTACGGCTGGGTCTGTGTGGGTGCTGTTGTTATCGAGGCGGGACTTCGGGCGGCGCTTGCGTCGCTGTTTTGGCTGTTTTTGGGGGGAATTATCCTTCGCCGCGTCCCGTTGTTCCTCGTTATCGCTTCCTTTTGGTGTATCCACCATGTATACATCGTGAGTTGAGGTAGTTTTCCAGTGCCCAGTAGGCGATGGTTCTTGATCGTCTCCGGCATCGTCGTCCATACCGTCGATGTCTTCGGAGTCAAAGTCTAGCATGTCGGTTAGGTCGTCGACAGTGGCTACAGAGTGGGTGGTGGGTGGGCTTTGAATTTCTTCGTCGTCCGCATCGCAACCGTCCTGAACGTGATCCGGCCAGGGCTCTCCTGGTAACGAGAGATACTTTAGTGAATTCAGGATGTCGCCAAAAGGCGAGTGCTAAAAGATGTCCACAGCGGTGAACTCCATGATCGGCGCCCAATCGGATTCGATTGGTAGGTGCGCGGGGGGTTCGGGGTCCGGCGAGGAGTCTGACACCTCGGAGTCACGAGCTTCACAAGGGACAGGGTCGGTATTCAGCTCCATCACCGTAGAGGTAGCAGCCCCCGAGGCGGTGTCTAGCCACCCGTCCTTGATATGCGCAGTCGGCTCCAAATTAAGGGTCAGAGCGGACTCGTGTGCGGCCTCCAGGGCACTGTCCGGCAGCAGAGCTAAATCATGCCCATCGTGACAGTGCGGCGCGCTCGGCTGTGGCTCGAATCTGTCGAAGATCAAGTCTCCACGGATGTCGGCCGTGAAGTTCAAACTTCCAAATCTGACCTGATGGCCAGGGGTGTAACTTTCGATCTGCTCGAGATGGCCAAGCGAATTGGCCCGCGGTGCAAAGCCGCCGAATACGAAGATCTGTCCGGGGAGAAAAGTCTCACCCTGGACCGCGTTGTTGTTGATGATCGAAGGAGCCATCGGACCTATAGGTGACGACACAGGGGAACTCTCAATGAAAGCACCAATGTCGGTGTCAAAACCGGCGGATCTCGGGTAGGGGGTCCCGAACTATGCGTCTAGGCGGATGGTAACAGGAGACAAGGGACACGATGTTTTACCTGTGTTCGGGCCCTCTCGATGGAGGTAAAACCCTACTCCCGCTTGATTGATATTGATGATATGGGAAGTACAAGAGTGGATCTACCACGAGATCAAGGAGGCTAAACCCTAGAAGCTAGCCTATGGTATGATTGTTGTTCGTCCTATGGACTAAAACCCTCCGGTTTATATTGGCACCGGAGAGGGCTAGGTTTACACAGAGTCAGTTACAATGGTAGGAGATCTACATATCCGTATTGCCAAGCTTGCCTTTCACGCCAAGGAAAGTTCCATCCGGACACGGGACGAAGTCTGCAATCTTGAATCTTCATAGTCTTGGAGTCCGGCCAATGATGGTAGTTCGGCTATCCGGACACCCCCTAGTCCAGGACTCCCTCACCCATCAATTGATGTCAACATAAGGAGTAGGGATTGCCATGCAACGGATGCACTAGAGCTATAAATGAATGCTCAACAAAATAAAACTAGTGGGTGTGCATCCAACTTGCTTGCTCACAAAGACCTAGGGCATTTGAGGAAGCCCATCGTAGGAATATACAAGCCAAGATCTATAATGAAAAACTCCCACTAGTATGAAAAAGACAACTTATGAGACTCACTACATGAAAAACATGGTGCTACTTTGAAGCACAATATATTAGACTCACAACATGAAGAACAAGGTGCTACTTTGAAGCACAAGTGTGGAAAAAGAGATAGTAACATTGCACTTTTTATTATTTTTATTTTTTTTCTTTTTTTCTTTTTTCCTTTTGGGCCTTCCTTTTTTCTTTTGGCCTTTCTTCTTTTTTTTCTTTTTTTTCTTTGGGCAATGTTCTAATAATGATGATCATCACACTTTCATTGATTACAACATAGGAATTACAACTCGAAACTAGAACAAGATATGACTATATATGAATGCCTCCGGCGGAGTACCGGGAAGGTGCAATGAATCAAGAGCGACATGTATGAATAATAATGCATGGTGGCTTTGCCACAAATACGATGTTGTAACATCCCAAATTTTCAATTTGGAATGTTATACATAGATCATCATTGCATATAATATTTTGTTGCATTGTTGGCTCAATCCTAGAAATTCAAAGCAACTCAAGGACCCACGGAGAGAGTTGGGGATTTCGTTATTTTCATATTTGGGGTTTTTCTCAAATTTTCAAAATAGGATCATTGATTTTATTTATTTTATCTTCAATTATTTCTACTACCAAAAAATTCAGAGAGGGAATAAAATGACTTTCCCAAAATAAAGAAATAATGAAGATTTAATAAAAAATCAAATAAGATTTATTTTGGAGTTTTTCGCTTTTTATTTGAATTTAGGAAAAATGCGCGTTTTCTAAAATTGCATTTAGGCGCCAAATAAATGTTCGTCTAGTCCGGCTTGATTTTAGAAGCCGGGGAAAATTTATTTCGGGATTTTTGGAGTCCGTTTAGTATTTCTTTTTATTTTTCTACCGAGCCTAATTATTTAAAAAAAACGTGCACCGACTCCGGGTCGTACCCGAGCGGGACTCCTCTCGGGGGCGCTATATAAATAGCGCCGGGACCCCGCCGCCAGCCGCCCCAGCCGGCTCCCCCCGGCCCAAATCGCCCCGCCGCCGGCCCACCCCGCCGCCGAAAACCCTAACCCTAGCCCGATCCCCGCCGCCACCAGATCTCGCCACCGCCGCATTGCCAGCGCCGCCGCCGCCGCCCGGACCACGAACCCGGGTCTTCGCCGCCGCCGCCGCCGGGGTTCGCCGCCGCCTCGAACCGCGTGCCGCCGGTTTTCTTAAAACCGGGCGGTTTTTCATTACGGTTTTTTTCGGTTTTTTTCTAGATTCGTTTTTATTTTAGTTTTCGGTTTTTTCGGTTTAGGTTACTTAGCGGATGTTCGTCCGTTAGTTCGTTTTAACGAACGCTTTCGTCAGATTCGTTAAATTAACGAACGTTCGTTCGTTAATCCGTTCGTCGTTTTTCTTTTTCTCGGATTTTCCGCGGTTATTTTTTGATCGCGATTTCCGATCCGATTTTCGTTTTAGTATAACTTTTCACTCGTTTATCGGAATCAGGCGATTTAAGCGCTGGAGGTTCGCCTCAAACCCTCTTCCGAATAATCTACTTAAACAAGTTTTTGCTTCTGTAAAATTTGACTTAGATCCAGATTAGTAAAACGAAGCTGTTTTCTTTCGCCGTTTGACTTTCGTTGCTTTATTTGATTTGATTCTTTTTGCAAACCGGAGTTCTTAAGTTGAACCTTCTGGTTGGATCTTTTATTCGAGTTTTTACCTGTGCATTAGATGAGTACTTATTGTATGCTTGTTTGTTTGTCTGCGATAGAATACCCGGAGTGCGCCGCCTGTTACTTCGAGTCTCTCGGTTTCGCGGATCATCAGCAAGGCAAGTAACACTTGATCATACCTTTCTACTACCCAGTTTTTATGCATTAGATCTATCCTCAAACCGTGCATGATTAGGATCTAATTAAATTGTGGGATGGGAAGTAGATTGAGGTAGTACCTATTACCTGTTTTATTATCAAACCTTTGGGAGTTACTTCTACGTTTGCTTATTATGCCATGCTATGCTAGTAGACGTGGATTGGGTGAGTGAATATCCATGACAGATGTGAGATTGTTAAATTAATGGTTTATTTAAGGTGGCAACTTGAATACACATCTGGGTGGATTGAGGCACCTGTTTTCTAGCGAGACTTGCTCAGTATTTCTTCTGACCGCCACCCGTGCTCAAAGGGATCATGAGATTATTCAAACTAGAAACTTACGTGTGCAGCCACAAGCAATTATGGGCTCTGGCATAGTTGACTAAGTTGTGCGAACTCTTACGGGTAGACTAGCAGATGTAGGGGAATGTAGGTGTACCGGTCTACCCACATGTAAGGTGCTAGTGCTTCCGAAAGACTATGTCTCGGTCATCCGTTTCTCAAACATCATGTAGTGCGAGAAATCAAACGGAGGCGATCGAGTCTTGTGGGAAAAGTGCGCAAATCTCTTTAGAGTGTATAAACTAATCATGGTTAGCCGTGTCCCCGGTTATGGACATCTTGAGTATCTAGTACTTGATTATCATGTGAATCTCATCATGTTACTTTAATTAATACTGTTGGGATTTAATGAGTACTTTTTAATTGGGATTGAGAATGCTGTCAACCATTCTCAATGTTTAACAACCACCATGATAGTTAAATGAATTTATTCCTTTGCAGTAGGGAAAAATTGGCTTTATGCAAAAACAGTAACCATAGAGCTTTACCACCAGCCAAATATGCATGTAGTATAGCCTATCTCCATTGTTATTCTCTATGGGTTACATTGCCAGCATATTCCATGTGCTGACCCATTTTCGGGCTGCAACGTTTCATGTTGCAGACTTTTCAGACGACGAGTAAGGTGCTGTTAGGTCGTGGTTCTATACTCAGTGATGCCGTTGGAGTTGATGGACTCGCTTATCTTCCAAGCCTTCCGCTGTTATCGTATTAGATGGCCTTAAGCCATATTTATTTCAATAAGTTCTCTTTTGAGACATTCGATGTAATAAGTGTGTGATTGCTACTCTGTTATAAATCCTCCAAGTACTGTGTGGTGTCAGCATTACTGATCCAGGGACTACACTGAGCACAGAGATCAGACTATTTGAGGTCTGGTCGCTACAGATGTCAACTACATGATCATGCAATGGCAAAATGACAAAAGTAAAGTATGTCATGATGATGATGAACGGAACGGTGGAAAGTTGCATGGCAATATATCTTGGAATGGCTATGGAAATGCCATAATAGGTAGGTACGGTGGCTGTTTTGAGGAAGATATAAGGAGGTTTATGTGTGACAGAGCGTATCGTATCACAGGGTTTGGATGCACCGGCGAAGTTTGCACCAACTCTCAAGGTGAGAAAGGGCAATGCACGGTACCGAAGAGGCTAGCAAAGGCGGAAAGGTAAAAGTGCGTATAATCCATGGACTCAACATTAGTCAAAAGAACTCATATACTTATTGCAAAAATTTAGAAGTCATCAAAAATCAAGTACTATGCGCATGCTCCTAGGGGGATAGATTGGTAGGAAAAGACCATCGCACGTCCCCGACCGCCACTCATAAGGATGCACAAGGCAGGTACACTTCATGTTACAAATTTGTTACACAACTTTAACCATACATGCATGCTACGGGACTTGCTAACTTCAATACAAGCATTCTTTAAATTCATAATCCCCCAACTAGCATGACTTTAATATCACTACCTCCATATCTCAAAACAATTATCAAGTATCAAATTGATTTTAGCATCCAATTCACTTCCTATGATAGTTTTTATTATACACAACTTGGATGCCTACCATTCTAGGACCAATTTTATAACCATAGAAAATACCATGCTGTTCTAAAAGACTCTCAAAACATTATAAGTGAAGCATGAGAGACTAGTAATTTCTACAAAATTAAGTCACCACTGTGCTCTAAAGGATATAAGTGAAGCACTAGAGCAAAAACTATCAAGCTCAAAAGATATAAGTAAAGCACATAGAGTATTCTAGCAAATTCTAATCAAATAGGCTTCTCCCAAAAGGTGTGTACAGCAATGATGATTGTCATAAACTAAAAAGAAAATACTAATATATTACACGACGCTCCAAGCAAAACACATATCCTGTGGCGAATAAAAATATAGCTCCAAGTAAAGTTACCAATGAACGAAGACGAAAGAGGGGATGCCTTCCCGGGTCATCCCCAAGCTTAGGCTTTTGGCTATCCTTGAATATCTTGGGGTTCCTTGGGAATCCCCAAGCTTAGGCTCTTGCCACCCTTTATTCCATAGTCCATAAAAGATTTACCCAAAACTTGAAAACTTCACAACACAAAACTCAACAGGAAATCTTATAAGCTCCGTTAGTGAAAGAAAACAAAACCACCACATAAGGTACTGTAATGAACTTATTATTTATTTATTTTGGTGTTAAACCTACTGTATTCCAACTTCCCTATGGTTTATAAACTATTTTATTAGCCATAGATGCATCGAAATAAGCAAACAACACACGAAAAACAGAATCTGTCAAAAACAGAACAGTCTGTAGCAATCTGTAACTAACGCAAACTTCTGGAACTCTAAAAATCCTACAAAAATAGGAAGTCCTGGACAATTTGTTTATTGATCAGAAGAAAAAAGAATCAACGCAGAAGCACGTTCCTGTGATCTAACAACATTATATTCGTGCGTGCAAAGTTTCTGTTTTTCAGCAGAATCAAATCAACTATCATCATAGGTTATCCTATAGGTTCTACTTGGCACAAAAACTAATTAAAAGATAAAAACACATATAAACAGAGGGTAGATGCAAGATTTATTACTAAACATAAGCAAAAACAAAAAACGCACAGAAAATTGGGTTGCCTCCCAACTAGCGCTATCGTTTAACGCCCCTAGCTAGGCATAAAAGCAAAGATAGATCTAACGGGTGCCATCTTTGGCACTAAATTCATAAGTAGCCCGCATGATAGATTCATAAGGTAATTTGACTTTCTTTCTTGGAAAGTGCTCCATGCCTTTCTTTAATGGAAATTGGAATCTAATATTCCCTTCCTTCATATCAATAATTGCGCCAATCATTCTAAGGAAAGGTCTACCAAGAATAATAGGGCAAGAAAGATTGCAATCTATATCAAGAACGATAAAATCCGCGGGCACCAAATTTCTATTTGCAACAATGAGAACATCATTGATCCTTCTCATTGGCTTTTTAATGGTGGAATCCGCAAGGTGCAAATTTAAAGAGCAAACATCAAGATCACGGAAACCTAGAATATCACATAAAGTTTTCGGAATCGTGGAAACACTAGCACCCAAGTCACACAAAGCAAAACACTCATGATATTTAATTCTAATCTTTATAGTAGGTTCCCACTCATCATTAAGTTTTCTAGGTATAGAAACTTCCAAATTAAGTTTTTCATCATAAGATTGCATCAAGGCATCAATGATATGTTTGGTAAAAGCTTTATTTTGACTATAAGCGTGAGGAGAATTAACAACGGATTGCAACAAGGAAATACAACCTTCTAAAGAACAATTATCATAATCAAAATCCTTGAAATCCGAGATAGTGGGTTCAATGCTATTTAAAGTTGTGACCTCTCCAATCCTACTTTTACCAAATTTAGCATCAAGAGCTAAAAACTCCGAATTCTTGGGACGCCTTCTAGGTAAAGTTGACTCATCATCAGTCCCATAATTATCAAGATTCTTATTGCAAAACATAGATCTAATAGGAGACTCATCAATAACTTTAAGATCCTCATCATTATTTTCATGGAAACTAGAAGAACACGCTTTTATAAAGCTATCTTTCATAGCACGCAATCTAGCGGTTCTTTCCTTACACTCATCAATGGAAATCCTCATGGCTTTGAGGGACTCATTGATATCATGCTTAGGAGGAGAATATCTAAGTTTAAGATAATCAACATCAAGCGAAAGTCTATAAACGTTCCTAGCCAAATCATCAACTTTGAGCAATTTTTATTCAAGCAAAGCATTAAAATTCTTTTGAGAAATCATAAATTCTTTCACACTATTCTCAAAATCAGAGGGAATCTTATTAAAATTACCATAAGAATTATTGTAGGAATTTCCATAATTATTAGAGAAATTACTAGGGAACGGTCTAGCATTAAAGTTTCCTCTATAAGCATTGTTTCCAAAACTATTCCTACCAACAAAATTCACATCCGTAGATTCATTATTATTCTCAATCAAAGAAGACAAAGGCATATCATTGGGATCAAGAGGAGTATTTTTAGTAGCAAACAATTTCATAAGTTCATCCATCTTTCCACTCAAAACATTGATTTCTTCTATAGCATGCACTTTTTTACTAGACGATCTTTCGGTGTGCCATTGAGAATAATTAGCCATAATATTATCAAGAAGTTTTGTAGCATCTCCTAACGTGATTTCCATAAAACGTGCCTCCCGGCGGCCGAATCTAAGAGATTTCTAGAAGCAAAGTTCAAACCGGCATAAAATTTTTGTATGATCATCCATAAATTCAAACCATGAGTAGGGCAATTGCGAAGCATGAATTTCATTCTTTCCCAAGATTGGGAAACATGCTCATGATCAAATTGTTTAAAATTCATGATATCATTCCTAAGAGTAATAATCTTAGCGGGAGGAAAATACTTAGAGATAAAAGCATCTTTGCAGTTGTTCCAAGAATCAATACTATTTTTAGGCAAAGACGAAAACCAAACTTTAGCACGATCTCTAAGTGAAAATGGAAATAACTTCAATTTGACAATATCGTTATCCGTGTCTTTCTTCTTTTGCATATCACACAAATCAACAAAGTTGTTTAGATGAGTAGCGGCATCTTCACTAGGAAGGCCGGCGAATTGATCTTTCATAACTAGATTCAGCAAATCAGTATTGATTTCACAAGACTCAACATCATTAAGAGGAGCAATCGGAGTACTAAGGAAATCATTATTATTGGTATTCGAGAAATCACACAATTTTGTATTATCTTGCGCCATGCGAACAAGTAATCCAACACATAAGCAAATAGAGAAAGGCAAGCGAGAAGGGAGGAGAAGAAGATTGGGAAAGAGAGGGCGAATAAAACGGCAACGGTGAAGTAGGGGAGAGGAAAACGAGAGGCAAATGGCAAATAATGTAAATGCGAGGGAGATGGGTTTGTGATTGGTACTTGGTATGTTTTGACTTGAGCGAAGACCTCCCCGGCAACGGCGCCAGAAATCCTTCTTGCTACGTCTTGAGCTTGCGTTGGTTTTCCTCGAAGAGGAGAGGGTGATGCAGCAATAGTAGCGTAAGTATTTCCTTAGTTTTTGAGAACCAAGGTATCAATCCAAGAGGAGGCTCCTCAAAGTCCCACGCACCTACACAATGTTCATGGGTAGGGGTCCCGAACTGCGTCTAAGGCTAATGGTAACAGGAGGCGGGGACACAATGTTTACCTGTGTTCGGCCCTCTCTATGGAGGTAATACCCTACTTCCTGTTTGATTGATCTTGATGATATGAGTATTACAAGAGTTGATCTACCACGAGATCGTAGAGGCTAAACCCTAGAAGCTAGCCTATGATTATGATTGTTGTTGTCCTAGGACTAAACCCTCCGGTTTATATAGACACTGGAGGGGGCTAGGGTTACACAGAGTCGGTTACAGAGAAGGAAATCTACGTATCCGAATTGCCAAGCTTGCCGTCCACGCAAAGGAGAGTCCCACCCGGACACGGGATGAAGTCTTCAATCTTGTATCTTCATAGTCCGACAGTCTGACATAGGTACATAGTCCGGCTGTCCAAGGACCCCCTAATCCAGGACTCCCTCAAGGGGCATGGCACCCCAAAGTGGGAGAGGTTTTGACAAGTTAGGGTTAGACAAACAAGTCTATAGCTCTTGAGATAGAGCACCCTTGTAATCGTGATCATGAGCATCAATATCAATCAAGCAGGATGTAGGTTTTTACCTCCACCGTGAGGGGCCGAACTTGGGTAAAAAACCTCGCGTCTCTCATCCCACTCAACCCCTCTCAAGCTACCACATAGATGTGTTGGCCTCACGATTAAGTACTCACACTAAGGACATCTTCCGTGACAAGTCAACGACAGACTCCGAAAAATCCGCAAAAATATTTTCTGTCAGATTTGGAATATTAGAAAAACTAGGAGGAAACAACTAGGAAGGCAACCGAGGTGTCCATGATACACCCGGGTGTGCCTGCCCTTGGTGGGTTATGGGGCCCTCGGGCACCTTCCCAAATCCGTTTTCCTTCCATATGCTTGTTTCCCAAGATAAAAAAATCTTTATATACACCCTCGAACGATTTGACCACCGCATCACAGAAAAATCCTCTGTTCTTGTTTCATATTGTTTTCCTGACAGATCTAGATCGCCATGGATCCACAGGGATCCTCCAAGGACAAGTTCTTCTAGAAGGCCATCAACTGTACTTGTCGGAGGTGATGAAGCACCCTCAATCCATTGAGATTCATGAGGTGGTGCTCCACATCTGGGGTGTTCAGTGGCCCAAGAGTACGGGGATCATAGAGGCCAGGATCGAGGCGGTGGAACAAGACATCTTCAAGTGCCAAGGGATGGTGGAGCGTGGACTCAGCGCCAATTATTCCATGATCACGAAATTCACCCGTGATCACATGGCGGATGGCCGATCCATGAAGGACATCGTCTTCACCTTCAATGAGCAAATTAATTTTTTGCAAAGCCAAATCTATGATCTTCAAAACCAAGTTTTCGAGTGTGAAGCAAGATTTAAAGGTATTAGTTTAGCTGCCAGTTGTAGGAATCGAGAGACTCGTGCATCCTCTTTTCATGGTGAGCCCCTATGTTGGGGTCAAAACCGGCGGATCTCGGGTAGGGGGTCCCGAACTGTGCGTCTAAGGCTAATGGTAGCAGGAGGCGGGGGACATAATGTTTACCCAGGTTCGGGCCCTCTTGATGGAGGTAATACCCTACTTCCTGCTTGATTGATCTTGATGATATGAGTATTACAAGAGTTGATCTACCACGAGATCGAAGAGGCTAAACCCTAGAAGCTAGCCTATGATTATGATTGTTGTTGTCCTATGGACTAAACCCTCCGGTTTATATAGACACTGGAGGGGGCTAGGGTTACAAAGAGTCGGTTATAGACAAGGAAATCTACATATCCGAATTGCCAAGCCTGCCTTCCACGCAAAGAAGAGTCCCACCCGGACACGGGACGAAGTCTTCGATCTTGTATCTTCATAGTCCAACAATCCGGCACAAGTACATTGTCCGGCTGTCCGAGGACCCCCTAATCCAGGACTCCCTCAGTAGCCCCTGAACCAGGCTTCAATGACGATGAGTCCGGCGCGTAGATTGTCTTCGGTATTGCAAGGCGGGTTCCTTCTCCCTATACTCCATAGAAGATTTTGAACACAAGGATCATGTCCGGCTCTGCAAAACAAATTCCACATACCACCGTAGAGAGCACAATATTCCAAAAATCTAATCTGCTGACAACTTTTCGTAGCATGACATCACGCCGCGGCCCGGTCATTACACGCACTGTTTTTTCCCTGCCTGCTACCGCACGTATTGCGAGGTGGTTTTATTGGCACGTCTTATCGAAGCAGAGATCTTGTTCCCCTTATCACGGGATTCTCATCAATACGGGTGTGGGTAACCCAACCGTGCTTGTTAGTATGACTCCTCGATTCTAGGCAAGTTCCAAACGGCCACACGGAGGACGCTTGATATTCACCCTCTTTATAAAGGGGCCAAGACCTCTCTTTTCTTTCCAGGCTCGATCCTCCCCTTCCCCTACCTTGAGTTCAACACCCAAGGTTCAGGCTAAGCGCTTCGGACCTTCAGCCATGTCCGGATCCAACCTTCATGGTCGGTGGATGGCCTCTTCTGTCACAGAGGAGGACATCAAGAAGCTTAGGGAGGCTAGGTATCTGACCGCCGATATCCCCCACAGGCTACCTGCTCAAGGGCAGGTTATCCCCACTCCCGAACCCAACGAGAGTGTTGTATTTGTTTCCCACTTCCTCCGAGGGCAAGGCTTTAGTCTTGATCCCTTCGTGAGAGGGCTCATGTTCTATTACGGGCTAGATTTCCATGATCTAGCTCCAGATTCCATCCTTCACATCTCGTCGTTTATCGTTGTGTCCGAGGCCTTCCTCCACATTACCCACACTTCGGCTTATGGCTCAAGACCTAACCGAAGATGATCAACAGGCGACACGCGGAGTGTGGAGGCGCTATAATAAGCAAAGGTGTCGACGCCCTCTAGCCAAAGGGTTCCCTCCCGGAGGTGTCGGACTTATGGCAATGGGAGTGGTTTTACATCACAACACCCCGAGGCACGCCCCAGCCTTTCGCCCAGGCCCTCCGCCCCAACTGGAGTCATGGGTCAACAAAGGGCTGGACTGGGAGCCAGTTAATTACGTGCTGACATTGCAAAGCCGCATCCGAGATCTCCTCAAGAGGGATGTGAGGTCGTCAAAGTAATACAAGTAATGCTAATTCGTCGGTGAGGGAGTCCTGGATTAGGGTGTCCTCAGACAGCCGGACTATATACTCTGGCCGGACTGTTGGACTATGAAGATACAAGATTGAAGACTTCATCCCGTGTCTGGGTGGGACTCTCCTTTGCGTGGAAGGCAAGCTTGGCAATTCGGATATGTAGATCTCCTCCTCTGTAAACCGACTCTGTGTAATCCTAGCCCCCTTTGGTGTCTAAAAAAACTGGAGGGTTTAGCCCGTAGGACAACAACAATCATAATCATAGGCTAGTGATAACCCACAAGTATAGGGGATCGCAACAGCTTTCGAGGGTAGAGTATTCAACCCAAATTTATTGATTCGACACAAGAGGAGCCAAAGAATATTCTTGAGTATTAGCAGTTGAGTTGTCAATTCAACCACACCTGGATAACATAGTATCTGCAGCAAAGTGTTTAGTAGCAAAAGTGGTACGATAATAAAGGTAACAGTAGCAAAAGTAAAGATAAATGTTTTTGGGTTTTTTAGTAGTTGTAACAGTAGCAACTGAAAAGTAAATAAGCGAAAACAATATGTGAAAAGCTCGTACGCAATGGATCAGTGATGGATAATTATGCCAGATGCGATTCCTCATGCAATAGCTATAACACAGGGTGAGATAGAACTAGCTCCAATTCATCAATGTAATGTAGGCATGTATTCCGTAAATAGTCATACGTGCTTATGGAAAAGAACATGCATGACATCTTTTGTCCTAACCTCCCGTGGAAGCGGGGTCCTAGCGGAAACTAAGGGATATTAAGGCCTCCTTTTAATAGAGAACCGGAACAAAGCATTAGCACATAGTGAATACATGAACTCCTCAAACTACGGTCATCACCGAGAAGTATCCCGATTATTGTCATTCGGGGTTGTCGGATCATAACACATAATAGGTGACTATAGACTTGCAAGATAGGATCAAGAACACACATATATTCATGAAAACATAATAGGTTCAGATCTGAAATCATGGCAGTTGGGCCCTAGTGACAAGCATTAAGCATAGCAAAGTCATAGCAACATCAATCTTAGAACATAGTGGATACTAGGGATCAAACCCTAACAAAACTAACTTGATTACATGGTAAATCTCATCCAACCCATCACCGTCCAGCAAGCCTACGATGGAATTACTCATGCACGGCGGTGAGCATCCTGAAATTGGTGATGGAGGATGGTTGATGATGACGACGACGATGAATCCCCCTCTCCGGAGCCCCGAACAGACTCCAGATCAGCCCTCCCGAGAGAGATTAGGGCTTGGCGGCGGCTCCGTGTCGTAAAACGCGATGAAACTTTCTCTCTGATTTTTTTCTCCCCGAACGTGAATATATGGAGTTGGAGTTGAGGTCGGTGGAGGTCCAGGGGGCCCACAAGATAGGAGGCCGCGCCCTAGGGGGGGCGCCCCCCTATCTCGTGGACAGGCTATGGGGCCCCTGGCATTAATTCTTGCGCCAAAAATTCTTATTAATTCCAAAAAGTGCCTCCGTGGATTTCTAGGACATTCCGAGAACTTTTCTTTTCTACACATAAAACAACATCATGGCAGTTTTGCTGAAAACAACGTCAGTTCGGGTTAGTTTCATTCAAATCATGCAAGTTGGAGTGCAAAACAAGGGCAAAAGTGTTTGGAAAAGAAGATACGTTGGAGACGTATCAACTCCCCCAAGCTTAAACCTTTGCTTGTTCTCAAGCAATTCAGTTGATAAACTGAAAGTGATAAAGAAAAACTTTTACAAATTCTGTTTGCTCTTGTTGTTGTAAACATGAAAAGCCAGCATTCAAGTTTCAGCAAATATTATGAACTAACCATACTCACAATAACACATAGGTCTCAAAATTACTCATATAAATAGCATAATCAGCTAACGAGCCATAATAATAAAACTCGGATGACAACACTTTCTCAAAGTAATCATAACATGATATAACAAAATGGTATCTCGCTAGCCCTTTCTGAGACCGCAAAACATAAATGCAGAGCACCTTTAAAGATCAAGGACTGACTAAACATTGTAATTCATGGTAAAAGATATCCAGTCAAGTCATACCCAATATAAACCAATAGTAATGAATGCAAATGACAGTGTACTCTCCAGCGGGTGCTTTTAATAAGAAGGGTGATGAGTCAACATAAAAGTAAATAGATAGGCCCTTCGCAGAGGGAACCAGGGATTTGTAGAGGTGCCAGAGCTCGATTTTAAAATAGTGATTGAATAACATTTTGAGAAGCATGCTTTTGCTATCAACGCAACAACTATGAGATGGATGTATCTTCCATACTACATGCATTATAGGCAGTTCCCAAACAGAATGGTAAAGGTTTATACTCCCCCAACTACCAACAAGCATCAATCCATGGCTTGCTCGAAACAACAAGTGCCTCCAACATACAATAGCCGTGGGGGAGTTTTCTTTAATTATTTTGATTTGCTTTGATCTTTTTGGATCATGGGACTGGGAATCCCGGTTACCGGCCCTTTCTTGTGAATGAGGAGCGGAGTCCACTCCTCGTGAGAATAACCCACCTAGCATGGAAGATATAGGCAGCCCTAGTTGTAACATGACCTGCCCGAGCATACAAAACAGAATTTCATTTGAAGGTTTGGGGTTTGGCACATACAAATTTACTTGGAACGACAGGTAGATACTGCATATAGGAAGGTATAGTGGACTCATATGGAACAACTTTGGGGTTTAAGGAGTTTGGATGCACAAGCAGATTCCCGCTTAGTGCAGTGAAGGCTAGCAAAAGACCGAAGCGACCAATCGAGAGAGCGACAACAATCGTAAACATGCATTAAAATTAATTCACACCGAGTACAAGCATGAGTAGGATATAATCCACCATGAACATAAATATCGTGAAGGCTATGTTGATTTGATTCAACTACATGCGTGAACATGTGCCAAGTTGAGTCACTCAATTCATTCAAAGGAGTATACCATCCCATCATATCACATCATCATCACTCTAATAGCATGTTGGCACGAAAGATAAACCATTATAACTCATAGCTAATCAAGCATGGCACAAGTAACTATGATCTCTAAATGTCATTGCAAATATGTTTACTTCATAATAGCTGACTCAGGAACGATGAACTCATCATATTTACAAAAACAAGAGAGGTCAAGTTCATACCAGCTTTTCTCATCCCAATAAGTCCATCATATATCGTCATTATTGCCTTTCACTCGCACGACCGAACGATGTGTAAAATAATAAGAGTGTACGTGCATTGGACTAAGCTGGAATCTGCAAGCATTCAAATCAAGAGAGAAGACAAGTAAGATGGGCTCTAAATTAAATAAACAATCATGCATATAAGAGCCACTAAGCATTTTCAATATGGTCTTCTCGACCCCCAAAAAAAGAAAATAAAATAAAACTATTTACACGAGAAAGCTCCCAACAAGTAAAAGAAGAACAAAAAATCTTTTTGGGTTTTCATTTTAATTCCTACAACAAGCAAGGAAATTAAACTAACTAATTTTTTTGGTTTTTCTTAAAGTTTATCAAACACACAAGAAGAAAACTAGAAAAAAGAAATTTAAACTAGCATGGATAATACAATGAAAGAGTATGAGCACCGACGACTAGTGTGTGTGAATATAAAGTCGGTGAGAAGTACGTACTCCCCCAAGCTTAGGCTTTTGGCCTAAGTTGGTTTAATACCAATGACCGCCTGACTGATATCCATAAGTGAAACTGGGGTAGTACTGAGATGCGGAGGTGACCGCCTCCTGAGCAGCAGCGTGTTGGCGAGCTGCCTCCATTCCCCTCTCATATTCAGTTGCTTCTTCCCTGGTGACAATATATCTTCCTTTTGCCTGATAATCAAAAAGGTAGGGAGCAGGAAGAGTAACAGGACGACGCTAAGTCATGTCATAGATTAGTCGATAATGGAGGAATTGTTCATTCCTCTCAAGAAAATGATGATCAAACATAGCTTCTTTATCCAAATAAACAGGAGGTACAATCATATCCCCCTCTCGTGGAGCTATATTAAGAAAATTAGCCACACGGGTTGCATAAATTCCTCCAAAGAAATCTCCCCTTCTACTATTATTCTGCAACCTACATGCAACTATTGCCCCCAAGTTATAACCTTTATAACCTGACACAGCACTCTTGATGACACAAAGATCAGGAGCACACATGTGACATACTTCGTCCTTACCGTTAATGCGTCTACCAATAAAGAGAGCAAAATAATGTATAGCAGGAAAATGAATGCTCCCTATGGTAGCTTGTGCTATGTCCCTAGATTCTCCCACGGTAATACTAGCAAGAAAATCTCTAAATTCATATTTTGCGAGGATCATTGTGTCAGTGTACTAAGGTAGGGGTACCTCAGTACCCCAACTTGTGCACGGGCAGTCGCAGCTCCCCCGCGGCAAGGTTTACCACGTGCTCGCCGGATACCTTCCTGCTCCATGTTAAGCCATTCAAGAACAAAGTGTACAAGACAGAAGATCAAGACCCCGGCAAGCAGGGCTTGCCGGGAAGGCCATTCCAGGCTCAAGATTACATCACTCACGCAAGGCCCCGGCGAGAGGAGCCCGTCGGGAAGACTAGAAGATTACGTCATAGAAGACACGCCTCGGCGCTGCATGCGTCTCGGCGAGGGCCCGGGAGCGGCAGTTACAGAGCCCGCAAGCTCCCTGCCCGCAAGACCAAGACCCGCAAGGCGCTTGCGGGAGAATCAAGCAGTGTGCTGCGCCCAGCTCATCGCCCACGCGTCGCCTGGGCCTTTCGAGGGCTGCGTGGCGGATGGTCAGTGCAGCTGGGGACACGGTGGCATTTCACGGTGGTGGATCCATCGCCGCGGCGACGGAGACACACAGGCGGGAGCTTTTGGGGTCGACGGTGACGGCATTAAATGCCCTTGTCCCCTCTCACAAAAGTAGGTAGAAACCACTGCTCATGCAATCGTAGCTTCACTGTTCGCGACTGCTCCAACTACCACCTCTTTTACCTTTTTACCCCTTTCCCCTACGTTGACACCTGTCGGTGACCCCTTTGCACTATAAAAGGAGGCCCATGCACAACGTAGAGGGGGTTGGGGGGGTTCGGAGATTCGGCCAGTTCGACTCATTCGACGCCACAACACCACCATACGCTCATTCCCTTGAGCAAGATCAAATACAAACACAAGCAGCAGTAGGGGTTTTATCTCTCCGGAGAGCTCCGAAGCTGGGTAAAAAGGACCCGCGCCCGCGCGCTCGCCTCGATCTGCTCTCTGTGCCTCCTCCGCCCTCGTACCGCACTCACGAAGGGGCTCCCGGGCCCCATAGGTGCCGCGGCGGGCAGGGACTCCCCCGGCATCTTTGGCGCGCCAGGTAGGGGGCGTCGAGGTTGTGCGGACCTGATCTGGCGTCTGCATGGGCGCGTTCGTCATCAACCTCTCCAATTTCATCACTAACTTCGCCAACAACTACGCCATGGCCCCGAAGAAGAAACCTTCGGAGATTGGAGGCCCGTCTGCGTCTCTTCCGCCACCACCGGAGCCAACGGTGGGCGGCGGAGACGCCGACGGAAGGGTGGTCGCCGCCAAGACACTCGCGCGCCACGGATCAAGGACGGACGGGTGACCGCGCTTGCCTCCGCGACCCGCGGCCATCTCAACAAGACGACGACCCAGCAGCGCCATACCACGGAGGTGGTATCCGCCGCTGGGCAAGGGCAAGCCGCAGCTCGCGGGATGTTCCGCCAACGCCCGGACACGGCAAAGCGGCGGCGCCGGGAGGACCTCGCCTTCTAACACCGTTAGGAGTCCGAGCCTACCCGCGCCTCGCACCGCCGCTCCCGCTCCCCTCCACTCCGCAGAAGCGCTTATAAGGGCGCAATCGCTCTCGATTTCTCCGGCGGCGACAAGGCCAAGACCGGAGGGTTACCATCAAGAGCCTGGTCGCCGCCAACAACGACCCTTCACAGCAGCCGGCGACCTCGCGGCGCAAGCCGAGAAGACGGCGGCCAACGGCGACAAGGCGCCGGGTGCAACATCGATGCACTCCCGCCGCGAAGCAAAAGACGCCGCCCAGCTGAACAACGCCGACGACGGCTCCACGGCGTCGCCGGACCCGCTGGCTCGTCGGGATCAACGCCAGTCCTCGACGATCGGCGATAAGAAGACGCGGACCACGATCGAAGCCGCCGCCCGGAAACTCGGCGACAGTCGACAGAGAGCTGGAACGCTGTCGACGCAGCGTACGCCCGTGAACCGGTGACTTGCCGTATGTGGCAGGCTGCCCCGCGTTCACCCGCGAGCTGCGGCGCGTCCATTGGCCCAGCATGAAGAACTTCAAGCCCGACGTACCGGAGAAGTACGACGGCAAGACGCACCCCTCGGAGTTCTCGGCGTCTACACCATCGCGTGCAAAGCTGCCGAGGGCGCGACGACAAGATTCGGCGAACTATTTCGCTTCGTGCTTAAGCCGAACGCTCGTTCTTGGCTTATGCACTTGCCGGAAGGCTCCATTTCTTCCTGGGCCAACCTTTGCCATCAGTTTGTTGGCGCCTTCACCGGGCGGCCACAAACCCCACGGCCAGAGAGTGATTCCACATTTTGGCCCGTATGAAGGAGAATCCTCGCGCAAGTATATCCAACGCTTCACCGTGTGCGGACAACATCCTCGATGTCCACCCCGCCGCGGTTATCAGCGTGTTCCACCGAAACGTCGCGAATCGCCGCATGCGTGAAGAAATGGCGATGACCAAGATTCGGGATGTCGGTGAGCTCTATGCTCGCCGACAAGTGTGCGCAGAGGAGGAGGAGACTCCGGGAGGATGTTGGCGCAGGAGAAAGCGATAAGCGACGATAACGCCCGGCAAACAAGAGCCGGGCGGAACAACCAAGGAAGAGCAAGAAAGAGGTGCTTGCCGCCGAGAAGCCCGGCAAGGAGGCTCCCGCCAAGCAAACACAGGTTGCTTCTCCGCAAGGAACTGCCTCAGAAGCGGCAGCCGACAAGCGTGGCGGCTCGGCAAGCAATCTCGCAAAATCCACCGCACTAAGGGCCACGATCTCACTAATCGCAAGCGCCGAGTACCTCGCCGAGCAGCGTAAAGCTGAGTACGAGAGGCGCGACAAGGAGAAGGCCCAAGGTGGCGGAGGAGAATCGAGCAAGAAGCGGCCGTTCAATGGCCGGGGAGGACGTCGCGACAAGGCCAAACAGCGGCAAGGTGATCGACCTCCCCGGGGCCGCGACAAGGATGACGAAGACGACGATGAAGACATGGAAGATGAGGATGATAGTGAGCAGGAGTTCCAGAAGGCCACGGAAGTCCTGTGAAGAAGACGAGGGCCGATTTCGGCGAGTGCTCTGGTGCCTGCTCCGGCAAGCGCACCTCTCCGGAGTGCCGCGCTGCCGTCGAGGACGCGCCATCGAGCTCCACCGGCAAGCGAAGCCCGGCAAGGGCAACTCTGGTGCCCAGCCCGGCAAGCATAGCTCTGGTGCTACTCCGGCAAGCGCACCTCTCCGGAGTGCTGCGCCGCCGTCGAGAACGTGCCATCGAGCTCCACCTGCCAGTAGGGCAAAGAAAGCAGCAAGAACAGCTCGGCGCTGCTCCGCAAGCGCATTCTCCGTGCCGCCGTCGAGGACGCGCCATCGAGCTCGCCACCCGATTTCAAACTTTTGGGTTGTATTCCTGAAATTTCGCACCTTGTATGGAGAACTCAGGCGCATGGGGGTCGAGTCGTGGCTAAGTTAAGCGCTCGATCCGCTTCAAGTTCGCTCAAACGATGAAGGCGCTACCGCAACTAGCCCGACAAGTTCTTCTGCCGGAGGCAACACCGCCGGCGGGCTGCTGATGTTCCGCGACTCAGCAGTGTGTTTGCGCCGCAGGTTCCCCGAAAGCGTGAGGGTGAAAACATACGAGGGGGAAATCAAGGGAGAAGCGCGGCCTTGCCGGATCACAGAAGAGTAGAAAAGCTAAGTCATCCGAGCTTTTGTGCAAAGCACTACTTGGTTCCATGCGCTTTACGCTATGTTCCTCGTGCTTTCGTTCTTTGTGCACGATGCTCGGCGCGGAGGAACCTACCGCTGGTAGCCGCATCCTTATCTTGCTTCCGAGCACACTCAACGATTTAAGCGGGCTGCGCTAAGTGCGCGCCCTTGTTTCGCTTTTCGAGTCCGCCAAGAACTTAAGTGCGTTGCGACTAGTCACAGTAAGGTTGCTTGCCGTAGGACCTTGGCCAGCGAGCTGCTTCGAGTTCAAGATCTCAAAGACTCGCGACAAGGGCCACTTTGCCGGCAAGTTTCCCTGGAAGCGTAGGGTAAAAGCGCACAAAGGATGCAAAGTAGAGGGTGTAGCGTAGCAAGCCCTGCCGTAAGATGCCCTTCGTATGAAAAACTTGTGCGCCGAGGAGCTGTGTCGTGGCCCGCTAAGCCCTTGGTTTGTTTCCGAGTCCGCTCAACAAACGCAAGCGCTGCTGAATCGCCCGCAAGGTTGCTTGTCGGAGCAACACCGCCAGCGGGCTGCTGATGTTCCGCACTCAGCAAGCGTGTTCGCGCCGGCAAGCTTCCCGAGAGCGTAGAGTGTAAACATACGAAGGGCAAGGCACGGCATCGTGTTACAAGTTACACAGAAAAGATTCGCATACATATACATGTAAATAATGAAACCGTTGCAGACATATCTCAGTTGTTTTCATGACTGGAATTACAGCGATAAGGTGAAAACTAGAGGAGCACGCCAGCACCTGGATTTTGGTGAAGCCAGAGTCGCCGGGGGCTGCGGATGCCAAGATTCCTCCCCGGCAAGCTAAGGTCGCCGGGGGCTGCGGGATCAGATAAGTTTTTCATCCCTCGTCATGCATCCTCTCATGGACCGGGGAAAGCGGAGCTGCGTCTTTGAACGAGCATGTCTTGTAAAACCCATGCGCGGAGGAGCCAAGCCGTGGTCCAGTTGCGCCCTTGTTTTACTCCCGAGTCCGCTCGGTGAACACAAGTGTGCTGCTGCACCCTTATCTTGCTTCCGAGCACGATCAACGGTCAAAGTGAGCCGCGACAAGCTTCGCGCCCTTGTTTCGTTTTCGAGCCTGCTCAGCAAGTTAAGTGCGCAACTGGCCCGGCAAGGTTGCTTGCCGGAAGCAACACCGCCAGCGGGCTGCTGATGTCCCGCACTCAGCAAGCGTGTCCACCCCGGCAAGCTCCCCAGAAGCGTAGGAACGTACGAGGCACCAAGTCAAGTAAAAGACGCAGTCCGACAAGCTTTCCCCTCTTTTCATTAAAAACATCCTAATTTGGTACAAGTCCATAGAGGATGAAAAACATGGTAGAGAGGATTACATATTCTAAATGCAACTAAGGCCCGAGGGCTTACAAATTGAAAGATAAGATGCCCGTGATCCCTCTCCTGTTTCTCTGTTCAGGAGTTCAGGAGGTAGGTCAAGGAGTCCCCGGCAAGAGAAGCTTGCCGGGAAGGGCAAAAGGGGCGCCTAGGAGAGAGTGGCGTGCCCTCAGGAGCTGCGCAAGGTGACGGGCATGGGGAACGCGTCCCCGGAGAGCCACGGGCGCCAGAAGACACCAAGAGAACTTCCCGGGGGCTGGCCAGGAGCTTGGCGGAGACGGAGGCGCCGGAGGCAGAGGTTGAAGACGGGGTGGCGGGACGTCAACACGCTGTCGAGGGCTCCTCGCCCTCGTACTCCGATTTGACGGCCTTGCCGCCACCCCTCTTCCTCTTCCACAGCCTCCCTACGCTAGCCGCCCAAGGAGACGGCCCCGGGGAGTTCAGAAGGCCGGCGACCTGGATGACGGAGTCGCCGGTGGCGCGCGAGGCAGTGGTGTCCGACGCCTAGTCGGACCCGCCATCCCCCTCGTCGCCGCTGTCGCTCCCCTCCTCGTCACTCTCGCTCGAGGAGGAGCCTTCGCTATCGGAGGAGCTGTCCACGCAGCACTCGCCTCGTCCCGAACTCGCCAAGACCTTGACGGCGAGAAGGTCGCCTCCATCAACTTGAAATGGAGGGTAAACCCCGCCATCAAGCTGTGGATCCGGCGAATGTCTTCCACCCTCGGTCGGCACACGACGCCGGGTGGGGACACGACACTCACTCGAGTGCCGCTGATCCCACAGCCCTCATGCGCAACTCCATCACGTCGGGTGGATCCGTCCCATCGCGTCCGCGAACGGGCCGGCAGCCGGAGGCGACGCCGAGGCGCTGGCGCAGCTCGATGAAGAACTCCTGTGGATCGCTCGGTGTGGACCGCCCGTGGGCGGGCTCGCCGAGGAGACGGGAGGCACATCGCCGCTGCCGCCCCTCCCGTCCGCCTCGACCGCGCCCTCGGCCTCGCCCGCGCCTCGCCCTCTCCCTCTCCCCTCGTGGCGGCTCCGCCGCCACGGTGCGGGTAGGGAGAGGTGCGCTACTCGAGGCGACTCTTGCTGCGACTGTGGAAGAACTAGGGTTTCCTCTTTCCATGGCGGAAGGAGGAACGGAAGCTGAAGACGAAGGGAGAAGAAGAAGTGTGTGACTATTGTGCTCCCTTTCCGCCCCCTTTTAAAGGGCGAGGTGGGGGCTCAACCGCCCTGCTCGACCAATCAGGGAGCGAGAAGGGAAGAGGAGCGGGGCCGACTCGCCATCTTCGCCCGTGACGGCTCGGTCTCCCACCTTCGCCGCCCACAACCCCCACGCATGAGGGCCGCGTGGCGAAAAAGGCGGGGCCGAAGCGACGGGTGGAGTGGCCTCGCCCTGCACCACGGTCACGGGAGTGGGTGCCTTAAAGACCGCACCCGCCGCCCACATGTCCCACGACGCCGAATCGACGCGTGTTGTTGCAAGGAGCGCGTGGACGCGGCCCTACTCAGGCGGACCCAGCCGCGCGTGCCGCAGACTGCTTTTGGGGCCGGCCCAACAACGCCGCGGCACCGTGTGTGCCCAGCCCGGGGCTCTGTCGGTGTACTTAAGGTAGGGGTACCTCAAGACTTAACTTGTGCATCGGCAATCGCAGCCCCCGCTGCAAGGTTTACCACGTGCTCGCGGATACCTTCCCGCCCATGTTAAGCCATTCAAGAACAAAGTGTACAAGACAGAAGATCAAGACCCGGCAAGCGTGGCTTGCCGGAAGGCCATTCCTGTGCTCAAGATTACATCACTCACGCAAGGCCCCGCGAGAGGAGCCTGCGGGAAGACCGGAAGATTACGCATAGAAGACACGCCGGCGCTGCATGCGTCTCGGCGAGGGCCCGGGAGCGGCAGTTACAGAGCCCGCAAGCTCCCGGCCCGCAAGACTAAGACCCGGCAAGGCGCTTGCCGGAGAATCTGCGCCAGTGCTCGCGCCCAGCTCATCGGCCCACGCGCCGCCTGGGCCTTTCCAGGACGCGTGGCGGATGGTCAGTGCAGCCTGGGGACACGGTGGCATTTCACGGTGGTGGATCCATCACCGTGGCGACGGAGACACACGGGCGGGAGCTTTTGGGGTCGACGGCGACGGGCATTAAATGCCCTTGTCCCCTCTCTCAAAAGTAGGTAGAAACCATCGCTCATGCAATCGTAGCTTCACCGTTCCCTTTGCTCCAACTACCACCTCTTTTACCTTTTACCCCTTTCCCCACGCTGACACCTGCCGGTGACCCTTTGCACTATAAAAGGAGGCCCATGCACAACGAGGGGGGGTTGGGGGTTCGAGATTCGCCAGCCTCGACTCATTCGACGCCACAACACCACCATACGCCATTCCTTGAGCAAGATCAAATACAAACACAAGCAGCAGAGGGGTTTTATCTCTCCGAGAGCTCCGGTTGGGTAAAGGACCAGCGCCCAGCCTTCGCCTCGATCTGCTCTCTCAGGCCTCCTCCGCCTCTCATCAAGACTCACGAAGGGGCTCCGGCCCCATAGGTGCCAAAGGGCAGGGACTCCCGCACATTGATATTGCCCCATCAAGGAGTTTGCAAGCAGCCAGAAATCCTCTAAATCCATGGTATAAGATGTATCATAAATATCAAACATGACACTAGGAGAATTACGCGCAGAAATATATTCGAACCTCCGCACAAAGGAATCGGTCAATTGATAATATTGAGGACACTTATCTTGTAAGAAGCCCTCCAGCTCGGCATTACGCACATATGCGTCAAATTCCTCCTTGAAGCCTGCTTCGACCATAAAATCATCGGATGGCCACTCACAAGCCCGTACATTTGCGTCCCTTGGCAAATTAACATCTTGTTCACGTATAGCAATCCTTGGCCCTTTCTTTGCCGAGGAACCTCCTTGGTACATTGCTCTAAGAATATTTCTTTTTCTGAAAATTTCTGAAATTTTAGTAACTTCAAAATAAAAGTGAATAAAACTAAACAAGATTGATAGCAACTACTCCTACAAGTGCCTAGAGCCTATATCATGCATTGGAATTGCTTGGGACCTCAAAAATTTAACATGCAAGCTCAAGAACATGGTCACCTATGCAGCAAAAATTTGCAATGAATAAAGCACTAGAACAAAAACTAATTGGACCAATGGAGGAGTCACATACCAAGCAACAACCTCCCAAAGCAGTTTTGCGAATGGAGCTTTGAGCTAAGAGATGGAAAATCGCAGCAAAATGAGCTAGAACTCGTGCTTGAGCTGGATGGGGATTTTTTGGGTAGAATATGAAGTGTGTAGGTGCTGGCATAAGTGGAGGGGAGTCACCAGGGGCCCACGAGAGAGGGGGGCGCGTCCTCCTCTCTCGTGGCCTGGTGCTTGCCCCTCCTATAGTGTTTTCAGTGCCTAAAATCCTCAAATATTCCAAAAAAATCATACTAAATTTGCAAGGCATTTGGAGCACTTTTATTTTCGGTCTATTTTTTAATGCATGGATAATTCAGAAAACAGACAAATAATACTATTTTTTCTTTATTTATTCTAAATAACAGAAAGTAAAAGGAGGGTACAGAAGGTTGTGCCTTCTAGTTTCATCCATCTCGTGATCATCAAAACGAACCCACTAACAAGGTTGATCAAGTCTTGTTAGCAAACTCATTCCGAATAACACGAAACCGAAGAAATTTCGAATAACACTAAGTTACCTCAACGGGGATATGAAAATCCCCAACAATAAGAATATCATACTTTTTCTTGACAGTAGGGAGAGGAAATTCAAAATCTCCAAAAATGATAGTTGGAACTTTTCAATAGAATTGATGCTATGAACTTGAGATTGTTTCTAAAAGTGTACCATGTGCTCATTACCATTAACATGAAAAGTAACATTGCCTTTGTTGCAATCAATAACAGCCCTGCAAAGATTAAGAAAAGGTCTACCAAGGATAATAGACATCCTATCATCCTTAGGAATATCAAGAATAACAAAGTCTGTTAAGATAGTGACATTTGCAACCATTAACAGCACATCCTCACAAATACCGCCAGTATAGCAGCTTGATTTATCTGACATTTGCAAAGATATTTTAGTAGGTGTCAACTTATTCAATTCAAGTCTACGATATAAAGAGAGAGGCATAACACTAACACCGCTCCAAGATCACATAAAGCGTTCTAACATAGTTTCTTTTAATAAAGCATGGTATAGTTGGTACACCCGGATCTCCAAGTTTCTTTGGTATTCCACCCATAAAGTGTAATTAGCAAGCATGATGGAAATTTCAGCTTCCGGTATCTTTCTTTTGTTTGTAATGATATCCTTCATATACTTAGCATAAGGATTTACTTTCAGCATATCAGTTAAGCGCATACGTAAGAAAATAGGTCTAATCATTTCAGCAAAGCGCTCAAAATCCTCGTCATCCTTTGACTTGGATGGTTTAGAAGGAAATGGCATGGGTTTCTGAACCCATGGTTCTCTTTCTTTACTGTGCTTCCTAGCAACAAAATCTCTCTTATCATAACGTTGATTCTTTGATTGTGGGTTGTCAAGATCAACAGCAGGTTCAATCTCTACATCATTGTCTTTGCTAGGTTGAGCATCAACATGAACATTATCACTAGGTTCATGTTCATCACCTGATTGTGTTTCAGCATGAGAAATAGAAATATCATTGGGATTCTCAGGTGTGTCTACAGTACGTTCACTAGAAGCATGCAAAGTCCTATCGTTTTTCTTCTTCTTCTTTTTAGAAGAACTAGGTGCCTCTAAATTATTTCTCTGAGAATCTTGCTCGATTCTCTTAGGGTGGCCTTCAGGATATAAAGGTTCCTGAGTCATTCTACCAGTTCTAGTAGCCACTCTAACGGCAACGTCATTTTTATTATTTAATTCATCAAGCAAATCATTTTGAGCTTTAAGTACTTGCTCAGCTTGAGTAGCAACCATAGAAGCATATTTGCTAATGCGGTGAAGTTCATCTTTAACTCTAGCCAGATTATCACCTACGCGTCCTATCTCGAAAGCATTATTCTTTAATTCTCTACCAACATAAGCATTAAAACTTTCTTGTCTAGCCATAAAGTCGTCAAATTCATCTAAGCATGGGCTATGAAATTTAGTAGAGGGTATTTCAACTTTATCATATCTATAGAGAGAATTTACCTTTACTGCCTATGTCGGGTTATCAAGACAATGTGGTTCTTCAGGCGGTATATTAAGACCATGTATTTCTTCAATAGGTGGTAAATTCTTAACATCATCAGCTTTAATACCTTTTTCTTTCATTGATTTCTTTGCCTCTTGCATATCTTCAGATCGAGAAATAAAACACCTCTTCTTCGGAGTGGGCTTAGGAATAGGCTCAAGAGTTGGCTCAATTGGTTCAGGAGTTACTTCTGGAACTGGCTCGGGAAGAGTCCAATTATTTTCACTGGTCAACATATTATTCAATAGTATTTCAGCTTCGCGATTGTTCTTTCCTGAAAACACAACCAAGACAACTATCCAAGTAGTCCTTGGAAGCATCGGTTAGTCATTTATAAAAGATATCAAGTATTTCATTTTTCTTGAGAGGATGATCAGCAAAGCATTATAATCGGAGAAGCCTCCCCAAGCTTGTGGGAGACTCTCTTCTTTGATTTGCACAAAATTATATATTTCCATAAGGCAGCCTGCTTCTTATGAGCAGGGAAATATTTAGCAGAGAAGTAATAAATCATATCCCGGGGACTACGCACACAACCAGGAGCAAGAGAATTATACCAAGTCTTAGAATCACCCTTTAATGAGATCAGAAATATCTTAAGGATATATAAATTGCGAGACTTCTCATAGGGTGGCTATATCATTCAACTTGGTAAGATGGGCCACAACAGTTTCAGATTCAAAGCCATAAAAAGGATCAGATTCAACTAAAGTAATAATTTCAGGATCAACAGAGAATTCATAATCCTTATCATAACACAGATAGGTGAAGTAGCAAAAGCATGATCGGGTTTCATTCTAGCATTAAGAGACTGCTGCTTCCATTTAGCTAATAATTTCTTAAGATCATTTCTATCATTGCAAGCAAGGATTTCCATAGCAGTTGCTTCATTCATAACATAAGCCTTGGGAACAACAGGTAATACATAATCATTGGGGGAACCTTCATCGTCACTATCATCAATAATAGGTTCTTCAATATTTTCATTTCCCTAGCTCTAGCAAGTTGTTCATCAAGAAATTCACCTAATGGCAAAGTAGTATCACGCACAGAAGTAGTTTCATCATGCATAGTAGAAGTGGCATCATCAATAACATGCGACATATCAGATAACATGCGGCTTCGTACTGCAAGCCAACTCGCTTGGCCATCTAGAGCAGATCAATAGCTATGCCCCTGGCCATCAGGTCAGGTTTGGAAGCTTAAACTATACTGCCGACATCTGCGAAGACTTGATCTTTGACGGATTCGAGCCCATGTCAAGTGCGCCGAACAGTCACGACAAGCATGACTTAGATCTGGCATCGGACAGTGTTTGGGAGATCACACCTTCAGCTGCCCCGGCCCTAGATCCGGAGCAGATCATGCCATCCGAGGACGGGTGGATGGACCATGCCACGGATAGAGCCGAACACTGACTTCACCTTTGGGCGACAGACTCGTCTCCGGCCACGGGCTCCGAACCGCGTGCGTCCGCGCCTATCGAACCTGATTGGGCACCGATCATGGAGTTTACCTCCGCGGATATCTTTCAGCACTCGCCTTTGGGCGACGTGCTAAATCGAGGTCTCTCTCTTGTGAGGAGACTCATGGCGAACTATGTCCGGCTGGAGTGGGAAGCGGACGACGAAGAAATTCGCCTCACCCACCACCCACTTAATAGCGATCGCCGATGACTTAACCGACGTGCTTGACTTCAACTCAAGACATCGACAATATGGACGATGATGCAGAGAAGAACAGAACCACCACCCACAGTATTGGGACAGCCACCATATATATATATATATATATATATATATATATATATATATATATATATATATATATATATATATATATATATATATATATATATATATATATATGGTGGACACACCAAAGAAGGCGATGGCGATGAGGCAATGGAGGATAATCTCGAGAAGCAATCTAAGCATCAAGGCTATAGGCGCCGCTCTAAGCCCCGCCAGAGCAAAAATAGCAATAACAGCACAAGAGATGATAGCAATCCGGATGGTGCCGAAGACAAAAACAATGCCGCCCAGCCAGGCTTCAAGCAGGCTGAGCAGAGGATGGGCAAGCTAGCCCTAAGGAACAGACAACGAATGGAGAATCAGAGGATGATAATTACATGCCACTCTTCGAAGATGAAGCGAGCCTTGATGACGAAGAATTCATCGTGCCTGAGGATCCCGTCGAGCAGGAGAGCTTTAAGCGCCGGCTTATAGCCACTGCAAAAAGCCTAAAGAAAAAGCAGCAGCAGCTTCAAGCTGATCAAGATCTGCTAACTGATAGATGGACTGAAGTCCTGGCAGCCGAGCAATACAGACTCGAGCGCCCTACCAAACATTACCCAAAGCGCATGTTGCTACCTCAACTCGATGAGGAGGCATTGAAGCCTACACTACCAGTGCATGATGCGGTTGACCGGCCACCTCGTGGCCGAGACAAAATGGCGTATCAGCCCGAAGTCCAGCCTGCACTCCGTCGCCAAACAAGCAAAAACACGAAGGCCCGGGGCTACACGCAGGACCTGCGAGATGTATTGGAAAACAAAGCAGGACAATCATGATCCATCTACGAATCATGGTGGCGCGCCCGAAGGCGTGATGATGACCGTCACACCGGATATACTAAAAGCAAATCCGGCCGGGCCGAATACAATAGACCAGACTCATTTGAACTACGTCGTGATGTAGCTCGGCATAGAGGCGCCGCACACCCCCTATGCTTCACTGATGAAGTAATGGATCATGAATTCCCATAAGGGTTTAAACCCGTGAACACTGAATCATATGATGGTACAATAGACCCCGCGGTATGGATTGAAGATTTCCTCCTCCACAATCACATGGCCCGCGGTGATGATCTACATGCCATCAAGTACCTCCCACTAAAACTCAAAGGACCGGCTAGACATTGGCTGAATAGCCTGCCGGCAAACTCCATTGGCAGTTGGGAGAACTTGGAAGATGCATTCCTTGACAACTTCCAGGGCACTTATGTACGACCACCGGATGCTGATGACTTAAGTCACATAACCCAACAGCCCGGAGAGTCAGCCAGGAAATTCTGGACTCGATTCCTAACTTAAAAGAACCAAATTGTCGACTGTCCGGATGCCCAAGCCTTAGCGGCCTTTAAACATAACATCCGCGACGAATGGCTCGCCCGACACATCGGCCAAGAGAAGCCGAAGTCAATGGAAGCCCTCACGACACTCATGACCCGCTTTTGTGCGGGCGAGGACATCTGGCTGGCTCGTAGCAACAACACATCAAGAAACTCTGGCAATTCAGATGCCAGAGATAGCAACGGCAAGCCACTACATAACAGACACAAGCGTCGCAAAAATGGCGACAACGCCGAAGACACGTCAGTCAATGCCGGATTCAGTGGCTCTAAGTCCGGTCAGCAGAAAAAGCCATTCAAAAGAAACAATCCGGGCCCGTCTAGTCTGGACCGCATACTCAATCGCTCGTGTCAAATTCACGGCACCCCCGATAAACCAGCCAACCACACCAACAGAGAATGCTGGGTGTTCAAATAGGCCGGCAAGTTGAATGCCAAAAACAAGGAAAAGGGGCTGCATAGCGATGATGACGAGGAGCCCCGGCTGCCGAACACAGGAGGACCGAAGAAATTTCCTCCCCAGGTGAAAATGGTGAATATGATATACACAACCCATATTATTCCCAAGCGGGAATGGAAGCGCGCACTAAGGGACGTCTACGCGATGGTGCCAGTTGCGCCAAAGTTCAACCAATGGTCTTCCTGTCCGATCACTTTAGATCGCAGGGACCATCCTACCAGTATTTGTCATGGCGGTTCGGTCGCAATGGTCCTCGACCCCATCATTGACGGATTCCATCTTACACGAGTCCTTATGGACGGTGGCAGCAGCCTGAACCTGCACTATCAGGATACAGTGTGCAAAATGGCCATCGACCCCTCAAGAATCAAACCCACAAAAACCACCTTTAAAGGTGTCATACCAGGTGTAGAGGCCTGTTGCATGGGCTCAATCACACTGGAAGTGGTCTTTGGATCTCCGGACAACTTCCGAAGCGAGGAGTTAATCTTCGATATCGTCCCCATCCGCAGTGGCTATCACGCACTGCTCGGGTGAACCGCATTTGCCAGATTCAATGTGGTACTGCATTATGCATACCTCAAGCTCAAAAATCCAGGACCTCGCGGGATTATAACAGTTAATGGAAACACAGAGCCCTCGCTCCGTACGGAGGAGCACACTGCGGCCCTCACAGCAGAAGAACAAAGCAGCTTTCTTAGGCAGACCGCCAATTCGGCGATAAAGCCCCCGGACACCGTCAAGCGAGTCCGGAGTACCCTGCAACAGGATCGTCCGACACGTCCAGAGCTCGCCTAGCAATTCGGCCTCCGCCCTAGTCCCGGTCAAGCGGCAAAATTTGTGCCACGCATACATAATTACGCACTCAAAATACCATGGGCGTAGGTGGAGGCACGGCTATGACACGGTCCACAATGCGGCTCAACCGCCCCAGGATCCGTGTATCTTTACACCTTTTTCTTTTCAGGTCCCTATCTTCGGGAGGCTCTTTCGATAGCCTGACTATCAGACCCATAGCGGGACGGACACACCAAGGAGACAAGAAGCTTTGGCGTACAAGGGAATCCCCAGGTGGTCTCTGATAACGATTGCTATACCTGTTTTACATACCTGCACGCAGCTCGCTCTTGGTCAGGACGTGTCAAACAGTCCTTTTCCGCTTATCGTACTACCTGTACACATACGCCTTGACATATTATTCAAATAACAATGGAAAATAATGTACATCGTCAGCTTACTATTACATTTCTTCATCCTTTTCATTTACTGTTTATTTATTCCAAATTGCACCCGTACATTTTTGTACCTCCGGCTCGCCAGGGGCTTCAGTGTACCCCATAACACGGCAAGAAAAGTCCGAACACTTTCGACAGTGCGGCACCCCGAACTTATAACATTATATGCATCGGCTCCAAATCATGTCTTGGGTCAATAGTTGGATTTGCCCGGCTCCCATGTTTTGGTACCTTACAATCCGCTATATCGGCTAAGGTAGCACAGGGAGAACTACTGCGATTGTGTCCCGGTTCTTCCGGGCAAGCACCTTAGTAGAGAAAGCCGAAAACTGACTGTCATGATGAGGCGAGAGTTGGTCGTTGTTCGAGAGGTCTCAAATCCTTAAAGATTTTTCCGCTTCGGGCGAGGAATCGGCCTTGTCCGATTTAGGCGTGCATAGCGCCCCAAGTTCAGCCTTCCGAATACTAGGGGCTTCGCCAAAATTTAAAATTGTAGACTTCTATGGCTAAGTGAGAGTGATAAAGCTGTATAGTCCGATTGCCTTGTTCGCTGCGCTAAACACCTCCTTAATGGACCAAATTTTTTGGATAAAGAGTGTTTAGATTTATCCCGAACACCCCAAACTTAGTTACATGGGGGCGGTTTACGAATCGTCCAACTCTCAGACTTTATAAACGGCCGCACAGAAGATAATATTTTATATCAACAAGTGTTATATAGCGCACATGAACTCGTTTCATATTACATGATGACATGAGTACATTCATTCAAATATTACATCCTTAGCACATTCCTCCGCCACAAGGCGGGCACCCTTCAGGACATTGTCATAATACTGTTCAGGGTGGCGATGCTCCTTGCCCTTCGGCAGCCCCTCTGTCACCAGCTTCTCGGCATCCATCTTCGCCCAGTGCACTATCGCACGGGCCAAGGCCATGCGCACACCTTCAATACAGACTGACCGCTTTATGACTTCAAGCCGCGGGCAGGAATTCACAAGCCGCTTTACCAGGCCGAATTAGCTACTGGGTAGGGGCTCGCTAGGCCACACCCGGACTATGAGATCCTTCATGGCCAGTTCGTCCGCCTTGTGGAGTCTGACCAGTTGCTTCAACTAGTCGCTCAAGGGCATCGGGTGTTCAGCCCCAATATACTGGGACCAGAACAACTTCTCCGTCGAGCTCCCTTCCTCAGTTCGGTAGAACTCTGCGGCATCAGAGATGCTACACGGCAGATCTGCGAATGCTCCTGGAGAGCTCCAAATTCGGGTAAGTAAAAAGAAATTCTCCTTCACATGGCAGCTTTGCATATTGAATGCCTTACCCGCCACAATCTTCTTGGCCGCTTGAACCTCTTGGAGGACCTTTTGGGCTTCAGCTTTGGCATCCTGTGCACTCTGGCGGTCCTTCGCAAGCTCGGACTCTTGCGTCTTAGAGTCACGCTCCAAGGACTCGTATTTTTTGACGAAGTCCTGGAGCTCTTGCTGGACCTCGCTAACCCGAGCCTCTTGTTTCTCGCGCTTGGTGTGCTCCTTGGATGCTTTGTCCTCGGCCTCGGACAGCGCCTTCTTAAGGGACGACACTTCAGTCGTGGCCCCTATTGACATTCTTGACGCTTCTATTAGCATCAACAACTTTCCCTTTATATGGCATACAGACAGGGCATTGTGTACCTTTGTTTTCCTTAAGCTGCCTCTTCACGACGCTGAGCTCTTCCTGGTTCCGCTCCAGGTCCCGCTTCAGTCCGGAGACCTCTGCAGTGCAAGCGGCAGCGACGAGGAACGACGCCTGCTTATTCACATAGACATACTCTTATTAGACTCCTGTAGATGTTATTTGATCCTCTGTTCGACTTTTCTTTCTGAACACCAAACACAGCATCAGCGGCTACTATCTATGCTGGGATATTTTCTCATAATTTAATTACTTACCTCAAAGCCTGTTAGGAGGCTGGTGCAGGCTTCAGTCAATCCGCTTTTGGCAGACCGAACCTTCTCAATCACCGTACTCATAAGAGTACGGTGTTCTTCATCAATGGAAGTGCCATGAAGCGCTCCCGGCAAGTTGTCCGATGCCTCCGGATAGATAGAGGTCATCGGCACAGGCGGCTCGTCCCCCTTAGCGAGGGGCTGCCTGCCTGAATCCGGAATCACTGGGGGTTCCGGCGCAGTATCCGGCTGGGGGCCAAACTTGCTACAGCCCCCGTCATCAGAATCCATGGGGGTCTTTCCCCCCATGTGCCCGGCATCGGGGATTTCTCCTTGGGGCATCTCCAGAACTGTCTCCCCCTGGTCCGGTATCCTCTGAGACAACACCTCGGTGTCGTCCACGGGCCAGGGGGTGGTGGTCGTCGGGAGCGAATCGCTGTTCATCGCCGACGCGCTCAAAGACCCATCCGAGGAGGATACGTCGATGTGGGCTTTGGACGGACTACACGATCATATTTAACATGCTAAGAAGCAATAAAGCAAAACATGCCGGAGGTACTATAGTATCCAGATACTTACGACTTCGCCAGGGGCTTGTCCCTGGGCAGCCACTCCTCATCGCTGTAGGCGGTTGTTGTGGAGTGGCCTGGAGGGAGGGTCTTTCCCTTCTTGGACCCTTCGGCCTCCCCAGACGGGGCGGCCTTCCTTTTCTCCCCCAGTTGGAGGGGGAAGATTTTCCTCTTCCTCCTCCTCGTTTTCATTGGAGGAGCGCGCCTCGTTGTCTTCGGACGATGAGTCCGATACAACCTTGCGCCGGAGACCTTTCCTGGTCCCCACGGCCTTTTTCTTGGCCTTCTTCTCCGGCACCTCATAGGGCGCCGAAAACAGCATCTTCGTCAAGATGGGCGATGCTGGATCTTCGGGTAACGGAGCCGGACAGCCAATCCGCTTTGCTAACGCTACCCAGTCTTGTTAAATCGGCATGGAGGCTTAGATTTCTCCCGTGAACATGACAGGAAAGGGCCCATCTTGGAAAATATGAAAACTTACCGGATTAGCGGGGCGCTTTGCGTCAAGTCCCCGATCCTCGGTTATGGGCGGAGGTACCTCGGTGGCCTTGAACAGCACCTTCCAGACGTCTTCGTGCGTCGTGTCGAAGAGATCTTGCGATTAATACGGTGTTCGGCCGGTCAAACTCCCACATATTGAAAGTCCGTCTTTGACACGGAAGGATCCGACGGAAGAGCATGACCTGGACCACATTGACGAGCTTGATCTTCTTGCTTATCATATTTTTGATACAAGTCTGGAGTCCGGTCAGCTCCGCCGATGCACCCCAGGCTAAGCCCTTCTCTTTCTAGGAGGTGAGCCGCATGGGGCGGATCAAAATTGGGGGGCCGCCACCCAGTTGGAGTCGCGCGGCTCGGTGATGTAGAACCACCCCGATTGCCACCCCTTCACGGTCTCCACATAGGAGCCTTCAAGTTAGGTGACGTTGGGCATCTTGCCCACCATGGCACCTCCGCACTCTGCTTGCTGGCCGACCACCACCTTCGGCTTCACGTTGAAGGTCTTCAGCCATAGGCCGAAGTGGGGCTTGATGCGGAGGAAGGCCTTGCACACGACGATAAACGCCGAGATATTGAGGATGAAATTGGGGGCCAGATCATGGAAGTCCAGCCAGTAGTAGAACATGAGCCCGCGGACAAATGGGTGGAGGGGGAATCCCAGTCCGCGGACGAAGTGGGCAAGGAATACAACCCTCTCATGGGGCTCTGGAGTAGGGACGATCTGCCCTCCGTCTGGGAGCCGGTGCGCAATGTTTACGTCCAAGTATCGGATACGTCTCCTTCGTATCTACAATTCTTGATTGTTCCATGCCAATATTTTTCAATTTTCATATACTTTTGGCAACTTTTTATATTATTTTTGGGACTAACATATTGATCCACTGCCCAGTGCCAGTTCCTGTCTGTTGCATGTTTTATGTTTCGCAGAAACCCCATATCAAACAGAGTCCAAACGGGATAAAAACGGACAGAGAATTATTTTGGAATTTTTGTGATTTTTGGGAAGTAAAATCAACGCGAAACGGTACTCGAGGTGGCCACGAGACAGGGGCCCACGCCCACTCCAGGTGGGCGTGCACCCACCCTCCTGGGCCCCTCGTAAGGCGGTTGATGCCCTTCTTTAGCCGCAAGAAAGCTAATTTTAGGAAAAAGATCTGGGAGAAGGTTTCAATCCAATCGGAGTTACGGATCTCTGGATATAAACGATGCCAGGGCAGAATCCCAGAATGCAGAAACAAAGAGAGACAGAGAGATAGATCCAATCTCGGAGGGGCTCTCGCCCCTCCCACGCCATGGGAGCCAAGGACCAGAGGGGAAACCCTTCTCCCATCTAGGGAGAAGTGCTACGTCTTGAGCTTGTGTTGGTTTTCCTCGAAGAAGAGAGGGTGATGCAGCAATAGTAGCGTAAGTATTTCCCTCAGTTTTTGAGAACCAAGGTATCAATCCAGTAGGAGGCTCCTCAAAAGTCCCACGCACCTACACAAACAAACAAAGAACTCACAACCAACGCAATAAAGGGGTTGTCAATCCCTTCACGCCCACTTGCGAAAGTGAGATCTAATAGAGATTGTATGATAAGATAAATATATTTTTGGTATTTTATAATATAGATGCAAACAGTAAAGATGCAAATAAAGGTAGATTGGAAGCAAATACGATAAGAGATAGACCCGGGGGCCATAGGTTTCACTAGTGGCTTCTCTCAAGATAGCATAAGTATTACGGTGCGTGAACAAATTACTGTTGAGCAACTGATAGAAAACTGAATTATTATGAGATTATCTAGGCATGATCATGTATATAGGCATCACGTCCGCAACAAGTAGACCGACTCCTGCCTGCATCTACTACCATTACTCCACACATCGACCGACTCCTGCCTGCATCTAGAGTATTAAGTTCAAAAGAACAGAGTAACGCATTAAGCAAGATGACATGATGTAGAGGGATAAACTCAAGCAATATGATATAAACCCCATCTTGTTATCCTTGATGGCAACAATACAATACGTGCCTTGCAACCATTTCTGTCACTGGGTAAGGACTTCGCAAGATTGAACCCAAAGCTAAGCACTTCTCCCATGGCAAGAAAGATCAATCTAGTAGGCCAAACCAAACTGATAATTCGAAGAGACTTGCAAAGATAACTCAATCACACATAAAAGAATTCAGAGAAGATTCAAATATTATTCATAGATAAACTTGGTCATAAACCCACAATTCATCGGATCTCGACAAACACACGGCAAAAAGAGTTTACATCGAATAGATCTCCACAAGAGAGGGGGAGAACATTGTATTGAGATCCAAAAAGAGAGAAGAAGCCATATAGCTAATAACTATGGACCCGTAGGTCTGTGGTAAACTACTCACAACTCATCGGAGGGGCAAGGATGTTGATGTAGAAGCCCTCCGTGGTCGATTCCCCCTTCGGCAGAGTGCCGGCGAAGGCTCCAAGATGAGATCTCGCGGATACAGAAGGTTACAGTGGTGGAAATTGTGTTTCGTCCTTCTTCTGGATGTTTTCGGGGTACGTAGGTATATATAGGAGGAAGAAGTACGTCAGTGGATGCCCGATGGGCCCACGAGAGAGGGGGCGCGCCCTATGGGGGGCGCCCTCCTATCTTGTGGGAGCCTCAGCAGCTTCTTGACTTGCACTCCAAGTCCTCTGGATCACATTTGTTCCAAAAATCACGCTCCCGAAGGTTTCATTCCGTTTCGACTCCATTTGATATTCCTTTTCTTTGAAATACTGAAATAGGCAAAAAAACAGCAATATGGGCTGGGCCTCCGGTTAGTAGGTTAGTCCCAAAAATGATATAAATGTGTAAATAAAGCCCATAAACATCCAAAGGGGGTAATATAATAGCATGGAACGATCAAAAATTATAGATATGTTGGAGGCGTATCAAGCATCCCCAAGCTTTTCTTGCTTGTCCTCGAGTAGGTAAATGATAAAAGAGAATTTTTGATGTGGAATGCTACCTAGCATAATTCTCAATGTAATTTTCTTTATCGTGGCATGAATTTTCAGATCCAAATGATTCAAAATAAAAGTTCATATTGATAAAAGAAATAGTAACACTTCAAGCATACTAATCAAAGTAATCATGTCTTCTCAAAATAACATGGCAAAAGAAAGTTCATCCGTACAAAATCATATAGTTAGGCTATGCTTCATTTTTTTCACACAAAGATGATCCCAACTTCTATACCCCCGATGACAAGCCAAGAAATTGTTTCATACTTAAATAATCTCAAACTTTTTCAACCTTCACGCAATACATGAGCGTGAGCCATGGATATAGCACTATGGGTGGAATAGAATATGATGATGGGGATTGTGTGGAGAAGACAAAAAAGGAGAAAGTCTCACATTGACGAGGATAACCAACGGGCTATGGAGATGCCCATCAATTGATGTCAACATAAGGAGTAGGGATTGCCATGCAACGGATGCACTAGAGCTATAAATGAATGCTCAACAAAAGAAAACTAGTGGGTGTGCATCCAACTTGCTTGCTCACGAAGACCTAGGGCATTTGAGGAAGCCCATCGTAGGAATATACAAGCCAAGTTCTATAATAAAAAATTCCCACTAGTATGAAAAAGACAACTTATGAGACTCACTATATGAAAAACATGGTGCTAGTTTGAAGCACAATATATTAGACTCACTACATGAAGAACAAAGTGCTACTTTGAAGCACAAGTGTGGAAAAGAGATAGTAACATTGCACTTTTTATTTTTATTTTTTTAATTTTTTATTTTTTTCTTTTTTTCCTTTGGGCCTTCCTTTTTTTCTTTTGGCCTTTCTTCTTTTTTTCTTTTCTTTTTTTTCTTTGGGCAATGTTCTAATAATGATGATCATCACACTTTCATTGATTACAACATAGGAATTACAACTCGAAACTAGAACAAGATCTGACTCTATATGAATGCCTCCGGCGGAGTACCGGGAACGTGCAATGAATCAAGAGCGACATGTATGAAAAATAATGCATGGTAGCTTCGCCACAAATACGATGTCAACTACATGATCATGCAATGGCAATATGACAAAAGTAAAGTATGTCATGATGATGATGAACGAAACAGTGGAAAGTTGCATGGCAATATATCTCAGAATGGCTATGGAAATGCCATAATAGGTAGGTAGGGTGGCTGTTTTGAGGAAGATATAAGGAGGTTTATGTGTGATAGAGCGATCGTATCACGGGTTTGATGCACCGCAAAGTTTGCACCAACTCTCGGTGAGAAAGGGCAATGCACTGCATCAAGAGGCTAGCAAAGGCGGAAAGGTAAAAGTGCGATAATCCATGGACTCAACATTAGTCAAAAGAACTCATATACTTATTGCAAAAATTTAGAAGTCATCAAAATCAAGTACTACGCGCATGCTCCTAGGGGATAGATTGGTAGGAAAAGACCATCGCTCGTCCCCCGACCGCCACTCATAAGGATGCACAAGCCAGGTACACTTCATGTTTCAAATTTGTTACACAACTTTAACCATACGTGCATGCTACGGGACTTGCTAACTTCAACACAAGCATTCTTTAAATTCATAATCCCCCAACTAGCATGACTTTAATATCACTACCTCCATATCTCAAAACAATTATCAAGTATCAAATTGATCATAGCATCCAATTCACTTCCTATGATAGTTTTTATTATACCCAACTTGGATGCCTACCATTCTAGGACCAATTTTTATAACCATAGAAAATAACATGCTGTTCTAAAAGACTCTCAAAATAATATAAGTGAAGCATGAGAGACTAGTAATTTTTACAAAATTAAGTCACCACCGTGCTCTAAAAGATATAAGTGAAGCACTAGAGCAAAAACTATCAAGCTCAAAAGATATAAGTAAAGAACACAGAGTATTCTAGCAAATTCTAATCAAATAGGCTTCTCCCAAAAGGTGTGTACAGCAAGGATGATTGTGATAAACTAAAAATAAAAGACTAATATAATACACGACGCTCCAAGCAAAACACATATCATGTGGCGAATAAAAATATAGCTCCAAGTAAAGTTACCATTGAACGAAGACGAAAGAGGGGATGCCTTCCCGGGGCATCCCCAAGCTTAGGATTTTGGCTATCCTTGAATATCTTGGGGTGCCTTGGGAATCCCCAAGCTTAGGCTCTTGCCACCCTTTATTCCATAGTCCATAAAAGATTTACCCAAAACTTGAAAACTTCACAACACAAAACTCAACAGGAAATCTTATAAGCTCCGTTAGTGAAAGAAAACAAAACCACCACATAAGGTACTGTAATGAGCTCATTCTTTATTTATTTTGGTGTTAAACCTACTGTATTCCAACTTCCCTATGGTTTATAAACTATTTTATTAGCCATAGATGCATCGAAATAAGCAAACAACACACGAAAAACAGAATCTGTCAAAAACAGAACAGTCTGTAGCAATCTGTAACTAACACAAACTTCTGGAACTCTAAAAATCCTACAAAAATAGGAAATCCTGGACAATTTGTTTATTGATCAGAAGAAAAAAGAATAAACGCAAAAGCACGTTCCTGTGATCTAACAACATTATATTCGTGCGCGCAAAGTTTCTGTTTTTCAGCAGAATCAAATCAACTATCATCATAGGTTATCCTATAGGTTCTACTTGGCACAAAAATCCGAATTCTTGGGACGCCTTCTAGGTAAAGTTGACTCATCATCAGTCCCATAATTATCAAGATTCTTATTGCAAAACATAGACCTAATAGGAGACGCATCAATAACTTTAAGATCCTCATCATTATTTTCATGGAAACTAGAAGAACACGCTTTTATAAAGCTATATTTCTTAGCACGCAATCTAGCGGTTCTTTCCTTACACTCATCAATGGAAATCCTCATGGCTTTGAGTGACTCATTGATATCATGCTTAGGAGGAGAAGATCTAAGTTTAAGAGAATCAACATCAAGCGAAAGTCTATAAACGTTCCTAGCCAAATCATCAACTTTGAGCAATTTTTCTTCAAGCAAAGCATTAAAATTCTTTTGAGAAATCATAAATTCTTTCACACTATTCTCAAAATCAGAGGTCATCTTATTAAAATTATCATAAGAATTATTGTAGGAATTTCCATAATTATTAGAGGAATTACTAGGGAACGGTCTAGCATTAAAGTTTCCACTATAAGAATTGTTTCCAAAACTATTCCTACCAACAAAATTCACATCCCTAGATTCATTATTATTCTGAATCAAAGAAGACAAAGGCATATCATTGGGATCAAGAGGAGTATTTTTTATAGCAAACAATTTCATAAGTTCATCCATCTTTCCACTCAAAACATTGATTTCTTCTATAGCATGCACTTTTTTACTAGAAGATCTTTCGATGTGCCATTGAGAATAATTAGCCATAATATTATCAAGAAGTTTTGTAGCATCTCCTAACGTGATTTCCATAAATGTGCCTCCCGCGGCCGAATCTAAGAGATTTCTAGAAGCAAAGTTCAAACCGGCATAAAATTTTTGTATGATCATCCATAAATTCAAACCACGAGTAGGGCAATTGCGAAGCATCAATTTCATTCTTTCCCAAGATTGGGCAATATGCTCATGATCAAATTGTTTAAAATTCATGATATTGTTCCTAAGAGTAATAATCTTAGCGGGAGGAAAATACTTAGAGATAAAAGCATCTTTGCAGTTGTTCCAAGAATCAATACTATTTTTAGGCAAAGACGAAAACCAAACTTTAGCACGATCTCTAAGTGAAAATGGAAATAACTTCAATTTGACAATATCGTTATCCGTGTCTTTCTTCTTTTGCATATCACACAAATCAACAAAGTTGTTTAGATGACTAGCGGCATCTTCACTAGGAAGGCCGGCGAACTGATCTTTCATAACAAGATTCAGCAAATCAGTATTGATTTCACAAGACTCAACATCATTAAGAGGAGCAATCGGAGTACTAAGGAAATCATTATTATTGGTATTCGAGAAATCACACAATTTAGTATTATCTTGCGCCATGCCAACAAGTAATCCAACACACAAGCAAATAGAAAAAGGCAAGCGAAAAGAGAGGAGGAGAAGATTGGGAAAGAGAGGACGAATAAAACGGCAACGATGAAGTAGGGGAGAGGAAAATGAGAGGCAAGTGGCAAATAATGTAAATGCGAGGGAGATGGGTTTGTGATGGGTACTTGGTATGTTTTAACTTGAGCAAAGACCTCCCTGGCAACGGCGCCAGAAATCCTTCTTGCTATGTCTTGAGCTTGTGTTGGTTTTCCTCGAAGAGGAGAGGGTGATGCAGCAATAGTAGCGTAAGTATTTCACTCAGTTTTTGAGAACCAAGGTATCAATCCAGTAGGAGGCTCCTCAAAAGTCCCACACACCTACACAAACAAACAAAGAACTCACAACCAACGCAATAAAGGGGTTGTCAATCCCTTCATGGCCACTTGTGAAAGTGAGACCAATAGAGATAGTATGATAAGATAAATATTTTTTTGGTATTTTATAATATAGATGCAAAAAGTAAAGATGCAAATAAAGGTATATTGGAAGCAAATACGATAAGAGATAGACCCGGGGGCCATAGGTTTCACTAGTGGCTTCTCTCAAGATAGCATAAGTATTACGGTTGGTGAACAAATTACTGTCGAGCAGTTGATAGAAAAGCGAATAATTATGAGATTATCTAGGCATGATCATGTATATAGGCATCACGTCCGCAATAAGTAGACCGACTCCTGCCTGCATCTATTACTATTACTCCACACATCGACCGACTCCTGCCTGCATCTAGAGTATTAAGTTCATAAGAACAGAGTAACGCATTAAGCAAGATGACATGATGTAGAGGGATAAACTCAAGCAATATGATATAAAACCCATCTTGTTATCCTCGATGGCAACAATACAATACGTGCCTTACATCCCTTTCTGTCACTGGTAAGGACACCGCAAGATTAAACCCAAAGCTAAGCACTTCTCCCATGGCAAGAAAGATCAATCTAGTAGGCCAAACCAAACTGATAATTCGAAGAGACTTGCAAAGATAACTCAATCACACATAAAAGAATTCAGAGAAGATTCAAATATTATTCATAGATAAACTTGATCATAAACCCACAATTCATCGGATCTCGACAAACACACCGCAAAAAGAGTTTACATCGAATAGATCTCCACAAGAGAGGGGGAGAACATTGTATTGAGATCCAAAAAGAGAGAAGAAGCCACCTAGCTAATAACTATGGACCCGTAGGTCTGTGGTAAACTACTCACAACTCATCGGAGGGGCAAGGATGTTGATGTAGAAGCCCTCCATGGTCGATTCCCCCTCCGGCAGAGTGCCGGCGAAGGCTCCAAGATGAGATCTCGTGGATACAGAAGGTTACGGTGGTGGAAATTGTGTTTCGTCCTTCTTCTGGATGTTTTCGGGGTATGTAGGTATATATAGGAGGAAGAAGTACGTCAGTGGATGCCCGAGGGGCCCAAGAGACAGGGGGCACGCCCTATGGGGGGGCGCCCTCCTATCTCGTGGGAGCCTCGGCAGCTTCTTGACTTGCACTCCAAGTCCTCTGGATCACGTTTGTTCCAAAAATCATGCTCCCGAAGGTTTCATTCCGTTTGGACTCCATTTGATATTCCTTTTCTTCGAAATACTGAAATAGGCAAAAAAACAGCAATATGGGCTGGGCCTCCGGTTAGTAGGTTAGTCCCAAAAATGATATAAATGTGTAAAATAAAGCCCATAAACATCCAAAGGGGGTAATATAATAGCATGGAACAATCAAAAGTTATAGATACGTTGGAGGCGTATCAAGCATCCCCAAGCTTAATTCTTGCTCGTCCTCGAGTAGGTAAATGATAAAAGAGAATTTTTGATGTGGAATGCTACCTAGCATAATTCTCAATGTAATTTTCTTTATTGTGGCATGAATTTTCAGATCCAAATGATTCAAAATAAAAGTTCATATTGATAAAAGAAATAGTAACACTTCAAGCATACTAATCAAATAATCATGTCTTCTCAAAATAACATGGCAAAAGAAAGTTCATCCCTACAAAATCATATAGTTAGGTTATGCTTCATTTTTGTCACACAAAGATGTTCCCAACTTCTATACCCCCGATGACAATGTAACGCCCTCGATGCGGCTATATCTCCCACGTGTCGAAGCACGACTTAGAGGCATAACCGCATTGAAAGCAATGTCGCAAGTGAGGTAATCTTCACACAAACCCATGTAATACATAAGGGAAAGAGATACATAGTTGGCTTACAATCGCCACTTCACACAATTACATGAATAAAGCATTACATCATCCAGATACAATCAAGGTCCGACTACGGAACCAAAATAAAAGAAGAACCCCAAATGCGACAAAGGTCCCCGATCGACCCCAACTGGGCTCCACTACTGATCAACTAGAACGAAACAACACAAAGGGCAAGATCTTCATCGAGCTCCTCCTTGAGCTTGGTTGCGTCACTTGCACGGTTTCATAGGCACCTGCAAACTGGTTTTGGAAGTATCTGTGAGCCACGGGGACTCAGCAATCTCGCACCCGCGAGATCAAGACTATTTAAGCTTATGGGAAGGATGTAGTAATGAGGTGGAGCTACAGCAAGCGACTAGCATATATGGTGGCTACAATCGCAAAAGAGAGCGAGAAGAGAAGCAAGGCACGGTCGTGAAGCTAGTAGCGATCAAGAAGTGATCCTGAAACTACTTACGTCAAACATAACTCCAACATCGTGTTCACTTCCCGGACTCCGCCGAGAAGAGACCATCACGGTTACACACACAGTTGATGTATTTTAATTAAGGTCAACTTCGGGTTTTATACAACCGGACATTAACAAATTCCCATCTGCCACATAACCGCGGGCACGGCTCGAAAGTTTATACCTGCAGGGTGTCCCAACTTAGCCCATGACAAGCTCTCGCGATCAATGAAGGAATAGACCTTCTCCCAAGACACTCCGATCAGACTCGGTATCCCGGTACATCAAGACATTTCGACAATGGTAAAACAAGACCAGCAAAGCCGCCCGATCGCCGACAAATCCCGATAGGAGCTGCACATATCTCGCTCGTGGCACACCGGATAGGTCAGCCTCTGAGTAAAACCAGACCTCGAGTTGCCCCGAGGTGGCCCCGCAGCTGCCTGCTTGGACCAACACTGAAGGAGCACCGCCCCGGGGCTAAATAAAGATGACCCTCGGGCTCCGGAAACCCAAGGGAAAAAGGGCTAGGTGAGGCAAATGGTAAAACTATTGGAAATATGCCCTAGAGGCAATAATAAAAGTATTATTATATTTCATTGTTCATGATAATTGTCTTTTGTTCATGCTATAACTGTATTATCCGGAAATCGTAATACACGTGTGAACACTTAGACCACAATATGTCCCTAGTAAGCCTCTAGTTGACTAGCTCACAGATCAACAGATAGTCATGGTTTCTGACTATGGACATTGGATGTCGTTGATAACGGGATCACATCATTGGGAGAATGATGTGATGGACAAGACCCAATCCTAAGCATAGCACAAAGATCGTGTAGTTCGCTTGCTAGAGCTTTGCCAATGTCAAGTATCTCTTCCTTCGACCATGAGATCGTGTAACTCCGGATACCATAGGAGTGCCTTGGGTGTATCAAACGTCACAACGAATCGGGTGACTATAAAGGTGCATTACAGGTATCTCCGAAAGTATCTGTTGGGTTGACACGGATCGAGATCGGATTTGTCACTCCGTATGACGGAGAGGTATCTCTGGGCCCACTCGGTAATGCATCATCATAATGAGCTCAATGTGACCAAGGTGTTGTACGGGATCATGCATTACGATCACGAGTAAAAGTGACTTGCCGGTAACGAGACTGAACAAGGTATTGGGATACCGACGATCGAGTCTCGGGCAAGTAACGTACCGATTGACAAAGGGAATTGCATACAGGGTTTGATCAAATCCTCGACATCGTGGTTCAACCGATGAAATCATCGAGGAGCATGTGGGAGCCAACATGGGTATCCAGACCCTGTTGTTGGTTATTGCCCGAGAGTCGTCTCGGTCATGTCTGCGTGTCTCCCGAACCCGTAGGGTCTACACACTTAAGGTTCGGTGACGCTAGGGTTAGTAGGAAGACTAGTATGTGAATACGAATGTTGTTCGAGTCCCGGATGAGATCCCCGACGTCACGAGGAGTTTGGAATGGTCCGGAGGTAAAGAATAATATATAGGAAGTGGTATTTCGCCATCTGGAAAGTTTCGGGTCTCCGTAATGTACTGGGACCACCGGAAGGGTCCCGGGTCCACCGGTGGGGCCACCCATCCGGAGGGCCCCATGGGCTGAAGTGGGAGGAACCAGCCCATAGTGGGCTGGTGCGCCCCAGGCCCACCCCTGCGCCTAGGGTTGAAACCCTAGGGGTGGGGCGCCCACCTGGCTTGGGGGGCACTCCACCCCCTTGGCCGCCGCCCCCCCTTGGAGATTGGATCTCCAGGGGCCGGCGCCCCCCTGGGGGCCTATATAAAAGGGGGGAGGGAGGGGGACTGCTGTACCCCATCTCCAAGGCGCAGCCCCTCCCCTCCCCAACACCTCTCCTCCTCCGTGGCGCCGGGCGAAGCCTCTGCCGAGATCGCCCTCTCCACCATCACCACGCCGTCGTGCTGCCGGTGGAGCTGTCTTCCTCAACCTCTCCTTCCTCCTTGCTGGATCAAGATGGAGGGGACGTCACCCGTGCCGTACGTGTGTTGAACGCGGAGGTGCTGTCCATTCAGCACTTGGACATCGGTGATCTGAATCACGTCGAGTACGACTCCATCATCACCTTGCAAGCTTCCGCACGCGATCTACAAGTGGTATGTAGATGCAAACTCTCTCCCATGACTCATTGCTTAGATGAACTCATAGATGGATCTTGGTGAAACCGTAGGAAAAATTTTAATTTTCTCGCAACGCTCCCCAACAAAGGGTATCGAGCCGGTTTATGCGTAGTTCTCTAATGCACGAGTAGAACACAATTTGTTGTGGGCGTGGATCTTGTCAACTTACTTGCCTCTACTAGTCTTTTCTTGCTTCAACGGTATTGTGGGATGAAGCGGCCCGGACCAACCTTACACGTACGCTTACATGAGACCGGTTCCACCGATTGACATGCACTAGTTGCATAAGGTGGCTGGCGAGTGTCTGTCTCTCCCACTTTAGTTGGAGCGGATTCGATGAACAGGGCCCTTATGAAGGGTATATAGAAGTTGACAAAATCACATTGTGGTTATTCGTAGGTAAGAAAACGTTCTTGCTAGAACCCAATCGCAGCCACGTAAAAGATGCAACAACAATTAGAGGACGTCTAACTTGTTTTTGCAGCGATTGATCATGTGATGTGATATGGCCAGAAGTTGTGATGAATGATGAATTGTGATGTATGAGATCATGTTCTTGTAATAGGATTCACGACTTGCATGTCGATGAGTATGACAACCGGCAGGAGCCATAGGAGTTGTCTTTATTTTTTTGTATGACCTACGTGCCATTGAAGAACGCCATGTAAACTATTTTACTTCATTGCTAAACGCGTTAGTCATAGAAGTAGAAGTAGTCGTTAGCGTGACAACTTCATGAAGACACGATGATGGAGATCATGGTGTCAAGCCGGTGACAAGATGATCATGGAGCCCCGAAGATGGAGATCAATGGAGCTTTATGATATTGGCCATATCATGTCACAACTATATAATTGCATGTGATGTTTATTATGTTTATGCATCTTGTTTACTTAGGACGACGGTAGTAAATAAGATGATCCCTTACAAAATTTCAAGAAGTGTTCCCCCCTAACTGTGCACCGTTGCTACAGTTCGTCGTTTCTAAGCACCACGTGATGATCGGGTGTGATGGATCCTTACGTTCACATACAACGGGTGTAAGACAGTTTTACACAAATGAAAACACTTAGGGTTAACTTGACGAGCCTAGCATGTACGCACATGGCCTCGGAACACGGAGACCGAAAGGTCGAACACGAGTCTTATGGAAGATACGATCAACATGAAGATGTTCACCGATGATGACTAGTCCGTCTCACGTGATGATCGGACACGGGCTAGTCGACTCGGATCGTGTAACACTTAGATGACTAGAGGATGTCTAATCTAAGTGGGAGTTCATAATTTTGATTAGAACTTTATTATCATGAACTTAGTCTAAAACCTTTGCAAATATGTCTTGTAGATCAATGGCCAACGCTAATGTCAACATGAACTTCAACGCGCTCCTAGAGAAAACCAAGCTGAAAGATGATGGCAGAACTATACGGATCGGGTCCGAACCTAAGGATCATCCTCATAGCTGCCAAGAAACAAGATGTCCTAGAAGCACCTTTAGGTGACCCACCTGTTCTCCCAAAGACCGCAAGACGATTTGAACGTTTGGCGGACTCGTTCGATGATTACTCCCTCGTTCAAGGCAGCATGCTCTACAGCTTAGAACCGGGCTCCAAAAGCGTTTTGAGCATCACGGAGCATATGAGATGTTCAAGAGCTGAAACTAGTTTTCCAAGCTCATGCCCGGTCGAGAGATATGATGTCTTCGACAAGTTCTACAGCTTGTAAGATGGAGGAAAACAGTTCTCAAGGAGCACATCCTCAAGATGTCCAGGTTGCACAACCGTATGACCCAAATGAACATTAACCTCCCGATGATGAGGCGGTCATTGACAGAATCCTCCGGCCGCTTCCACCAAGCTACAAGAGCTTTGTGATGAACTACAACATGCAGGGGATGGTGAAGACCATTCCTGAAGTGTACTCGACGCTGAAGTCAGCAGAGGCTGAAATCAAGAAAGAACATCAAGTGTTGATGGTCAATAAGACCACTAAGTTTAAGAAGGGTGAAAGCACATTTGCTCCCTGGGTGGTTTTGGTAATTAATAACAACATACTTTGTGGTTGGAATAATGCTTTTATCAAGTATGTTTCAGGAAGTTCAATCACATTGGCATGGCAAAAGGACTGAAGAGGTGGACCCCTAAAATGCTAAGGCAAGCATTGGCAAAAGCTCAAGACTCCATTTTTGGTTTAGTGATCCAAGATCACATTGAGTCCATAGGAAAGCCAATACTATTAAAAGGGGATGAGGTTATGATGATGATCTGGTTGCTCAAAGTGCTTAGTGATACATCTCCTAAACTATCAAGCAACTTTCACCGCCATATACACTCATAAGTAATCTCGGTCTCACCGATATTCCAAACTCACCACACCGAGATGAACCACCTCAGCCATAAAGCCAAACCCTAGAAATCTCGGATTTTCCGATTCGAACTCGGTCTCACCAAACTCGAGTTGCCAAGCTTCAGAACCTTCATCATCAAATCGGTGTCACCGAGATGATGAAGTCGGTCCCACCGAGATTGGCAAGCTCTTGTCTTTACACGAATCGGACTAACCGAGTTTGTATTTTCGGTCCCACGAAAATCCCAACGCTCACATGATTTGAACTTTCGGTCTCACCGAGTTGTCAACTTCGGTCCCACCGAGATTGGTCAAATGTGTGTAACGGTTGGATTTTGTGTGGAGGCTATAAATACCCTCCACCCCTCTTCATTCGTGGAGAGAGCCATCGAAAAGTACTACCACTCCTACCTTACATTTCCGAGAAGAGAACTACCTACCCTTGTGTTGAGATCAAGTTGCTCCACTCCCACCATATGAAGCTTGATCTCTAGCCTTCCCAAGTTGCTTTCCACTCAATCCTTTCTTCCACCATAGCCAAATCGGTGAGGAGAGTTGAGTGTTGGGGAGATTATCATTTGAAGCACAAGAGCAAGGAGTTCATCATCATCAACACCATCTATTACCTTTTGGAGGGTGGTGCCTCCTAGATTGGTTAGGTGTCGCTTGGGAGCCTCCGTCGAGATGTGGAGTTGAACCAAGAAGTTTGTAAGGGCAAGGAGATCGCCTACTTCGTGAAGATCTACCCCGAGTAAGGCTAGCCTCCGTGGGCGTGAGCCATGATGGCATAGACAAGGTTGCTTCTTCGTGGACCCTTCGTGGGTGGAGCCTCCGTGGACTCTCGCAGCCGCTACCCTCCGTGGGTTGAAGTCTCCATCAACGTGGAAGTATGATAGCACCACCTATAGGAACCACGAGAAAATCACCGCGTCTCCAAATTGCGCTTGATCTTCTCCACTTCTCTTTACTACTTGTGCAATTTACTTTCCGCTGCCCATACTCTAGAATTGCATGTGTAGTATGCTACTTGACTTGTGTGTTATGCAAAATCTGCCAAAAACTTGTCTTTGTCAAAAGGCATAATTTTTATCTTGTCGAGTAGTCTAATCACCCCCTCTAGACACTCTCACCTTCTTCGATCCTACAATTGGTATCGAGCTTTGGTCTCCATTGCTTTGGTTTACACACCATTGGAGGAAGATGGACGGTTCACGCTTGGGAGTGTTAGCCATAGAGTGCCTATTCTTAATGGAGTGTCCTATAACTCGTGGAGGATTGAAATGCTTATTATCTTTAAGATGTATAACTTGCATAAATATGTTGAAACCCCTATGTGCCTCCATTTGACCCCTTGCACCCTACCATGGATGAAGAGCTTGATTTGCTTCGTAACCTTAGAACTGTAAATCTTATCATTAGAGGGTTACCCGATAACTTGCTTAAGCTCGTTACAAACTTTGAGTGCGCCTATGCTATGTGGAAGTTCTTGGAAGAACTTTATCCGGACTACTCTTTGAGAGGTCTTGATGAAATTCTATACAAGACTATTGAATTTGATATGATGCGCCCCAATGATCCCAACTTTGATAAATGCTTCTTTGAGCTTCGTGATCTCATGAAAAAGAAGGGTGATCCTTGTCTTATCAATGCTCTAATTAGAAATGCTCTTGTATTGCATTCCGATGATTATTGTCGCATTGACAAAACTAATGCAAGTAGTTGTCAAATTGACCTAGGTGTTGATGATGAACTATCTATGGGTCAATATGATGATGAGCATGAGCATGATGATGATTACTCCGATTCGGACACCGAGCTAGACAAGATCATGAAGAGTCTCAATCTTATGGCGAATCTGAGAGACTACATATCCGGCGGAAAAGAGTGGATTCTTGATAGTGGATGCACCGATCACATGACCGGAGATGAAGACATGTTTCGAGAGCTTGCAAAGAACGATGGTCCACGCAAGTATGTGACTTTTGGAGACAACTCCAAGGGTAAGGTACTTGGCCTTGGTAAGGTGGCCATATCTCATGATAGCTCTATTCAAAATGTCATGCTTGTAGAATCACTTGGATACAATTTACTTTCCGTGTCTAGATTAGCTGACTTTGGATTCAATGTGCTATTCACCAAAGTAGATTGCCAAGTCTTTCGTCGTGAGAATCATAACATGGCATTTACCGGTATCCGTAGAGGTGGTCTATATATTGTTGATTTCACTAAGAAAGCCCAACCTAGAACTTGCTTCATTGCTAGATCCGCTAAAGGTTGGTTATGGCATAGAAGGCTTGGACATGTTGGTATGCGTAATCTAGACAAGCTAATCAAAGGTGATCATATTCTTGGTGTTAAAGATGTTCTCTTTGACAAAGATAGACTTTGTAGTGCTTGTCAGGCAGGAAAACAAGTAGGTGGAAGTCATCCCGTGAAGAACATCATGACCACAAGGAGACCGCTTGAGCTTCTTCATATGGATCTCTTCGGTCCCAATGCTTACAAAAGCCTTGGTGGTAACTCCTTTGGTCTAGTTATAGTTGATGATTATTCCAGATTTACGTGGATATTTTTCCTTGATTACAAATCACAGGTTCAAAGAATCTTCAAAACCTTTGCCAGAAAGGCCCAAAATCAATTTGAGGTGAAGATCAAGAAAGTTCGGAGTGACAATGGAACGGAGTTCAAGAACGCCCATGTAGACTCTTTTCTCAATGAGGAAGGGATTCTACATGAGTTCTCGGCTACGTACACTCCTCAACAAAATGGAGTTGTTGAGAGGAAGAACCGAACGCTCATAGAGATGGCGAGAACGATGCTTGATGAATACAAGACACCGAAGCACTTTTGGGGTGAAGCCGTCGAGACAGCTTGTCATGCTATCAACAGGCTTTATCTTCATAAGCTTCTCGGCAAGACTTCATACGAGCTCCTCACCGGTAACAAACCCCAAGTGGGATACTTTCGTGTCTTTGGTTCGAAATGCTATATCATTGATAAGCATCGTCGGTCTAAATTTGCTCCTAAAACTCATGAAGGCTTTTTTCTTGGTTATGGATCAAACTCCCACACCTACCGTGTCTACAATAATTTCACCCGAAAGGTTGAAGAGACGGTAGACGTGAAGTTTGATGAATCTAATGGCTCGCAAGTAGAGCAAATGCCTATTGATGTAGGAGACAAGGACCCATCGGAAGCCATTCAAGATTTATCTATTGGAAAGATCCGTCCCATGGAAGTGAAGGAGAGTACCTCATCTACATATGTGGAGCCCCCACCTCACGGCAAGATGAACCTCAAGGCAACATGGAGGCCTCCACAAGTGGAACTCACCAAGATGAGGAAGTGCAACAAGAAGATCCACCACAACCTCCTTCTCCACCGCCTCAAGACAACACCAACAACAATGAAGAAGAAGAGGAAGATGAGGATGATGAGGAAGCTCAGCCACAACCACAACAAAAGCTATCCCGAGTCCGAGCAAGAGTCAAGAAAAATCATCCCGTGGAACAAATGATGAACGACATCGACTCGGAGAATTACTCGCCTAAAACTCGCTTAGCTAACTTTTGTGAACATTACTCATTTATCTCTAGTCTTGAACCTATGAAGGTAGAAGAAGCACTTGAAGACCCGGATTGGGTGAACGCTATGCACGAAGAGCTACACAACTTCGAGAGGAACAATGTATGGACTTTGGTAGAGAAGCCCAAGGATGATCAAAACGTCATTGGAACCAAATGGGTGTTTGAACAAGCAAGATGAAGATGGACAAGTCATCCGCAACAAGGCTCGCCTCGTAGCTCAAGGTTACACACAAGTTGAAGGTATGGACTATGGTGAGACCTATGCCCCCGTTGCTAGACTTGAGTCCATTCGCATTCTTCTTGCTTATGCCAATCACCATGATATTACTCTCTATCAAATGGATATTAAAAGTGCTTTCCTAAATGGTGAAATTGAGGAGGAAGTATTTGTGAAACAACCTCCCGGATTTGTGAATCCTAAAAAGCCTAATCATGTTTACAAGTTGCACAAAGCTCTTTATGGTCTTAAACAAGCTCCTAGAGCTTGGTACAAATGCTTGACTAGCTTTCTTCTTGAAAAGGCTTTGAGATTGGAAAAATAGACTCAACGCTATTCACGAAAAGGGTTGATGGTGAACTATTTGTGTGCCAAATATATGTTGATGATATTATCTTTGGTTCAACTAACCCTCATTTTAGCGAGAAGTTTGGAAAGCTTATGTCGGAGAAGTATGAGATATCCATGATGAGTGAACTCAAATTCTTCCTTGGGTTGCAAATCAAGCAATCTAAGGAGGGTACCTTTGTCTCACAAACAAAGTACACCAAGGATCTCTTCAAGAAGTTCAACATGCAAGAAAGCAAAGGTATGAGAACCCCCATGCCTACAAGTGGACATAATGACTTGACAAAAGATGGAGAACCCGTTGATCAAAAGGTTTACCGATCTATGATTGGTTCTCTACTATATCTGTGTGCTTCTCGTCCTGACATAATGTTGAGTGTATGCATGTGTGCTTGATATCAAGCAGCCCCTAAAGAATGTCATCTTAAAGCTGTTAAAAGAATTGTGAGATATTTGATACACACACCAAACTTTGGCATTTGGTATCCTAAGAGGGCCTCTTTCGACCTTGTTGGCTATTCCGACTCGGACTATGCCGTGTGAGGTTGATAGAAAGTCAACTTCGGCACGTGTCAATTTCTTGGTCGATCCCTTGTATCTTGGTCCTCCAAGAAACAAAATTCGTATCATTATCTCTCGCCAAGCAGAATATATTGCTGCTGGTTCATGTTGTGCTCAGTTGCTATGGATGACACAAACGCTTAAGGATTATGGGATACATGTGAGACATGTTCCTTTGCTTTGTGACAATGAGAGTGCGATTAAGATTGGACACAATCCCGTGCAACACTCTCGAACGAAACATATTGAAGTTCGTCACCATTTTATTCGTGATCACATTGCCAAGGGTGACATCAATCTTAAGCATGTTCGTACTTACAAACAACTGGCTGATATCTTTACAAAACCTCTTGATGAGAAGGTATTTTGTCGCTTAAGGAGTGAGTTGAACATCATTGATGCTTCAAACTTGGAGTGAGAACTCCATTGATGCATGCAAGGCATGAGCCTACTTGACTAATCCTTGATATTTCTCTTATGATGATGATCATATGTCTTGGACACATTTGCCCCCTTGTATTGCATCTAACTCCTTGCAGGTACTTGGATGATCTACATTCCACAAGATTACCACACACTCAAATCATGAGTAATCTTGTCATTAACCAAGTATCTAGCCCTTTGGGATGTTGAGTTCAAGGAACATAATTACACATATCCTTTATGACATCTTACATCTAGTATTTCACTCTTGTCATCTTGGATATCCTTGAGTATTTCCTTGCTTGCCTAACCCATGTAGGAAGATGAACAACACAAGTGGAAATGGCGCTCCAACTTCACATTCAATGAGCACCTACATCAAGTTCACCTACATGAACAAAGCAACAACAAGCCTAAGGTATGTTCTTCACATCTTTAAGGAGCTTTGCTAAAAGACATGAGTACAAGCAGCTTCATAAGATGTGAACACATCAATGCTTAATCGAAAAATGGCAACCCCATTTTGAGCTTAAACGATGAGTATGACCTATGATCAAATGTTCTCATTTGACTCCTAAGTCAATATACTCAAACATAGGTGACTTTGTCGCCGATCCTTATCTAGATGAAGTACATATGTTTTGGAGTCTTTCTATTTTCTCTTATGTTCTCTCATAGAGTTTTCTTTTAATAATAATAAAAAAACTTCATCTAGGAATCTTTTTTCATTTCTATTCTTCTGTCTTTGAGAATATCCTTTTGGCTCTGATCAATTCCTCGAACATCTTGTACAAATTCATTGCAAATCCTTTGAAACATTCCTTGCAAAGTGAGCTGATTTATTTCTGTATTTCCTTGGAATTAAACTCGGCGTCACCGACTTAAATATTTCGGTCAGACCGAAAAGGATCTGCCCTAAGTCCATGACTTTCGGACCCACCGATCCATCTTATTTCGGTGTCACCGATTCATTTCTTTCAGGATATCATCTTCTGCAGCTCCACTCAATGATTCTCTATGCATGTTTCGTTTGTCCTGCTGTGATTCTTAAGGATCCCACTTCTTTCTTTCCACCTTCCCTGACCTTCCTAGTTTGCTGTCCTTTTCGGCACTTGATGTCAAAGGGGGAGAAGACTTAGGGGGAGAAGAGAAGATTTAGGGGGAGAAGAAGAGCAATCTTATCTTAAGGGGGAGAGAATCAATCAAAGCTTTGCCGTGTTCCACATTGGATATTACATTTGGCATCATTCTTCTGATTTTGCTCTTTCACAATTGATATCTTATGGAAGGCAAAATCTCTCAGAGTTCATTGAAAATCCTTTTAGTTTTCGGAGACATGTTTGCTGATTCAAGCTTGTGCTCAAAATGAGACACTCTTTATACATGTCATCCCTGGCTTGGTACTCTTGATGTTCTTGCAGTTGGTTGAAGAAATACTCCTGTGTTATCTAACCTTGTTTTCCCAAGTCTATTTCTTCAGGTACAATGCCAAGGAACCCCAAGGTAAGTATATGCACCTTGCAGAATGTGCATGATGGTGACTTGCTTGTGAATACCTATTTGCAAGAAATCACCATGCACATATGCATTATCACTCACTTCTTTTCATCTGCTCTGATGCATATGGCCAAGCTACATGTAGCACATCTTGCCTTTCTCTCTTGTGTGCTTGTGGTAGTCCAAAACCATAATTTATGAAAATCTTGCACACTTGTAGGGGGAGCCTGTGTACTACATGTTTGTCAAAGCTTTCGTGATAATTCTGTCTTTCTTTCAGTAAGCTTTGATGTCTTGTTTTGTGTGTTGCCATCAATTACCTAAAAGGGGGAGATTGAAAGCACATTTGCTCCCTGGGTGGTTTTGGTAATTAATAACAACATACTTTGTGGTTGGACTAATGCTTTTATCAAGTATGTTTCAGGAAGTTCAATCACATTGGCATGGCAAAAGGACTGAAGAGGTGGACCCCTAAAATGCTAAGGCAAGCATTGGCAAAAGCTCAAGACTCCATTTTTGGTTTAGTGATCCAAGATCACATTGAGTCCATAGGAAAGCCAATACTATTAAAAGGGGATGAGGTTATGATGATGATCTGGTTGCTCAAAGTGCTTAGTGATACATCTCCTAAACTATCAGCAACTTTCACTGCCATATACACTCATAAGTAATCTCGGTCTCACCGATATTCCAAACTCAGTCACACCGAGATGAACCACCTCAGCCATAAAGCCAAACCCTAGAAATCTTGAATTTTCCGATTCTGAACTCGGTCTCACCGAAACTCGAGTTGCCAAGCTTCAGAATCTTCATCATCAAATCGGTGTCACCGAGATGATGAAGTCGGTCCCACCGAGATTGGCAAGCTCTTGTCTTTACACTAATCGGACTAATCGAGTTTGTATTTTCGGTCCCACCGAAAATCCCAACGCTCACATGATTTGAACTTTCGGTCTCACCGAGTTGTCAACTTCGTCCCACCGAGATTGGTCAAATGTGTGTAACGGTTGGATTTTGTGTGGAGGCTATAAATACCCTCCACCCCTCTTCATTCGTGGAGAGAGCCATCGAAAGTACTACCACTCCTACCTTACATTTCGAGAAGAGAACTACCTACCCTTGTGTTGAGATCAAGTTGCTCCACTCCCACCATATGAAGCTTGATCTCTAGCCTTCCCAAGTGCTTTCCACTCAATCCTTTCTTCCACCACAGCCAAATCAGTGAGGAGAGTTGAGTGTTGGGGAGATTATCATTTGAAGCACAAGAGCAAGGAGTTCATCATCATCAACACCATCTATTACCTTTTGGAGGGTGGTGCCTCCTAGATTGGTTAGGTGTCGCTTGGGAGCCTCACGAGATGTGGAGTTGAACCAAGAAGTTTGTAAGGGCAAGGAGATCGCCTACTTCGTGAAGATCTACCCCGAGTAAGGCTAGCCCTCCGTGGGCGTGGGCCATGATGGCATAGACAAGGTTGCTTCTTCGTGGACCCTTCGTGGGTGGAGCCCTCCGTGGACTCTCGCAGCCGTTACCCTCCGTGGGTTGAAGTCTCCATCAACGTGGAAGTACGATAGCACCACCTATCGGAACCACGAGAAAAATCACCGCGTCTCCAAATTGCGTTTGATCTTCTCCACTTCTCTTTACTACTTGTGCAATTTACTTTCCGCTGCCCATACTCTAGAATTGCATGTGTAGTATGCTACTTGACTTGTGTGTTATGCAAAATCTGCCAAAAACTTGTCTTTGTCAAAAGGCATAATTTTTATCTTGTCGAGTAGTCTAATCACCCCCCCTCTAGACACTCTCACCTTCTTCGATCCTACAAAGGGCAAGGGGAAGAAGAACTTCAAGAAGGACAGCAAAGATGTTGCCGCGCCCGGTAAGCCAGTTGCCGGGAAGAAGTCAAAGAATGGACCCAAGCCTAAGACTGAGTGCTTTTATTGCAAGGGGAAGGGTCACTGGAAGCGGAACTGCCCCAAATACTTAGCGGATAAGAAGGCCGGCAACACCAAAGGTATATTTGATATACATGTAATTGATGTGTACCTTACCAAGACTCGTAGTAACTCCCGGTATTTGATACCGGTGCCGTTGCTCATATTTGTAACTCACAGCAGGAGCTGCGGAATAAACGGAGACTGGCGAAGGACGAGGTGACAATGCACGTCGGGAATGGTTCCAGAGTCGATGTGATCGCCATCGGCATGCTGCCTCTACATTTACCCACGGGATTAGGTTTGAACCTTAATAATTGTTATTTAGTGCCAAGTTTGAGCATGAACATTGTATCTGGATCTCATTTGATACAAGATGGCTACTCATTTAAGTCTGAGAATAATGGTTGTTTGATTTATATGAGAGATATGTTTTATGGTCATGCTCCGGTGGTCAATGGTTTATTCTTAATGAATCTCGAGCGTAATATTACACATGTGCATAGTGTGGATGCCAAAAGATGTAAAGTTGATAACGATAGTCCCACATACTTGTGGCACTGCCGCCTTGGTCACATTTGTGTCAAGCGCATGAAGAAGCTCCCTGCTGATGGACTTTTAGAGTCTCTTGATTATGAATCGCTTGACACATGCTAACCATGCCTCTTAGGCAAATGACCAAGACTCCGCTTCTCCGGAACAATGGAGCGAGCAACCAACTTGTTGGAAATCATACATACCGATGTGTGCGGTCCAATGAGCGTTGAGGCTCGCGGAGGATATCGTTATGTTCTCACTCTCACTGATGACTTGAGTAGATATGGGTATGTCTACTTAATAAAACACAAGTCTGAGACCTTTGAAAAGTTCAAGCAATTTCAGAATGAGGTGGAGAATCAACGTGACCGAAAGATAAAGTTCCTGCGATCAGATCGTGGAGGAGAATACTTAAGTCACGAATTTGGCACACACTTAAAGAAATGTGGAATCCTTTCACAACTCACGCCGCCTGGAACACCTCAGCGAAACGGTGTGTCCGAACATCGTAATCGCACTCTATTGGATATGGTGCGGTCTATGATGTCTCTTACCGATTTACCGCTATCATTTTGGGGATATGCTCTAGAGACAGCTACATTCACTTTAAATATGGCACCGTCAAAATCCGTTGAGACGACACCGTATGAATTATGGTTTGGGAAGAAACCTAAGCTGTCGTTTCTAAAAGTTTGGGGATGCGATGCTTATGTCAAGAAACTTCAACCTGAAAAGCTCGAACCCAAGTCGGAAAAATGCGTATTCATAGGATACCCTAAGGAAACTGTCGGGTATACCTTCTACTTAAGATCCGAAGGCAAGATCTTTGTTGCCAAGAACGGATGCTTTCTGGAAAAAGAGTTTCTCTCGAAAGAAGTAAGTGGGAGGAAGATAGAACTCGATGAAGTACTACCTCTCGAACGGGAAAGTGGTGCAGCGCAGGAAACTGTTCCTGTGATGCCCACACCAACTGAAGAGGAAACCAATGATGATGATCAAGATACTTCGGATCAAGTTGCTACTAAACTTCGTAGGTCCACAAGGACACGTTCCGCACCAGAGTGGTACGGCAACCCTGTCCTGGAAATCATGTTGTTAGACAACGGTGAACCTTCGAACTATGAAGAAGCGATGGCGGGCCCGGATTCCAACAAATGGCTTGAAGCCATGAAATCCGAGATAGAATCCATGTATGAAAACAAAGTATGGACTTTGACAGACTTGCCCAATGATCGGCGAGCGATTGAAAACAAATGGAATTTTAAGAAGAAGACGGACGCGGATGGTAATGTTACCATTTATAAAGCTCGACTTGTCGCTAAGGGTTATCGACAAGTTCAAGGGATTGACTACGACGAGACGTTCTCTCCCGTAGCGAAGCTGAAGTCCGTCCGAATCATGTTAGCAATTGCCGCATACTATGATTATGAGATATGGCAGATGGACGTCAAAACGGCATTCCTTAACGGACATCTTAAGGAAGAGCTGTATATGATGCAGCCGGAAGGTTTTGTCGATCCTAAGAACGCTAACAAAGTATGCAAGCTCCAATGATCCATTTATGGACTGGTGCAAGCATCTCGAGTTGGAACATTTGCTTTGATGAGATGATCAAAGCGCTTAGTTTATGCACTTATGGAGAAGCTGCGCTTACAAGAAAGTGAGTGGGAGCTCAGAGCATTTCTCCTATTATATGTAGATGACATACTCTTGATGGGAAATGATACAAAACTTCTGGACAGCATTAAGGCCTACTTGAATAAGTGTTTTTCAATGAAGGACCTTGGAGAAGTTGCTTATATATTAGGCATCAAAATCTATAGAGATAGATCGAGACGCCTCATAGGTCTTTCACAAAGCACATACCTTGATAAGATTTTGAAGAGGTTCAAATGGATCAGTCCAAGAAGGGTTCTTGCCTATGTTACAAGGTGTGAGATTGAGCTCAGCTCACCACCCACCACGGCAAAAGATAAAGAAGAGATGAGTGTCATCCCTATGCTTCAGCCATAGGATCTATTATGTATGCCATGTTGTGTACTGCACCGATGTAAACCTTGCCGTAAGCTTGGTTGCAAGATACCAAAGTAATCCCGCAAGAAACACCGGACAGCGGTCAAGAATATCCCGGCACCGAAAAGGACAAAGGACATGTTTCGCGTTTATGGAGGAGACGAAGAGCTCGTCGTAAAGGGTTACGCCGATGCTAGCTTCGACTCAGATCCGATGACTCTAAGTCACAAACCGGATACGTGTATATGTTGAATGGTGGAGCAATGGCTGGTGCACCGCAAGCAGAGCGTCGTGGCGGGATCTACGTGTGAAGCGGAGTACATGGCAGCCTCGGAGGCAGCGATGAAGCGATTTGGGTGAAGGAGTTCATCACCGACCTAGGAGTCATACCCAATGCGTCGGGGCCGATCAAACTCTTCTGTGACAACACCGAGCTATTGCCCTTGCCAAGGAGCCCAGGTTTCACAAGAAGACCGAGCACATCAAGCGTCGCTTCAACTCCATCCGTGAAAATGTTCAAGATGGAGACATAGAGATTTTCAAAGTGCACACTAATCAATGTCGCAGATCCATTGACTAAACCTCTCGTGTGCAAAACATGATCAACACCGTAACTCTATGGGTGTTCGATTCATCACAATGTAACTAGATTAGTGACTCTAGTGCGAGTGGGAGACTGTTGGAAATATGCCCTAGAGGCAATAATAAAAGTATTATTATATTTCATTGTTCATGATAATTGTCTTTTGTTCATGCTATAACCGTATTATCCGAAATCGTAATACACGGTGAACACTTAGACCACAATATGTCCCTAGTAAGCCTCTAGTTGACTAGCTCACAGATCAACAGATAGTCATGGTTTCTGACTATGGACATTGGATTTCGTTGATAACGGGATCACATCATTGGGAGAATGATGTGATGGACAAGACCCAATCCTAAGCATAGCACAAAGATCGTGTAGTTCGTTTGCTAGAGCTTTGCCAATGTCAAGTATCTCTTTGTTCGACCATGAGATCGTGTAACTCCCGGATACCGTAGGAGTGCCTTGGGTGTATCAAACGTCACAACGTAACTGGGTGACTATAAAGGTGCATTACATGTATCTCCGAAAGTATCTGTTGGGTTAACACGGATTGAGACTGGGATTTGTCACTCCGTATGACGGAGAGGTATCTCTGGGCCCACTCGGTAATGCATCATAAAAATGAGCTCAATGTGACCAAGGTGTTGGCCACGGGATCATGCATTACGGTACGAGTAAACGTGACTTGTCGGTAACGAGACTGAACAAGGTATTGGGATACCGACGATCGAGTCTCGGGCAAGTAACGTACCGATTGACAAAGGGAATTGCATACAGGGTTTGATCGAATCCTCGACATCATGGTTCAACCGATGAAATCATCGAGGAGCATGTGGGAGCCAACAAGGGTATCCAGACCCCGCTGTTGGTTATTGCCCGAGAGTCGCCTCGGTCATGTTCAAGTCTCCCGAACCCGTAGGGTCTAAACACTTAAGGTTCGGTGACGCTTAGGGTTAGTAGGAAGACTAGTATGTGAATACCGAATGTTGTTCGAGTCCCGATGAGATCCCTGACGCCACGAGGAGTTTCGGAATGGTCCGGAGGTAAAGAATAATATATAGGAAGTGGTATATCGCCATCGGGAAAGTTTCGGGTCTCCGTGTAATGTACCGACCACCGGAAGGGTCCCGGGTCCACCGGTGGGGCCACCCATCCCGGAGGGCCCCATGGGCTGAAGTGGGAGGTGAACCAGCCCATAGTGGGCTGGTGCGCCCCCCTAGGCCCACCCCCTGCGCCTAGGGTTGAAACCCTAGGGGTGGGGGGCCGCCCCACTTGGCTTGGGGGCACTCCACCCCTTGCCGCCGCCCCTGGAGATTGGATCTCAGGGGCGGGCGCCGGGGCCTATATAAAGGGGGGGAGGGAGGGGGACTGCTGTACCCCATCTCCAAGGCGCAGCCCTTCCCCTCCCCAACACCTCTCCTCCTCCGTAAGCTCGGCGAAGCCTCGCCGAGATCGCCTCTCCACCATCACCACGCCGTCGTCCTGCCGGTGGAGCTGTCTTCCTCAACCTCTCCTTCCTCCTTGCTGGATCAAGACGGAGGGGACGTCACCCGTGCCGTACGTGTGTTGAACGCGGAGGTGCTGTCCGTTCATCACTTGGACATCGGTGATCTGAATAACGTCGAGTACGACTCCATCATCACCTTGCAAGCTTCCGCACGCGATCTACAAGTGGTATGTAGATGCAAACTCTCTCCCATGACTCGTTGCTTAGATGAACTCATAGATGGATCTTGGTGAAACCGTAGGAAAATTTTTAATTTTCTGCAACGTTCCCCAACAAAAAACCAAGGTTGGGCCTTGCTGGACAAGTTTTATTCAAAGCGAACTGTCAGGGGGGTCCCATAAATCACCCGATCGCGTAAGGAACGCAAAATCTGGGAACATAACACCGGTATGACGGAAACTAGGGCGGCAAGAGTGGAACAAAACACCAGGCATAAGGCCGAGCCTTCCACCCTTTACCAAATATATGGATGCATTAATAATATAAGAGATATTGTGATATCCCAACAAGTAAACATGTTCCAACAAGGAACAACATCTCCATGTTCCAACAAGGAACAAACTTCAATCTTCACCTGCAACTAACAACGCTATAAGAGGGGCTGAGCAAAGCGGTAACATAGCCAATCAACGGTTTGCTAGGAATGGTGTCAAAGGTTAGAGGTTTGACATGGCAATTTGGGAGGTTGACAAGCAAATGGTAGGCATCGTAGCATTGGCATAGCAAAAGAGCGAGCAAACTAGCATAGCAAAGATAGTAGTGATTTTGAGGGTATGATCATCTTGCCTGATATCCCGCAAGGAAGAAGAACGAGTCCATGAAGAAGACAAACGAACGTAGTCGAACAAATCCTCACAACTCCGGAACAAAACTGAAGCTAACGAGAGAAGCAAACCGGAAAGAAGCAAACAACATGGTAAACACACAAGCATAAACATGTCATGATGCACAAACAAGTATGATGCATGTCCGTTTTAATGAGGCATGGCATGGCAATATGCACAAACAACACTACAAGTTAAGTGGAGCTCAATATGCAACGAGTTGCATATTGACGGAACACCACAACAATTATTTAGTTCTCTCTCGGTTATGCTACCAAACAATATTAAGTGTTATTAAACATGGCAAGGGGTGAAGCATAATTAAACTACCTAGCTGGGCAATTTTAAATGAGGCCGGAAACAACAAACAACAATTCCGGAAATCCCCATGTTATTTAGCAATTTAATGCAAACACAATTTTAAACCTTTTAATTGTTGTTATCATGATGCGGATGACATATGCAAGTTTTGTGCAATTTTATGAAAACGTTGACATGAGCATGATATGAAGCATTTGTAGCCATGGCGGAACAAAAAGGGTGCCACGGCAGCGAAACGAAAAGGGTGCCACAGCGGCGAAAAGGAAATGGTGCCACGGCAACATATCGGTGATCCGACAACTCCTCGAGATGTCGGTGCAAAAGAAAGTGTGGGTGAGCGTGTGATGCAAACGATGGTGGGGTGATCCCGGATTCCGGGTTCCCACGGGTCAATGGCATGGGAAACGAGGAACGTGCAAAGACAACTCGGACACGGCGCAAACACGAGCATCTCATACATGCAAGGGCATCTCATCGTGGTCGTCTCGGGTTATACCTTCGAAGCGTGCGTTTTCGGAGCGGTTCGGGTTCGGCGAAGGAAGTAGACGTTCTCGTAGCGGTCGTAGAGGAAGTAGTTGTTCACATGGCGACGGTAGTTGTACATGTTTTCGTAGATGTTCAGGTCGACGGTAGAGGTTCACGGACGTCGTGGAAGTAGTCGTTCACGACAACGGTTGAGGTTCACGGGTCGTAGACGTTCGGGTAGAGGTACTTGGTGCATCGTCGGGGTACTTGTTGGTCCTGTCTTGGCGTCCGTAGATGTACACGTTCGGAGCGGAACTTGGCGTATCCATGTACTTGGCGAATCCACGTAGTCGAACATGGGTTCTAGTGGTACTTGACGCTCGTTGTGTAGTTGAACACGAGGTTCCTCGGGGTATCGGTCTCGGCAATCCAGCGGCAGCAGCAATGCGGTGTACGGGGCAACAATTGAGGAGCTCCCGCGACGCATTTAAAAACCCTTAGCCATGGCAGCCGTGGCTACACGCGCGACACACGAGCTGGTGCAAGGCAGCGTCGGTCAAGCCGTCGGGCACGAGGCGAAGCAAGGGGTGGAGCAGCTTGGGTGCGGGTGTGAGAAGCAAGGCGGTGACGCTCGCTGGACGAGAGGAAGCAGGCGGCAGAGGCGCAACAGTAGGTCGACGCCGCGGGGGCGAGGCGGCGCTGCACTTGGCGCGACCTCCAGTGAAGGCGGCGCTGCTTGAGGCGGGGAACGCGGGGTCGAGGCAGAGGCGACCGGAGGGGCAGGAGCAAAGCTGGAGAGACGGCGCGGGAGGAAGGTTGGGAGCGCGGCGCGGCCGGTGCTCGAGGAGGCCGACGAGGGGGCGCGAGCGGAGATGGGTCGCGGCGTCGGCGAGAGGGTGCAGCAGCTGCTGCTGCTGCCGGCGGCGGTGTCGGGCACGCAGGGCAAGGAGTAGCAGGTGTTGAGGCAGGGCAACGGGGATCGCGGGCTGCGCGTGTGAGTGGCGGCGGTGTGGGAGGACGAGAGGAGATGGGATCGGGCACGAGAGGGAGAGGGGAATCGAGGGGGAAGATGGGGCTCGAGGGCGAGGTGGCGGCGGCCAGAGGGAGAGATCGAGAGGGAGAGATGGGATCGGGGGATCGAGCCGAGGTGCTTCCTGGCGGCGCAAGCGAGGGGAACGAGGAGGAGGAGAGAGCGCTCGGGAAAGGGTTAGAGTTGGTTAGGTGGGCTGGTGCCTTAGAGGCCGGCCCGGGTAGGGAAGAAAATGGCCAGAGGCCTGGCTGGGATCTCTTCTCTCTCTCCTTTTCTTTTACTTATTTCTTCAACCAGAATTTAGGAGAAAAGAAAGAGGTGCTAGAGGTGGGATATTTCAGAAAAGAAAATATCCCTGGAGTCTTGAGAATATGCACAATTTGAATAAATTGGTTTGGCAATTTTTAGAGGAAGAAAAATAATTCAAGTTTGAATTGAATTCAAACTTGAGCAATTTTTGAACCCAACCAAATCAAATTTATATGAGCCGAAAAATGACAGAGAGGGTGTAGGCAATGAGCAGGATTTATAGGAAAAGGGTGAACATTTATGGAGGAAAGAAAATGGCACTAGCAAAAATGAAAGGAATAAGAAGGAAGAAGGAGGTGTTGATGCATGGGTAGATTTGAGAGACATAGCAAGGGGTTTGGTCACATGCAACATGCATAGAGCAAGACAAAATCATGAAGAATGCGATGCACATGGTGATTATGATGAAATGCAAAATGACAAAGGTGCAATGCAATGTAAACAATGATGAACATGAAGCAACAAGCAAATATCGCAATGGCATTCATCATGATCATGGCATAAACATGTAGGAATGAAATATGCAAAACAATGGACAAAACCCCAACCACGGAAGAAATATCATATCGCATCTCCGGAAAATGCAAGAGTTGGAGTTACGGATATGGAAAGTTGCATCCGGGGCGTTACAACACTCCACCACTACGAGAGGATCTCGTCCCGAGATCTAGGATGGCACCGGAGAGAAACGGAAGAGGAAGAGAAGAGGTGAAACTAAGTTGCTTCTTCGACAAAAGAGTGAAACCAAAGAACCTTGAGAGGTTGAAAATTTAAAAGAAAGAGTACAACAGAGATGAACGAGATTGCAAACAATCCATTAGAAAAGAGGAACAAGCCGTATTACGAGAACTTGAAGGTTGAAAGACATGGAAATAAGAGCTTCACGAACGAAAAGAATATGACCACCTCGGTATAATGAGATAGCCAAGGAACAAGAATGACAGAATTTGGACAGCACTCCGGTAGAAAAGAAAAGAAAACTTGATGAGATGAAAATATATTGAAGAGGTGAAACAACACTCCTGTTAAATGGATAAGCAAGAAAAGAACACGATCCTCACAAAACGAGGTGATGGTTGAAGAGCACAACATCACAATGCCTCCATAACGAAAGAATAGAAGTTAGATCATTGGAATAAAAGAATGGAGAAGAAAATGACAACTTCTACCACAATTGAATTTGGAAGGCATCCTTGCAAGAAGGTTAGAATAGAGTTGTTGGAAGACCAACAACGAAAAGAATAAGTTTGTAGCGGGCTTATGGAACATCTCAACATTATGAGGTGACAACCGGCCACTAACGGAAACAATTGCTTGCTTGAGATTAACGAAGAGATGAAAGCTTGTTCCATCAAGATGGAAAAGAGATAAATTGGGTCATTAATAAGCACCAAAATAGCAACATTCCTTAGGGAAGGCTTTAGGTGAAATCTATACCAAGATAACTCCAATGAAGAGAATGACGGTTGAAAAGATCTCTTGAACAAAGAGAAAAAAAGATGGATTTAAATATGTCACTCTTGAAAACTTGTGACTCATGAAACGCGAAGGGAAATTATCAACAATGACCTAACACCACCTCAGAAGATAAGGTAGAAAGAATTGCACTTTGGAATGCATGATGAAGAATACTAAAACTCCTAAAAAAACATGTGTTGAGCACCATGTTTATTTTGAAGTATGGCTTGACGGATCTTAACTTCAAGAGAAATCTTGAAGAACAATTGAAGAATGAAAAGAATCCTTGATGAACCACCACTGCGGTAATAAACAGATGATAAAAAGAAAGAGAGGTTGAAAAACACAAGGTGAAGCCTTGCGATGATTTAGATGGAGCTTCGCGACGAGATGATGCGGAAAACTTGGAACTCCGGAAAAGAAGGATGAGCAATTGAAACCAAGAATTTTTTGATGAACCTCCGGAATAAGGAATAGAAATTACTCGATGAAACAAGAATAAGAATTACATTATTGCTTATCCCTCATCAATTAAATTGATGACCCACAATGGATTTGGCATGCCACTTATTCTCATAGAAAGGATTAAGATAGATACGCGCAAGCTTGGGAAGGTCTTCAACGAACCACCGGTAGGATTGGAAAGAACGAATTTATTAAATGATAACGAAAGAGGTGAAATCTTGAACGAACCACCGTAAGAATTGAAAATGAACGTAGCAAAGGCACAATTCACCGGGAAGAATTGGAAAACGAATGAAGATATTTGAGGGGATTTAGATCCAAGTGAACGCAGAGATCCCGAGCTGATTAGATAATACTTGAATGATGCACCGGTATGATTTGGAGAACGAGAGCTGAAAGCTGAGAATGAATAATCCTGAATTGATGGGCTCCGGAGAATGAAACTGAAAAGACTCCTAAAATGCTCCGGATGGGTGAAAAAGATTCTCACAATCGAAAACAATTATGAGAGGATGGCAACAAGCTAGCACCATGAATCTTGAAGAGAATAGAGCAAGATTAAAGAGAAACTCTTCTTCTGTCTTCAAATGATGAGAATGACAACAAGAAACACCATCAAGAAATATTGAGGCACACCGGAAGAATCAAAAGCGAAGAGGTTGAGCCAACTATGAAAAGAAATTGAAAGATCTTGGAGAAAAGCATTTGACTGATGATAACTCATTCTTACGTCAAACTTTGAAAAGAATTTTTAAAGCTGCGGGAAAATTAGAAGAGTCAGGTAAGATCTTGGGAAAAGACCTGTGGGTTAGGGCCCACTCAAAAGAACACCGTTGAAAAGATTTAAAAGAGATGTTGCACCGGTTGAATTAAATGACTTGAATGAGATACCAATCTCGAAAGAGCTTGAACGAATGCAGAGTGGAAACACAAATCTTCGAGATATATTGAACACTCCGAAATAACAAATAGCGAGAAGTAGAATGATAATGAGGTGCACCGGTATGAGAAGACATTGAAATGAGGAAAAAGGTATGATCAACAAAACTTGACTTGAATCCACCAGAGAAGAAAAAGGAATAAGGAATGACGAACTAGTAGAACATCTTCTTGAGAACCACCAGGTAAGAACATTGACGGAAAAGAATGGAGAAACTTCACAAAAATAAAAGGATACTTGGTAAAGAAATCTTAGTCCTTGAGGAAAAAGGGTGGGTGGGCAGGAAAAAACAAAGGCAACTTGTAGACGGATGAAACAAACACCGTTGAGAAGAAATGATAATTGGACTTGCTGATGTTGAAGTGATCGGATCCACTTGAAGAGAAACACGCCGGTTGAAAAGGATTGACATGACAATCTCGATTGTCGAGAAGGATTGGTATTCACATCGAGTATGAGAACACCATTTCGAAAGGTATGGAATCAACACTTGACATTGAAGCAACTCAATACCACAACTCAAAACAAAAACAAAGGACTGGCTTGCGTATAAGCGGAACAAACATATGATAGAGATTTCGTCCAAGTTTTCGTGGGGGGCCTACACGGCTCGATCAGACAGCACCATCATGTACAAGGCAAGGCACATGACATACGAAGCGTCCCGAGTCGGCATAGCCAAGGACTCTTTAAGACACAACGAGACCATCAGAAACCAACCGTGAATAGGCGGACCACTAGACGCCGGACCCCAATTTCATATCATACATCCGTCGGAAAGATATCCTAAGAGCTACTTGAATTCCCACCTATGAAACTCCCGAAATTTTCCGGTTATGCAATCAGGTGTTGGGGATACAGGGGAAGCATAATATCTCACCCAAAACTAACAAATCCTACATCCAGCTGTATCCATCCTTCAACACATAACCAAGAAACCTTCGGAAATCGTCTACCTCAACCGTCGAAAAGCATCCGTTATACAAGTCATGGCAATACTCCCGTACTCACCTCAGTACTGGGTTAACGGGGTTATCTCACCAACAACTGCATAAAAGAGATTTTTGATGTCGGCGTACTAAACTTAGGTATTCCGTAATCGCGACGATAAAATTATGACGACAACACCTCGAGCTCAACTCCCCGACACTTCCACTAAACCCCGACAGAGGCACCAAGACAATGTTCTCATCATAAAACCATCGAACGATTCCAAGATACCCGCGTGGTCCTAAAAAATTTTTTAGTGAAATTTGAGGAGAGGAAAGTCAAAACTTCTACGTCAGAGACCTCACCAGAGCGATTTAAGGACCGAGGAGTAAAAAGAATTCCTAACTCTCCGATATATATAATCCTAAATGACTCAAAACATTTTTCTAGACACAACTCGCCGCTAAAAACGATCAAGCAAAGGGGCTCCTAAGGTCGGGAAGGCTCGATTACCAACTTGTAACCCTCGATGCGGATATATCTCCCACGGTCGGGCACGACTTAGAGGCATAACCGCATTGAAAGCAATGTCGCAAGTGAGGTAATCTTCACACAAACCCATGTAATACATAAGGAAAGAGATACATAGTTGGCTTACAATCGCCACTTCACACAATTACATGAATAAAGCATTACATCATCCAGATACAATCAAGGTCCGACTACGGAACCAAAATAAAAGAAGAACCCCAAATGCGATAAAGGTCCCCGATCGACCCCAACCGGGCTCCACTATCGATCAACTAGAACGAAACAACACAAAGGGCAAGATCTTCATCGAGCTCCTCCTTGAGCTTGGTTGCGCCACCGCACGGTTTCATAGGCACCGCAAACTGGTTTTGAAGTATCTGTGAGCCACGAGGACTCAAAGAATCTCGCACCCGCGAGATCAAGACTATTTAAGCTTATGGGAAGGATGTAGTAATGAGGTGGAGCAGCAGCAGTTTACTAGCATATATGGTGGCTACAATCGCAAAAGAGAGCGAGAAGAGAAGCAAGGCACGGTCGTGAAGCTAGTAGCGATCAAGAAGTGATCCCAAACTACTTACGCCAAACATAACTCCAACACCATGTTCACTTCCGGACTCACGAGAAGAGACCATCACGTTACACACACGGTTGATGTATTTTAATTAAGGTCAACTTCGGTTTTCTACAACCGACATTAACAAATTCCCATCTGCCACATAACCGCTGGCACGGCTCTCGAAAGTTTATACCTGCAGGGTGTCCCAACTTAGCCCATGACAAGCTCTCGCGATCAACGAAGGAATAGACCTTCTCCCAAGACACTCCGATCGACTCGGTATCCCGACATCAAGACATTTCGACAATGGTAAAACAAGACCAGCAAAGCCGCCCGATGTGCCGACAAATCCCGATAGGAGCTGCACATATCTCGCTCTCGGCACACCGGATAGGTCACCCTACACGAGTAAAACCAGACTCGAGTTGCCCCGAGGTGGCCCCTGCAGTCTGCCTGCTTTGACCAACACTGAAGGAGCACCGCCCGGGGCTAAATAAAGATGACCCTCGCTCCGAAACCCAAGGGAAAAAGGGCTAGGTGAGGCAAATGGTAAAACCAAGGTTGGGCCTTGCTGGACAAGTTTTATTCAAAGCGAACCGTCGGGGGTCCCATAAATCACCCGACCGCATAAGGAACGCAAAATCCGGGAACATAACACCGTATGACGGTAACTAGGGCGGCAAGAGTGGAACAAAACACTGCATAAGGCCGAGCCTTCCACCCTTTACCAAATATATAGATGCATTAATAATATAAGAGATATTGTGATATCCCAACAAGTAAACATGTTCCAACAAGGAACAACATCTCCATGTTCCAACAAGGAACAAACTTCAATCTTCACCTGCAACTAACAACGCTATAAGAGGGGCTGAGCAAAGCGGTAACATAGCCAATCAACGGTTTGCTAGGAATGGTGTCAAAGGTTAGAGGTTTGACATGGCAATTTGGGAGGCTGACAAGCAAATGGTAGGCATCGTAGCATTGGCATAGCAAAAGAGCGAGCAAACTAGCATAGCAAAGATAGTAGTGATTTCGAGGGTATGATCATCTTGCCTGATATCCCGCAAGGAAGAAGAACGAGTCCATGAAGAAGACAAACGAACGTAGTCGAACAAATCCTCACAACTCCGGAACAAAGCCGAAGCTATCGAGAGAAGCAAACCGGAAAGAAGCAAACAACATGGTAAACACACAAGCATAAACATGTCATGATGCACAAACAAGTATGATGCATGTCCGGTTTAATGAGGCATGGCATGGCAATATGCACAAACAACACTACAAGTTAAGTGGAGCTCAATATGCAACGAGTTGCATATTGACGGAACACCACAACAATTATTTAGTTCTCTCTCGGTTATGCTACCAAACAATATTAAGTGTTATTAAACATGGCAAGGGGTGAAGCATAATTAAACTACCTAGCTAGGCAATTTTAAATGAGGCCGGAAACAACAAACAACAATTCCGGAAATCCCCATGTTATTTAGCAATTTAATGCAAACACAATTTTAAATATTTTAATTGTTGTTATCATGATGCGGATGACATATGCAAGTTTTGTGCAATTTTATGAAAACGTTGACATGAGCATGATATGAAGCATTTGTAGCCATGGCGGAACAAAAAGGGTGCCACGGTGGCGAAACGAAAAGGGTGCCACGGCGGCGAAAAGGAAATGGTGCCACGGCAACATATCGGTGATCCGACAACTCCTCGAGATGTCGGTGCAAAAGAAAGTGTGGGTGAGCGTGTGATGCAAACGATGGTGGGGTGATCCCGGATTCCGGGTTCCCACGGGTCAATGGCATGGGAAACGAGGAACGTGCAAAGACAACTCGGACACGGCGCAAACACGAGCATCTCATACATGCAAGGGCATCTCATCGCGGTCATCTCGGGTTATACCTTTGAAGCGTGCATTTTCGGAGCGGTTCGGGTTCGGCGAAGGAACTAGACGTTCTCGTAGCGGTCGTAGAGGAAGTAGTTGTTCACATGGCGACGGTAGTTGTACATGTTTTCGTAGATGTTCAGGTCGACGGTAGAGGTTCACGGACGTCGTGGAAGTAGTCGTTCACGGCAACAGTAGAGGTTCACGGGTCGTAGACGTTCGGGTAGAGGTACTTGGTGCATCGTCGGGGTACTTGTTGGTCCCGTCTTGGCGTCCGTAGATGTACACGCTCGAGCGGAACTTGGCGATCCATGTACTTGGTGAATCCACGAGTCGAACATGGGTTGTAGTGGTACTTGACGCCGTTGTGTAGTTGAACACGAGGTTCCTCGGGTATCGCCTCGCAATCCAGCGGCAGCAAAGCAATGCGTGTACGGGCAACAATTGAGGAGCTCCCGCGACGCATTTAAAAACCCTTAGCCATGGCAGCCGTGGCTACACGCGCGGACACACGAGCTGGTGCAAGGCAGCGTCGGTCAAGCCGTCGGGCACGAGGCGAAGCAAGGGGTGGAGCAGCTTGGGTGCGGGTGTGAGAAGCAAGGCGGTGACGCTCGCTGGACGAGAGGAAGCAGGCGGCAGAGGCGCAACAGTAGGTCGACGCCGCGGGGGCGAGGCGGCGCTGCACTTGGCGCGACCTCCGGTGAAGGCGGTGCTGCTTGTGGCGGGGAACGCGGGGTCAAGGTAGAGGCGACCGGCGGGGTAGGAGCAGAGCAGGAGAGACGGCGCAGGAGGAAGGTTGGGCGCGTGGCGCGGCCGGTGCTCGAGGAGGCCGACGAGGGGGCGCGAGCGGAGATGGGTCGCGGCGTCGGCGAGAGGGTGCAGCAGCAGCTGCTGCCGCCGGCGGCGGCGCTGGGGCACGCAGGCGCAGGAGTAGCAGTGTGTCGAGGCAGGGCGACGGGGATCGCGGGCTGCGCGTGTGAGTGGAGGCGGTGTGGGAGGACGAGAGGAGATGGGATCGGGCACGAGAGGGAGAGGGGGATCGAGGGGGAAGATGGGGATCGAGGGCGAGGTGGCGGCGGCCAGAGGGAGAGATCGAGAGGGAGAGATGGGATCGGGGGATCGAGCTGAGGTGCTTCCTGGCGGCGCAAGCGAGGGGAACGAGGAGGAGGAGAGAGCGCTCGGGCTAGGGTTAGAGTTGGTTAGGTGGGCTGGTGCCTTAGAGGCCGGCCCGGGTAGGGAAGAAAATGGCCAGAGGCCTGGCTGGGATCTCTTCTCTCTCTCTTTTTTTTCCTTATTTCTTCAACCAGAATTTAGGAGAAAAGAAAGAGGTGCTAGAGGTGGGATATTTCAGAAAAGAAAATATCCCTGGAGTCTTGAGAATATGCACAATTTGAATAAATTGGTTTGGCAATTTTTAGAGGAAGAAAAATAATTCAAGTTTGAATTGAATTCAAACTTGAGCAATTTTTGAACCCAACCAAATCAAATTTATATGAGCCGAAAAATGATAGAGAGGGTGTAGGCAATGAGCAGGATTTATAGGAAAAGGGGTGAACATTTATGGAGGAAAGAAAATGGCACTAGCAAAAATGAAAGGAATAAGAAGGAAGAAGGAGGTGTTGATGCATGGGTAGATTTGAGAGACATAGCAAGGGGTTTGGTCACATGCAACATGCATAGAGCAAGACAAAATCATGAAGAATGCGATGCACATGGTGATTATGATGAAATGCAAAATGACAAAGGTGCAATGCAATGTAAACAATGATGAACATGAAGCAAGAAGCAAATATCGCAACGGCATTCATCATGATCATGGCATAAACATGTAGGAATGAAATATGCAAAACAATGGACAAAACCCCAACCACGGAAGAAATATCATATCGCATCTCCGGAAAAAAGCAAGAGTTGGAGTTACGGTTATGGAAAGTTGCATCCGGGGCGTTACAGACAAGCCAAGCAATTGTTTCATACTTAAATAATCTCAAACTTTTTCAACCTTCACGCAATACATGAGCGTGAGCCATGGATATAGCACTATGGGTGGAATAGAATATGATGATGGGGATTGTGTGGAGAAGACAAAAAAGGAGAAAGTCTCACATTGACGAGGATAACCAACGGGCTATGGAGATGCCCATTGTCGGTCTCAAAACCGGTGGATCTCGGGTAGGGGGTCCCGAACTGTGCGTCTAGGCGGATGGTAACAGGAGACAAGGGACACGATGTTTTTACCCAGGTTTGGGCCCTCTCGATGGAGGTAAAACCGTACTCCTGCTTGACTGATATTGATGATATGGGTAGTACAAGAGTGGATCTACCACGAGATCAAGGAGGCTAAACCCTAGAAGCTAGCCTATGGTATGATTGTTGTTTGTCTTATGGACTAAAACCCTTTGGTTTATATAGGCACCGGAGAGGGCTAGGTTTACACAGAGTCGGTTACAATGGTAGGAGATCTACATATCCGTATTGCCAAGCTTGCCTTCCATGCCAAGGAAAGTCCCATCCGGACACGGGACGAAGTCTTCAATCTTGTATCTTCATAGTCTTGGAGTCCGGCCAATGATGATAGTTCGGCTATCCGGACACCCCCTAGTCCAGGACTCCCTCAGTAGCCCCTGAACCAGGCTTCAATGAGTACGAGTCCGGCGCGCATATTGTCTTCGGCATTGCAAGGTGGGTTCCTCCTCCTAATAATTCATAGAAGATTGTGAACACCAGGATAGTGTCGGCTCTGCAAAATAAATTCCACACACTACCGTAGAGAGAATAATATTTACACAAGTTCAATCTGCTGACATATTTTGTGGCGTGACGTCACACCACAACCAAGCCTTTACTCGAATCGTTTTTATTATTCCACCTCAGCGCGTTTAGCGAAGCGGTTTCCTTGGCACGTCTTGTCGAAGCAGAGATCGTGTCCCCTTGTTCCGGGATTCTCATCAATACGGACGGGTAACCCAACCGCCCCGCCGCCCGCTCCCTCCATCGAAGGCGAGTTCTAAACGGTCACGAGGACGGCTCTTGGTATTCTCCTCCTTTATAATGAGACCAAGGCCTGTCCCTTTCCTTCGATCCTCCATCGAATCTGCCCCTCGCCCCAAGTTCCAACACCCAAGGCTCCAGATTCGGGCGCTTCGGACCTTCGACAATGTCCGCCCGACCTCTGTGGTCGTGGATGCCCTCTTCCGTCACGGAAGAAGACGTGCTAAAGCTGAGAGACGCCAGGTACCTAACCTACGAGATTTCACATAGGTTGCCCGCCCAAGGGCAAGTCATTCCTACTCCCGAGCCTGGCGAGAGCGTCGTGTTCGTGTCTCACATCCGTCGGGGTTTAGGCTTCCCGATGGACCCCTTCGTGAGGGGGCTCATGTTTTATTACGGGCTGGAATTCCATGACTTGGCTCTGGAGTCCATCTTCCACATCTTATCGTTCATTGTTGTCTGCGGAGCCTTCCTCCGCACTACCCCTCACTTCGGTTTATGGCTCAAGACCTTCAACGTGGAGCCGAAGATGATCGAGGGGCGACAGGCAGAGTGCGGAGGGGCAGTTATAAGTAAGAGGGCCGACGCTCCATGGCCCGAGGGCTCTTTTCAAGAGGAGCTCTACTTGTGGCAACAGGAGTGGTTCTATATCACCGCTCCGAGGGGCAGCAGGCAGGTGCCGCCGCCCGCCTTTTGCTCGGGCCCTCCACAACGGCTGGCGTCATGGGTCAATGAAGGGCTTGACTGGGGGCCGTCCAAGGACGTACCAATATTGCAGGGCTGGATTCGAGACCTCCAGGAGAGGGAGATCAATCTGGTCGTAGTGACGCAAGTTATGCTGATTCGGCGCCTTCTGCCCTGCAAATGTCGCCCCCGCCGTCTGTGGGAATTCAATCCGGAGGGACCGCGAGCTCTTCAACACTTCATGGGTACGACACCCGTGGAGATGTATAAACTATTCTTCGGATCACAGGAGATGTGTCCGGACTTGACCAAGGACGCCGGCCTAAGCTGCAATCGCCCGGATACTCAAGTAAGTAGTCCTGTGTCCGGACATACCGTATGTTTATTTATAATGGATTTGCCTTTTAACCAGCTATCCCTTGAACAGGAGTGGATAGCGCAAGCAAAGCTGATACGGTGTCCGCCCCCTCCCGGAAACCACGCCGGATCCCATGTTAGTCAAGATGCTGGAGGTTGCACCCTCAGAAGAGGGCGAAGGGGAAAACAGGAAAGCTACCGCCTCTGCTAAGGAGGCTCTCAAGAAAGGGGGATCGAGAATCCCTCCCTCCAGGGGGAGAAGAGGACCGCTTCTGAAGATCCGGAAGCCAAGGCCTCAAAGCGGGGGAAGAAATCTTCACCGGAGGGTCCTGCGCTAGGAGGAGCCCCGGCCGCACTGTTTCCCCAAGGGAATCAGCCCTCCAGCGAGCCGTAAGTAGGGAAAGGGGAGTTTTGTAATAAAGGACATCCCTGTTTTTATTTCTAAGGATAACCGAAGTTCTTACCTTGTAGTTCGGATCTCAGCCCTTCTCAGCAGAGCTCATCTTCGGGGGATTTTCGTCCGGAGATGATGGAGAGTGAGACGCCTCCATCTGTCGCACCGTCAAAGGACGACCGAGGTGTCGCCGCGAGGGTCTCCCGAGTCCGCGGGGCTGAGAGTTCGCACCAACCGTGTACGGCCGGAAGGGTTGAGGGATCTGCTCGAGAGGGCGTCTATCTCAGAAGATCACCTTATATTAATGAGTACGGTGATTGAAAGGATTTCATTTGCTGAGAGCGGGTTGCATGAGGCCGTCAGAAGCTTACTGACGGGGTTTGAGGTACGTAAAAATGACATACCTTTTGAAAGTTTCGCACATAGAGTGTGCCCTGTATAGATAGTAGCCCCTGAGACTCAGTACGTTGTCAAAAGTGACGGCGTGCCGAGGATCATAATCTCAGTGTTAAGATGTCACCTTTCCTATTCAGGGGGCGGAGTGTTCGGTGGCTAGCTGGACTAATAGAGTTGCCGAACTGAAGCGGCAACTCGACATTGCGGATGCGGACATCGCGCTGGTCAATAAATGACTTGACGAGTCACAAGGTAGGTGGTTTCTCCGCGGTCGCCTGGTAAGGGAGCTGATGCCCATGCCTTACAACATGTATGCTTGATGCAGATGGCGCCGCTTCTACGGAGGACCTTCGGGCAGAGCTTGCTCGAGTCAAGGAGCAAGCTCGAAAGAGTGATGCGGCTGCCTCGAAGGCGGCCGAAGAGCTGAAAGCCGAAAAGGCTGCTCATTGCCGAAGCAGGGAGGAGGTGGCCGGAATGGCCGTGAAGCTGAAGGATGCTACCGACCGCTATGAGGTTCTTGAAAGAGAACGCCGAGCGGGGCAGGAGGACCTGAAGAAGGCCACCGCCAAAGCCAAGGATGCCCGCTCTGCGATGAGGGCTTTGAAGGAGGAGCTGCGTCAGGCCAGAGAGATTGCGGCTGGAAAGCCCTTTCTGCTGCGTAGGAGATTTACGGATCCGAAGTATGCTCAACTGGGCCAGTTGTGGGTTGCGGAGGATGCTTATCTGGATTTGGCGGCGAGTGCGGTGGGCTGAGTGGGCTGAGATGAATAGATTGTCCGGTCTTGCCATGAAGGATGTGGTGGCTCATCTGTGGCCGGAAAGGCCCAAGCCGAAGAGTTATTTTGGCTTATTGCAGCAATTCCTTGGTTCGGTGCCGCATATCAAGGCGATGAAGCGGTCGACATGCATAGAGGGTCCACGGATGGCTCTTGCCCGTGTCAAAACATACTGGGCAGAATGGATGCCACCGATGTTGCATCCCGGGGTTCAGACAGAAGCCGATTACCCGCCGAGCACTATTTTGAGGAAGTCCTGCAGGGCGCTCGTTTAATAGAGTCGCAGTGCTCGAAAAATGTTATGTTCAAATGACATGTATGATTTGTAAAACCATAGTTATAATGTAACGGCTTTTTATACTTGTGAGTTCAAGTATTGCAATATCTCCAGTGCGGCCGTAATGTATATGTATATATAACCTGAAAGATGGCAGCCTTCGGCTTCAGCCCCCAATGTCGGTGTCAAAACCGGCGGATCTCGGTTAGGGGGTCCCGAACTGTGCGTCTAGGCGGATGGTAACAGGAGACAAGGGACACGATGTTTTACCTGTGTTCGGGCCCTCTCGATGGAGGTAAAACCCTACTCCCGCTTGATTGATATTGATGATATGGGTAGTACAAGAGTGGATCTACCACGAGATCAAGGAGGCTAAACCCTAGAAGCTAGCCTATGGTATGATTGTTGTTCGTCCTATGGACTAAAACCCTTTGGTTTATATAGGCACCGAGAGAGGCTAGGGTTACACAGTCGTCGGTTACAATGGTAGGAGATCTACATATCTCAGATTGCCAAGCTTGCCTTCCACGCCATGGAAAGTCCCATCCGGACACGGGACGAAGTCTTCAATCTTGTATCTTCATAGTCTCGGAGTCCCGCCAATGATGATAGTTCGGCTATCCGGACACCCCCTAGTCCAGGACTCCCTCACCCATCAATTGATGTCAACATAAGGAGTAGGGATTGCCATGCAACGGATGCACTAGAGCTATAAATGAATGGTCAACAAAATAAAACTAGTGGGTGTGCATCCAACTTGCTTGCTCATGAAGACCTAGGGCATTTGAGGAAGCCCATCGTAGGAATATACAAGCCAAGTTCTATAATGAAAAATTCCCACTAGTATGAAAAAGACAACTTATGAGACTCACTATATGAAAAACATGGTGCTACTTTGAAGCACAATATAATAGACTCACTACAAGAAGACCAAGGTGCTACTTTTTATTATTTTTTTACTTTTTTATTTTTTTCTTTTTCTTCTTTTTTTCTTTTGGGCCTTCCTTTTTTTCTTTTGGCCTTTCTTCTTTTTTTTTCTTTGGGCAATGTTCTAATAATGATGATCATCACACTTTCATTAATTACAACATAGGAATTACAACTCGAAACTAGAACAATATATGACTCTATATGAATGCCTCCGGCGGAGTACCGGGAAGGTGCAATGAATCAACAGCGACATGTATGAAAAATAATGCATGGTGGCTTTGCCACAAATACGATGTTGTAACATCCCAAATTTTCAATTTGGAATGTTATACATAGATCATCATTGCATATCATATTTTGTTGCAATGTTGGCTCGATCATAGAAATTCTACGCAACTCAAGGACCCACGAAGAGAGTTGGGGATTTCGTTATTTTCATATTTGGGGTTTTTCTCAAATTTTGAAAATAGGATCATTGATTTTATTTATTTTATCTTCAATTATTTCTACTACCAAAAAATTCAGAGAGGGAATAAAATGACTTTCCCAAAATAAAGAAATAATGAAGATTTAATAAAAAATCAAATAAGATTTGTTTTGGAGTTTTTCGCTTTTTATTTGAATTTAGGAAAAATGCGTATTTTTCAAAATTGCATTTAGGCCCCAAATAAATGTTCATGTAGTCCGACTTGATTTTAGAAGCCGGGGAAATTTTATTTCGGGATTTTTGGAGTCCGTTTAGTATTTCTTTTTATTTTTCTACCGAGCGTAATTATTTAAAAAAAGCGCACCGACTCCGGGCCGTACCCGAGCGGGACTCCGCTCGGGCGCGATATAAATAGCGCCGACCCCGCCGCCACCCCCCAGCCCCCTCGGCCAAGTCGCCCACACGCCCACCCCATTAAAACCCTAGCCCGATCCCGCCCGCCCAGATTCGCCACCGCCGCCGCCAACGCCGGACCACGAGCCTCCCAGATTCTCGCAGCCTCAAACGCGTCGCGGTTTTCTTAAACCGGCGTTTTCATTACGGTTTTTTTTCGTTTTTTTTAGATTCGTTTTTATTTTAGTTTTCGTTTTTTTCCGGTTTAGGTTAATAGCGAACGTTTGTCCATTAGTTCATTTTAACGAACGCTTTCGTCAGATTCGTCGTTCGTTGTTTCTCTTTTTCTCGGATTTTCCGCGGTTATTTTCTGATCGCGATTTCTGATCCAATTTTCGTTTTTAGTATAACTTTTCTCTCGTTTATCGGAATCAGGCGATTCAAGCGCCGGAGTTTTGTCTCAAACCCTCTTTCCAATAATCTACTTAAACAAGTTTTTGCTTCAGAAAATTTGACTTAGATCTAGATTAGTAAAACGAAGCTGTTTTCTTTCGCTGCTTGACTTTTGTTGCTTTATTTGATTTGATTCTTTTGCAAACCGGAGTTCTTAAGTTGAACCTTCCGTTGGATCTTTTATTCGAGTTTTACTTGTGCATCGATGAGTACTTATTGTATCCTTGTGTGTTTGTCTCATGATAGAATACCCGGAGTGCGTCGCTTGTTACTTGAGTCTCTAGGTTTCATGGATCATCGACAAAGGCAAGTAACACTTGATCATACCTTTCTACTACCCAGTTTTTATGTATTAGATCTATCCTCAAACATTGCATGATTAGGATCTAATTAAATTGTGTGATGGGAAGGTAGTACCTATTACCTGTTTTATTATCAAACCTTTGGGAGTTACTTCTACGTTTGCTTATTATGCCATGTTATGCTAGTAGACGTGGATTGGGTGAGTGAATATCCATGATGATGTGAGATTGTTAAATTAATGGTTTATTTAAGGTGGCAACTTGAATACACATCCGGGTGGATTGAGGCACCTGCTTTCTAGCGTGACTTGCTCAGATTTCTTCGGACCGCCACCCGTGCTCAAAGGGATCATGAGATTATTCAAACTAGAAACTTACGTGCAGCCACAAGCCATTATGGGCTCGCATAGTTGACTAAGTTGTGCGAACTCTTACGGGTAGACTAGTAGATGTAGGGGAATGTAGGTGTACCGGTCTACCCACATGTAAGGTGCTAGTGCTTCCGAAAGACTATGTCTCGGTCATCCGTTTCTCAAACATCATGTAGTGCGAGAAATCAAACGGAGGCGATCAAGTCTTGCGGGAAAAGTGCGCAAATCTCTGCAGAGTGTATAAACTAATCATGGTTAGCCGTGTCCCCGATTATGGACATCTTGAGTATCTAGTACTTGATTATCATGTGAATCTCATCATGTTACTTTAATTAATATTGTTGGGATTTAATGAGTACTTTTAATTGGGATTGAGAATGTCACAACCATTCTCAATGTTTAACAACCACCATGATAGTTAAATGAATTTATTCCTTTGCAGTAGGGAAAAATTGGCTTTATGCAAAAACTATAACCATAGAGCTTTACCACCAGCCAAATATGCATGTAGTATAGCCTATCTCCATTGTTATACTCTATGGGTTACATTGCCAAGATATTCCATGTGTCAATTGCTTTGGCTGCAACGCTTCATGTTGCGCACTTTTGAGACGACATTTAGTAAGGTGTTGTTAGGTCGTGGTTCTATACTCGGTGATGCCGCTGGAGTTGATGGACTCGCTTATCTTCCAAGCCTTCCATTGTTATCGTATTAGATGGCCTTAAGCCATATTTATTTCAATAAGTTCTCTTTGAGACATTCAATGTAATAAGTGTGTGATTGCTACTCTATAAATCCTCCAAGTACCGTGTGGTGTCAAGATTCTCGATCCAGGATGGCATCGAGCACGAGATCGACTGTTTGAGGTCTGGTCGCTACAAGGTGGTATCAGAGCACACGCTGACTGTAGGACACGGCCACTAAGCTTAAGCCCTAGATCACTACTCTTTCTTCTCATTTTTGACTCCTCATCTTTTCTATTCTTTAGGATGGCGGATGCAAGGATCAAGTTCGCACAACCAGATGAGAATTCACGTTTTGGATGTCACTTGAAGGAATCCGCTAGATACTTGAACATAGGAGTACCAAGCTTCACTGGAACTTTCAACGCCACTTTACCCGAAGAGGAGCGCTGGAGGATTCAAGTCTACATTCCAGGAGGACGTTTGCACCAATCACGGAACCAATAGAGTTTACCTTTGATGCACCAACATGGAGCTTAGGAAAGAGCATGGCAGCTCACATCGCCATGGGACGAATTGGAGAAGTTTACCACAACGATCTCAAGAATACTATCTACCAGATTTGTGGGCGCCGAGATGAGCATTGGGAAATGATCACCACTAGGAGGGACAGATCAATCGCAGCTTATATTCAGGGGTTAAACCAACACATCCGACGCCAGGAGAACCAGATGTGTGAAGATATGGAGGAGCTACAGAAGGCTATGACCAGGATTAAGGAGCTAGAAGGTAACTCAAGGCTACGCCAGAAGACTATATGGAAGAAATCGCCGCCTAGTAAGACGTAATGGTGACCTTAAGGAGAAGATTGATTATTCATGGGAGGTTCAAGACCCGAGGAGAAGAGGATGAACCCACATGTCCAGATAATTATATCATCATCGATTTACACCGACTCGGATCCCGACGACAAATGATGATGACTATGTTGATGAAGCTGGAGCATATATCATGGAATCTGCATCGGAGCAGTTTTTCTAGATGACCACCATAACAGCAGTAGAATTTTCCACCATTTAACTAGTTTTAGTCCAAGCACTTTTGTAACGATAGTTAGACCGTTGTATGCCCTTGTTTGAATTGATTGGAATGATATTGTGTGTTTTGTCTCATGTGCATATGGGTAGTGTTTTCCTCACTAGACCTCATTCTATTCTTAACTCTTCCCTTTAAACCCTCCGATGCCTCCGAGACGCGACCCCGAGTTTGTTTTCCCGCCAGAGATCACTCAGTTGATTCAGCAGCAGAATACCTTGATTCAAACCTTCGTACAGAACCAAGGCAACAACAACAACAACCCACCACCACCACCGTCAATTATCCGCACGCTTAAGGTTGAATCCGCGGTGTTTTCCAAAGAGCACCGAGCCGATAGTAGCGTATGATTGGGTCCGTAAGATAGGGAGGAGTTGACCACCAAGGATGCATGATGGAGAGAAGGTGAAGTTTGCTGCATCACTTGACGGACCCGCAGCAGCATGGTGGGAGAATTTTACAGCCACTTACCCTGTAGACACTGTCACATGGAATCAGTTTCAGCAAGCTTTTCCGTACTGCCCATGTTTCGGCAGGAGCTATGGCCATGAAGAAGCGTGAGTTTCGCAACTTACGCCAAGGAGGACGGACAATTGGCTAGTATGTGGATGATTTTAGTAAGCTAGCACGTTATGCCCCAGATGATGTTGCTACGGATGCAGCTAAGCAGGAGAAGTTTCTAGAAGGCCTGAATGATGAGCTGAGCATGCAGTTGATGGTAGCCACTTTCAATAATTACCAGGAGTTAGTAGATCATGCTCTTATGATTGAAGGGAAGCAGCAGCAGATTGATAATCGTAAGAGGAAGTATGCACAGGGGAAGTATAATTCTGGAGCTCAAGAGAAGCCACGCTTACCCCAAAGTCGAGGACATTTTAGCATACTCATGGAGGAGGCAGCTCGCACAATCACAATGGCACAAAGAATGGTAACGGGAATGGAGGAAGCAATGGACAAAGCCGCACCACCCCGTCAACACCATCCAAAGCAGACCTGAGCCATATCACCTATTATAAGTGCCGCAAGACGGGGCATTATGCAAATGATTGTCCTGAAGCCCAAAATGGAAATGGCAATGGAAGCTCAGGAAAGAAGCCGAACCCTTTCAACAGGGGGCAAGTGAACCACGTTACCGTGGAGGAGGTTGAAGCTCTGCCAGATGCAGTAATAGGTAAGTTTTTGGTTAAGGAATTTACTATAGTTGTTCTTTTCGATACTGGTGCATCACATTCATACATATCAAGGGGATTTGTGAATAAGTTTAGCCTGCCCACTAAGACTCTTAAGACACCCATGCTAGAAAGTTCACCGGGAGCTGAGTTTATGGTCAGTCAAGGATGCTTCCAGGTGCCGTTGAGTATAGGAAGGCATGTTTTCCCCACGGATTTGATTATATTGGAATCCCAAGGATTAGATGTAATTCTTGGTATGGATTGGCTGCCGATGTATGGAGGAAACATTGATTGCGCCAGTCAGACAATTTTGCTTACAACACCAGAAGGGATAAGGATCAAGTATGTATCACGGCATGAGCCGAGGAGAGCACATGTAAATTCCTTATCAGGAGTTGTGCAGGAAGAAGTACCAGTGGTAAGGAGTTTCCCCGATGTATTTCCTAAAGAGTTGCCAGGCATGCCACCGGATAGAGACATTGAGTTCTTAATTGAGCTACTGCCAGGCACTGGGCCTATATCCAAGAGACCGTACAGGATGTCAGCCCAAGATTTGGAGGAAATTAAGAAGCAGATTAAGGAGTTGTTGGACAAAGGTTTTATTCGCCCAAGTTCTTCGCCTTGGGGATCGCCAGTACTTCTAGTGCAGAAGAAGGATGGATCGTTAAGAATGGTTGTTGATTATCGCGGATTGAATGAAGTAACAATCAAGAACAAGTACACACAACCAATGATCAATGATCTGTTTGATCGGTTGCAAGGAGCTAAGGTGTTTTCCAAGATCGATTTGCGATCAGGGTGCCATCAGTTGAAGATTCGGGAACAAGATATACCGAAGACGGCTTTTACCACTGTGCACGGGCTGTATGAGTATACCATTATGTCATTTGGTCCGACTAACGCCCAGCCTATTTTATGAACATGATGAACAAGGTGTTTATGGAGTTTTTGGATAAGTTCGTCGTGGTGTTCATTGATGATATTTTGGTTTACTCAAGAATGAAGAGGAACACAAGGAGCACTTGCGATTAGTACTGAGAAGCTCAGGAACATCAGCTATATGCCAAGTTCAGCAAGTGTGAGTTTTGGTTGAAGGAAGTTGGATTTCTGACATGTTATATCCGGAGAAGGTATCGCAGAGACCCCACTAAAGTCGCCACCGTGACTAATCGGGAAGCACCAACCACAGCTTGGAGAGATCAGAGTTTCCTTGGACTCGCAGGATACTACCGGAGATTTATTGAAAATTTCTCAAAGATTGCGGGCCTATGACAGAGTTGTCAAGAAGGATACTAAGTTCATTTGACCGAGGAGTGTGAGGCTAGCTTCCAAGAGTTGAAGAAACGCTTGGTTACCTCACCAAGGTTGATTCTGCCAGATCGACTAAAGATTATGAAGTGTATTGCACGCTCACGACGAGGACTTGGAGCAGTGCTTATGCAGGAGGGAAGAGTTGTTTCGTATGCTTCACGACAGCTTAAGCCCCATGAGTTGAACTATGCTTTGGAGTTAGCAGCCGTAGTGCATGCAATGAAAACGTGGAGACATTTTCTCATTGGAAATCATTGTGAGGTGTACACGGATCACAAGAGTTTGAAGTACATCTTCACGCAGTATGAGTTAAATCTCGTGCAGAGGAGATGGTTGGAACTTATTAAGGATTATGATATGAGATTGCATTATCACCCGGGAAGGCTAACGCTAGTAGCAGCGCTGAGCCGCAAGAGCCATGTCAATACTCTAATGACGGGAGAAATACCCAAGGAGTTAGCCGAGGACCTTCGAGAGCTATGTTTGGAAATAGTTCCGAGAGGCTATGTAGCAGCATTGGAGATTCAGTCTACACTGATGGATAAAATCAGAGAAGCTCAAAAGGCAGATACGGAAGTTGCCACTATTAAGGAAAGGATGAGCAAGGGAAAGGCTAAAGGATTTCATGAGGATGAGTATGATACCCTACGATTCACCATATTCGATCCACCCCGGAAATACAAAGATTTATTTGGATTTGAAGGAAACATTCTGGTGGACCGGAATGAAGAAGGATATCACAGAGTATGTAGCAGTTTGTGATGTATGTCAGAGGGTGAAGGCAGAACATCAGAAGCCAGCTGGATTGTTGCAGCCATTGCCTATACCCGAATGGAAGTGGGACAAACTAGGCATGGATTTCATCACGGGATTGCCTAGGACTCGTTCAGGCTATGACTCGATTTGGGTCGTAGTCGATCGTTTGACGAAGGTAGCTCATTTCATCCCAGTAAAGACTACCTATAGTAGTGCCAAATTGGCTAAGATATACATGACGAGGATTGTATGTTTACATGGAGTTCCGAGGAGTATCGTATCAAATAGAGGGACCCAATTCACCTCGAAGTTCTGGAAGCAGTTGCACGAAACATTGGGAACCAGATCGAGTTTAGCACACTTTCCACCCACGCATGATGGATGCACCGAGAGAGTCAATCAGATTTTGGAGGATATGCTTAGAGCTTGTGTGTTGGATTATGGATCAAGTTGGGATGACAACTTGCCATACGTGGAGTTTTCTTACAACAATAGTTATCAATCTAGCTTGAAGATGGCCCCTTTCGAAGCCTTGTACGGAAGGAGGTGCAGAACCCCGTTGTTGTGGGATGAGGTTGGAGACCGCCAGTTGTTTGGACGAGATTTGATTAAGGAGTCCTAATGAAAGTAAAGTTGATTCATGACAGCTCAAGGTAGCTCACCAAGGCGTAAGAGCTATGCAGATTCAAACGCAAGGAGACGTAATACTGAAGTCGGAGATAGAGTTTATCTTCGAGTATCTCCACTTCGAGGAGTTAAGCGTTTTGGAGTTAAAGGAAAGTTAGCGCCACGTTTTGTGGGGCCATACAAGGTTTTGGAACGCATGGGAGAAGTAGCATACAAGTTGGAATTACCTGAGGGATTGTCAGGAGTTCACGATGTGTTCCATGTTTCACAATTGAAGAAGTGTCACTCAGAGATGGCTGATATACCACTGAGAGATACGGTGCCATTCGAAACGATTCAGTTGAAAGAAGATCTGACCTATGAAGAGAAACCTGTTAAGATTTTCGATTATGCTAGCAGAGTTACCCGCGGCAAGGTTATCAAGTTTTGCAAAGTTCAGTGGAGCCACCACACCGAGGAGGAAGCCACCTGGGAGCGAGAGGAAGATCTCGCCAAGGACCACCTCACCTATTTGTTAGTTAACCCGAATCTCGAGGGCGAGATTCATCTTAAGGGGGGGGGTAGGTTTGTAACATCCCAAATTTTCAATTTGGAATGTTATACATAGATCATCATTGCATATCATATTTTGTTGCATTGTTGGCTCGATCCTAGAAATTCTACGCAACTCAAGGACCCACGGAGAGAGTTGGGGATTTTGTTATTTTCATATTTGGGGTTTTTCTCAAATTTTCAAAATAGGATCATTGATTTTATTTATTTTATCTTCAATTATTTCTACTACCAAAAAATTCAAAGAGGGGATAAAATGACTTTCCCAAAATAAAGAAATAATGAAGATTTAATAAAAAATCAAATAAGATTTATTTTGGAGTTTTTCACTTTTTATCCGAAATTTGGAAAAATGCGCGTTTTTCAAAATTGCATTTAGGCCCCCAAATAAATGTTCATCTAGTCCGGCTTGATTTTAGAAGCCGGGGAAAATTTATTTCGGGATTTTTGGAGTCCGTTTAGTATTTCTTTTTATTTTTCTACCGAGCGTAATTATTTAAAAAAACGCGCACCGACTCCGGGCCGTACCCGAGCGGGACTCCGCTCGGGGGCGCTATATAAATAGCGCCGGGACCCCACCGCCAGCCGCCCCAGCCAGCCCCCGTCCCAAGTCGCCCACCGCCGCCCACCTCACCAAAAACCCTAACCCTAGCTCGATCCCGCCACGCCGCCAGATTCGCCGCCACCGCCACATTACCGCCGCCGCCGACGCAGACTCACGGAGCCCCACCGATTTCGCCGCCCGCCGCCGAGGTTCGCCATTACCGAACCGCCAAAGGTGCCGGTTTTCTTAAAACCGGGCGGTTTTTCATTACGGTTTTTTTTGTTTTTTTTCTAGATTCGTTTTTATTTTAGTTTTCGGGCTTTTTTCCGGTTTAGGTTACTTAGCGGACGTTCGTCCGTTAGTTCGTTTTAACGAACGCTTTCGTCGGATTCGTTTAATTAATGAACGTTCGTTCGTTAATCCGTTCGTCGTTTTTCTTTTTCTCGGATTTTCCGCGGTTATTTTCTAATCGCGATTTCCGATCCGATTTTCGTTTTAGTATAACTTTTTGCTCGTTTATCGGAATCAGGCGATTCAAGCGCCTGGAGGTTCGTCTCGAAACCTTCTTTCCGAATAATCTACTTAAACAAGTTTTTGCTTCTGTAAAATTTGACTTAGATCCAGATTAGTAAAACGAAGCTGTTTTCTTCCGCCGTTTGACTTTCGTTGCTTTATTTGATTTGATTCTTTTTGCAAACCGGAGTTCTTAAGTTGAACCTTCTGGTTGGATCTTTTATTCGAGTTTTACCTGTGCATTAGATGAGTACTTATTGTATGCTTCTTTGTTTGTCTGTGATAGAATACCCGGAGTGCGCCGCCTGTTACTTCGAGTCTCTAGGTTTCGCAGATCATCAACAAGGCAAGTAACACTTGATCATACCTTTCTACTACCCAGTTTTTATGCATTAGATCTATCCTCAAACATTGCATGATTAGGATCTAATTAAATTGTGGGATGGGAAGTAGATTGAGGTAGTACCTATTACCTGTTTTATTATCAAACCTTTGGGAGTTACTTCTATGTTTGCTTATTATGCCATGCTATGCTAGTAGACGTGGATTGGGTGAGTGAATATCCATGACAGATGTGAGATTGTTAAATTAATGGTTTATTTAAGGTGGCAACTTGAATACACATCTGGGTGGATCGAGGCACCTGTTTTCTAGCAGGACTTGCCGGTATTTCTTCGGACCGCCACCCAGGCTCAAAGGGATCATGAGATTATTCAAACTAGAAACTTACGTGTGCAGCCACAAGCCATTATGGGCTATGGCATAGTTGACTAAGTTGTGCAAACTCTTACGGGTAGACTAGCAGATGTAGGGGAATGTAGGTGTACCGGTCTACCCACATGTAAGGTGCTAGTGCTTCCGAAAGACTATGTCTTGGTCATCCGTTTCTCAAACAACATGTAGTGCGAGAAATCAAACGAAGGCGATCGAGTCTTGTGGGAAAAGTGCGCAAATCTCTGCAGAGTGTATAAACTAATCATGGTTAGCCGTGTCCCCGGTTATGGACATCTTGAGTATCTAGTACTTGATTATCATGTGAATCTCATCATGTTACTTTAATTAATACTTGTTGGGATTTAATGAGTACTTTTAATTGGGATTGAGAATGTCACAACCATTCTTAATGTTTAACAACCACCATGATAGTTAAATGAATTTATTCCTTTGCAAGAGGGAAAAATTGGCTCTATGCAAAAACAAGAACTATAAAGCTTTACCACCACCAAATATGCATGTAGTATAGCCTATCTCCATTGTTATTCTCTATGGGTTACATTGCCAAGATATTCCATGTGTCAATTCGCTTTCGCTGCAACGCTTCATGTTGAAGACTTTTCAGACGACGAGTAAGGTGCTGTTAGGTCGTGGTTCTATACTCAGTGATGCCGTTGGAGTTGATGGACTCGCTTATCTTCCAACCCTTCCGCTGTTATCGTATTAAATGGCCTTAAGCCATATTTATTTCAATAAGTTCTCTTTTGAGTCATTCGATGTAAGAAGTGTTTGATTGCTACTCTGTTATAAATCCTCCAAGTACTGTGTGGTGTCAGCATTACTGATCCAAGGATGACACTGAGCATAGAGATCAGACTGTTTGAGGTCTGGTCGCTACAGATGTCAACTACATGATCACGCAATGGCAATATGACAAAAGTAAAGTATGTCATGATGATGATGAATGGAATGGTGGAAAGTTGCATGGCAATATATCTCGGAATGGCTATGGAAATGCCATAATAGGTAGGTACGGTGGTTGTTTTGAGGAAGATATAAGGAGGTTTATGTGTGATAGAGCGATCGTATCACGGGTTTGATGCACCGCTAAGTTTGCACCAACTCTCAAGGTGAGAAAGGGCAATGCACGGCATCAAGAGGCTAGCAAAGGCGAAAGGTAAAAGTGCGATAATCCATGGACTCAACATTAGTCAAAAGAACTCATATACTTATTGCAAAAATTTAGAAGTCATCAAAATCAAGTACTATGCGCATGCTCCTAGGGGATAGATTGGTTGAAAAGACCATCGCCATCCCCGACCGCCACTCATAAGGATGCACAAGCCGTGTACACTTCATGTTTCAAATTTGTTACACAACTTTAACCATACATGCATGCTACGGGACTTGCTAACTTCAACACAAGCATTCTTTAAATTCATAATCCCCCAACTAGCATGACTTTAATATCACTACCTCCATATCTCAAAACAATTATCAAGTATCAAATTGATCATAGCATCCAATTCACTTCCTATGATAGTTTTTATTATACCCAACTTGGATGCCTACCATTCTAGGACCAATTTTATAACCATAGAAAATACCATGCTGTTCTAAAAGAATCTCAAAATAATATAAGTGAAGCATGAGAGACTAGTAATTTCTACAAAATTAAGTCACCACCGTGCTCTAAAAGATATAAGTGAAGCACTAGAGCAAAAACTATCAAGCTCAAAAGATATAAGTAAAGCACATAGAGTATTCTAGCAAATTCTAATCAAATAGGCTTCTCCCAAAAGGTGTGTACAGCAATGATGATTGTGATAAACTAAAAAGAAAATACTAATATAATACACGACGCTCCAAGCAAAACACATATCCTGTGGCGAATAAAAATATAGCTCCAAGTAAAGTTACCAATGAACAAAGACGAAAGAGGGGATGCCTTCCCGGGGCATCCCCAAGCTTAGGCTTTTGGCTATCCTTGAATATCTTGGGGTGCCTTGGGAATCCCCAAGATTAGGCTCTTGTCAGCCTTTATTCCATAGTCCATAAAAGATTTACCCAAAACTTGAAAACTTCACAACACAAAACTCAACAGGAAATCTTATAAGCTCCGTTAGTGAAAGAAAACAAAACCACCACATAAGGTACTGTAATGAACTCATTCTTTATTTATTTTGGTGTTAAACCTACTGTATTCCAACTTCCCTATGGTTTATAAACTATTTTATTAGCCATATATGCATCAAAATAAGCAAACAACACACGAAAAACAGAATCTGTCAAAAACAGAACAGTCTGTAGCAATCTGTAACTAACGCAAACTTCTGGAACTCTAAAAATCCTACAAAAATAGGAAATCCTGGACAATTTGTTTATTGATCAGAAGAAAAAAGAATAAACGCAAAAGCACGTTCCTGTGATCTATCAACATTATATTCGTGCGCGCAAAGTTTCTGTTTTTCAGCAGAATCAAATCAACTATCATCATAGGTTATCCTATAGGTTCTACTTGGCACAAAAACTAATTAAAAGATAAAAACACATATAAACAGAGGGTAGATGCAAGATTTATTACTAAACATAAGCAAAGTAAAAAACGCAAAGAAAATTGGGTTGCCTCCCAACTAGCGCTATCGTTTAACGCCCCTAGCTAGGCATAAAAGGAAAGATAGATCTAACGGGTGCCATCTTTGGCACTAAATTCATAAGTAGCCCACATGATAGATTCATAAGGTAATTTGACTTTCTTTCTTGGAAAGTGCTCCATGCCTTTCTTTAATGGAAATTGGAATCTAATATTCCCTTCCTTCATATCAATAATCGCGCCAATCATTCTAAGGAAAGGTCTACCAAGAATAATAGGGCAAGAAAGATTGCAATCTATATCAAGAACGATAAAATCCGCGAGCACCAAATTTCTATTTGCAACAATGAGAACATCATTGATCCTTCTCATTGGCTTTTGAATGGTGGAATCCGCAAGGTGCAAATTTAAAGAGCAATCATCAAGATCATGGAAACCTAGAATATCACATAAAGTTTTCGGAATCGTGGAAACACTAGCACCCAAGTCACACAAAGCAAAACACTCATGATATTTAATTCTAATCTTTATAGTAGGTTCCCACTCATCATTAAGTTTTCTAGGTATAGAAACTTCCAAATTAAGTTTTTCATCATAAGATTGCATCAAGGCATAAACGATATGTTTGGTAAAAGCTTTATTTTGACTATAAGCATGAGGAGAATTAACAACGGATTGCAACAAGGAAATACAACCTTCTAAAGAACAATTATCATAATCAAAATCCTTGAAATCCGAGATAGTGGGTTCAATGCTATTTAAAGTTGTGACCTCCCCAATCCTACTTTTACCAAATTTAGCATCAAGATCTAAAAACTCCGAATTCTTGGGACGCCTTCTAGGTAAAGTTGACTCATCATCAGTCCCATAATTATCAAGATTCTTATTGCAAAACATAGATCTAATAGGAGACGCATCAATAACTTTAAGATCCTCATCATTATTTTCATGGAAACTAGAAGAACACGCTTTTATAAAGCTATCTTTCTTAGCACGCAATCTAGCGGTTCTGTCCTCACACTCATCAATGCAAATCTTCATGGCTTTGAGGGACTCATTGATATCATGCTTAGGAGGAGAAGATCTAAGTTTAAGAGAATCAACATCAAGCGAAAGTCTATAAATGTTCCTAGCCAAATCATCAACTTTGAGCAATTTTTATTCAAGCAAAGCATTAAAATTCTTTTGAGAAATCATAAATTCTTTCACACTATTCTCAAAATCAGAGGGAATCTTATTAAAATTACCATAAGAATTATTGTAGGAATTTCCATAATTATTAGAGGAATTACTAGGGAACGGTCTAGCATTAAAGTTTCCTCTATAAGCATTGTTTCCAAAACTATTCCTACCAACAAAATTCACATCCGTAGATTCATTATTATTCTCAATCAAAGAAGACAAAGGCATATCATTGGGATCAAGAGGAGTATTTTTAGTAGCAAACAATTTCATAAGTTCATCCATCTTTCCACTCAAAACATTGATTTCTTCTATAGCATGCACTTTTTTACTAGAAGATCTTTCGGTGTGCCATTGAGAATAATTTGCCATAATATTATCAAGAAGTTTTGTAGCATCTCCTGTGATTTCCATAAACGTGCCTCCCGCAGCTGAATCTAAGAGATTTCTAGAAGCAAAGTTCAAACCGGCATAAAATTTTTGTATGATCATCCATAAATTCAAACCATGAGTAGGGCAATTGCGAAGCATCAATTTCATTCTTTCCCAAGATTGGGCAACATGCTCATGATCAAATTGTTTAAAATTCATGATATCGTTCCTAAGAGTAATAATCTTAGCGGGAGGAAAATACTTAGAGATAAAAGCATCTTTGCAGTTGTTCCAAGAATCAATACTATTTTTAGGCAAAGACGAAAACCAAACTTTAGCACGATCTCTAAGTGAAAATGGAAATAACTTCAATTTGACAATATCGTTATCCGTGTCTTTCTTCTTTTGCATATCACACAAATCAACAAAGTTGTTTAGATGAATAGCAGCATCTTCACTAGGAAGGCCGGCGAATTGATCTTTCATAACAAGATTCAGCAAATCAGTATTGATTTCACAAGACTCAACATCATTAAGAGGAGCAATCGGAGTACTAAGGAAATCATTATTATTGGTATTCGAGAAATCACACAATTTTGTATTATCTTGCGCCATGCCAACAAGTAATCCAACACATAAGCAAATAGAGAAAGGCAAGCGAGAAGGGAGGAGAAGAAGATTGGGAAAGAGAGGGCGAATAAAACAGCAACGTTGAAGTACGGGAGAGGAAAACGAGAGGCAAATGGCAAATAATGTAAATGCGAGGGAGATGGGTTTGTGATGGGTACTTGGTATGTTTTGACTTGAGCAAAGACCTCCCGAAGAACGGCGCCGAAATCCTTCTTGCTACGCCTTGAGCTTATGCTGGTTTTCCTCTAAGAGGAGAGGGTGATGCAGCAATAGTAGCATAAGTATTTCCCTCGCTTTTGAGAACCAAGGTATCAATCCAAAGAGGAGGCTCCTCAAAAGTCCCACGCACCTACACAAACAAACAAAGAACTCACAACCAACGCAATAAAGGGGTTGTCAATCCCTTCACGGCCACTTGCGAAAGTGAGACCAATAGAGATAGTATGATAAGATAAATATATTTTTGGTATTTTATAATATAGATGCAAAAAGTAAAGATGCAAATAAAGGTAGATTGGAAGCAAATATGATAAGAGATAGACCCGGGGGCCATAGGTTTCACTAGTGGCTTCTTTCAAGATAGCATAAGTATTACGGTTGGTGAACAAATTACTGTCGAGCAGTTGATAGAAAAGCGAATAATTATGAGATTATCTAGGCATGATCATGTATATAGGCATCATGTCCGCAACAAGTAGACCGACTCCTGCCTGCATCTACTACTATTACTCCACACATCGACCGACTCCTAGCTGCATCTAGAGTATTAAGTTCATAAGAACAGAGTAACGCATTAAGCAAAATGACATGATGTAGAGGGATAAACTCAAGAAATATGATATAAACCCCATCTTGTTATCCTCGATTGCAACAATACAATACGTTCCTTGCATCCCTTTCTGTCACTGGGTAAGGACACCGCAAGGTTGAACCCAAAGCTAAGCACTTCTCCCATGGCAAGAAAGATCAATCTAGTAGGCCAAACCAAACTGATAATTCGAAGAGACTTGCAAAGATAACTCAATCACACATAAAAGAATTCAGAGAAGATTCAAATATTATTCATAGATAAACTTGATCATAAACCCACAATTCATTGGATCTCGACAAACACACCGCAAAAAGAGTTTACATCGAATAGATCTCCACAAGAGAGGGGGAGAACATTGTATTGAGATCCAAAAAGAGAGAAGAAGCCACCTAGCTAATAACTATGGACCCGTAGGTCTGTGGTAAACTACTCACAACTCATCGGAGGGGCAAGGATGTTGATGTAGAAGCCCTCCATGGTCAATCCCCCCTCCTGCAGAGTGTCGGCGAAGGCTCCAAGATGAGATCTCGCGGATACAGAAGGTTACGGTGGTGGAAATTGTGTTTCCTCCTTCTACTGGATGTTTTCGGGGTACGTAGGTATATATAGGAGGAAGAAGTACGTCGGTGGACGCTCGAGGGGCCCACGAGACAGGGGGCGCACCCTATAGGGGAGGGGGGCACCCTCCTATCTCGTGGGAGCCTCGACAGCTTCTTGAGTTGCACTCCAAGTCCTCTGGACCACGTTTGTTCCAAAAATCACGCTCCCGAAGGTTTCATTCCGTTTGGACTCCGTTTGAAATTCCTTTTCTTCAAATACGGAAATAGGCAAAAAAACAGCAATATGGGCTGGGCCTCCGGTTAGTAGGTTAGTCCCAAAAATGATATAAATGTGTAAAACAAAGCCCATAAACATCCAAAAGGGGTAATATAATAGCATCGAACAATAAAAAATTATAGATACGTTAGAGACGTATCAAGAAGGTCAAGGAAGAAGAAGAAGAAGGGGGGCCCTCTCCCCCTTGCTTTCGGTGGCGCCGGAACACTACCGGGGGCCATCATCATCACCGCGATCTTCAGCAACACCTCCGTCATCTTCACGAACATCTCCATCACCTTCCCCCATCTATATTCAGCGGTCCAGTCTCCCGCAACCCGCTGTACCTTCTACTTGAACATGGTGATTTATGCTTCATATTATTATCCAATGATGCACTACAAAAAAATACACTTCCGTGATGATAGGTGTTTGTCATAGTAGGTCGTGTTTTTTGTCATGCATGTACATCCATGACAAATTTATGATGTAATCAAGATAGTCATACCGTGTTTGTCAGAGAAGTGTTCCATGACATTACCAAAATTATCATCATAGAAGTGTCCACTTCCATGACGATAAATCGCGCGTCACAGAAGTGCTTTCGTCAAGGGTGACCGACACGTGGCATCCACCGTAACGGATCGCTGTTAAGCTATCGGGTTGGGTTTTGGATCCGATAACCCGTTAACAGCCCCGACCAATGGGATTTTCCACGTGTAAAATCATCGTTGGCTGGAGGAAACACGTGTCGGCTCACCATTGGGACAGATGTCATCCGCTCATTGGACAGAAGGCGCCTATGATACGTCGACACATGGCACGACCCAACAGAGGCCCATTCCTGTGAAAAGGCCGGACCGTTTGACTTTGTCAAAAGGTGGCGGGCCGGCCCACGGAAAGCCTGTTAACGGCCTGTTCGCATATAGCCCATTTACAGCCCGCTAACCCAAGGCCCGTTACGCCCTATCCGAATTAGGCCCAGTAGCATCATCTGGGCCATCCAATATGATTCCAACCCATTTTCACTTCTGGCCCATGTATGGCCCATGAAATCTTTCGGCCCATATGAGGCCCTATGTAATTCTTGGTCTATTAACGGCCCGTGGTGAAACTGGTCCGCAATGAACAGTGTATCACTTTACACCCACTAACGGCCCGTGGTGAAACTGGCCCGTAATGAACAATATATCACTTTATACCCATTAAGGGACTGTTATTCAGTTAGGCCGTTTCCAGCAAATGTTATCTTTCGGCCTTCTCAGAGCCCATTTATTCTTGGGCTCATTTCTAGCATTCGCTTACTTACGGCTCACATCGCTATTTTCGCTTGGGCCAAATTCAGCCCGTGGTTACATCGGCCCGTTTGTGGTCCGTTTGTTGGGCCGTTTTCATAGCGTCATCAAATACGGCTTATTAACGATGGCCCGTTATGGTCATACGGCCCGTATAAGGCCCATTGATGATATGGCCCGTAGAAGGCCCATTGTTTCTACGGCCCGTAGAAGGCCCATTGTTTCTACGGCCCGTAGAAGGCCCATTGTTTCTACGACCTGTAGAAGGCCTCATCGCTTTACTACCGTAGAAGGCCCATCGCTTTACGCCCGTAGGAGGCCCAAAGGTCACTACAAAAATATTAGCCCATGGTTATTGTGGCCTAGTTTTAAAAAGAACTGCACTGATTACAAGCAAACAAATAAACAAGACAACAAGGAAATAAATAAGCAAGCAACTTTTGCTAGGCTATCACGGCTGTTACACATATTACATCCACTAGGCATCAAAGTTTGCCACCAGTGCAAATACAGGGAACAAAGCATCATATCATATACACTGATTGTCAAAGTTGGCGACCAGCGCAAATAAACGCCGCAACAAAACAAATCCAGAACTGAAACCACTTCAGAAGATCTCAAGAAACAATATCCTGGGTACCCATAATGCTGGCAAGATGCTTAGCAAGCTTATTAACTTTCTCTTGTTTGGCGCTTAAATCCTCCAGCGCTTGTTGTTGCACCGTAAAATATGCATCTGAATTCTGCAGGACTTCCTCGGTCCTTCACTTCTGTCAAGCACATCGATCGATGTCTTTCAACTTGAAGTTGAGACTCAAGAAGATGAACTGATTCAGCAAAGATGTTCAAGAGCTTGTGCCAGCAGAGAGTGGCCAAGAACTCAACACTACATCAAGACATGACTTTTGGGTTCCTACACCGTCAAAGATAGTTTTTATCAGCTATCTTGGAGACCAACATGGATGTCTCACTATCTTGAACCTTATCTCATTACTTCCTTTACCATTGGATAACGCGGCATCGTTTCTCCAATATTTTGTCCGCATTCTAAAAGAGAAACAAGTAGACACATCACATGTTTACTATGTTGTATATGAAACTCATTTTGGTAAATGAGTTCAGAGTAAAGTGGACAGGATAACATCATGAAACAAACATATATCTATGTGCCATGGTCACTTTATGGTCTATATCATTCTAGTTTTTGTTGCCAAATCAAGATAGAGACACAGCTTCAAATAATCTTTGTTCAAGACAAAGCGTAATAGATGTAATATAAGTGTGGGTAACTATAGAGGAATAACAAAACTTGTAATGTGCATGACATGAGAACATAACTGTTTATTCAATTGAAACTGAAATCAACATAGAGCAGGTTATAACAGCAAACCAGTTAAAGAAATAGGTTTAAAACATACCTGTTGCGCCATTGGAGTTTCAATTCCATCCTTCAAATTTGAAAATAGTTGGTATGAGTAAATAAGTAGTGCAAGAGCAAAGGAGTATGAACCATAGCTACAGAACCTGACGTGAGAACAAATCTTCTTCTCCTTTAAGCGTTGAGTTGGGATTCGGAGTGGTGGTCCTCGTGCTTTGGGCACTGCAGTTCCCTTACTAACCGCTCGTGTTTGGGTGCTCTGTGGTGGAGACGGTGCTGTGTCAACTGGAACTGGGTTACTATCTGCCGGGGTTGGGGTTAGAAGAAGTGTAGCTGGTTCTCTGTCCAACTTGGTAGGGGTACAATCTGCGAGAGTCTAGGTTATGTGTGGTGGATCTGGTCCTTGGGCAAGTACAACCGTGGTTCTATCTGCATCAACTGGTAGCACTATCTTTTCTGAAGATCGTGTTTTTACTCCCTTAGATACTGCCATCACGCTCTCCAATTCAAATGGCTGATAAACAAGAAAAGTAATTGAAAGTATAGACATTGTATGATAGACAGGTGCAATGGATAGTGGGGAATAAAAGAGGGCATGAAATAATTCATATTTATGTTGTCTAACCAAACAGGATAGCATGACACAATTTCACATATATGATGGCTAACTAAACAGGATAGCATGACACAATTTCACATTATGATGGCTAACTAAAAAAGATGGAAAGACATAGTTAAAAATATGAGACTATGTAAACAGGATGATAAGACATAACTATATAATGTGTTTATTAAATAGGTTGGCATGCCATAATTCACATACATTCATGGATAGAATGCCACAATTCTAAATATGATGACTGTAAACACTAAACAGGATGAGATGATATAACTATATGATGTCTTTATTAAATGGGTTGCCATGCCATAAATCAGATAGATGGTGTGTATGTACTATGTAAACATGATGGCATGATATAATTCAAATATATGATTTATATAGTAAGCAAGTAAGCAGATGGCAATCTATATATGATGTAAAAACTAAGCAATGCAAGACAACATGCATGACATGGGTAATATAACCCTACCAAGTTTGAGCATAGACCTCAGGGGGGAAATAGGACTGGTCATTAGTCTCTGAATCCTCCTCTGAGGAGCTCTATGTAGCCAGTAAGATGTCTGCTTCAGCAGGTAGCATTGTCTGCTCTGAATACCTTGTTTTCACTCCAGATACTTCCATCACCGCTTCAAATGGCTGATGCACAGGAAGAGTAGTTGAATATACAAACATTGTCGACAGGAACACGTAATACAAAAAAATGATAGCATGATATAATTCACATACACGATGATTGGCTAAACAACATGGCATTGCATAATTCACATATATAATGCCTTTGCAACAAAATAGCATTGTATAATTCACATATATAATGTCTTGCAACAAGATGGCAATGCATAATTCACATATATGGTAATTAGACACTGAACAGGTGGCATTCACACAAAGCATGTCTAAACTAATCAAATGTCATAGCAATGCGAGACACCATACGCACGATATGAGCAACATAACCCTGCCAAGTTAGAGCATACACCTCGGGGAATAGGACTGGTCATCTGCTCTCAATCCTCCTCCGAGGAGCTATCCGTAACCAGCGAGATATGCGCTTCGTCAGATAGCATAGTCTGCTCAGAAGACCTTATTTTCACTCCAGAATTTGCCATCACCGTGTCAAATGGCTGATGCACACGAAGAGAAGTTGAATGTACTAACATTGTTGACGAATGTAATATGTAACAAAAAAAAGGATGGCTGATATATTACATATAAGATGACTGGCTAAGCAGGATGGCATTGCAAAATTCACATATATGATGCCTGGCTAAACAAGGTGGCGATGCATAATTCACATAAACGATGAATAAACTAAACAGATGGCATTCACGCAAAGGATGTCTAAACTAAGCAGATGACATATTTGATGTATAAAGTAAGCAACGCAAGACACCATATGCATGATATAACCAACATGAGCATGTCAAGTTAGAGCGAAGACCTCAGGGGGTAAATAGGAGTTATCATCTCCTCCTGAATCCCCTCGTAATGATATCTTCCTCTCGACATAATCCAAATGCGTGGAGGGGCTGCCTTTGCGCCTACCATGGAGCGACGCCGCATGAAATTATATTGCCACGCAAAGGCTCGCCTCTTTTGCTCTACATGTTCAGTTCCCATTGTTTACAATAACTGCATGCATAGGAATAAAACATAGTGAGATTATGTAATGAGTGCATGCAGAAATCCAGAGTGATGGTAGCAACTCGTGGATAGACCCAAAACCAATAATAGCAAAGTGATAATGGCTTCAGCTAATAAATACAGATAATGGCTTTTTTCTGCTTGCTTCCCACCCAACATGAAACTCATAGTAGACACCGGAGATTAACCAAATAGTAGATAGATACTATTGATAGCGTCCCCGATATGTACCCCACAACCATTTAAAAACTCAAGTTTGACCATTAATTTGGAGCTGACTCGGAGTCTAATCGGTGAACAGACGATAAAGTAGCAAGTAATATTAAGCGATGCATAACGAAGCGACACGAAAGAGTGCGACCTCTCTTGCGGACCCGTAGTCCTCGAGGTCATCTGCTCGGTTGATGATGGTAATGCACTTTTCATGGCTGCGCCAAGGGGGGGAAGAAAATCTGAGGCGGTGAAAGATACCGAGGCCGATCCCTCATCTGGCCGGACCCTTATATCGTTGGAGCAGCTAAGCTGGGGTGGACGATGGTGCAGCAGGAGCGGGACAAACCACGCAAGGTTTTCTTTGACAACTAACTATAAGAGAAGTAATTTTGTAAGGGCTCGTTTGAATTGGAGGATTCCAACAATGCAGGGATAGGAAATAGACAGGAATAGGATAGGAATGCACGTGCAAAATAGAGAATTTAAAAACACAGGATTTCTTCCAATCTGGGTGTTTGATTCACAACAACTGGAAGATCACAAGATGCAAAGAAGCATGGTGAGATTAAGTCAAACCACAAGAAAATGTACGGTTATAATGTTATTATGCTACTATCTCTTAGTCTTGTGCTTCATTAATAGGAATTTGAAAAGGAAGACAAGTGAAAATTAAAATTCCTTCATTTTTTCTTTCAAGGAGACACTAAAGGAACAAATTCGTGTGCTCAGTGGACAATATATATAACATGTAGAGTAAAAAAGAGATACAACAAGTGTACAACCTCTTTGGCGAAGCCATGTCGATCTCAGCGTGATTGGGTTGGCGGTGAGGATGCTCGCTGACTTTGCTATCGGAGGAGGGAAGAAGATCTTAGGCGCCCGGAGATGGAGCCCGAGGTATCGCTCCGCCAGATGGAGGGTTTCGCTGTTGGAGCAGCTCCGTGAGTTGTACGACGACGAGGTGAAGCAGACAAGAGAGACAATGAACAATGTTAACCTGAGTGGAATTCTAATAGCATCTCCAATACATGACGAAAATACATAACCACAAAGTGCTAGATGTAAAATACATCAGCCGCTCATCTCTCGAACTTAACCGTCAAACTGAACTTAATCGTCAAACTCGAACTTAACCGTCAAATCGAACCTAGCTGTCAAAATTGAATTTTGTTTGTCAAACCGAACGCACTAGCAAGGTGAGGCTACACGTCGGTCGATCGACTTTTTCATCTCTCGGTCACGATTTTGCAGCCGTTGGATACGAAATCAAAGGCTGCGGTTCATCTTCAACCTCCACCCCTAAGCCGCTAGCCACCACCGCCAAAAGCAGCCCCCGCCGCCACAATGGCAAGTGCGCCCGCCTCCCGCCCAAAACACTCCCCACCACCGGTCCACCACCACCTCGGCCATCACTCTAGGCCCCCCCGTGCCAAGATTTTTCTCCGGCGATCCCCACGCCACCGCCTTGCCACCGCCGGCGACCACCACCCCCATCCTGAACCCTAAGATAGATAGTAGGGTACCTCTCCGGCGAGCCCCCCTCCCCTCAAGGGCTGGTTATTCCTTCACCCCGGCGAGCCCACCCCTTGTAAATCAACTGACCCAAAAGTCGATTCACCGATCAAGTGTAGCCAATCGAGCAGCATCGCAAGCAAGAGCAAGAGCGAGAGCAGCACTTGAAAGCAAGAGCAATAGCAAGAGCGCACTGTGCAGGGACCGAGAGCAAGACCAGAGCAGCAGTGCGAGCGAGAGCTAAAGTAGCACCAGCTCCTACTGATGTGGACGTCGCTACCGAGGGAGCGACGCCGTGGAGGAAGTGGCCGGCGACGCCGCCGTGGATGGAGCCGCGCCGTGTCGGCTCGGGACCGAGCGCCGGCAGCACCGTGAGATCGAATCAAGAATAAAATGCGGCGATTAGTGTACACCTCTTTGGTGGCGCTGATTAGGCTGCAGCTTCATCCGAGGAAATGGTGATGATGATGCTCTTCCGGTGGTGCAGGTGAATATGGTGGTGTGGGAATTGAGGTGGCACGAAAGACGAGGGGAATGTCGGGGCAGCTCCTTGGAGGTGGAGGATGGGGTGGCTGAACCGGCGGGAAGATGATATCAACGACGGATCCTCATCCGGTACGGTGGATGAGGGACATCGAGGTGTTGATGTGGACGAAGTCATCGGGGAAGAGGCTCCGGCTGGGTGGCGGACGGAGCAGGGTGTGGGGTTTCGTCGCGGGTTTTCGCGGCCTTGGTGTACGAATGGGTGGGCGGATGGGATTGTAGTGGGGAACCATGGCTTTGAGATGCGCTTGTCCGAAATGTGGGGTAAGTTACAAAAGTACCCCCACCGATTTGAGGCGGTTCTTTCAGTTCAGGGGTACCACGGGCATTTCGTGTGTCGGAATTTCACAGGAGGTGGGAGTTTTCGCGCGCGTTGTAATTTCGGAATAGCAAGGCGCGGGTTGAGATGGAGGGAATTGTCGTAGCACAACGAGACAAAGATATATCTTAAATATTTCGGGCTAACAAGGCGCGGGTTGAAATTTCCGGACAAGCCTAACATGTATTGTACCAAATCAATGCGCACTACAAATGTCATTCAAAACTTTGAATTCATGTTATGTTCAATTAAAATATTTCGCTACGTGTATAATGCATGCAACCTACTACACAAATGAACGTTTTAGTGCATTCCAAACGTATATACTACCGCTTCAATATGAACTAAATTTGAATAAGATCTACAAGAATGATTGTTGTGAAGTCAAAGCATTTCAATTCGTTTCTCTGTTTTAATAAGATCTACAATCATCATTATTGTCAAGTTAAACCATCGCTTGTGTATTATCTTCACAAAGACACCACATGATCAGTCTCGAGTTACATATGAACTATGTGTACTATATGAACTCGAACTAGATTTTTTGAATCCACTTTATTTTGATTTCAAATCACATTACATTTCTAGCTCTAGCTAGATCTTCATAATCTAAACCATGTCTATATGTATAATGTGTTTATCACATTATGTATGGTGCCCCGCCCCCTACGCCTACAAGTATTTAGATGTGAGTTGCAAACACCACACATTACCAGGAATTCAAATAAAATGTGAGAATGTTCGATATATAGTATTGTTTAGATTGCTCGATATTTAGTTGTAAGCTGCAAACGCCGCACATTATCACAAATTCAAATAAAATGTGAGATTGTTTGATGTATACTATGGTTTAGATTGTTCGGCATTTAGCTGCGAGTTGCAAACGCCATGCATTATCACATTATGGTATAACATGTGCACAGCACGTGTATCACCGCTATATTCATGCATGCAATGTTTAAAATACTATGATCTCCTATTCAAATATACGAATCCGCTTTCATATCAAATTATGATCTTTGTTAGTCTCTTACACCCACACAATCCTCTAACCTTTGTAGCTACCACTAACTTTCTCTCGTGCATGCACACGCCCTCCTCCCCCTCCCCCTCCCTCGGCATTCTATCCACCGGGCACATTCATTTTTTTCTTTAGGTCGTTCTCCCAGAGTCTCCACAACTCCTTTCCGACACACACCGATCAATAAACCTCTCCAGCGATGCCTGCCTACAGCATACACACACAGCTTCAATCTCCTCCTTTATGTGTCCTTGCCTCGAGTCTCTCATATGGTCAGACACACGTGTAAACTCTCACTCCTCTTGTCATCGATCTCACAACCGCACACTACTCCCCCTATCTAGCTAGTAGTTGGGCCTCTCGCACCACCTCCTAGCTCCATTCTCTCTGTCTATCCGTCTCGCTGGGCCTTATTTGCCTCTAACAAATGGACGTGCACCGACCGATTTCTTGCTATACATATAGCCAACTAGGTCCTTATAACTCGTTTTACCCACACATCGATCGATCTACCTCATTAGTTGTGTCTCTCCCTTTCTCCGACAAACAACAATTGATCTACCGATCTAGTTAGGTTTGCTTACCAAACACATGGTTCCCCTTCATCATCCATGGATGCGTCCCCACAGATCTATCACGCATGTGCACACACGTAAACACATCCCCACTCTTATTGATAACATTGCAGTTCCACCCTTAGTTTGTCTAGTAGGCCTCTCCCAACATCTCCGAGAAGCAACTCTGTCACCCATCTAGCACTCTACCCCTCTCTCTCCCTCTCTATCTCCTCTCTCTATCTGTCCCATCATATTTCCCGTCCTTCATTGATGTATGGATGTCGACCGATCTCCCTCAAGACATAGCTGGGTCTCTCCTTCTCAACATATATACGAGTCGTTCTACCTCTATAGTTAGGCCTCTGCCTACCCCTCCCCCCACCCCCCACACACACCGATACATCAAGCACTCTAGTCATGTCTCCCTACCACACACAAACTTGACATGTGACCTCTAACGTTCTGGTAGGCCAGTCGCCCTATATCTTTGACTTGCACAGACACACACACACACAATTTCGATGGCTCTCTTCATCGATCTCGCACCCACCCACTTGATCCTCTCTTCGACTCTATCGATAGCTATGACCCCTCCCTCTCTTCTCGTGGATTGCCCGACCCTCTATGTATGATATGGATAGGCCTCCATTTCACACACATTGCATGCAAAATTTTGTTTGAGATGTCATCGCACATATTTCCACAAATAATTCACGAAATCAACCCCCACCCGACCCCCACCCCCACCACAAAATAAAAAACACTCACAAACGCGATCTGTATCTCTCACACACACCCACGTAGGTGGGGACGTGCATCAAGAGAAGAGGTGCATGCACGGTGCACGTACTCCCGTCTCTTTCCCAACCACACCCGCGCGGGTACACGGTGGAGCTCATTTATGTACGAAAAAGGCAGCCCACATGGTAATTTGGCACGTGTACTGGTTGTCCACTTGGTGGAGGGAGGATCGTCTACCACGGGTGAACAAACAAATTGCGACTTGACGCGTTATGTTAAATTAAAAAAAGTGGCAAACCATGTGGGGCCTACCTTAGAGGCAAGGCTCTATACACTGGAGTACTTTTGATGTGTCCCGTCAACTCACAGAACGAGGAGAAGCTTGCTTAGTACGCCGTCTCCCCCGCCCACGGGCGCGGTGGCTCGCAGGATGAGGTGAAGCTTGCTCCTCCCTCACCCATGCGCGTGCTGGCTCGCAGGATGAGGAGAAAAATTTACTACTCCCTCCGTTTACTCCTCGTCCCGACTACCTTGGTTATAGAGATTATATCATATTGTTTGGAATATATATCTCCTTTAGTAGATTTCAATGTGAACTACTAGTACATACTCCAAACATTGATGTATATAGACGTATTTTAGAGTGTACATTCACTCATTTTGCTCCGTATGTAGTAGCACTCTCCCTCGCCCCTCGACCCTCGCCCACGTGGTGGACGTGCAGCAATTCATTCGGTCTCATACAGCCAGAACGATATATACTGCACTACCATTATTGCTCGACTTCCCGAAGAGGCGAAGAGCCAACCGCAAGGTTAATATTTTGGAGATGCCAAGCGCAAGGTTATAGGAGAACGAGTAGTAGGTGCTGCGTCATTTATAAATAATTTTTTTTCTTCAGTGGAAAATACGCAATATGATAGGTTCATATGGAGAGAAAAGGAAACCGCTCCACTATATACATAGTCAAGACAGGCCAGCCTACACGGTTGCTTGCTGGGGTTGCTCTCTTCACACTCTCTCGCACAAAACGACTGTGGCCACATCTCTAACATCCCGGCGGATCACGTCCGCTTGGGGACGGGGTGGATGCTTAGTGTAGATGCGGTGGTCGTCGCCGACGGTGAAAACCCACTGTCAGCACGTCCCGATCAGGGGTCCCCGCCGTTCTCTCTCATAAAACCGGTGAGGTTGCCTTCGTCCCTTGCTCACTGCCACGACGTGGGCAGTTGCCGCCTCCCGCCGCCCTCCTCAAGGTTGAGCTATGTCCCTCAGGTACAACTCCCTTTACAGCTGGCTTGCACCACTGCTCCAGCTGCCCACATCACTCCCTGTGGTTATTTCTCTACTTCTTTGCCCCGCACATACCGATACCTCTCTGGCTTCTACGTCTCAGATTTGTGATGAGTATATGTCTCATCAACTAGTCCTAGTAATCTTATTCTAATCACGCTTCTTCAATTTCTTTGCCACAGGGATGCTCATCTCAATTTTGGTGAAACTGCACAAAATGATCCGATGGTCAAAAGGTTGCAAACTTCATTTATTAGGAAGCTCGAACGTTGCCAGCAAATTGAAGCCTGGTCAGGGTTCACGGTTCAAGGGCTAGGGACTGCATGGATCATTTTTTTCTTTAGCTGCCTCTGTTCCAAAATAAGTGTCAACTTTAGTAGTAGTACAACTTTGTACTAAAGTTTGCACAAAGTTGAGACACTTATTTTAGAACGGAGGGAGTACATATTTGCTATGATCTGTCAATCATTGAGATGCAATAGCATGCATGTTAGTCTCCTTTGTATTTGATGAAATGTTGCAACGGGCAACCTTGGACGCAAGATACATGTAACAGGAGCTGGAAGCTTCATAGCATTGTACAAATTTATCTCACTGATAAATTACAGTACATACTAGTACTTCCTCCGTTCCTAAAGATAAGTCTTTGTAGAGATTTCACCATTAACCACATGCGGATGTATATAGATGCATTTTAAGTGTAGATTCATTCATTTTGTTCCGTATGTAGTTCACCTAGTGGAATCTCTACAAAGACTTATCTACTAGTAATAGCTAGCCCCCACTACTAGAATTCTCTATCCTCTCCTTGAGCCACATCATCAAAATTGACGTAGTCGTTAGATGAAGTAAATCAGTCATAATATTCGTCTGATCTAGACATTGAGAGGCTCCGCACTAAGCCACATGCAAGCATGCAGAAATACCGTGGCACATGCATGTGAGTGTGTTTGAATCACATCAACATATCTGCATGCAAGCATGCACCGGTAGCATGCATGTAAGTGAGCTTTTAAGTCCCATTAACATGTCAAAAAGAAAAATATAATCCCATTATGCAGTAGGAGTTGGCTGATCTTTTTTCCTTACGTGGGATGATCTAAATGATGATGGGAGTTTATTTAGTTTGGCTACCACATTTGTCATGCGGTTATAGATTTTTTTAGTTCTATGAAATCGATAATTTTGCGCAGAGAGATATACCGCTATTCCGCGGCAACGAGCGGGGACTCATCTAGTAATATTTAGGAACGGAGGGAGTACTATGTAAAGAGTTAGGTGTCGCACGGTGATAGTGTGAGGTGGGCCATGTAATCACTGAGCCTGCGTGTTTTCACTGCTCTTGCACTCCTCCGCTGTAAGAATGGAGAAAATTGTAATCTACTACCTCCTTTCGCCGAAAGCGTGGGACATCCAGCAGTCCTACCACCTCAGTAATAAAGACCAATGAGCCGTCAAATCACATAAACCCAGCAGTAAGTTGGATGGACGAAGCAACCATCACTCTTGCGCTAGTGAGAGGTCGCGTACGCTCTGCCCGGGCATGAATGCGGCACCGATTCTTTGGAGCGGCGCTGACCATTTCAGGCAGGAAGCGCGCGCGGGCGATGGAGGGGCTTTGGGTGGGCCGGGATGGTCAGGAGCGGGCATGGCAGCTGTCCGCATGTCCCTACCGGACACGCCCGGAAACAATAGGATGCACCGACTCTCGTGGCTAAAATCGTACACTACACACCATATCTCTGTAGGAGTTGGTTGATCTGTCGCACTCTCTAACACACACATGCTGTTAAACACACACACGCACACGCACGCACCTTGGTCCCGTTGCACCTTCTAACGTGACTTATTACACCTAGACGGAGGGAGTAGTAAGTATACGAGATACGGTGGCACACTGACTTAAGTCGAATACAAGTGCCCAAAATTTGTGTGCATGTTATGATAAGGATTCACTTAAAATAGTATGTGAGCGAACAAAGGGATCAATTGGACAGTGTTCCCGAGCAATAGCGAGATGTGTGAGGTAGTAAGATACACCGCTGGCGCTTTTAATTTTTCTTATTAATTTGTTTGTTTCACCCTCTGACTGGTGGGACCCAACGTACTACGTGGAGAGAGGTAAGGTGACTAAGGCTGCATTATTTATGCACCACTGTGGATAGTCTTACCACCAAAGCCACATGACACGATTATGATTGAAATCCTAATGACTCTCACACACACACAAAAACACGGCATGCCTGTCACACAAATGCAGGAATGTATAAAAGTTTAGTTTCCTCTTGTTGAACATAACGGGGGGGTTGTGTAGCTGGTTAGCCTGTTCGCTCATCAAACTTGAGGTCTCGGGTTCGATAACTACACTTGAGCATAATTTTTGCCAGGAGGATTCTTTGACTGGTCAAAATGTTTTCTAGGGTTTCCATGCTTCACACTCTCTCTCCAGTATATATATACACGCTCGAGCGTCAACTCTTGTAGTTGCTCTCTTCACACTCTCTCGCCCTCTCCCGCTGGAGCCTTAGTGCTTGTAGGTGCTCTCTTCACACTCTCTCGCCCTCTCCAGATCTAAACAAGACTTCGTTGGCCTCTCTCTCCCCTCACTGCTCCTCAAAGAGCCGGCAGGATCTGTCTACCGGGAAGGGAAGGAGGCTTAATGCTATCACCGTTGGTGAGGGAGGGAATCCACTATCGGCGCTGTTGTTCACTTTCCACCCAGCGGCGGCGCGGGAGGGCCTCCGACCCCTTCTTCTTCGCCGCCGTCCCGTCGCCCACCGAACCATGCCCCAAGAACCTTAAGGTATATTTTACTTACTCCACATGCATTACTCTAGCTGCATGTATACCATGAATCTAGGATGTGGTTCAAAGAGGAAAGGAGTGGGGGAAAGTAGTGGGAAAAGTTGTATATAGCATGAATCTAGGACGTGGTTCAAAGAGGAAATGAAGGGGGAACGTTGTATAGAATGAATCTAGGACGTGGTTCAAAGAGGAAAGGAATGGGCGAAAGTAGTGGGGAAAGTTGTATCGCATAAATCTAGGATGTGGTTCAAAGAGGAAAGGAAGGGGCGAATGTACTAGTTCAAAAAGGAAAGGAAGGGACAAGGCTGTAGAGTTTAGGACTAGATTTGCTGCACTCACATAGGGAAAGGTGTCTAAAGATAACAAAACTGGGACTAACACAAATATGCTCCTTGGTTGTTTGTTCTTTGTTGCAACAGACTGTGCAAGACCACAGTACATCGGTAGATGCACATGGTGCTGGTGCTTCCAATGTCCCGTGCAACTAATTAGCTGTTGTTAATCTATGGCCCTGTTTGGTTAAAAACTCCCTAGTCGCTATCTTCTTGGTTCGAGGGACTAAACATGGACTAGAGGTTATTAAATGACATGATAAAAAACCATGTTACCCCTAGTAATGAACTAATAGAAACAAGGTGCGATGCGTGGCAGGGGCAACTATAGGAAAAAGTCCCAAAAAGACTCCCTCGGGGTCTTCTTTCTTTAGTCCCAAATGCCCACTTTTAGTCCCAAAAAGTCCCTCCTGTTTGGTTTAGATGTGACTGACACGGAGTTTTTTAGTCCCTACACCAAAATGTCCTCGTAAACAAATACCTCTAATAATGCACTGGAAAATTGATGCAATGCCACGCTTAAAATCAAATTACATGTTTAACGAATTTTATTGTTAATATAATCTCTATGTTAATATTAATCAATGCCACCGCTTGAGAAATGCTACTGTCTTGCTTTCTTTCCCATTTAGATAAGGTAGATGCTTCTTTTGTTGGCTTTTGTGTCATCCACCGTTATTGACCACTAATTGTTTCCTCTGCACCTCTGTAAACAGGTTATCTATTTCACCTCGTTGCCATTGTAACCTTTTGTTGCAATCGCACAAAACACTTTTGTTTTAAGAGTGTTTTGTGCAGTTCAACCAAAATGTCACAATCGACAACATTGCTTGATTGCTTGATCTTAGTGGAATCGCACAAGAGCAGATCTTACTTCCTATTCGTTAAGGCTTAATTTGGTTCAGATCTTCTTCTTGTGAGTTGTTTGAAATCATGAGAGGTCAAGATTAGCCTTCTTTCACATGATTTTGCAAAGGTGCTTTCATATGTTGTGCTATTGTACGATAATGTTGCTTGATTTTAGTGAACTGCACAAATGGAGACAAGACTTCCAATCAGATGTGCACCATAATATCCCATTGAGGTAAGATAAGGATATTTCACAACTGCTGGCCTGTATTTTGCCACTTTCACCAGAAAATTAAGTTTAGTACTATACTTATGCTCCCTAATTGACATGCCAAATCTTACATCGAAGGCGAAGCTTTTCTGTTATTGAACCAAGTGATGAAGGGGAAGAACAAGCGGAAGAAAAACAAAAATCAACTCCCGGTGCTGTAATGAAGAACTGGAACTGTGATGACACAAGTAATGATACAGTTTTGCATCTTAATTTATTGCGATGGCTGGAACGGGCAATTGTTTTGCCACTGATTTGATGCCATACGTAATTATCTCTACTTGTGCAAACAGGAATCTTCTTTGAAGATACCATATATTTTAGTGGAACTGCACAAGAAGATGTTGGAAACATTAAACTAATCGAGGAGTATATAGTAAGCATGGCCACCCCCATAGATAGCAACAGATGGTTCCGAGAAGTGCTTCATCTCAGATGCTCTACACAATCAGCCTCCGACAAATGTTGGTACTCACCCACTGATTTCATCCATATGATTGAGCTTTGTCATCTCTATTGGTGTTGTGCTACTGTTTAGATACTGTCATGAAAAAGTGGTATTGTCCTTGAGAAGTGCTTTATCTGTGTTGTTTTAAATATCTCCTTTCCTTTTTTTCAAGCAAATAGGGATCATCTTCCTCTGAAGAAGAATACGGAGTACGTGAAGTGACTAGTTCTGATTATGCCAGGATGAAGAAGCCATGTCTATCTTCTCATCAGAAGGAGCAGTTGAAGGATGGTTACATTACTCCCCACAAGACCAAACTAACTTCAGCTCAGAAGGACTAACAAATCTCCATTTTTTGCTGTGATGCGTGAGTACAATGTTGTTCTAGGATTCTTTCTGGTGAGTTCCATTTTTCTAAAAGTGTGCTCTACATGGACCATGTATGTGCCTGTTGAAACTGTCAATTCATAGTACAGTTTGCTTTATACTAATAACTTTTTTGTATTTGTGCAAACAGGGGTGCTCAGCTTGATTTCAACGGGAACTGCACAAAATGTTCATGAATACATCGAATCATTCATTTCCACCACAAGAAAAGATGTGCCCATAAGTTCAAGGCGTTGCAACATATAAGGGCGAAATCATACAAGCTACGCGCGAATTTGGTCGATTTTGGTGGAACTGCAAAAAAAGAACAGCTGGTTTATTTAGCACGAGGTGCCATGTCAATGTTCGAACTGATGGCAAACCCTGCCCATTCCACAATCGTAGGCATTTGATATTTTGGAATGGGACAACCTTGTCAAATTTTGCTCATTGATTTTAGCAAGATATGCGTTTGATATTTTCGAATGGGACGCCCTTTGCTGTCAGCAGCGGCGATCAATTTTTTCTTTATTCTTTAGTTGTGAAGTAAATATTGCCTCCGACATATTAGTCGCTGAGATGCATAATCATCGGTTGTTTTGAATGTTCTCTATGAATTGCCAGGCCTGTGTGTTTGATTACAATGTACAAAAACGCTAAAAAGCTGCTCAAACTCTTTGTACTCCTTCTGTTCCTTTTTACTTCGCACATTGTGAAAGTGCATACTTTTTTGTATAAGATTGGTCAAAGTAGAGATAATTTGACTGCAGACAAAACTTGTATGCAGAATAGAAAGGACCGGAGGGAGTACATGTGAAACTGCTGCAAACATGGTGATCACCCTGGGAATAATGCTAGTACGTATTGTTTTGCATGTTCATCCAATGCCAGTGATACAGGAATTCGAACTAATCAACATAAATTCATTCATACACGGTCGGATTTCATATAAACATGCCAGATTTCATTACATTTCATACATTCTTCAACTAGAAAGGGGTGTTTGTGGCCGCATGCATCTCCCAGATGCAGAGGCTGGGGCTCATCCTCCTTTTCAAAAAAACTAAAAAGGGGTGCGCTGGAGGTATAATTAATTAACCGGTTACCCACTGTGTCCCGGCCGAGCAACAGAAAGCTTGATGATTTAATCGCAGTGCAGTTGTGTAACCGACATGTGGCCTTTGGAACCACGTGTCGGTCGACCAACTGCACCAGCGATTAAAAGAAGCAGCGTTTTTCTCCAACAAGAGCTCTCCGACTCCACGTCGCCGCCAAGAAGCTAACCGGCCATCAATGGTCAACCCGCCTAGCTTGGCTTCAACCGGAGGGTAGCAGCGGTGGCCTTACTTGGACCCGAGCGGCGGTGACCTATCGTGTTCTACTCTTCCTCGTTTTCTGTGTGGCGCGGCCTCGTTGGCAGCGGGGTGGGGCCTCAGTGGAGCCGGCGATTTCCTCTGTCTCGTTGCCGACGGGCGGCGCCTCAGTGGAGCGGTGGAAATCCTCCCCCATGTTGCCGGCAGGGTGGGGCCTCAGTTGAGCCGGCGATGTCCTCTGCCTCGTTGTTGGTGGGGCGGGGCCTCGGCGGAGCCGGCGGTGTCCTCTGCCTCATTGTTGGCACCACGGGGCCTCAGCGGAGCCGGCGGTGTCCTCTGCCTCGTTGTTGGCGCCGCGGGGCGTCGCCAGAGCAGGGCGTCATCGACGCCAGCGGAGCGGGGACTCGTCGGAGCCAGCATTGTCCTCAGCCTTGTCCTCGGTATCGCCAAACAGCGCCTTGCCCGCTTCATCGCCCTCTTTGCTAGCCTCTTTGTAGGCGGCCGTAGCCTCCGCCACCCGCATGCGGTACCGCCAGCGCTCGAGGCGGCCCTTGCGGGTGGAGCGGTACGAGTCGAGCAGCGCCTCCTGCTCCGCCCGCTCCACGGTGATCTGCTCCTCCGCCTGCAGGTGGTCCTAGAGGAGATGGTGGTTGTAGGCGGCGTCGGCCTGCGCCTCCCGGAACTGCTCCTCACGCATCTGCCTCACCCTGTCCATATATTGGCCACGGGCCTCGCCGATGGTCATGGTGCAATGCACCGGCGAGGATGGCACGGAGGAGGGGGTTGGCGCCGGATCATCGACTACCATATTCTCCATTGGGACATCGTCGTCCTCCGCTGCCTGCCGGCCAGCCGGTCGGCAGCAATGGCTACCATCTCCTTGTGGTCCATCATCCACCCGTCCCAAAGAGTGCTGGAGCGTGAGGAAGCCATGGTGGGTAGTAGTGGTGTGGACAGGAGAAAGGGAACAGATGCGGATGATTGCGGCTATGGCCGGCACAGTAGTTTATATAGCAATGGTGGGCGGGCGGAGGGACAGACGTGTGGCGCCGGAGTAGCCGCCTCGAGAACCGCGTATCATTCATGTGTGCGGCAGATGGATGGACGGACGACACTTGTGTCATTTGAAGGCGGAGCAATCGCCTGCACCGGGAAGCGGGGCGGCCGGCGCTGACTGTTTCGGGCGGAAAGCATGCACGGGCGAGGAGATGACATTACTTGGATAGGATGACAATGGGGACCCACCAGGTCCATAGCCTCACGTACGCAAGTGCCTCCTTATTATATATATATATATAACTATCATTTATTTTGCTTCCTCCTGGTTTCCTGACATCACGGTCCCACACAATTGTCAACCTATGTACTCCCTCCTTTCCGGTTTATAGGGCTTATCTCAGAATTTTAGTTTTTCCATTTTATAAGGCTCAATTTGGTTGTTTTCCATCACATGTTCAGATTCCAAGGTGCATTAAATCATTGCATGCAAGTATTAAGAGAGAATTGACCAATGCATGTACTTTATGCATGCATGCATTGCAATTAATGCATTGATAAACATAATTTTTTGAGGATAACAAGAGCATTAATTAGGTGCTTTCGCAAAACTACAAAAAGTATTCCACCACTCGCCATCTACCTTGATTGGTGATATTTTTGAATTGAGCATTATAAACCGGAAACGAGGGAGTAGTCAGTAAACGAGAGAATTGCACAACAAGCGGGCGACAGCTGGGACCAAGCAGCTCGAGTAGTATTTGTGTTTTTGAGGTGTGAGCACTACAGAGTTTTTTTATGTTTACCCCAGATATTAATTTTTCTCCTCTGAACAACAACGAAAACATCGCTGCAGGTATTAACTGGGCGGGCTGTGGCCCGTCTAGCCCAGGCCAGATATTAATTTTTTTCAAGCTGAAAATGGCTAGCCCAGCTATACTTTTTTTAGGAATACACAGGCAAGGTCAAGTTGTTATTCTCTGCCCTGCTGGGCTGCAAATCTTTCCTAGGAGCGATGCATTAGGCTTAACAAGAAAATGGGCTTTAAGTAATAATAAATGGGATGTAATTATAAAAACTGGGTAGTAACTATAAAAAATGCACCAAACAGTGATTACTTTATAAAATATTATTTTTGGAATATTGAAAATTTTAATTTCATTAATTGTTGCGAGTGCAATGTTTCGTTGGATTTTACGCAATATAAATTTATATTGAAATTGTATTTAATCTGACTAGAAATTTTGGGATAAAAATATTCGGATCCCATCAAAATGCGAGAAATTTTATTGAATTCTGTTTTGAACGGTTGGTTGAAATGGGATGTACTTTTAACAAACTATAAATGGGCTGTAGTAAATTCCATTAGAATTCAAAAATGGGCTACACATTCTTACAAATCTCAAATGGGCTATAAGTTCTCTGCCACACACTTCTGGCCTTACTAAGTTGACGCGTCCCCTAAAAAAATAGAGTTGACGGGTATGCAAGGCTTTGTCAACTTATAGTCAACACATGGTTCTAGCAGCTGTGGTGGTTGGATGTCCATCCAACGGATGCCATGCTTCTTCTTCAATCTCGGATATTCTAGCTTCACCCGCCCAAAAAATTATTCATCCCCCTGACATCTGGGGCGCACCGTTTCGGAAGCTGACCTATGGGCCTACTAAGTTGACGTACCAAGGGCTTTGTCAACTTAGTCAATATAAACGATTCTAGCTGCAGTGACCGTACGATGTCCATCCAATGGTCGTCGTGCTTCTTCAATCTCTAGTCTTCTTGCTCCAGCCGCCCAAAGCAGCGTCGGTCGTGCCGCCTGCTCCTGCCTCCGTGGCGGTCAGGCCCATGCCATGAGGCCTCACCTCCCCTACTACTCCCACCGCCGCCGTGCCATCCCTCCACTCACCCACACCCCTGTTATTCTCATGGCGGCAGCCCACCAACCAATGAACCTCAGACTCCTCTTCGCATGTGCATCCACTGTCACGTCTTCCCCGGATCCGCGTCGTCCCCTTCCTAGGCCTTGGTGTCGTCCACCGCCGTGGTACTCTCGGCGCGGCGTGGTCAACGTGGTCAAGGAACGACTTTCATCGGACGTGGACTGTACGTGGAGAGGCTGACAGCTGGGTCCACGGAAGCCGCAAGGAAGTGCCTCCTTATTACGTGCAAAATAATTATTCCTCCACCGACAATGGGACCCACCGGACGGGCCACCGATTTCACGAAAAAATGATTCGCCCCATTGCTGGGACCCACCGCTACATCTTCGCACGCAAGGAAGTGCGTCCAAAAAAACGATTCGCTTCGATTGCTTGGGACCCACTAGCTACATCTTCGCACGCAAGGAAGTGCGTCCAAAAAATGATTCGCTTCGATTGGTGGGACCCACCAGCTACACCTTCGCACGCAAGGAAATGCGTCCGAGCAAAAAAACGATTCGCCCCCCTGACCACTCGGGACCCAGCAGCTACACCTTCACACGCAAGGAAGTGCGTCCGCCAAAGAAAATAATTCCCCCATTGCTGGGACCCAGCAGCTACACCTTCGCACGCAAGGAAGTGCGTCCGCAAAAATGATTTGCCCCCCTAACTGCTGGGACCCACCAGCTACATCTTCGCAGTAAGGAAGTGCTCGGTACCGACCCACCGGTCGAAGCGCACGAAGCGTTGTCATCCCGGTGGCGAACGGTACGCGTACACTGCGGTCGATGTAGAGGCGCGCGTGTCGTAGTAGAGGCGCACACGTGTAAGTAGTAGAGGCGCCGCGTAGCATGTACACGCACGATAGCGCCGTGGTGCAAGAAAGAAAATACAGCCACGTATGTGTACATACAGCGGGTCTCAATGCCTAGTCGCGCGCTCGCACGGGCGAGGGCTCGTGTTCATGGGGAGGCAATGGAATGCGTCATTTTCATGGGGAGGAAACGGAATGCGTCGTGTTCATGGGGAGGCAATGGAATGCATCGTGTTCATGGGGAGGCAACGGAACGCGTGGGAGCCAACCGGCTGGGTCGGAATGGAATGTTGTGGTCATGTTCATCGGGAAGGCTTGGACGGAACAGGCGATGGAAACGAGGCTTGGCGTACCGCACAACGGAGGAAACGGACCTCCTACGTTCGGAACGGGGTCCTGTTGATCGGGAGGGGTGTGGCATACCGCAAAACGGAGGAAACGGACCTCCTACGGTCGAAACAGGGGTCCTGTTGATCAGGAGGGGTGTGGCGTACCACAAAACGGACGAAACAGACTTGTGTTGGAGCGCTACGGTCAAAAAGGGGGTACTGTTCATCGGGAGGGGTGTGGCGTACCACAAAACAGGACTCCACGGAATACTGTTCATCTCCACCGTCGACCTCCTCCAGCCTCCACGGGCTACCGTCGACCTCCTCCAGCCTCCACGGGCTCATGTTCATCCAGCCTCCACCGCACGCTATTCCACCGGCTACTGTTCAACCACCCCTCCACCATCTACTATTCATCCAGCCCTCCACCGTCTACTGTTCATCCAGCCCTCCATACCACGGGGTCCTGTTCAACCACCCCTCCACGGCCACCCTTCCACCATCTACTATTCATCCAGCCCTCCACACCACGGGGTCCTGTTCATCCAGAGGCAACGCCACCGCTCACTGTTCATCCACCCCCCGGCAATGCTCACTGTTCATCCAATCGATCGGCTTCGATTAGCGGCGATGGCGGCGAATCGCCCATCGGGTTCAGTTAACAGCCATCGATCGGTCGCTCGGGTTCAGTAACGCGTAGCCTGCAGTGCAATCACTCGGGTTCAGTTAGAGCACAATGCCTCGCTCGGGTTCAGTTAGAGCCAACGCCTCGGACGTGTACGAGAGAAACGCGAATCGCTCGGCCCCCGACCTCCTACCGTAACCGGCAACTCCCCGAAATTTTCCTCCCCTTTGCTTCTACCACGGTTTTTTCCGTCATGGATGGCCCAAAGAATGTCATGCAGCTGCGTCTCCGGCCCACTCAGGACGAAAAGCCCATTTTCTGTCATGATTTTTTGTCGTAGAAGTAGGAGCCCACCACATCTATGATGATACCGGGTTTTGTCACAATTATCGTCATAGAAGTGTCATATGTATGACAGAAAAGAATTTTGTTCGGCCCAAAATGTCACGGGTGTGTCTTCATTTTGTAATGATGTGTTGCCATCCTATGATGTGTGAGTAGATTTTCGTTGTCCTATCGGTGATTGATGAATTTCTATGATTGGTTTGAGTTGCATGTTTTATTATTGGTGTTGCCCTATTGTGCCCTCCGTGTCGCGCAAGCGTGAGGGATTCCCGCTGTAGGGTTTGCAATATGTTCATGATTTGCTTATGGTGGGTGGCATGAGTGACAGAAGCACAAACCCGAGTAAGTAGGTTGTTTGTGTATGGGATAAAGGGGACTTGATACTTTAATGCTATGGTTGGGTTTTACCTTAATGATCTTTAGTAGTTGCGGATGTTTGCTAGAGTTCCAATCATAAGTGTATATGATCCAAGAAGAGAAAGTATGTTAGCTTATGCCTCTCCCTCAAATAGAATTGCAATAGTGATTACCGGCCTAGTAACATAGTCAATTGCTTAGGGACAATTCCACAACTCCTACCACCACTTTTCCACACTCGCTATATTTACTTTATTGCATCTTTATCTAAACAGCCCCTAGCTTTTATTTACATGTTCTTTATCATCTTGCAAACCTATCCTCTCACACCTACAAAGTCCTTCTAATTTCATACTTGTTCTAGGTAAAGCGAACGTCAAGCGTGCGTAGACTTGTATCGGTGGACGATAGAACTTGAGGGAATATTTGTTCTACCTTTAGCTCCTCGTTGGGTTCGACACTCTTACTTATCGAAAGTGGCTACAATTGATCCCGTATACTTGCGGGTTATCAAGACCTTTTTATGGCGCCGTTGCCGGGGAGTCATAGTGTGGGGTGAATATTCTCGTGTGTGCTTGTTTGCTTTATCACCAAGTAATTTTTATTTGTTGTTCTTAGTTGTTTTCTATCTTTAGTTATGGGTAGGAAACGCAAAATACCAAAAAAAAAATTAGTTGTACCTACTGAACCAATGGTTGAAGAACCACTCAAAATCTATCACACTCCTGAAGCTTTTTACTTGGATCATCTTCGATCCCTTTGTGCTTGTGCTAAAACCCCAACTAGCTTAGTTGAGGGCAAATATTTAGATAAGCATGCTTGTTATGTGTGACACCGTATATCTGAAAAAGGGAAACTTTTAGAGGATCAAATTCATTGTTTGCAATGCTATGCTTGGACTTTATGTGAAATATATGATGTTACTTATTGTTCTGAATACCCTAAGAAAAACCTTCCCTACCAATGTGAGTTTATTGATAATGGAATCGTATCTTCGTATGCTTAGGGTGTTTATAATTACTATGATGTTCAACAAATTGAAGAATTTGTTGCTTTTAAGGGTGCTTATGAAATTGCTTCTTTGATTGAAAAGTATGATGCTACTCTTTATAAATCTGAATTTTTTTCCATACTTGAATATTGTTATGATAATTATGCTTCTAATGCCTATGTTAAGCCATATATTGAGGACTCCTCCACTGTCCAAGAAGAGACTAATATTTTGTAGGAGTCTATGGAAGAAGAAATTAATGAAACTGTGATCTCATTGGACGAAAAAGATGATCAGGAGAGCGAAGAACAAAAGGAGGAAGAGAGGATTAACTACCCGTGCCCACCTTCTAATGAGAGTAACTCTTCAACTCATACATTGTTTAATTTCCCTTCGTGCTTACCGAAGGATGATTGCTATAATGATTGTTATGATCCCGTTGATTCTCTTGAATTACCCCTTTTTGATGATGCTTGATATGCTTGTGGCCAAGATGCCAATATGAATTATGCTTATGGAGATGAACTTGCTATAGTTCCTTATGTTAAACATGAAATTGTTGCTATTACACCCACGCATGATAGTTCTATTATCTTTTTGAATTCTCCCAACTACACTATATCAGAGAAGTTTGCGTTTACTAAGGATTATATTGATGGGTTGCCTTTTACCGTTGCACATGATGATTTTGATGAATATAATATGCATGTGCTTACTGCTCCTACTTGCAATTATTATGAGAGAGGAACTACATCTCCGCCTCATTATGTTTCCAACACGATAGAATTGCAAGAAACTGCTTATACTATGCATTGGCCTTTACTTGGTGTACATGAATTGTTCTTTTATAACATGCCGATGCATAGGTAGAGAGTTAGACTTCGTCATTGCTTGATATATGTTACTTTGTGCTCACTACTAAATCACAAATCATTGTTAATTAAATTTGGCTTTGATATACCTTGGGATCCGGGTGGATTCATTACTTGAGCACTTTATACCTAGCTTAATGGTTTTAAAGAAAGCGCTGCCAGGGAGATAACCCGGAAGTTTTAGAGAGTCTTTTATTTCTGTTGAGTGCTTTTGTATAGTTTAAAAAAAAGAGTGGAACCCAAAACTTTTCAAAAAGGAAAGTGAAAGTGAGAAAGACAAGCATTGTTGAAGTGGGAGCTAGCCTTGAACTTTGTTCATGCTCACAGAAACTTTTTGAATCTTAATTACAGAAACTTTTCATAAAAAATAAATATCCCCTTGTACAATTCCATTGTATTATAAAAATAATGTTCCAAGGTTTGCCTTTAGGATGTTTACAATGCTTGTTGGTTTGTACGGTGCAGGATAGAAACTTTGGCTGTAGTGCGCGATTTTACATTTTTTTACTGGAAAGTCAATTGGTTCTGATTAATTTTGCACTGTCTTGATATACAACTTGTTTATTTTTCCTAATTTTGGTAGAATTTTTGGAGTAACATAAGTATGGTGAATGTTCAGATTGCTATAGACTGTTCTGTTTTTGATGCATAGTTTGCTTGTTTTGATGAAACTATCAATTTCTATCAGTGGATTAAGCCATGGAAAAGATATATTACAGTAGACACAATGCAAAAACAAAATATGAATTGGTTTTCTATAGTACTTAGAGTAGTGATTTGCTTTATTATACTAACGGATCTTACAGAGTTTTCTGTTGAAGTTTTGTGTGGATGAAGTGTTTGATTGAGGAGGTCTCGATATGAGGAAAAGGAAGAGAGGCAAGAGCTCAAGCTTGGGGATGCCCAAGGCACCCCAAGTAAATATACAAGGAGACTCAAGCGTCTAAGCTTGGGGATGCCCCGGAAGGCATCCCCTCTTTCTTCAACAAGTATCGGTATGTTTTCGTATTCGTTTCGTTCATGCGATATGTGCAAGTCTTGGAGCGTCTTTTGCATTTAGTTTTCATTTTTCTTTTATGCACCATGCTGGTATGAGATAGTACTTGGTTGATTTATAGAATGCTCATTGCACTTCACTTAAATCTTTGGAGTATGGATTTATAGAATGCTTCATGTGCTTCACTTATATCATTTGAAGTTAATTTGGATTGCCTGTTTCTCTCCACATAGAAAACCGCCATTTGTAGAATGCTCTTTTGCTTCACTTATATTTGTTAGAGTCTGGGCATATATTTTGTAGAAAGAATTAAACTCTCTTGCTTCACTTATATCTATTTAGAGAGATGACAGGAATTGGTCATTCACATGGTTAGTCATAAAATCCTACATAAACTTGTAGATCACTGAATATGATATGTTTGATTCCTTGCAGTAGTTTTGCGATATAGAAATGATAATATGTGGGAGGTACCAGTAGATGATTGTGTTTATTAAGGATCTTGGTGTTAAGGTTTGTGATTCCTGAAGCATAGACGTATGGTCTACTAACTATGTAACCAAATTGGCACGCATTGTATTTTGATTGTTTATCTTTGCGTGAAGGTTGGGGGCACGCGATGGTTAACTCCTACCAACCTCCCCCTAGGATCATGTGCGTAGTACTTTGTTTCAAGGGCTAATAAATTTTTGCAATAAGTATGTGAGTTCTTTATGACTAATGTTGAGTCCATGGATTATACGCACTCTCACCCTTCCATCATTGCTAGCCTCTTCGGTACCGTGCATTGCCCTTTCTCACCTTGAGAGTTGGTGCAAACTTCGCCGGTACATCCAAACCTCGTGATACGATACGCTCTATCACACATAAGCCTCCTTATATATTCCTCAAAACAGCCACCATACCTACCTATCATGGTATTTCCATAGCCATTCCGAGATATATTGCCATGCAACTTCCATCATCATCATATACATGACTTGAGCATTTATTGTCATATTGCTTTGCATGATCGTAAGATAGCTAGCATGATTTCTTCATGGCTTGTCCGTTTTTTGATGTCATTGCTACACTAGATCATTGCACATCCCGGTACACCGCCGGAAGCATTCATATAGAGTCATATCTTTGTTCTAGTATCGAGTTATAATATTGAGTTGTAAGTAAATAAAAGTGTGATGATCATCTTTATAGAGCATTGCCCCATCAAAAAAAGAAAAAAAGAAAAAAAGAAAAAAAAAAGAAAAAAAGAAAAAAAAGAAAATGGAAAGGCCAAAGAAGCCTAAATAAAAAGGGGGCCAAAGAAGCCCACCCAAAAAAAAGAAAAAGAAAAAAAAGAAAAAGAAAAGGGGTAATGTTACTATCCTTTTACCACACTTGTGCTTCAGAGTAGCACCATGTCCTTCATATAGAGAGTCTCCTATGTTGTCACTTTCATATACTAGTGGGAATTTTCATTATAGAACTTGGCTTGTATATTCCAACAATGGGCTTCCTCAAATGCCCTAGGTCTTCATGAGCAAGCAAGTTGGATGCACACCCACTTAGTTTCTTTTGTTGAGCTTTCATACACATATAGCTCTTAGTGCATCCATTGCTTGGCAATCCCTACTCCTGCATTGACATCAATTGATGGGCATCTCCATAGCTCGTTGATTAGCCGCGTCGATGTGAGACTTTCTCCCCTTTTGTCTTCTCCACATAACCTCCACCATCATATTCTATTCCACCCATAGTGCTATATCCATGGCTCAGGCTCATGTATTGCGTGAAGGTTTAAAAAGTTTGATAATACTAAAGTATGAAACAATTGCTTGGCTGACACCGGGATAGGCATGAGGGGTACCTTGTGTTAAGAAAAGGGAGCATACAAGACTATATGATTTTGTAGGGATAACGTTCTAGAAGCATTGATATTTTGAAAGACATGATTGTTTGTTGGGATGCCCTAAGTATTATTGTTTTTATGTCAAATGATAGACTATTGCCTTGAATCACTCGTGTCTTAATATTCATGCAATGATTAGATTACATGATCAAGATTATTCTAGGTAGCATTCCACATCAAAAATTATCTTTTTTATCATTTACCTACTCGAGGACGAGCAGGAATTAAGCTTGGGGATGCTGATACGTCTCCATCGTATCTATAATTTTTTATTGTTCAATGCTAATATTATTCAACTTTCATATACTTTTGGCAACTTTTTATATTATTTTTGGGACTAACATATTGATCCAGTGCCCAGTGTTAGTTCTTGTCTGTTGCATGTTTTATGTTTTGCAGAAACCGCATATCAAACGGGATAAAAATGGACGGAGAATTATTTTGGAATATTTGTGATTTTTGGGAAGTAAAATCAACGCGAGACGGTGCCCGAGGTGGCCACAAGACAGGGGCCCACGCCCACTCCACTTGGGCGCGCCCACCCTTCTGGGCCCCTCGTAAGGCAGTTGATGCCCTTCTTTGGCCGCAAGAAAGCTAATTTTTGGAAAAAGGTCTGGGCGGAGGTTTCAATCCAATCGGAGTTACGGATCTCCGGATAGAAAAGAAACGATGTGAGGGCAGAATCCCAGAACGCAGAAACAGAGAGAGACAGAGAGATAGATCCAATCTCGGAGGGGCTCTCGCCCCTTGAGGGAGTCCTGGACTAGGGGGTGTCCGGATAGCCGAACTATCATCATTGGCCGGACTCCAAGACTATGAAGATACAAGATTGAAGACTCCGTCCTGTGTCCGGATGGGAATTTCCTTGGCGTGGAAGGCAAGCTTGGCAATACGGATATGTAGATCTCCTACCATTGTAACCGACTCTGTGTAACCCTAGCCCTCTTCGGTGTCTATATAAACCGGAGGGTTTTAGTCCGTAGGACAAAGAACAATCATACCATAGGCTAGCTTCTAGGGTTTAGCCTCATTGATCTCGTGGTAGATCTACTCTTGTACTACCCATATCATCAATATTAATCAAGCAGGAGTAGGGTTTTACCTCCACCAAGAGGGCCCGGACCTGGGTAAAAACATCGTGTCCCTTGTCTCCTGTTACCATCCGCCTAGACGCACAGTTCGGGACCCCCTACCCGAGATCCGCGGGTTTTGACACCGACATTGGTGCTTTCATTGAGAGTTCCTCTGTGTCGTCGCCTTTAGGCCCGATGGCTCCTTCGATCATCAACAACGACGCGGTCCAGGGTGAGACTTTTCTCCCCGGACAGATCTTCGTATTCGGCGGCTTTGCGCTGCGGGCCAACTCGTTTGAACATCTAGAGCAGATTGAAAGCTACGCCCTTGGCCATCAGGTCAGATTTGGAAGTTTGAACTATACGGCTGACGTCCGCGGAGACTTGATCTTCGACGGGTTCGAGCCACTGCCAAACGCGCCGCACTGTCACGACGGGCATGATCTAGCTCTGCTGCCGGACAGTGCCCTGGTGGCCGCACAAGTGTCCGCTCCGACCCTTAGCTCGGAGCCGACTGCGCCGATCAAGGACTGGTGGCTGGACACCGCCTTGGGGGCTGCCACCTCTACGGCGATAGAGCCGAATACCAACCCTGTCCTTTGTGAAGCTCCTGACTCCAAGGTTCCGGACTCCGAACCTTCCGCGCCCCTGCCAATCGAATCCGATTGGGTGCTGATCATGGAGTTCACCGCTGCGGACATCTTTCAGCACTCGCCCTTTGGCGACATCCTGAATTCACTAAAGTCTCTCTCTTTATCAGGAGAGCCCTGGCCGGATTATGGTCAGGAAGGTTGGGATGCGGATGATGAAGAAATTCAAAGCCCACCCACCACCCACTTCATAGCCACTGTCGATGACTTAACCAACATGCTAGACTTCGACTCCGAATACATCGACGGTATGGACGATGATGCAGGAGGCGACCAAGACCCAGCGCCTACACGGCACCGGAAGGCCACCCCGTCATATGACATATACATGGTGGACATCGCAAAGGACGGAATGGCGATGGAGCAACGGAGGACGACCCCTCCAAGAAATAGCCTAAGCGTCGACGTCAGCGGTGCCGCTCTAAATCCCGCCACAACAAAAATGGAGATTCCGACACCGGAGACAACAACACCCCGGACAGTGCCGAAGACAACCCCCTCCAGCAGGATTCAGCGCAGGAGGATGGAGAAGCCAACCCTCATGAGAGGTAGAGGACGATAATTATATGCCTCCCTCCGAAGATGAGGCAAGCCTCGACGACGACGAATTTGTCGTGCCTGAGCATCCCGTCGAACAAGAGTGTTTCAAACACAGGCTTATGGCCATGGCAAGCAGCCTCAAGAAAAAGCAGCAACAGCCTCAAGCTGACCAAGACTTGCTAGCCGATAGATGGACTGAAGCCCTTGCCGCCGAAGAGTATGAACACGAACGCCCCTCCAAGAGCTACCCAAAACGCAGGCTGCTACCCCGATTAGAGGAGGAAGCATTTCAACCTACATCACCACCGCATGACACGGCCGCCCGGCCACCTCGTGGCCGCGACAGAGAGGCCTCTAGGCCCTCCGCTAAAGCCGCACCCCAGCGTCGCTCGAAGAATACAAAACCACAGGGGAGTGCACCAGACTTGTGAGACATATTGGAGGACAAGGCAAGACAAACAAGATCGATCTATGGATCGCGTGGGCGTCCCATGATACGTGATGACAACCATCACACCGGATAGAGCAAATTCGGCCGAGCCGAACACAGTAGACAAAGCTCATTTGAGCTGCGTCGTGATATAGCCCAATACAGAGGTGCCGCACACCCACTATGCTTCACAGACGAAGTAATGGATAATCAAATCCCCGAGGGTTTCAAACCCATAAACATCAAATCATACGATGGCACAACAGATCCTGCGGTTTGGATCGAGGACTATCTCCTTCACATCCACATGGCCCGCGGTGATGATCTACACGCCATCAAATTCCTCCCACTCAAGCTTCAAGGACTAGCGCGGCATTGGCTTAACAGCTTGCCAGCAGAGTCAATCAGTTGTTGGGAAGACCTAGAAGCCGCATTCCTCGACAACTTCCAAGGCACTTATGTGTGACCACCAGACGTCGATGACCTAAGCCACATAATCCAGCAGCCAGAAGAATCGACCAGACAATTCTGGACACGGTTCCTAACCAAGAAAAATCAAATCGTCGACTGTCCGGATGCAGAGGCCCTTGCAGCCTTCAAACACAACATCCGCGATGAGTGGCTTGCCCGGAACCTAGGACAGGAAAAGCCGAAATCCATGGCAGCCCTCACAACACTCATGACCCGCTTCTGCGCGGGAGAAGATAGCTGACTAGCTCGTAGTAACAACATGACCAAGAGCCCCGGTAATTTGGATACCAAGGACACCAATGGCAGGTGGCGTCGCAACAAGCACAAGCGCCACATTAATGGCGACAATGCTGAGGATACGACAGTCAATGCCGGATTCAAAGGCTCTAAATCCGGTCAGCGGAAAAAGCCATTCAAAAGAAATACTCCGGGCCCGTCCTATTTGGACCGAATACTCGATCGCTCGTGCCAGATACATGGCACCCCCGAAAAGCCAGCCAATCACACCAACAGGGATTTTTGGGTGTTCAAGCAGGCACGCAAGTTAATTGCTGAAAACAATGACAAGGGGCTGCATAGCGATGACAAGGAAGAGACCCGGCCATCGAACAATAGAGGACAGAAGGGTTTTCCCCACAAGTGCGGACAGTGAACATGATATACGCAACCCACATACCCAAAAGGGAGCGGAAGCGTGCACTCAAGGACGTATATGCGTTGGAGCCAGTCGCCCCAAAGTTCAATCCGTGGTCCTCCTGCCCGATCACTTTTGATCGAAGGGACCACCCCACTAGCATCCGCCACGGCGGATTCGCCGCATTGGTTCTAGACCCAATCGTCGATGGATTTCACCTCACTAGAGTCCTGATGGACGGCGGTAGCAGCCTGAACCTGCTTTATCAGGATATAGTGCACAAGATGGGCATAGACCCCTCAAGGATTAAACCCACAAAGACGACCTTTAAAGGCGTCATACCAGGTGTAGAGGCCAACTGTACAAGCTTAGTTACAATTGAAGTGGTCTTGGATCCCGGATAACTTCGAAGCGGCGGTTAATCTTGACATAGTCCCGTTCATGGCGGCTATCACGCCTTTGCTCGGACGAACCACATTTGCAAAGTTCAATGCGGTGCCGCACTACGCATACCTCAAGCTCAAGATGCCAGGCCCTCGAGGAGTCATTATGGTCAACGGAAACACCGAACGCTCTCTCCGGACGGAGGAGCATACAGCGGCTCTCGCGGCGGAAGTACAAAGCAGCCTCTTAAGGCAATTCTCGAGTTCGGCCATTAAGCGGCCGGACACCGTCAAGCGCGCTCGGAGTAACCCACAACAAGACCGCCTGGCACATTCCGAGCACACGTAGCAATGCGGCCCCAACCCCAGCCCTCGCGAAATCGCGAGATCAGTACCACGCGTACATAACTACGCTCTGGAGATACCATGGGCATATGGGTAGGGGCACGACCATGGCATGCCCGGAGAGCGGCTCAACCGCACCAGGGGCTCCCAATTTTGTCATTCTTTTTTTCTCTTATTCTCAAGACTCCATTTTCCAGAAGCCCTGTCCGGAAGTAGAATCGCCGAACTCACGATGCAACAGCCAGGGAAGCAGAAAAGCTACGTCAAGTGTCCAGGTGGTCTCTATTACGAGCAATATACCTGTTTCGCATACAATCCCGCAGCCTACCCCTGGAAGGGGACATGTTAAAATAGTCCCATCCCTTGCTTATCACACTATTTGCATCGTTCTGCTTTAATTGCAGTACCTTTTGAATAAACAATGCATCACTTTTTGCCTGTTACTGCATTACTTTTTTTATCTATATATGTTCACTTACGACATGTCACATCCGTACGCTTTGGTACGGCCAAATACACCAGGGGCTTAAGTTCCCCAAAATATGGTGTGATAAGTCCGAACACTTTCACAAGTGCGGCACCCCAAACTTATAGCATTATATGCATCGGCTCCGAATCATGTCTTGGGTCAATAGTTGGGTTTGCCCGGCTCCCATGTTTTGGTACCTTACGTTCCGTTATATCGGCTAAGGTAGCGCTGGGAGAACCACTGCGATTGTGCCCCAGTTGAGCTGGGTTGAGCACCTCAGTGGAGAAACTAAAACTGACCATCATGATAGGGCGAGAGCCGGTCGTTGTTCGAGAGGTTTTTTCGAGTCCCTAAAGACTTATGCCGCTTAGAGCGAGGAGCCGGCTTTGTCCGCCCAGCGTGATAGCGCCTCAATTCGGTCTTCGAACTCTAGGGGCTTCACGAAAATTAAAATTATAGAATTCTATGGCTAATCGGGAGTGTTCAAGCATCATAAGTCTGGTTGCCTTGTTACGTTGTGTTGGCGCCTCCCTCGAAGGACCCAAAATGGGAACAAGAGCGCTCAAATTTATCCGAACACCCCAAAGCACTCATGGCATGGGGGCTGAAGCCAACGACTTGCCATCTCTCAAATTTGATAAACTGCCGCACAGAAGGTAATATTTTAAATTAACAAGAGTTGCTTAGCGCATATGAACATGTTTTCAAGCATACAGGATAACAAATGCGAGTTTACTCAAAAATTACATCTTTGGAGCATTCACCCGCTATAAAGCGGGCACCCTTCAGGACACCCTTATAGTACATCTCAGGTGTGCGATACTCCTTCCCCGGTGGTGGCGCGTCCGTCACAAGCTTCTCGGCATCCATCTTGCCCCAGTGCACTTTAGCGCGGGCAAGGGCCCGACGGGCACCTTCAATGCAGACGGAATGCTTGATGACTTCAATCCACGGACAGGCGTCCACCAGCCGCCGCACTAGACCGAAGTAGCTCCCAGGCATGGCTTCTTTAGGCCACAACCGAACTATAAGGCCCTTCATGGCCTGTTCGGCCACCTTGTGGAGCTCGACCAGCTGCTTTAGCTGGTCGCTCAGGGGCACCGGATGTCCGGCCTCAGCATATTGAGACCAGAACACCTTCTCCGTCGAGCTCCCCTCCTCGGCTCGGTAGAACGCGGTAGCATCGGACACACTACGGGGCAGATCTGCGAATGCTCCTAGAGAGCTCCGGATTCGGGTAAGTAACAAGTAATTCACTTTCACGTGTTTGCTTTGCATGAAGAATGCCTTACCCGCCGCCAGCTTCTTTATTTTCTCAATTTCCTGGAGGGCCTTTTGGGCTTCGGCCTTAGCGGCTTTGGCATTCTCAAGAGCCGAGGTGAGCTCGGACTCTCGAGTCTTCGAGTCACCCTCCAAACTCTCATGTTTTTCAGCGAGAGCCTGGAGCTCTTGCCGCACCTCCGCCACCCGCGCCTCCTGCTTCTATCGCTCGGCGCGCTCCGTGGCCGCACCTTTTTCGTCCTTGGACACCGCCTCCTTCAGGTTCGCCACCTCGTTCGTGGCCCCTGCAATACTCACGTTATTCCTGTCATTTTTTGCAACAAAATCCTTCCTATAAGGTATTACTCTGATAAGGTATTACTTACCTTCCTTGTCCTCGAGCTGCTTCTTGGCACGGCCGAGCTCGTTCTCGGACCGCTCGAGGCTCTCCTTCAACACATTGACCTCCGCAGTCAGTGCGGCAGAGGTTAGCAGTGCAGCCTGCTTTCCCATATTGACATGCTTATGTTAGACTCCTACGTATATGTTTTTAGATCCTCAGTTTGGCTTTTCTTTCCGAACACCAAACTAAGCATCCGAGGCTATTGTCTATGCGGTACTATTTTTACATATCTTAATTACATACCTCAAAGCCTGTTAGAAGGCTGGTACAGGCTTCAGTCAGCCTGCTCTTGGCGGACTGAACTTTCTGAATCACCGCAATCATAACAGTGTGGTGCTCCTCGTCGATGGAGGCACCGTTGAGCGCCTCCAGCAAATTATCCGGCGCCTCTGGATGGACGGAGGCCACCGGCGTCGCAGTCTTGCCCTTCCTACAAAGAACCCGCCTGCCGGACTTTGGAACCACTGTAGGTTCCGGTATGGAGTCCGGCACAGGGCCGGAATGAGAGCCCTCTGGGGTTTCGCCCTCTTTGCGCCCGGAGTCCGGGAGGTCGCCTTGCGGCGCCTCCAGGACCACCTCCTCCTAGTTGGGCCCCTTTTGGGATTCCACCGCGGCATCATCTGTGTCACGGGGGGAGGAGGCGGTCGGAAGTGAAGTGCTGTTCACATCCGAGGAATCCAGGGAGCCGCTCGATGAAGCGGGAAGCTCGTCCTTGGGTGGGCTACATGGGTGTATTCAGCGTTAGAAGACACTACGCGACAAAGGAAAAATCATGAGTTATTCTGGAATCCGGACACTTACGATCTTGCCAGGGGCTTGGCCCTCGAGGGCCGATCCTCTTCGCCGTCGTCGGTGTTGGTGGAGTAGTCCGGAGGAAGGGCCTTCCCCTTCTTGGACCCTCCAGCCTCCCCAATGGGAGAGGCCTTCCTTTTCTTCTCTCCACCCACTGGGGGAGAGGCTTTCCTTTTCTCCTCCTCGTTTTCACGGGAGGAGTTTGCCTCAGAGTCATCAGACGATGAGTCCGATAACACCTGATGCCGGGAACTCTTTTGGGTTCCCGTGGCTTTCTTCTTGGCCTTCTTCTCCGACACCACGTAAGGCGCCGGAGCCAGCAGCCCCGTTAATTGGGCGTCCGCTGGGTCTTCTGGTATGGGAGCCGGACAGTTAACCTGCCCGGACTTCTTCTGCCAGGCCTGTCAAAGGTAAGGGAGTTTAGATCCCGCATAGAGTCAAACTATGAAAAACAAGTGTCTCGTAAAGGGTAAAATAGCTTACCTCGCCGGCTTGATGCTGCGAGCTGAATCCGTGATCCTCGGTAGCGGATGCGGGAGCCTCGGCACCCTTGAACAGCACCCTCCAGACGTCTTCGTACGTAGTGTTGAAGAGCCTGCTCAAGGTCTGGTGCTGGGCTGGATCAAACTCCCACAAGTTGAAAGCCCGTTGTTGGCAGGGGAGGATCCGGCGGACGAGCATGACCTGGACCACATTGACGAGCTTGGTCTTCTTGTTCACGAGGTCTTGGACGCAGGTTTGGAGTCCGGTCAGCTCTTCTAAATTGCCCCATTTCAGGCCCTTCTCTTTCCAGGAGGTGAGCCGAGTGGGGATGCCAGATCTGAATTCGGGGGCCGCTACCAATTCAGGGTCACGCGGCTCGATGATGTAGAACCACCCTGATTGCCACCCTTTAATGGTTTCCATGAAGGTGCCCTCGAGCCATGTGACGTTGGGCATCTTGCCCACCATGGCGCCTCCGCACTCCGCCTGCTGGCCGCCCACTACCTTCGGCTTGACATTGAAGGTCTTCAGCCATAAGCTGATGTGGGGTTTGATGCGGAGGAAGGCCTCGCACACAATGATAAACGCTGAGATGTTGAGGATGAAATTCGGGGCCAGATCATGGAAATCCAGGCCATAGTAGAACATGAGCCCCCGGGCGAATGGGTGGAGTGGGAAGCCCAGTCCGCGGAGGAAATGGGGGAGGAACACCACCCTCTCATGGGGCCTGGGGGTAGGGATGAGCTGCCCCTCGTCGGGGAGCCGATGCGCGATGTCGCTGGACAGGTATCCGGCCTTTCGCAGCCTTTTGATGTGCCCTCCATGATGGAGGAGGCCATCCACTGCCTCCCGCTCGCACATGGCTGGGGAAGGTTGAGGCGAGATGTGCGGACTTGGGCGCTAGAGCTCGAGTACGCGGAAATGGATAAGCAAAGGAGGAAGAAGGCATGGGTAAAAAGGTGGATCCTATCCCCTTATATATGGACGGACGAAACTATGCGTCCCCACCGGCCTGGTAAAACTCGCTTATCTCCCAAGCGCTATAATCAATGGCGCGGTTGGGTTACCCATGCTCGTATTGATGAGAATCCCGGAATAAGGGGACACGATCTATGCTTTGACGAGACGTGCCAGGGAAACCGCTTTGCTAAACGCGCTGAGGTGGAACAGTAAAAACGATTCGAATAAAGGCTTGGCCATGGTGGGATGTCACGCCACGGAATACGTCAGCAGATTGAACTTGTGTAAATGTTATTCTCTCTACGGTGGTATGTGGAACTTATTTTGCAGAGCTGGACACTATCCTTGTGTTGAAAATCTTCTACGAAATATTCGGAGGAGGAACCCGCCTTGCAATGCCGAAGACAATATGCGCGCCGGACTCGTCGTCATTGAAGCCTGGTTCAGGGCTCTTGAGGAGTCTGGACTAGGGGTGTCCGGATAGCGAACTATCATCGTTGGCGGACTCCAAGACTATGAAGATACAAGATTGAAGACTCCGTCCCGTGTCCGGATGGGACTTTCCTTGGCGTGGAAGGCAAGCTTGGCAATACGGATATGTAGATCTCCTACCATTGTAACCGACTCTGTGTAACCCTAGCCCTCTCCAGTGTCTATATAAATCGGAGGGTTTTAGTCCGTAGGACGAAGAACAATCATACCATAGGCTAGCTTCTAGGGTTTAGCCTCATTGATCTCGTGGTAGATCTACTCTTGTACTACCCATATCATCAATATTAATCAAGCAGGAGAAGGGTTTTCCCTCCACCGAGAGGGCCCGAACCTGGGTAAAAACATCGTGTCCCTTGTCTCCTGTTACCATCCGCCTAGACACACAGTTCGGGACCCCCTACCCGAGATCCGCCAGTTTTGACACCGACACCCCTCCCACACCATGGTTGCCAAGGACCAGAGGGGAAACCCTTCTCCCATCTAGGGATAAGGTCAAGGAAGAAGAAGAAGAAGAAGAAGGGGGCCCCTCTCCCCCTTGCTTCCGGTGGCGCCGGAATGCTGCCGGGGGCCATCATCATCACCGCGATCTTCACCAACACCTCCGTCATCTTCACCAACATCTCCATAACCTTCCCCCATCTATATTCAGCGGTCCACTCTCCCGCAACCCGCTGCACCCTCTACTTGAACATGGTGCTTTATGCTTCATATTATTATCCAATGATGTGTTGCCATCCTATGATGTCGGAGTAGATTTTCGTTGTCCTATCAGTGATTGATGAATTACTATGATTGGTTTGAGTTGCATGTTTTATTATTGGTGCTATCCTATTGTGCCCTCAGTGTCGCGCAAGCGTGAGCGATTCCCGCTGTACGGTTTGCAATATGTTCATGATTTGCTTATGGTGGGTGGCGTGAGTGACAGAAGCACAGACCCGAGTAAGTAGGTTGTTTGCGTATGGGATAAAGGGGACTTGAAACTTTAATGCTATGGTTGGGTTTTACCTTAATGATCTTTAGTAGTTGCAGATGCTTGCTAGAGTTTCAATCATAAGTGCATATGATCCAAGAAGAGAAAGTATGTTAGCTTATGCCTCTCCCTCAAATAGAATTGCAATAGTGATTACCGGTCTAGTAACACAGTCAATTGCTTAGGGACAATTCCGCAACTCCTACCACCACTTTTCCACACTCGCTATATTTACTTTATTGCATCTTTATCTAAACAGACCCTAGCTTTTATTTACGTGTTCTTTATTATCTTGCAAACCTATCCTATCACACCTACAAAGTCCTTCTAGTTTCATACTTGTTCTAGGTAAAGCGAACGTCAAGCGTGCGTAGAGTTGTATCGGTGGTCGGTAGAACTTGAGGGAATATTTGTTCTACCTTTAGCTCCTCGTTGGGTTCGACACTCTTACTTATCAAAAGAGGCTACAATTGATCCCGTATACTTGCGGGTTATCAGTATCTTGCTTCCCGGAGCTTCGTAATGTCCTCCTCCGTAACGGAGGAGACCATCCACTTGCCTCCCGCTCCGGACATGTTTGGAATGGCTTTGCGGAGAAGGTGAGAACTTGGGCGCAGGAGCTCGAGTGTGCGAGAATGGATGGGCAGGGGAAGAAGAAGGCATGGGTGAAAAAGAGGAATCCTTATTCCTTTATAAAGGCAGTAGAAAATGTGCGCCTCCCCACTTGCCCCGTAAAATCGCTTATTCCCCAAGCGCCGCGATTGATGGCGCGGTTGGGTTACCCACACCCGTATTCATGATAATCCCATGATAAGGGGACACAATCTCTGCTTCGACAAGACGTGCCAAGGAAACCGCCTCGCAATATGTGCAGTAGCTGGTTGAGAAAAACGGTTCTCATAATGACCAGGTCGTGGCGTGATGTCACGCTATGAAAAGTTGTCAGCAGATTAGATTTGTGGAATATTTTGCTCTCTATGGTGGTATGTGGAATTTGTTTTGCAGAGCCGGACATGACCCTTGCGTCCAAAATCTTCTATGAAGTATTCGGAGAAGGAACCCGCCTTGCAATGCCGAAGACAATCTGCGCGCCGGACTCATCATCATTGAAGCCTGGTTCAGGGGCTACTGAGGGAGTCCTGGATTAGGGGGTCCTCGGACAGCCGGACTATATACTTTGGCCGGACTGTTGGACTATGAAGATACAAGATTGAAGACTTCGTCCCGTGTCCGGGTGGGACTCTCCTTTGCATGGAAGGCAAGCTTGGCAATTCAGATATATAGATCTCCTCCTCTGTAAACCGACTCTGTGTAACCCTAGCCCCCTCCGGTGTCGATATAAACCGGAGGGTTTAGTCCGTATGACAACAACAATCATAATCATAGGCTAGCTTCTAGGGTTTAGCCTCTATGATCTCGTGGTAGATCAACTCTTGTAATACTCATATCATCAAGATCAATCAAGCAGGAAGTAGGGTATTACCTCCATCGAGAGGGCCCGAACCTGGGTAAACATTGTGTCCCCCGCCTCCTGTTACCATTAGCCTTAGACACACAGTTCGGGACCCCGTACCCGAGATCCGCCGGTTTTAACACCGATAGTCGGGTCCGGCCATGCCAACTTCGATCTCTCCGTATGTGGGAGTTCAACCCAGAAGGACCGCGAACTATTCAACACTTCTTGGGCGTGACACTCAAAGGGATGTATGGATTATTCTTCGGATCATGAATAAAGTGTCCGGACACCACCGAGGATGCGGGTCTCAACTGCAACCGTCCAGATACCCAAGTAAGTAATTCCGCGACTGAACATGTTGTCTTTATATTTGTCACAACATCATTCTGAAAAATTGCCCTCGACCAGGACTGGATAAGAAAGGCGGAGAGGATCAGGTGTTCGGCCCCTCTACCCGAAGGCTCGCCGGATCCTGTACTGACCAGGATGTTGGCTCGCGCACCCTATCAAGTGCCATCAGGAGAAGGTGAGGGGAGGAATAGAGAGGCCGAAGGCGGGCTTCATACATTACACATCCAAACCGGGGGAATTAGTGCCTCCGCAAAGGAGGAGGATCAGGGAGGTGAATCAAGAATCCTCTCTCCCCATGGGAAGAAAAGGACCGCCTCTAAAGACTTGGAAACGGAGGTTTCCAAACGAGGGAAGAAACCTTCGCTAGGGGGCCCTGCCCCGGAGGGCATCTTTACCGCATAGTGCCCGCAAGGGGGCCAGCTATCAACCGAGCCGTAAGTGAACGAAGGCACTTTGGTAAATATATCCTGCTTTTTTCTCTGAGAATAACAACCGAGACATATGTTTTGCAGTCCGGCTCATAGCCCTTCTCAACAAAGTTCGTCTTTGGGGGATCTTCTTCCGAAGATGGTGGAGAGCGAAACGCCTCCTCCTGCTTCCCCGCCTCATGAGATAGACGACCATGTGGTGTCGTCGCAGAAGATTTCTCCTGATCCGCAAAGGCCAGAAGGTAACTCTTTGGCCAACCGAAGACCGGGGTTCTCGGTTCCTAAGGAGACCAACAGAAAAAGCCCGGGACTATCCGGTGTACAACTGGACACATTGATGGATCTTTTGGAGCAAGCGGCTACCTCAGAGGCACATCGTACCTTAATGGGTACGATGGTTGAGAGGATCTCATCCGCCAAAAGCGGATTGAATGAAGCTTTTATGAGCCTACTAAGAGGCTTTGAGGTACGCAAAGTAATATATATATATATATATATATATATATATTTGACTGTACCGCACAGGCTAGGTTTACTCTATACTGATAGTAGCCCCTGAGACTCTGATTGCCGTCTAGAGGCGGAGAGCGGAGGATCATAGTCTCTGGTAAAGACAGCACTGCTTTCATGCGCAGGCTGCTGAGAGTTCAGCGGCTAACTGGACTGCTGATTTTGCCGAATTGAGGCGGCAGCTTGACGTGGCGGATGTGTACATCACGCTTGTGAACAAGCGGCTTGACGAGGCACAGGGTATGTATATTAGGGTGGTAAGCAAATATTAAGAGGAGCATGATGCTAGTATCTATAATATGCTTTGACTGCAGATGGAGCTGCCGCCATGGAGACCTTCGGGCAGAAGTTGCCCGAGCCAAGGAACAAGCCAGGAGAAGCGATGTGGCCGCCCTGAAGGCAGCCGAGGAGTTAAAAGCCAAACAGGCTGCTCATCGCCAGAGCGAAGATAAAATAGCCAACATGGCTCTTGAGCTACAAAATGCCGCCAGCCAATATGAGCTCCTCAAAAGGGAAAGCCAAGTGAAAACCGCTGACTTGAAGAAGGCCTTGGAAGCATCCAAGGAAACGCGCTCTGAAATCAGAGCAGCGCGGGAGGAGCTTCGACAAGCCGGAGATATCGCGTCTAGGAAGCCCTTCTTATTGCGGACGAAGTTCGGCGATCCGAAGTATGCCCCTCTTGATCAATTGTGGAGTTCGGCAGATGCGTACTTGGATTTAGCAAAGAGTGCTACTGATGCGACGGAGTATTTCAAAGATCAAAAAGATCATGAGGTGGAAAGATTGTTCTGGTCGCAGTTCAGTAATCCAAGGCATCCGCTGCTGTTGAATGAGCAAATGGCCGAGTGGGCCGAGCTCCATAGGTTGTCCGGGCTTGCCATGAAGTCTGTCGTGGATCGTCTGTGGCCGAAGGAACCAAGTCCGGATAGTTATTTTAGTTTAGTGCAACGACTTCTTCGTGCTGTGCCGCATATCAATGTTGCCAAGAGTTTGGCGTGCATACAGGGTGTGCGGATGGCTCTTGCCCATGTTAAGACATATTGGGCGGAGATGGAGGCCATCGCTGTTGCAACCAGGGGTCCGCCCGAAGGCCAGGACTCGCTCGAGCATTATTTTGAAGAAGTCCTAGAAGGGGCCCGTTTAATAGAGGCTCAGTGCTCAAAGAGTACCATGTTTCAGTGACATGTATCTTGATTGTAAAAACAATGCTTTGTTGATAATAGAGGCTATATTTATACTTTTGCCCGTAAAGTATTGTGGTGCCTCCTGTACGGCCGTTTATGTATGTATGTATATAACCTGGAAGTTTGCAGTCGTCGGCTTCAGCCCCCACGCACATAATGCGGGGGTGTTCGGTAAAGCGCGAAATCACACTTGATCCAACATCTCGGTCATTAAGGAGGTGATAGCGAGGCGAACGAGGCAATTGGACTATATAGCTTTAACACTTTCACTTAGCCATAGGAGTTTTACGGTGGGGCTACTATATAGCCCCTGGTATGTCCGCGTTCATCCGAATACGGTGCGCGTACATACGTGACCAGGAAACCGGTCCTTCGTTAATGCGGAGGAATCGCGAAGATTCCGCTGAGTCATCGAGTGGTTGACCAGTCTCTCGCTTTATATGACAGTCACTTTTCAGCTTTCTCTCCTGAGGTGCTCATCCAGGTGAACCAGGGCACAATCGCAGTAGTTCTCCCGGTGCCACCTTAGCCAATGGAGTGGAACGTAAGGTAGCAAAACACGGGAGCCGGGCAAACCCAACTATTGACCAAAGACATGATTCGGAGCTGATGCATATAAGGCCAAACTCGCGATGCCGAACACTCCCGAGGGTATTCGGACTTTACAACATATACTGGGATGAGTACCGCCCTCGATAACGAGCCCTGAATATCCACATACGTGCATGAATCTGGCGTGACGAAATGCGAATAACGCCGGTATCCCTCTCGGTTGTTTTTAATCGCTCGGAGGGTGTGAAGCAACAAGAGGCAATAAAAAAGGTTTACACAGGGTCTTAATCTAAAAAGAAACCTTTGAACGGGGCCCTGCTGCACGTCTGCACCTTTGTCTCCGTTGTGCCGTATCCTGGAAGGGTGTAGCATGATGATCATCTGTGAAAAAGAAAAACCCAGGTGAAAGAATCTGGTGTGATCGTGCATAACGTTTGTTAAACTTAATGAACCATAAAAATTCAATTTATTAGATTGTAAATAGGATCCAGCCAAACTATGGATTCTTTTCGTGCGGGCAGCCCCTAGCACCACATATGGGGGTATAGCCGTTTAGTCAAGCTCAGGTTTATCTGGGCTGCTACAAATAGTGGTGCGCCGAACACGTCTAGCCGTGTCCGTGGTCTTGACGACCAATTAGATACTTGGGCTGGAGAGGCTGGTCATTGGTTCGGCTGCTAGAGCCTCCACGTATTCTTCCGCACGCAGGGATCGCTCTGTATTTCCGATAATTGTGATGATGCCACGTGGACCAGGCATCTTAAGCTTAAGATAAGCGTAATGCAGAACTGCATTAAATCGAGCATAGGCTGTTCTTCCGAGTAGTGCATGGTAGCCGCTTCGGAATGGAGCTATGTCGAAGATTAGTTCTTCGCTTCGGAAGTTGTCGGGCGAACCAAATACAACCTCTAGTACTAGAGAGCCCATGCAGCGGGCCTCTACGCTTGGTATTACTCCTTTAAAGGTATTATTGCTTTGGCTAATTCTTGACAGGTCTATCCCCATCTTACGGACAGTGTCCTGATATAAGAGATTAAGACTACTGCCGCCGTCCATGAGGACTCGGGTGAGATGGTATCCGTCAATTATTGGGTCGAGCACCAAGGCAGCCGAACCTCCATGCCGGATACTAGTCGTATGATCCCTGCAATCGAAAGTGATCGGGTAGGCCGACCATGGGTTGAATTTGGGGGGCAACTGGTTCTACAGCGTATACGTCTCGGAGTGCGCGCTTGCGCCTCCTCCTTGGTATATGGGTTGCGTAAATCATGTTCACTGTTTTGACCTCTGATGGAAATTTTTTCTGTCCCCCAGTGTTTGGCTGGCGAGGCTCGTCCTCGTCTTCACTTGGCGTCTCCCTCCCTTTGAGTTCGACATTTAGCTTGTCGGCTTGCTTGAAGACCCAGCATTCCTTGTTGGTGTGATTTGCAGGTTTCTCGGGGGTGCCATGGATCTGACATAATATGTCTAGAATTTTGTTTAGGCTGAACGGTCCATCTCTGCTGCCTTTAAATGGCTTTTTCCGTTGACCGGGTCGAGAGCCCCTGAATCCGGCATTAACTGTCGTGTTCTCTGGGCTGTCTTCATTATTTCGATGCTAGCTTTTATTGCGTCGTGGCTTCCCGTTGCAATCCCTGACTTTAGATGTGTCTAGGTCGCTCGTGCCGCTACGGGCCAACCAACTGTCCTCGCCCATGCAAAAGCGGGTCATAAGGCTTGTTAGGGCTTCCATTGTCCTCGGTTTTTCCTGGCCGAGGTGTTTGGCGAACCATTCGTCCCGACACTGTGTTTGAAAGCCGCTAAGGCTTCAGCGTCCAGGCAGTCGACAATTTGATTCTTCTTGGTGAGAAATCTATTCTAAAGCTTACGAGCTGACTCTCCGGGTTGTTGGATTATGTGACTTAAATCGTCTGCATCCGGAGGTCGGACATAGGTCTCTTGAAAATTAGCCCCGAAAGCGTCCTCAAGTTCCTCCCAACTTCCAATTGGGTTTTCGGGGAGGCTTTTCAACGAGTGTCGCGCTGGTCCTTTCAACTTGAGGGGCAGGTATTTGATGGCGTGGAGATCATATCCGCGAGCCATATGGATGTGAAGGATAAAGTCCTCAATCCAGACCGTAGGGTCCGTCATTCCGTCGTATGCCTCTATGTTTACGGGTTCGAATCCCTCTAGAAATTCATGATGCAGCACCTCGTCGGTGAAGCACAGGGGGTGTGCGGCACCCCTGTATTTGGATGTGTCATGGCATGCGTCCGATGGTTGTAGTGTCCAGTGTTGATTCCGAGCTGGTATTCGATCAGTATAATTTTTTTGGTGGTCGTGATCCTGCACCGGAGCACGCTTCATAGATCCATAGATGGACCTGGCCATTCCGGCTTTTTTATTCAGGTGCTCACGTAAATCGTGTGCTGACTTGTGTGCGGCGTCATTAGCCGCCCTGTCGCGGCCACGGGATGGTCGGTCTGGCAGATCAGCCGTATTATGTTTTGCCGGAATGGGCTCTATGGCCTCGTCGTCGAATTCGGGCAGCAGCTTGCGCTTTGGGTAGCTCTTTGTGTGGCGATCATCATCGTATTTTTCGTCAGTGTCGAGCACATTGTTCCATTTGCAGTTGAGCGTATCCTGCGTGGCCTTAAGCCTTTGCTTCTGCTTCTTTAAGCTCCTCGCGGTGGCGATAAGCCTATTGGGGCGGTTTTCTTGCTCCAAGTGCTTTTCCGAGATGAATGCATCGTAGTCCGGACTGTTCTCCTCTCCAGAGACAGGTTGATGAGTTTTACCCTCGGCATCACTGTGATCGGACAGCGGCTCCGGACTATGTTCGTCATCCCCTGGCTCATCCTGCTCAATCGCTGGGTCCATGGGATCGTCGTTGCCTTTGGAGTCGACCGGGGTATTATTCTTTTTTGCGCTATTATTGCTGTTTTTGCTGTGGCAGGATTTAGAGTGGCGCCATCGTCGGTGCTTTGGTTGTTCTGGAGAGGATTATCCTCCCTTGCATCCTTCCATTCCTCACCGTTGTTTAATTTGGGTGTGTCCACCATGTATATATCATATGATGAGGTGGCTATCCAGCGCCCTTTGGGCGGTGGTTCCTATTCTTCTCTGGCATCGTCGTCCATACCGTCGATGTCTTTGGAGTCGAAATCAAGCATGTCGGTTGAGTCGTCGATAGTGGCTATTAAGTGGGTGGTGGGTGGGGAACGAATTTCTTCGTCGTCCGGTTCCCACTCAAGCCGGACATAGTTCGGCCAAGAGTCTCCTGACAGGGAGAAAGATTTCAGTGAATTTAGCACATCGCCCAAGGGCAAGTGTTGAAAGATATCTGCGGAGGTAAACTCCATGATCGGTGCCCACTCAGATTCGATAGGCACGGATGCGCGCAGTTCGGAGCCTATGGCCGGAGACGAGTCCGAGGGTCCGATGACACAGTCCTCATTGGAGGCTAAGTCTGGGTTCGGTTCTATCGTCGATGAGTGTGCGGCCTTCGTGGTGGGGTCTATCCACCCGTCCTCGGATGTCACGATCTGCTCTGGATTTATAGCCGGAGCAATTGCAGGTGCATTCTCCTGAACACCGTACGATGGCAGATCTAAGTCATGGTCACCGTGACTGTTCGGCGCACTTGTCATGGGGTCGAATCCGTCGAAGATCAAGTCTCCGCAGATGTCGGCAGTGTAGTTCAGGCTTCCAAACCTGACCTGGCGGCCAGGGGTGTAGCTATCGATCTGCTCCAAATGGCCAAGCGAGTTGGCCCGCAGTGCGAAGCCGCCGAATACAAATATCTGTCCGGGGAGAAAAACTTCACCCCGGATCACATCATTATATATGATTGAAGGAGCCATCAAGCCTTATCGTTACGACACAGTGGAACTCTCAATGAAAGCACCAATGTCGATGTCAAAACCGACGGACCTCGGGTAGGGGGTACCGAACTGTGCGTCTAAGGCTAATGGTAACAGGAGGCGGGGGACACAATGTTTGCCCAGGTTTGGGCCCTCTCGATGGAGGTAATACCCTACTTCCTTCTTGATTGATCTTGATGAATATGATTATTACAAGATTTGATCTACCACGAGATCGTAGAGGCTAAACCCTAGAAGCTAGCCTATGATTATGATTGTTGTTGTCCTACGGACTAATCCCTCCGGTTTATATAGACACCGGAGGGGGCTAGAGTTATACAGAGTCGGTTACAGAGAAGGAAATCTACGTATCCAAATTGCCAAGCTTGCCTTCCACGCAAAGGAGAGTCCCACCCGGACATGGGACGGAGTCTTCAATCTTGTACCTTCATAGTCCAACAGTCTGGCACAAGTACATAGTCGGGCTGTCCGAGGACCCCCTAATCCAGGACTCCCTCATCCTACCCTGGAAGCCGGAGAACAAATTTATTGCCTCATTACCACCACCTTCATCATCTTCCCCACCAAAGGATACTTGAGTACACAGGTATGGGCACTCCCCTTGGCTTGTGCCAAGCTTGGGGGAGGTGCCCCAACATTGTATCACCATCAATTCTATTATCTTTACCTATCTTTAGTTTGATCCTTAGTTATTTCATGATCTAGTTGAATAAAAGTTTAGTATGATATATTTTCGAGTGCTAGTTTTGTAATCTATCTATCTATGTAATCGAGTGAGAGTTATATAATAAAGTTTAGTTTGATATTTTGCTTCTTTACTTTTATGCTTCAAGCAAATAAAAGGAGATAAATGAAAAAGATCATATTCTAATCTTATGGTAAGTAATGACTTCACATAAGGAAAAGTATAAGTGCTAAAATTTATTGGAGATTGATAAACATAGCATTGGTCAATGATGCAATTCATGAAAGATTAATAAGGGAAGAGAAGATTCACATGCAAATATACTATCTTGAACATCTTTTATGATTTTGAGACCCCATTAAATATTATCTATCAATATTGTTGATGTTGGAAAAGGAAGACAACGTAATGATTTTTGTTTGTTCATATTCACATAGAAGTTATATTGTCATAGATACTTCAACATGTGGTGCTTGCTAAATATGTTTGCTAGCCAAAATTCTGCACTAAAAAGTAGAGATACTACTTGTGCATCGAAAAACCTTAAACCCAAACACATGTTTTGAGAGTCCACCATACCAACCTATGGATCGAGTAAGATCCTTCAAGTAAGTTGTTATCGGTGAAATAAGGCAATAAAAATTTCTTCTAAATGTGTTTGATCATTTAGTGTAAGAGAAATTAAGCATTGTACGAAGTTGTGATGACAAAGTAATAAAAGCAACAGACTGCATAATAAAGGTTTCTATCATAAGGGGCAATATAACGTGGTGTTCTTTTGCACTAAAAGATTGTGCATACAAACCAAAAAGCGCATGACAACCTATGTTCCCTCTGTGAAGGGCCTATCTTTACTTTTATGTATTTACTTTTATGCAAGAGTCAAAGTATTCTTCCCTATTCCTTTCGATTTTCTCCTTTTTCAAGCATCATGTGGTGAGGAAAGATCTAGGCACATATATCCAGTTGGATATGAGTGAGCATAGTTATTATTGTTGACATCACCCTTGAGGTGAATACGTTGGGAGGCAAAATTATAGGCCCCTATCTTTCTATGTGTCCGGTTGAAACGTTTTGCTCATGGGTATGCTGTGAGTGTTAGCAATCATAGAAGATTAAATGATTGTTGAGTATGTGGACTTGACAAAAGGCTCCGATATGAGACCCTTCCTGAAAATATGATGAATTGTAGTTGCAAAGTTGACTGAGAACATAGTTTGTTGGTTTCCAATAGAGTTTATGCTTTTCACTTCGATGTTGTGATGAATTGTTACTTGTTCATGAGAAGTTATGTGATAAAACTTATATGATGAAGTTTTATGATAAAGTTTGTTGTTGTTATAATAATAAGCAAGATGCTAATATGTCTGTATTTGGTTTTTATTGACACCTCTCTCTCTAAACATGTGGACATGATTTTTTAGATCGGCTTTCGCTTGAGGACAAGCGAGTTCTAAGCTTGGGGGAGTTGATATGTCCATTTGCATCATGTTTTCCTATTGTTATTTATAATGGTTTTATGCATAATAATGCTTTATGGAGTAATTCTAATGCCTTTTCTCTCATAATATGCAGGGTTTACACAAAGAGGGAGAATACCGGTAGTTGGAATTCTGGACCTGAAAAAGCTATGTCAGAGATACCTATTCTACACATCTCCAAATGAGCTAAAATTTTACGGAGAATTATTTTGGAATATATATAAAATACTGGAGCAAATAACTACTGGAGTGGGGCCACCTGGTGATCATAAGACACCAGGACGCACTAGGCCCCCCAGGCGCGCCCTGGTGGGTTGTGGCCAGCCCAGCCCACCTCCGATGCCCATCTTTTGGTAAAGGTCTTTTGACCTAGAAAAAATAAGGAGAGGACTTTCAGGATGGAGTGCCACCGTCTCGAGGCAGAACTTGGGCAGGAGCACTTTTGCCCTCTGGCGGAGCGATTCCATTAGGGGAACTTCCCTCCCGGAGGGGGAAATCAAAGCCATCATCATCGCCAACAACCCTCTCATCTTTGAGAGGCCAATCTCCATCAACATCTTCAACAACACTATCTTATCTCCAACCCTAATTCATCTCTTGTGTTCAATCTTTGTATCGGAACCTCAGGTCGGTACCTCTGGGTGACTAGCAGTGTTGATCATATCTTGTAGTTGATTACTATATGGTTTATTTGGTGGAAGATTATATGTTCAGATCCATTATGCTATTTAATACCCCTCTGATCTTGATCATTAATATCATTTGTGAGTAGTTACTTTTGTTCTTGAGGTCATGGGAGAAGTCATGTTGCAAGTTCCCATGTGAATTTGATATGTGTTCGATATTTTGAAGATATGTATGTTGTTATTCCCTTAGTGGTGTCATGTGAAAGTCGACTACATAGAACTTCACCATCATTGAGCCTAAGGGAATGCATTGTGGAGTAGTTATTATATGATGGTTTGCTAGAGTGACAGAAGCTTAAACCCTAGTTTATGCGCTAGTTCGTAAGGGGCTGATTTGGATCCATATGTTTAATGCTATGGTTAGATTTTATCTTAATACTTTTCTCGTAGTTTTGGATGCTTGCAAGGGGGTTAATCATAAGTGGGAGGTTTGTTCAAGTAAGAATAGCATCCAAGCACCAGTCCACCCACATATCAAATTATCAAAGCAGCAAACGCGAATCAAACCAACATGATGAAAGTGACTAGATGAAATTCCCGTGTGCCCTCAAGAACACTTTGCCTATTATAAGAGACCGTTTTGGCCTGTCCTTTGCCACAAAAGGATTGGTCAACCTTGCTGCACTTTATTTACCATTACCGTTACTTGCTTGTTACAAATTATCTTGCTATCAAACTACCTGTTACCCACAATTTCAGTGCTTGCAGAAATTACCTTGCTGAAAACCACTTGTCATTTCCTTCTGCTCCTCGTTGTGTTTGACACTCTTACTTATCCAAAGGACTACAATTGATCCCCTATACCATCAGTGGACCAATGAGTGTTGTGGGGCGTGGTGAATACTTATACTTCGTAACCTTCACTGACGATTTGAGTAGATATGGGTATATCAATTTAATGAAGCATAAGTTTGAAACATTTGAAAAGTTCAAAGAATTTTAGAACGAAGTTGAGAATCGTCATGGCAAGAAGGTAAAGTTTCTATGATCAGATCATGGAGGAGAATATACAAGCCATGATTTTAGCAAGCCTCTAAGTGTTTGTGGGATTGCCCCCACAACTTACCCGTCCCGGTACTCCACAAAGAAACAGTGTATTGGAAAGGCGTAACTGAATTTTGTTAAACATGGTCAGGTCAATGATGCCATTTACCGATCTACCTTTATGATTTTGGGGATAAGTGAAGGAAATATGGCCTAGAGGCAATAATAAAGTTATTATTTATTTCCTTATATCATGATAAATGTTTATTATTCATGCTACAATTGTATTAACCGGAAACTTAGTACATCTGTGAATACATAGACAAAACATATTGTCCCTACTCTTCATTCATGGAGAAAGCCATCAGACTGAACCTACACTTCCAGCATACATTTTCTGAGAGAGAACTACCTACTCATGTGTTGAGGCCAAGATATTCCATTCCTACCATATGAATCTTGATCTCTAGCCTTCCCCAAGTTGCTTTCCACTCAAATCTTCTTTCCACCAGATCCAAATCCTATGAGAGAGAGTTGAGTGTTGGGGAGACTATCATTTGAAGCACAAGGGCAAGGAGTTCATCATCAACGCACCATTTGTTACTTCTTGGAGAGTGGTGTCTCCTAGATTGGCTAGGTGTCACTTGGGAGCCTCCGACAAGATTGTGGAGTTGAACCAAGGAGTTTGTAAGGGCAAGGAGATCGCCTACTTCGTGAAGATCTACCGCTAGTGAGGTAAGTCCTTCCTGGGCGACGGCCATGGTGGGATAGACAAGGTTGCTTCTTCGTGGACCCTTCATGGGTGGAGCCCTCCGTGGACTCGCGCAACCATTACCGTTCGTGGGTTGAAGTCTCCATCAACGTGGATGTACGATAGCACCACCTATCGAAACCACGACAAAAACATCTGTGTCTCCAATTGCGTTTGAATCCTCCAAAACCCTTACCTTTACATTTTTGCAAGTTGCATTCTTTACTTTCCGCTGCTCATATACTCTTTGGATGCTTGCTTGTTATGTATTGTGAATGATAAACTTGTGCCTAAACTCCACTTAAACTTAAAGAAGTTAAAAACTGCAACTTTGGTACTTAGTATCTAATCACCCCCCTCTAGACACCTCTTATCAAGGTCCTACAATTGTCATTTGATGAACAAGATCACATCATTAGGATAATGATGTGATGGACATGACCCATCCGTTAGCTTAGCATTATGATCGTTACAGTTTCATTGCTACTGCTCTCTTCATGACTTATACATGTTCCTCAGACCATGAGATTATGCAACTCCCGAATACCGGAGGAACACCTTGAGTTCTATCAAACGTCAAAACGTAAATGGGTGATTATAAAGATGCTCTACAGGTGTCTCCGAAGGTGATTGTTGGGTTAGCATAGATCGAGATTAGGATTTGTCACTCTGTGTATCAGAGAGGTATCTCTGGGCCCTCTCGGTAATGCACATCACTATAAGCCTTGCAAGCAATGTGACTGATGAGTTAGTTGTGGGACGATGCATTACAGAACGAGTAAAGAGACTTGTCGGTAACGAGATTGAACTAGGTATGATGATACCGACGATCGAATCTCGGGCAAGTAACATACCGATGACAAAGGGAACAACGTATGTTGTTATGCGATTTGACCGATAAAGATCTTCGTAGAATATGTAGGAGCCAATATGAGCATCCAGGTTCCACTATTGGTTATTGACCGGAGATGTGTCTTAGTCATGTCTACATAGTTCTCGAACCCGTAGGGTCCGCACTCTTAACATTCGAGGACGATTGGTATTATGAGTTTATGTGATATGATGTACCGAAGGTTGTTCGGAGTCCCGGATGTGATCATGGACATGACGAGGAGTCTTGAAATGGTCGAGGCATAAAGATTGATATATTGGACGGCTATGTTTGGACACCGGAATGGTTTCGGATGAGTTCAGGCATTTACCGGAGTACCAAGAGGTTACTAGAACCCACCGGGAGGTCAATGGGCCTTCATGGGCCTCAGTGGAAATAGAGGCCCGTCCAATGGATACATAGACAAAACATATTGCAAGGTCCGTCCAATGGAGGTGAAGGAGAGTACCTCGTCCGTCCAAGTGGAAGCTTCTACTTCACGACAAGGTGAACCAAGAGTTGATACAGAAGCATCCACAAGTGGGACACACCAAGATGAAGAAAACGAGGAAGTGCATCAAGATGAACGTCAACAACCTCCTTCTCCACCACGACAAGAGAACGACAACGCCAACAATGAAGAAGGCCAAGAAGAAGAACAAGATGAAGAAGAAGTTCAACCAAGAACCAAGAAAAAGCTTTCACGAGTTCGAGCAAGAATTGCTAAAGACCATCCCGTCGAGCAAATCTACAATGATATTCAAACCGGGAGAATTACTCGCTCTAAAACTCGCTTAGCTAACTTTTGTGAAAACTATTCTTTCATCTCTAGCATTGAACCTATGAAGGTCGAAGAAGCATTGGAAGATCCGGATTGGATAAACGCTATGCATGAAGAGCTACACAACTTTGAGAGGAATAAAGTTTGGACATTGGTTGAGAAGCCCGACAACAACCACAACATCATCGGTACCAAATGGGTGTTTCGCAACAAGCAAGATGAATATGGACAAGTAGTTCGCAACAAAGCACGTCTCGTCGCCCAAGGCTACACACAAGTCGAAGGTATGGACTATGGTGAGACTTATGCTCCCGTTGCTAGACTTGAGTCCATTCACATATTACTTGCCTATGCTAATCATCATGATATCACCTTGTACCAAATGGACATTAAAAGTGCTTTTCTAAATGGTGAAATAGAGGAGGAAGTTTATGTTAAACAACCTCCCGGCTTTGTCAATCCTAAGAAACCCAATCATGTTTACAAACTTCACAAAGCTCTTTATGGTCTTAAACAAGCTCCTAGAGCATGGTATAAATGCTTGACCATGTTCCTTATTGAAAAAGGCTTTGAAATTGGGAAAATTGATTCTACACTTTTTACTAAAAGGGTTAATGGAGAACTATTTGTGTGCCAAATCTATGTTGATGATAATATATTTGGTTCAACTAACCCTCATTTTAGTGAAAAGTTTGGGAAGCTAATGTCGGAGAAGTTTGAGATGTCTATGATGAGTGAACTCAAATTCTTTCTTGGGTTGCAAATCAAGCAAACCAAGGAAGGTACCTTTGTTTCTCAAAGAAGTACACCAAGGACTTATTCAAGAAGTTCAATATGCAAGAATGCAAAGGTGTCTACACCCATGCCTACTAGTGGACATCTTGACTTAACCAAAGATGGTGAACCGGTTGATCAAAAGGTTTATTGCTCTATGATTGGTTCATTGTTATATCTATGTGCTTCATGTCTCGATATCATGCTAAGTGTGTGCATGTGTGCACGATATCAAGCTGCTCCTAAAGAATGTCATCTTAAGGCCGTGAAAAGGGTAGTGAGATACTTAATCCATACACCAAATTTTGGCATTTTGTATCCTAAGAGGGCCTCCTTCGATCTTGTTGGCTACTCTGACTCGGACTATGCCGGAGACAAGGTTGATAGAAAGTCCACTTCGGGTACTTGTCAATTTCTTGGTAGATCTCTTGTGTCTTGGTCCTCCAAGAAACAAAACTCGGTATCCTTATCCACCGCCGAAGCGGAATACATTGCCGCTGGTTCATGTTGTGCTCAATTACTTTGGATGACCCAAACTCTTAAAGATTATGGGATAATGTGAGACATGTTCCATTGCTTTGTGACAGTGAAAGTGCTATCAAAATTGGTCATAATCCCATACAACATTCTCGAACTAAGCATATTGAAGTTCGTCATCATTTCATTCGAGATCATGTTGCTAAGGGTGACATTGATCTTAAGCATGTTCGCACCGAAAAGCAATTAGCGGATATATTCACTAAACCTCTTGATGAGAAAGTGTTTTGCAGGTTAAGAGGAGAATTGAACATCATTGATGCTTCAAACTTGGAGTAGGAACTCCATTGGATACATGCAAGGCATGAGCTTATGACTAATCCTTGATATTTCTCTTATGATGATAATCTTATGTCTTGGATATATTTGCATCTTGCATGTTATCTAACCCATGTAGGTACTTGGTTGAATCAAATTCCATGAGATTGTAATCTACTCACATCTTGAGCAATCTCTACATCACCAAGTTTCTACACTATGGTTGTTGAAGACAAGGAAGCACGGAACCATTCAAACATATCCTTTGACAAATTCTAAGTTGAGCTTCATGATTGTCATTTTTGGATACACAAGTGCTCTTCCTTGAAAGAACTAACCCATGTAGGTAGATGGACTCAAATTCCAAGTGGTGCTCCCAACTCTTGATGAGCTACATCAACCTTGAGCAACCCACACAAGTTCAACTACATGGTCAACACCACCAACCAAGGTATGTTATTCCATCTTAGAGAAGCTTTACTCCAAGTCATGAGCTAAAGCAACTCGACAAGATGTGAATACATCAACATGCTTAAACGAAAAAAAGCAAGCCCATTTTGAGCTTAAACAATGAGTATGACCTATGATCAAGTGATCTCACTTGACTCCTAAGTCAATATACTCTAACATAGGTGACTTTGTCGCCGACCATCTCTAGATGAAGTTCTCTTGTGTTCTTTTCTGTGTTTTTGCATTTGTCTCATGCATATTTGTTTCCCCTTTCAAAAAAAACTTCATCTAGATTTCATTATGTTTGCTCTGCATTTTCTGCATGAAATTCATTGCATACCATTCAGTAAATTCCTTGCAAATCTTTGTGAGATCTTACTAGTCTAGTGAGCTGAGGTGACAAGTGTTTTCTCTGCGATGAACTCGCTTTCCCCGATTTGTTGTTTTCGGTCCAACCGAATCCTTTCGGTACAACCGAAGCATAACACTCGGTGCCACCGATTTCACCACAGGAAATACACTTTGCCACTTATTCTGTGTTTCTTCTGATCCAGCTCCACTCAATGAATCTTGTCCTCTACAAGCATCACATTTTTATAAATACTTTGTGCTGTGACTCAAGGATCAAACCCTTCTTGGAAATTGATGTCAAAGGGGGACAGAGAGATCACATCAAAACTTATCACTTAGAGAGATCACCTCCTCAGGGGGAGAAAGAGATCTCCAGGGGGAGAGAATACTCAAGTAGAAAGTATTTCTCAAGGATCCCAGATGCTTGGTGTTCAAGAGGAGAGATGCCACATGTCTTCTTGGGGGGAAAGACATGTTCATATGTGCTTATTTGCATTAGCTCTGTTCATTTATATCTTTCAGCCCTGATTTTATGTTCCCTATCTTCTCCCAGTATCCCATGCTAGATTCAGGGGGAGCAAGACATCTAAGGGAAAGAAATCATTTAAATTCATTGCATATCTTTACTCTTGGGGACATGTCTAATCCAATGTGGTACTTAGTACTCACTCTCTACATGTCATCCTAGTCTATTCTTGTGGTTTCTTCTGTTTTCTCTGGCTAGTAGATGTACCTGTGTTATCTAACCTTGTTTACGCAGGTTCATTCCATCTTAAGCCAACTCAAGACTAGAAGGTAAGTATATGCATCACAATCATGTGTATGAGGAATTCTTGCTGATGTACATACTATTTGCAAGAAGGACTCATGGGCATGAAGGTATTCTCTTTCATATTCTTTGCTCTGATGCATATGGCCAAGATACATGTAACACATTGCCTACTCTATCATGGTTATGCCCTCACATGACTCTATATTCCAAATTCACATGATTGCATACATGTAGGGGGAGCTTATGCTTGTTACATGTCTTTCCAAAGCTTTACTTGCTATTCTTTATATCCTTATCTAAAGCTTTGATGTATGTTGTCATCAATTACCAAAAAGGGGGAGATTGAAAGCACAAGTGCTCCCTAGGTGGTTTTGGTAATTAATGTCAACATATCTCTTGTTAGACTAACACTTTTATCAAGTATGTTTCAGATAAGTTCAACAATGGAGTGGCATGGACTAAAGGATGTGGGAACTCCTTCAAGATGCTAAGGACAAAGGATTGGCTCAAGCTTCAAGCTCAAGACTCTTCATTTTATATTTTAGTGATCCAAGATCACATTGAGTCTATAGGAAAAGCCAATACTATCAAGAAGGGATAAGGTGTTGCTTAATGAGTTTCTTGCTCCACAGTGCTTAGTGATATGCTCCAAAACCCTCAACTACTTTCCCACTTCCACACATATGACCTAAACCTAAAGTCAAACTCGGCCCCACCGATTCTTTCTAACCGGCGCCACCGAGTTTAGATGTCATAGCCACTGCCACAAACCCTAGGCAAATCAATCTTACCGATAGGGATCTCGGTCTCATCGAGATGGGATTGTAATCTCTCTGTGTATGTCCATTACCAAAATCGGAATCACCGAGTTTGAGCAATCGGTACTACCGAGATTACAATGCAAACTTCCTGGTTGACTCATTACCAAAATCGGTCCTACCGAGTTTGTGTAATCGGTCCAACCGAGTTTGCCTGACCAACTCTCTGGTTAGATAATTACCAAAATCGGTCCCACCGAGTTTGTGTAATCGGTCTCACCAAAATTACCTTATGCCCTAACCCTAACCATATCGGTCTTACCGAGTTGCATATCGGTCCCACCGAAAATCCTAACGGTCACTAGGTTTACTAAATCGGTCCGACCGAGTTTATTGATTCGGTCCCACCAAGATTGGTAAATTGTGTGTAACAGTTAGATTTTGTGTGGAGGCTATATATACCCCTCCACCTCCTCTTCATTCGTGGAGAAAGCCATCAGACTGAACCTACACTTCCAGCATACATTTTCTGAGAGAGAACTACCTACTCAGGTGTTGAGGCCAAGATATTCCATTCCTACCATATGAATCTTGATCTCTAGCCTTCCCCAAGTTGCTTTCCACTCAAATCTTCTTTCCACCAGATCCAAATCCTATGAGAGAGAGTTGAGTGTTGGGGAGACTATCATTTGAAGCACAAGAGCAAGGAGTTCATCATCAATGCACCATTTGTTACTTCTTGGAGAGTGGTGTCTCCTAGATTGGCTAGGTGTCACTTGGGAGCCTCCGACAAGATTGTGGAGTTGAACCAAGGAGTTTGTAAGGGCAAGGAGATCGCCTACTTCGTGAAGATCTACCGCTAGTGAGGTAAGTCCTTCCTGGGCGACGGCCATGGTGGGATAGACAAGGTTGCTTCTTCGTGGACCCTTCATGGGTGGAGCCCTCCGTGGACTCGCGCAACCATTACCGTTCGTGGGTTGAAGTCTCCATCAACGTGGATGTACGATAGCACCACCTATCGGAACCACGACAAAAACATTCGTGTCTCCAATTGCGTTTGAATCCTCCAAAACCCTTCCCTTTACATTCTTGCAAGTTGCATTCTTTACTTTCCGCTGCTCATATACTCTTTGGATGCTTGCTTGTTATGTATTGTGAATGATAAACTTGTGCCTAAACTCCACTTAAACTTAAAGAAGTTAAAAACTGCAACTTTGGTACTTAGTATCTAATCACCCCCCTCTAGACACCTCTTCTCAAGGTCCTACAATTGTCATTTGATGAACAAGATCACATCATTAGGATAATGATGTGATGGACATGACCCATCCGTTAGCTTAGCATTATGATCGTTACAGTTTCATTGCTACTGCTCTCTTCATGACTTATACATGTTCCTCAGACCATGAGATTATGCAACTCCCGAATACCGGAGGAACACCTTGAGTTCTATCAAACGTCAAAACGTAAATGGGTGATTATAAAGATGCTCTACAGGTGTCTCCGAAGGTGATTGTTGGGTTAGCATAGATCGAGATTAGGATTTGTCACTCGTATCGTAGAGGTATCTCTGGGCCCTCTCGGTAATGCACATCACTATAAGCCTTGCAAGCAATGTGACTGATGAGTTAGTTGTGGGACGATGCATTACAGAACGAGTAAAGAGACTTGTCGGTAACGAGATTGAACTAGGTATGATGATACCGATGATCGAATCTCGGGCAAGTAGCATACCGATGACAAAGGGAACAACGTATGTTGTTATGCGATTTGACCGATAAAGATCTTCGTAGAATATGTAGGAGCCAATATGAGCATCCAGGTTCCACTATTGGTTATTGACCGGAGATGTGTCTTAGTCATGTCTACATAGTTCTCGAACCCGTAGGGTCCGCACTCTTAACATTCGAGGACGATTGGTATTATGAGTTTATGTGATATGATGTACCGAAGGTTGTTCGGAGTCCCGGATGTGATCATGGACATGACGAGGAGTCTTGAAATGGTCGAGGCATAAAGATTGATATATTGGACGGCTATGTTTGGACACCGGAATGGTTTCGGATGAGTTCAGGCATTTACCGGAGTACCAAGAGGTTACTAGAACCCACCGGGAGGTCAATGGGCCTTCATGGGCCTCAGTGGAAATAGAGGCCAGCAAGGGAGCCGTGGGGTCCGCCCCCTAGGCCCAAACCGAATTGGTTTAGGGCTTGGGGGGCCGGTGCCCTCTTTCCTTCTCCCATCCTCCTCTTTCCTTCCCTTCCTAGTTGGACCAGGAAAGGGGGAACCTACTCCTAGTAGGAGTTGGATTCCCCCCTTGTGGCGCACCCTATGAGGCCACTGGCCCCCTCCCCTTTCTCCTTTATATGGGGGCAGGGGGCACCCTAGAACACACAAGTTGATTGTTTAGCCCTGTGCGGTGCCCCGTCCACAGATTTCCACCTCGGTCATATTGTCGTAGTGCTTAGGCGAAGCCCTCTGCCGGTAACTTCATCATCACCGTCACCACGCCTCGTGCTAATGAAACTCTCCCTTGATCTCAGCTGGATCTAGAGTTCATGGGACGGCACCGAGCTGAATGTGTGCAGATCGCGGAGGTGTCGTACCTTCGGTGCTTGGATCGGTCGGATCGTGCAGACGTACGACTACATCAACCGCGTTGTCATAATGCTTCCGCTTTCGGTCTACGAGGGTACGTAGACAACACTCTCCCCTCTCGATGCTATGCATCACCTAGATAGATCTTGCGTGATCATAGGAATTGTTTTGAAATTACCGCGTTCCCCAACAGTGGCATTCGAGCTAGGTTTATGCATAGATGTTATATGCACGAGTAGAACACAAAGAGTTGCGGGCGATAATTGTCATACTGCTTACCAGCATGTCATACTTTGATTCGGCGGTATTGTTGGATGAAGTGGCTCAGACCGACATTACGCATACGCTTATGCGAGAATGGTTCTACCGACATGCTTCGCACACAGGTGGCTAGTGAGTGTCTGTTTCTCCAACTTTAGTTGAATTGAGTGTAGCTACGCCCGGTCCTTGTTGAAGGTTAAAACAACACACTTGACAAAAAAATCGTTGGGGTTTTGATGCGTAGGTAAGAACGGTTCTTGCTAAGCCCGTAGCAGCCACGTAAAACTTGCAACAACAAAGTAGAGGACGCCTAACTTGTTTTTGCAGGGCATGTTGTGTTGTGATATGGTCAAGACATGTGTGTTGTATGAGATGATCATGTTTTGTTAAAATTATCGGCAACTGGCAGGAGCCTTATTGTTGTCTCTTTATTGCATAAGATGCAAGCGCCATATAATTGCTTTAGTTTATCGCTATGCAATAGCAATAGTTGGCAAGACGACCATGTCATGACACGTTGATAAAGCTCAAGATGATGGAGATCATGGTGTCATGCCGGTGACGATGGAGATCATGATGGTACTTCGGAGATGGAAATCAAAGGCACAAGATGATGATGGCCATATCATGTCACATATTTTGATTGCATGTGGTGTTTATCTTTTATATTCTTATTTTGCTTAGTTCGGCGGTAACATTATAAGATGATCCCTTACTAAAATTTCAAGATACAAGTGTTCTCCCTGGGTATGCACCATTGTGACAGTTCTTCGTGCCAAGACACCACGTGATGATCAGGTGTGATAAGCTCCACGTTCACATACAATGTGTGCAAGCCAGTTTTGCACACTCAGAATACTCGGGTTAAACTTGACGAGCCTAGCATATGCAGATATGGCCTCGGAACACTGGAGACCGAAAGGTCGAGCATGAATCATATAGTAGATATGATCAACATAGTGATGTTCACCATTGAAAACTACTCCATCTCACGTGATGATCGGACATGGTTTAGTTGATTTGGATCACGTGACATTTAGATGACTAGAGGGATGTCTATCTAAGTGGGAGTTCTTAAGTAATATGATTAACTAAACTTTTATTTATCATGAACTTAGTCATTATAGTATTTTTGCAAATTATGTTATAGAACAATAGCTCGCGTTATAGCTTCCCTATCTTTTTTATATGTTCCTAGAGAAAACTAAGTTGAAAGATGATAGTAGCAATGATGCAGACTGGGTCCTTGATCTGAGGTGTATCCTCATTGCTGCACAGAAGAATTATGTCCTTGATGCACCGCTAGGTGACAAACCTATTGCAGGAGCAGATGCAGATGTTATGAATGTTTGGCTAGCTCAATATGATGACTACTTGATAGTTTAGTGCACCATGCTTTACGGCTTAGAACAGGGACTCCAAAAAGGTCTTCGAAACGTCACGGGGAATATGAGATGTTCCAAGAGCTGAAATTGGTATTTTAGACTCATGCCCGTGTCAAGAGGTATGAGACCTGTAACAAGTACTTTGCCTAAAAGATGGAGGAGAATTTCTCAACTAGTGAGCATGTGCTCAGAATGTCTGGGTACTACAATCACTTGAATCAAGTAGGAGTTAATCTTCCAGATAAGATAGTGATTGACAGAGTTTTCTAGTCACCATCACCAAGTTACTGGAACTTCATGATGAACTATAGTATGCAAGGGATGACGAAAACGATTCTCGAGCTCTTCATGATGCTGAAATCGTAGAAGGTATAAATCAAAAAGGAGCATCAAGTGTTGATGATTAAACAAGACCACTAGTTTCAAGAAAAGGGCAAAGGGAAAGAAAGGGAACTTCAAGAAGAATGGCAAGCAAGTTGTCACTCCTATGAAGAAGCTCAAAGCTGGACCTAAGCCTGAAACTGAGTGCTTCTACTACAAAAGAAATGGTCACTGGAAGTGGAACTGCCCCAAATATTTGGCGGATAAGAAGGATGGCAAAGTGAACAAAGGTATATTTGATATACATATTATTGATGTGTACCTTACTAGTGCTCGTAGTAATCCCTGGGTATTTTATACTTGTTCGGTTACTAAGATTAGGAACTCGAAACAGGAGTTGCAGAATAAATGGAGACTAGTTGAGTATGTAGTGACGATGTATGTTGGAAGTGGTTCCAAGATTGATATGATCATCATCGAGCACTCCCTATACTTTTGGGATTAGTGTTGAACCTAAATAAATGTTATTTGGTGTTTGCATTCAGCACGAATATGGTTAGATCATGTTAATTGCAATACGGTTATTCATTTAAGACAGAGAATAATTGTTATTCTGTTTACATGAATAAAACCTTCTATGGTCATACACCCAATGTTGATGGTTTATTGAATCTTGATCATGGTAATACGCATATTCATAGTATTGATGCCAAAAGATGCAAAGTTGATAATGATAGTGCAACTTATTTGTGGCATTGCCGTTTGGGTCATATCGGTGTAAAGCGCACGAAGAAACTCCATGCTAATGGACTTTTGGAATCACTTGATTATGAATCATTTGATGCTTGTGAACAATGCCTTATGGGCAAGATGACTAAAACTCCGTTCTCCGGAACAATGGAACAAGCTAGTGACTTATTGGGAATAATACATACCTCTGTATGCGGTCCAATGAGTGTTGATGCTCGTGGAGGGTATCATTATTTTATGACCTTCACAAATGATTTGAGCAGATATGGGTATATCTACTTAATGAAACACATGTCTGAAACATTTGAAAAGTTCAAAGAATTTCAGAGTGAAGTGGAGAATCATCGTAACAAGAAAATAAAGTTTCTACGATCTGATCGTGGAGGAGAATATTTGAGTTACGAGTTTGGCCTTCATTTAAAACAATGTGGAATAGTTTCACAGTTCACGCCACCTGGAACACCACGGCATAATGGTGTGTCCAAACATCGTAACCGCACTATATTGGATATGGTGCGATCTATGATGTCTCTTACCGATTTACCACTATCGTTTTGGGGTTATGCATTAGAGACAGCTACATTCACGTTAAATAGGGAACCATCAAAATCCGTTGAGACGACGCCTTATGAACTGTAGTTTGGCAAGAAATCAAAGTTGTCGTTTCTTAAAGTTTGGTGCTGCAATGCTTATGTGAAAAAGCTTCAACCTGATAAGCTCGAACCCAAATCGGAAAAGTGCATCTTCATAGGATACCCAAAGGAAACTGTTGGGTACACCTTCTATCATAGATCTGAAGGCAAAATCTTTGTTGCTAAGAATGGATCCTTTCTAGAGAAGGAGTTTCTCTCGAAAGAAGTGAGTGAGAGGAAAGTAGAACTTGATGGGGTAATTGTACCTTCTCCCTTATTGGAAAGTAGTTCATCACAGAAATCAGTTCCAGTGATTCCTACACCAATTAGTGAGGAAGTTAATGATGATGATCATGAAACTTCAGATCAAGTTATTACAGAACCTCATAGGTCATCCAGAGTACGGTCTGCACCAGAGTGGTACCGTAATCCTATCCTAGAAGTCATGTTACTAGACCATGATGAACCTACGAACTATGGAAGCGATGATGAGCCCAGATTCTGCGAAATGGCTTGAGGCCATGAAATCTGAGATGGGATCCATGTATGAGAACAAAGTGTGGACTTTGGTGGACTTGCCCGATGATCGGCAAGCCATGTTAAATAAATGGATCTTCAAGAGGAAGACGTACACTGATAGTAGTGTTACTATCTACAAAGCTCGACTTGTCACAAAAAGGTTTTCGACAAATTCAAGGTGTTGACTACGATGAGATTTTCTCAACTGTACCGATGCTTAAATCTGTCTGAATCATGTTAGCAGTTGCCATATTTTATGAAATCTGGCAAATGGATGTCAAAACTGCATTCCTTATATGGATATTTCTTAAAGAAGAGTTGTATATGATGCAATCAGGAGGTTTTGTCAATCCTAAACGTACTAACAAGGTGTGCAATCTCCAGCAATCCATCTATGGACTGGTGCAAGCATCTCGGAGTTGGAATATACGCTTTGATGAGTTGATCAAAGCATATAGTTCTATACAGACTTGCGGTGAAGCCTGTATTTACAAGAAAGTGAGTGGGAGCACTACAGCCTTTCTGATAAGTATATGTGAATGACATATTGTTGATCGGAAATGATGTAGAATTTTCTAGAAAGCATAAAGGAGAGTTTGAAAGGAGTTTTTCAAAGAAAGACCTCGGTGAAGTTGCTTATATATTGGGCATCAAGATCTATAGAGATAGATCAAGACGCTTGATAAGATTTTTAAATGAATACATACCTTGGCAAGTTTTTTGAAAGAGTTCAAAATGGATCAGTTAAAGAAGAAGTTATTGCCTGTATTACGAGGTGTAAAGTTGAGTAAGACTCAAAGCCCGACCATGGAGAAGATAGAAAGAGAATTAAAGTATGTTGTGTTGTGTACCAGACCTATTGTGCACCTTGCCATGAGTTTGGCAAGGGGTTACAATAGTGATCTAAGAGTAGATCACTAGACAGCGGTCAAAATTATCCTTAGTGAGGACTAAGGAAATATTTCTCGGTTATGGAAGAGTTCGTCATAAACAGTTACATCGATGCAAGCTTTTACACTAATCCAGATGACTTTAAGTATCAATCTGGATACATATTGAAAGTGGGAACAATTAGCTAGAGTAGCTCCATGCAGAGCATTGTAGACATAGAATATTTGCAAAATACATATGGCTCTGAATGTGACAGACCCGTTGACTAAACTTCTCTCACAAGCAAAACATGATCACACCTTAGTACTCTTTGGGTGTAAATCACCTAGCAATGTGAACTAGATTATTGATTCTAGTAAACCCTTTGGTGTTGGTCACATGGCGATATGAACTATGGGTGTTAATCACAAACAAATGTGAACTATTGGTGTTAAATCACATGGCGATGTGAACTAGATTATTGACTCTAGTGCAAGTGGGAGACTGAAGGAAATATACCCTAGAGGCAATAATAAAGTTATTATTTATTTCCTTATATCATGATAAATGTTTATTATTCATGCTAGAATTGTATTAACCGGAAAGTTAGTACATGTGTGAATACATAGACAAAACATATTGTCCCTAGTATGCCTCTACTAGACTAGCTCATTAATCAAAGATGGTTATGTTTCCTAACCATAGAAATGTGTTGTCATTTGATGAATGGTATCACATCTTTAGGAGAATGATGTGATGGACATGACCCATCCGTTAGCTTAGCATTATGATCCTTACAGTTTCATTGCTACTGCTCTCTTCATGACTTATACATGTTCCTCAGACTATGAGATTATGCAACTCTTGAATACCGGAGAACACCTTGTGTGATATATATCAAACGTCACAATGTAAATGGGTGGTTATAAAGATGCTCTACAGGTGTCTCCAAGGGTTTTTGTTGGGTTAGCATAGATTAGGATTTGTCACTTCGTGTATCGGAGAGGTATCTCTGGGCCCTCTCTGTAATGCACATCACTATAAGCCTTGCAAGCAATGTGACTAATGAGTTAGTTGCGGGATGATGCATTACGGAACTAGTAAAGAGACTTGCCGGTAACGAGATTGAACTAGGTATGATGATACCGACGATTGAATCTCGGGCAAGTATCATACCGATGACAAAGGGAACAACGTATGTTGTTATGCGGTTTGACCGATAAAGATCTTCGTAGAATATGTAGGAGCCAATATGAGCATCCAGGTTCCTCTATTGGTTATTGACCGGAGATGTGTCTCGGTCATGTCTACATAGTTCTCGAACCCGTAGGGTCCGCATGCTTAACGTTCGATGACAATTGGTATTATGAGTTTATGTGATATGATGTACCGAAGGTTGTTCGGAGTCCCGGATGTGATCATGGACATGACGAGGAATCTCAAAATGATCGAGACATAAAGATTGATATATTGGACGACTATGTTTGCACACTGGAATGGTTTCAGATGAGTTCGAGCATTTACCGGATTACCGGGAGGTTACCGGAACCCCCCGGGAGGTCAATGGGCCTTCATGGGCCTTAGTGGAAATAGAGGGAAGTAAGGGAGCTGTGGGGCACGGCCCCCTAGGCCCAAACTGAATTGGTTGACGGCTTGGGGGGCCGGCCCCCTCTTTCCTTCTCCCCTCCTCCTCTTTGCTTCCCCTCCTAGTTGGACCAGGAAAGGGGGAACCTACTCCTAGTAGGAGTAGGATTCCCCCCTTGGGGCGCACCATATGAGGCCGCCGGCCCCTTCCACTTGCTCCTTTATATACGGGGGCAGGGGGTGATGAAGCTATGTACCTAGGGTAGGGTCATGGACCTGTCCAAACTACCCTCCCCAAGGACATCTCTAGAAGAAACCACCTGTCAATCGACTCAGAAGTGTTCCACTCGACGGACTCGAAGACACTCGACCATGAAGCCAACCACTCGACAGCCAGGAGATCTAAAGTCACTCCGCACGCAAACGGTCGGTCATTAAGTAGCTTTTATGGTCATCATAGCACTTTATTTGTGGCGTTACCAGTAACGCCCAATCTTAATGTACCTTAAACCCTACATAACTGAGGGCCGGAGGGGTCTGGCGAACTCTATATAAGCCACCCCCCTCCTCAGTGTAAAGGGTTCGCACCCCTATAACTCATACACACATAATCCAGTCGACCGCCTCAGGGCTCCGAGACGTAGGGTTGTTACTTCCTCCGAGAAGGGCCTGAACTTGTAAACCTCTTGTGTATACAACTACTCCATAGCTAGGATCTTGCCTCTCCATTCCTACCCCCTTACATTACTGTCAGACTTAGAACCACGACAGTTGGCACCCACCGTGGGGCAGGTGTCTTAGCAACTTATTGGAGAAGTTGCGATTTTTCCGATCTCCTTCATCATGGTTTCAGGCGGAGTTTTGGTTGAGGGCCGTGAGATCCATCTCGGCGCACTCACATTCATCACCGACGACTCCGCTTGGCGTCAGGAGGCTCCGCTCGACATCGACGCGCTCCCTGTCCGCGGGGCGACGCACTTTCGCGCATGCGTCCGCGGCGTCCTCCTGCGACAACCATCGACCCAGTATTGGTCGGCCCCTATGTCATCCTCCCTCCCTATTTCCTGCCGGCGCAAGCGTTTCGGTCGGTCGAGGCTTCAGCGGTGGGTGAGGCACACGGTGGCTCGCCAGTCGGCCACCTCCCAAGTCGCGGCGATCGAGCCCGACGAATCTCTCTACGGCATGTTCGACTGGCTCCGCAGAGACTGCATCCGAGTGCGACAACAGTGACCCAATGGCGGAGGTTCTGATGGTCGATGGACCACACAGCCCTCCCGGCTTTCCCCGCACCGACGGAGGCGACGGCAGAGGCGAGCCATCGCATGCCCATGAAGAGTATCTCCCCGAACCCCTCACTTCGCTGCAGAGGGAAGAACTTCGCCGCCGGAACATGGATGCGCTACACACTCCTATCGTTGGAGAAACCCCCAAGGCTCATGCCTTAGAGGACGCGTGCTTGGCCAACTTGGCTGAGCGCACTCGACTGGAGAACCTCGAGTGAGCACTCGACGAGCGTGCGCGGCAACGGGTTCCAGAATCCAGTCGACGTCAACTCTTTCCACCACCGACTCAGGTATATCGAACTCCGATTCAAAATTTAGCAGCTGCAGCCCGTATAGCAGAGTCGATTCGGCCTTCCCAGTCAGAGGCTGGCAGAGGCTTGTTATAGATCAGAGCATTACTCAGGGCAGTAGGAGATCAAAATTCAGTTGTATCACAGTCACGGAATAGGATTCATAGCAGATCCGTCGCTGCAAATATAGTCCAGTCGGCCCATAGCCCAAGATCGCCCACAAGGCGTGAGGAACATGGAGACCAGTGTGATCAGTACAAGAACCGTGAGCAGTATGATCACCGACTTGATCGTGATGATCGACATCGAGTGCCCACCCCTCCCCCAAGGGGTGGATCGTACGCGCCTCGACAACAGGATGACAGACGCCATCATAGTGTTGGGCGAAGGATTCTAGTCGACCCCAGGGAACCAGGCTCTGATGCGAGATCCATTATCATTCAAGGTTTGGTCGACAGGAACAGAGCTCACCGAGAAGGTCATGACCGAGATGTACCCACCAGCAGTAGAGTCCACGTCTCAGGACCAGAGTGTTTTAGCAAAGCCATCAGGGCCGCGGTGATTCCTCCCAACTTCAAAGTTGGCGATCGAATCGAGAAGTTCATCGTGAGTCCAAGCCTGATACTTGGCTTGAAGACTATCGAGTGGCTGTTCAGATTGGCGGCAGCAACGATGAGGTGGCCATGAAACACATGCCTCTTATGTTGGAGGGCTCGGCCAGAGCATGGTTGAATCAGTTAGCACCCAGCAGCATTTACACTTGGGAAGATCTTGCTCGAGTGTTTGTCAGAACATTTGAAGGAACTTGCAAGCGACCAGCAGGGTTGACAGAGTTGCAATCTTGTGTGCAGAAGTCGAATGAAACTTTGAGGGATTACATCCAGAGATGGATCACGTTGCATCACACAGTAGAGAATGTATCTGATCACCAGGCAGTCTGTGCCTTCAAGGAAGGCGTTAAGTATAGAGAGCTAAACCTAAAATTCGGTCGAACCGGAGACATGTCTCTGAGTCGAATGATGGAGATTGCCACCAAGTATGCCAATGGTGAAGAAGAGGATCAGCTCCAGAGTGGCGAACACAAGTTAGTCGCCCATGAAACCGGAGGAGGGAACTCCAGTCGGAAGCAGAAGCGGAAAGCCGAGCCAGCTGCTCCTAGAGAAGCCTTGGCCGTGACTCAATGAAAGTTTAAAGGGAATCCCAAAGGGTCTTGGAACCCTAAGAAGGTGAAGGACAAGGAAGGGAATGACGTGATGGATTTGGCGTGCCACATCCACACGAAGAAAGATGAGGAGGGTAAACTCATTTACCCGAAACATACCACTCGACAGTGTTGGCTCTTGATCCAGCAATTCCAGGGGAAACAACCCAAAGATAAGGAAAAGGAGTCGAACAAAGTTGAGGACAAAGAAGATAGTGATGATGGATATCCTCAGGTATATTCCACCCTGATGATTTTTGCTGATGTTGAAAGCAAAAGTCGATTGAAAGTTATCAACCGAGAAGTGAATATGGTTGCTCCGGCGACACCCAGTTATCTGAAATGGTCTCAGACTGCCATCACATTCGACCAGTCCGGTCATCCAACACACATAGCCACCCCTGGGAGGCAAGCTGGTGGTCGACCCAGTCGTTAAAGGCACTCGACTGACTAAAGTTTTGATGGATGGTGGTAGTGGCCTGAATATACTATATGCAGAGACGTAGAAAGGGATGGGCATTCCGATGTCCAGACTCAGTACCAGCAACATGAGTTTCCATGGAGTCATTCCTGGAAAGAAGGCTGAGTCACTAGGCCAAATTGCTCTTGATGTGGTTTTCGGTGATTCCAAGAATTACCGCAAAGAAAAGTTGACGTTTGAAGTTGTGGATTTCCAGAGTGCTTATGACGCTATTTTGGGCAGGCCAGCTTATGCACGTTTCATGGCTCGACCATGTTATGTGTACCTCAAATTGAAGATGCCTGGTCCCAAAGGTGTGATCACTATTACTGGCAATCGGAAGAAGGCGGAAGAGTGCTTTCAGAAAGGCTCAAAGATCACCGATGCTCAGATGGCAGTGGTAGAACTTGCAGGAATACCAAAAAACTGCAGACCCGAGTGATTTGATGTGAGCCAAGAAGCCCGCTACGGAATCAGCGTTTCAGTCGTCCGGTGAGACAAAACCGATTCACATTCACCCGACCGATCCCAGTGCTGCTCCGAGAACTGGGACATCTTCGCATGGAAGCCTTCTGACATGCCAGGTGTTCCCAGGGGGCTGGCTGAGCACCATCTACGAGTCGACTCAAAAGTGAAACCTGTCAAAGAACATCTTCGACGGTCCGCCGTCCAGAAAAGAAAGGCCATTGGCGAGGAGGTGGCTCGGCTCTTAGCAGCAGAGTTTATCCGAGAGATTTATCACTCCGAGTGGCTCGCCAATGTTGTCATGGTCCCCAAGAAGGACAAGTCACTTCGCATGTGCATCGACTTCAAACATATCAATCGGGCCTGCCCGAAAGATCATTTTCCTCTCCCCCGCATCGACCAAATAGTCGACTCGACTGCGGGATGTGAGCGCCTGTCTTTTTTAGACGCCTATACCGGTTACCATCAAATCCGTCTATATGGACCCGACAAGATCAAAACAACTTTCATCACTCCATTCGGGTGCTTCTGTTATGTCACCATGCCATTCGGCCTCAAGAATGCCGGAGCCACATTCATGAGGATGATTCAGAAGTGTTAGCTCACTCAAATTAGTCGGAATGTGGAAGCATACATGGATGATATTGTGGTCAAGTCACGGAAAGGTTCCGACCTGCTGACTGACCTTGCTGAGACATTTGCCAACCTCAGGAGGTATGATATCAAGCTTAATCCATCAAAGTGCACATTCGGAGTTCCTGGCGGAAAGTTACTCAGTTTTCTCATTTCCGAACAAGGAATCGACGCCAATCCAGAAAAAGTTGGTACTATACTCCGAATGAAACGTCATGTGCGTGTGCACGATGTCCAGAAGCTTACTGGTTGCTTGGCAGCTTTAAGTCGGTTCATCTCTCGTCTTAGTGAAAAGGCATTGCCTCTTTACCGACTGATGAAGAAGTCAGACAAGTTCGAGTGGACTCCTGAAGCTGATGCAGCGTTTGCAGAGCTAAAAGTACTGCTCTCCACCCAGCCGGTGCTTGCTGCCTCGATCAGCAAAGAGCCTTTGCTGCTTTACCTTGCAGCCACGGGACAAGTTGTCAGTACAGTACTTACGGTCGAACGGGAAGAAGAAGGAAAAGCCTTTAAAGTTCAGCGCCCAGTATATTATGTTTCTGAAGTTTTGACCCCATCAAAGCAAAGATACCCTCATTATCATAAGCTTGTATATGGGATTTATATGACCACGAAGAAGGTTGCTCATTACTTCTCTGACCGTTCCATTACAGTCGTCAGCGACACCCCATTGACAGAGATTCTGCACAACAGAGCTGCAACTGGTCGAGTGGCAAAATGGGTGATTGAACTCCTTCCCCTAGATATCAAGTTTGAGGCAAAGAAAGCCATCAAGTCCCAAGCAATAGCAGATTTCATCACCGAGTGGATTGAACAGCAACTGCCGACTCAAGTTCACTCGGAGCACTGGACCATGTTCTTTGATGGTTCTAAGATGCTGAATGGTTCTGGTGCTGGGGTAGTGTTGGTTTCCCCCCGAGGAGATAAGCTCAGATATGTGCTCCAGATTCACTTTGATTCCTCCAATAATGAAGTAGAATATGAAGCACTATTGTATGGGTTGCGTATGGCCATTTCACTCAGCGTCCGTCGCCTCATGGTCTATGGCAACTCATTTGGTGGTTAACCAAGTGATGAAGGAGTGGGACGTCAGAAGTCCGGCCATGACTGGTTACTGCAATGCAGTGAGAAAGCTAGAGAAGAAATTCGAGGGGTTAGAGCTTCATCATATACCCCGACTGAAAAATCAAGCGGCTGATGATTTGGCAAAATTAGGTTCCAAGAGAGAAGCCATTCCCAGTAATTTGTTTTTTGGAACACATCCACACACCATCAGTTCAAGAGGATCCTTTCACCGAAGAAGCCCCGCAGCCAAAAAGTGTCACGGATCCGACGGAAGTTGAGGTCCCAGCTGTGGTCGACCTGATCATGGAAGTTTTGGTCATCACTCCCAACTGGATAGTGCCGTACATCGCGTATATCCTAAGGAAGGAGCTCCCAGAGAATGAAGAAGAGGCTCGACAGATCGTCCGTCGATCCAAGGCTTTACTGTGATAAATGGACAGTTGTACAGAGAAAGCGCGACTGGAGTCAGTCAGAAATGTATAACACCAGAAAAAGGTCAGATAATCCTTGATGATATCCACTCGGGGACCTGTGGTCATCATGCGTCCTCTCGGACCATTATGGCTAAAGCATACCAAGCGGGGTTTTACTGGCCAAGAGCAAATGAAATGGTGAAGGAGATAGTCGACAAGTGTGAAGGATGTCAGGTCTATTCCAATATGTCACACAAACCCGCCTCAGCCTTGAAGACCATTCCACTCATCTGGCCCTTCGTCGTTTGGGGATTGGATATGGTTGGACCACTGAGAACTGGCAGGAGCGGCTTCACCAATGTACTGGTGGCAGTCGACAAGTTCACTAAGTGGATTGAAGCCAAGCCTATCAAGAATCTTGATACCTGCACTGCTATCAGTTTCATCAGAGAGTTGATATTCAGATATGGAGTTCCGCACAACATCATCACTGATAATGGGTCAAACTTTGATTCCGACAAATTCAGAGCCTTTTGCGCTTCTCAAGGCACGCGAGTCGACTACGCTTCCGTCGCTCACCCCCAGTCGAATGGACAAGCAGAAAGAGCAAACGGCCTAACTCTCAAAGGACTGAACCCCGGTTGATGTGTGATCTCAAACATGCAGCAGGCGCATGGGTCTACGAGCTTCCATCAGTTCTTTCGGGATTTAGGACTACTCCTAATCGGTCAACTGGGCGGACTCCGTTCTTTCTGGTCTATGGAGCTGAAGCAGTTCTGCCGAGTGACCTGCTTCACAGTGCACCCCAAGTCGACCTCTACTCTGAAGATGAAGCAGAACAAGCCCGGCAGGACGCAGTCGACCTTCTAGAAGAAGAAAGAGAGATGGCCATGATCTGATCGACTATCTATCAGCAGGACTTTGCTACCTCTTGAGCACTGCGTTGGATTTCCCCGAAGAGGAGAGGATGATGCAGCAAAGTAGCGTAAGTATTTCCCTCAGTTTTTGAGAACCAAGGTATCAATCCAGTAGGAGACCATGCACAAGTCCCCCGTACCTACACAAAACGATAGCTACTCGAAACCAACGCGATTAGGGGTTGTCAATCCCTTCACGGTCACTTACGAGAGTGAGATCTGATAGAGATGATAAATAATATTTTTGGTATTTTTGATAGATAGATGCAAAGTGAAAAGTAAAAAAGCAAAGTAAAAGCAAAGCAAGTAAATAAAGTGATAGAGATTGATATGATGAGAATAGACACGGGGGCCATAGGTTTCACTAGTGGCTTCTCTCAAGAGCATAGATATTCTACGGTGGGTGAACAAATTACTATTGAGTAATTGACAGAATTGAGCATAGTTATGAGTATATCTAGGCAATGATCATGTATATAGGCATCACGTCCGAGACAAGTAGATCGAAACGATTCTGCATCTACTACTATTACTCCACTCATCGACCGCTATCCAGCATGCATCTAGAGTATTAAGTTAAAAACAGAGTAACACCTTAAGAAAGATGACATGATGTATAGGGATAAATTCATGCAATATGATAAAAAAACCATCTTGTTATTCTCGATGGCAACAATACAATATGTGCCTTGCTGCCCCTGCTGTCACTGGGAAAGGACACCGCAAGATTGAACCCAAAGCTAAGAACTTCTCCCATTGCAAGAACTACCAATCTAGTTGGCCAAACCAAAAAGGATAATTCGAAGAGACTTGCAAAGATAACTCAATCATACATAAAAGAATTCAGAGAAGATTCAAATATTTTCCATAGATAATACTGGATCATAAACCCACAATTCATCGGTCTCAACAAACACACCGCAAAAAGAAGATTACATCGAATAGATCTCCACGAGAGAGGGGGAGAGCATTGTATTGAGATCCAAAAAGAGAGAAGAAGCCATCTAGATACTAGCTATGGACCCAAAGGTCTGAAGTAAACTACTCACACTTCATCAGAGGGGCTATGGTGTTGATGTAGAAGCCCTCCGTGGTGGATGCTGAAGAAAATATGCCCTAGAGGCAATAATAAAGTTATTATTTATTTCCTTATTTCATATAAATGTTTATTATTCATTCTAGAATTGTATTAACCAGAAACATAATACATGTGTGAATACATAGACAAACATAATGTCACTAGTATGCCTCTACTTGACTAGCTCGTGAATCAAAGATGGTTAAGTTTCCTAGACATAGACATGAGGTGTCATTTGATTAACGGGATCACATCATTAGGAGAATGATGTGATTGACTTGACCCATTCCATTAGCTTAGCACTCAATCATTTAGTATGTTGCTATTGCTTTCTTCATGACTTATACATGTTCCTATGATTATGAGATTATGCAACTCCCGTTTACCGGAGGAACAATTTGTGTGCTACCAAACGTCACAACGTAACTGGATGATTATAAAAGAGCTCTACAGGTGTATCCAAAGGTACATGTTGAGTTGGCGTATTTGGAGATTAGGATTTGTCACTCCGATTGTCGGAGAGGTATCTCTGGGCCCTCTCCGTAATGCACATCACTATAAGCCATGCAAGCAATGTGACTAATGAGTTAGTTGCGGGATGATGCATTACATAACGAGTAAAGAGACTTGCTGGTAACTAGATTGAACTAGGTATTGGGATACCGACGATCAAATCTCGGGCAAGTAACATACCGATGACAAAGGGAAGAACGTATGTTGTTATGCGGTTTGACCAATAAAGATCTTCATAGAATATGTGGGAGCCAATATGAGCATATAGGTTCCGCTATTGTTTATTGGCCGGAAACGTGTTTCGGTCATGTCTACATAGTTCTCGAACCCGTAGGGTCCGCATGCTTAAGGTTTCGATGATAGTTTTATTATGAGTTTATGAGTTTTGATGTACCGAAGGAGTTCGGAGTCCCGGATGAGATCGGGGACATGACGAGGAGTCTCGAAATGGTCGAGACGTAAAGATCGATATATTGGACGACTATATTCGGACTATGGAAAGGTTCCGAGTGATTCGGGTATTTTTCGAAGTACCGGAGAGTTACGGGAATTCGCCGGGGAGTATATGGGCCTTATTGGGCCATACGGGAATAGAGGAGAGAGGCCAAAAGGAAGGAGGCCGGCGCCCCCCTCTGGTCCGAATTGGACAAGTGGTGCAGCCCCCTTTTCCTTCTCCCTCTCCTCCTCTTTCCTTCTCTCCTACTCCAACAAGGAAGGAGGGAGTCCTACTCCTGGGGGAGTAGGACTCCCCATGGCGCGCCCCCTCCTAGGCCAGCCGCCCCTCCCCCCTTGCTCCTTTATATACGGGGGCAGGGGGGCACCTCTAGACACACAAGTTGATCTTCGTGATCGTTCCTTAGCCGTGTGCGGTGCCCCCCTCCACCATATTCCACCTCGGTCATATCGTTGTGGTGCTTAGGCAAAGTCCTGCGTCGGTAGAACATCATCATCGTCACCGCGCCATCGTGCTGACGGAACTCATCCCCAACACCCTGCTGGATCGGAGTCCATGGATCGTCATCGAGCTGAACGTGTGCTGAACTCGGAGGTGACGTACGTTCGGTACTTGAATCGGTCGGATCGTGAAGACGTACAACTACATCAACCGCGTTGTTATAACGCTTCCGCTTTCGGTCTATGAGGGTACGTGGACAACACTCTCCCCTCCCGTTGCTATGCATCACCATGATCTTTGCGTGTGCGTATGAATTTTTTTAAAATTACTACATTCCCCAACAGTGGCATCCGAGCCAGGTTTTATGCGTAGATGTCATATGCACGAGTAGAACACAAGTGAGTTGTGGGCGATACAAGTCAGATTGCTTACCAGCATGTCATACTTTGGTTCAGCGAGATGAAGCGGCCCGGACCGACATTACGCGTATGCTTACGCGAGACTGGTTCACCGTTACGAGCACTCGTTGCTTAAAGGTGACTGGCGGGTGTCTGTCTCTCTCACTTTAGTTGAACCGAGTATGGCTACGCCCGGTCCTTGCGAAGGTTAAAACAGCACTAACTTGACGAACTATCGTTGTGGTTTTGATGCGTAGGTAAGAACGGTTCTTGCTCAGCCCGTAGCAGCCACGTAAAATTTGCAACAACAAAGTAGAGGACGTCTAACTTGTTTTTGCAGGGCATGTTGTGATGTGATATGGTTAAGACGTGATGCTATATTTTATTGTATGAGATGATCATGTTTTGTAACCGGGTTATCGGCAACTAGCAGAGCCATATGGTTGTCGCTTATTGTATGAAATGCAACGCTCTGTAATTGCTTTACTTTATCACTAAGCGGTAGCGATAGTCGAGAAGCAATAGATGGCGAACGACAACGATGCTATGATGGAGATCAAGGTGTCGCGCCGGTGACGATGGTGATCACGACGGTGCTTCGGAGATGGAGATCACAAGCACAAGATGATGATGGCCATATCATATCACTTATATTGATTGCATGTGATGTTTATCCTTTATGCATCTTATTTTGCTTTGATTGACGGTAGCATTATAAGATGATCTCTCACTAATTATCAAGAAGTGTTCTCCCTGAGTATGCACCGTTGCGAAAGTTCTTCGTGCTAAGACACCACATGATGATCGGGTGTGATAGGCTCTATGTTCAATACAACGGGTGCAAAACAGTTGCACACGCGGAATACTCAGGTTAAAGTTGACGAGCCTAGCATATACAGATATGGCCTCGGAACACGGAGACCGAAAGGTCGAACGTGAATCATATAGTAGATATGATCAACATAGTGATGTTCACCATTGAAACTACTCCATCTCACGTGATGATCGGACATGGTTTAGTTGATTTGGATCACGTGATCAGTTAGATGACTAGAGAGATATCTGTCTAAGTGAGAGTTCTTTAGTAATATGATTAATTGAACTTAAATTTATCATGAACTTAGTCCTGGTAGTATTTTGCAAATTATGTTGTAGATCAATAGCTTGCGTTGTTGCTTTCATATGTTTATTTTGATATGTTCCTAGAGAAAATTGTGTTGAAAGATGTTAGTAGCAATGATGCGGATTGGATCCGTGATCTGAGGTTTATCCTCATTGCTGCACAGCAGAATTATGTCCTTAATGCACTGATAGGTGACAGACCTATTGCAGGAGCAAACGCAGACATTATGAACGTTTGGCTAGCTCAAAAATGATGACTAGTTGATAGTTTAGTGCACCATGCTTAAACGGCTTAGAATCGGGACTTCAAAGACGTTTTTGAACGTCATGGACCATATGAGATGTTCCAGGAGTTGAAGTTAATATTTCCAGCAAATACCCGAGTTGAGAGATATGAAATCTCCAACAAGTTCTATAGCTAAAAGATGGAGGAGAATCGCTCAACTAGTGAGCATGTGCTCAGATTGTCTGGGTACTTCAATCGCTTGAATCAAGTGGGAGTTAATCTTCCAGATAAGATAGTGATTGACAGAATTCTCTAGTCACCATCACTAAGTTACTAGAACTTCGTGATGAACTATAGTATGCAAGGGATGACGAAGACGATTCCCGAGCTCTTCCTGATGTTGAAATCGACGAAGGAAGAAATCAGGAAAGAGCATCAAGTGTTGATGATTGACAAGACCACTAGTTTCAAGAAAAGGGCAAAGGGAAAGAAAGGTAAACTTCAAGTAGAATGGCAAACAAGTTGTCACTACCGTGAAGAAGACCAAAGCTAGACCAAAGCCTGAAATTGAGTGCTTACACTGCAAAGGAAATGGTCACTGGAAGCGGAAATGCCCTGAATATTTGGTGGATAAGAAGGATGGCGAAGTGAACAAGGGTATATTTGATATACAGGTTATTGATGTGTGCCTTACTAGTGTTTATTGTAGCCCCTGAGTATTTGATACTTGTTCGGTTGCTAAGATTAGTAACTCAAACAGAGTTACGAGATAAACAGAGACTAGTTGAAGGGAAGTGACGATGAGTGTTGGAAGTAGTTCCAAGATTTATATGATCATCATCGCACACTCCCTATACTTTCGGGATTAGTGTTAAACCTAAATAAATGTTATTTGGCGCTTATGTTGAGCATGAATATGATTTGATCATGTTTATTGCAATACGGTTATTCATTTAAAGTCGAGAATAATTGTTGTTCTGCTTACATGAATAAAACCTTCAAATGGTCATACACCCAATGAAAATAGTTTGTTGGATCTCGATCGTAGTGATACACATATTCATAATATTGATGCCAAAAGATGCAAAGTTAATAATGATAGTGCAACTTATTTGTGGCACTGCCGTTTGGGTCATATCGGTATAAAGCGCATGAAGAAACTCCATAAAGATGGATTTTTGGAATCACTTGGTTATGAATCATTTGATGCTTGTGAACCGTGCCTTTTGGGCAAGATGACTAAAACTCCATTCCCCGGAACAATGGAACGAGCTACTGACTTATTGGAAATAATACATACCGATGTATGCGATCCGATGAGTGTTAAGGCTTGCAACGTGTATCGTTATTTTCTGACCTTCACAGATGATTTGAGCAGATATGGGTATATCTACTTGATGAAACATAAGTCTGAAACATTTGAAAAGTTCAAAGAATTTCAGAGTGAAGTGGAAAATCATCATAACAAGAAAAATAAAGTTTCTATGATCTGATCATGGAGACGAATATTTGAGTTACGAGTTTGGTCTTCATTTGAAACAATGTGAAATAGTTTCGCAACCCACGCCACCTGGAACACCACAATGTAATGGTGTGTCCAAACGTCGTAATCGTACTTTACTAGATATGATGTGATCTATGATGTCTCTTATCAGTTTACCACTATCGTTTTGGGGTTATGCATTAGAGACAGTTACATTCACGTTTAATAAGGCACCATCTAAATCCGTTGAGACGACACCGTATGAACTACGGTTTAGCAGTAAACCTAAGCTGTCGTTTCTTAAAGTTTGGAGTTGTGATGCTTATATGAAAAAGGTTTTCAACCTGATAAGCTCAAACCCAAATCGGAGAAGTGTGTCTTCATAGGATACCCAAAATAAACTATTGGGTACACCTTCTATCATAGATCTGAAGGCAAGATTTTTGTTGCTAAATTCGGATCCTTTCTAGAGAAGGAGTATCTCTCAAAAGAAGTGCGTGGGAGGAAAGTAGAGCTTGATAAGGTAATTTGTACCTTCTCCCGAATTGGAAAGTAGTTCATCACAGAAATTAGTTCCAGTGATTCCTACACCAATTAGTGAGGAAGCTAATGATGATGATCATGAAACTTCAGATTAAGTTACTACAAAACCTCGTAGGTCTTCCAAAGTACAGTCCGCACCAGAGTGGTATGGTAATCCTGTTCTGGAAGTCATGTTACTAGACCATGATGAACCTACGAACTATGAGGAAGCGATGATGAGCCCAGATTTCGCGAAATGGCTTGAGGCCATGAAATCTGAGATGGGATCCATGTATGAGAACAAAGTGTGGACTTTGGTGGAGTTGCCCGATGATCGGCAAGCCATATTGTATAAATGGATCTTCAAGAGGAAGACAGACGCCGATAGTAGTGTTACTATCTACAAAGCTCGACTTGTCACAAAAAGGTTTTCGACAAGTTCAAGGTGTTGACTACAATGAGATTTTCTCAACTGTAGCGATGCTTAAGTCTGTCCGAATCATGTTAGCAATTGCCATATTTTATGAAATCTGGCAAATGGATGTCAAAACTGCATTCCTTAATGGTTTTCTTAAAGAAGAGTTGTATATGATGCAACCAAAAGGTTTTGTCAATCCTAAAGGTGCTAACAAAATGTGCAAGCTCCAATGATCCATCTATAGACCGTGCAAGCATCTCGAGTTGGAATATATGCTTTGATAAGTTGATCAAAGCATATAGTTTTATACACACTTATGTGAAGCCTCAGATTTACAATAAAGTGAGTGGGAGCACTACCGCCTTTCTGATAAATATATGTGAGTAACATATTTTTGATCAGAAATGGTGTAGAATTTTTCGGGAAAGCATAAAGGAGTATTTGATAGGAGTTCTTTAAAAGAAAGACCTCAGTAAAGCTACTTACATATTGAGCATCAAAATCTATTGAGATAGATCAAGACGCTTGATAAGTTTTTCAATAAGTACATACCTTGTCAAGATTCTGAAGTAGTTCAAAATGGAACATTCAAAGAAAGAGTTCTTGCCTGTGTTGCAAAGGTGTGAAATTGAGTAAGACTCAAATCCTGACCACGGCAGAAAATAAAAAAAAGGATGAAAGTCATTCCCTATGCCTCAGTCATAGGTTCTATAAAGTATGCCATGCTATGTACCAGACCTATTGTATACCTTGCTCTGAATTTGGCAAGGGAGTACAATAGTGATCTAGGAGTAGATCAATGGACATTGGTCAAGAATATCCTTAGTGAGGACTAACGAAATATTTCTCGATTATGGAAGTGATAAAAGAGCCCGTCGTAAAGAGTTACATCGGTGCAAGCTTTCACACCGATCCAGATGACTCTAAGTCTCAATCTGGATACATATTGAAAGTGGGAGCAATTAGCTAGAGTAGCTCCGTGCAGAGCATTGTAGACATAGAATATTTGCAAAATACATACGGCTCAATATGATGAGACCGTTGACTAAGATTCTCCCACGAGCAAAACATGATCACACCTTAGTACTCTTTGGGTGTTAATCACATAGCGATGTGAACTAGATTATTGACTCTAGTAAACCCTTTGGGTGTTGGTCACATGAAGATGTGAACTATGGGTGTTAATCATATACAGATATGAATATTGGTGTTAAATCACATGGTGATGTGAACTAGATTATTGACTCTAGTGCAAGTGGGAGACTGGAGGAAATATGCCCTAGAGGCAATAATAAAGCAATTATTTATTTCCTTATTTCATATAAATGTTTATTATTCATGCTAGAATTGTAGTAACCGGAAACATAATACATGTGTGAATACATAGACAAACATAGTGTCACTAGTATGCCTCTACTTGACTAGCTCGTGAATCAAAGATGGTTAAGTTTCCTAGCCATAGACATGAGTTGTCATTTGATTAACGGGATCACATCATTAAGAGAATGATGTGATTGACTTGACCCATTCCGTTAGCTTAGCACTTGATCATTTAGTATGTTGCTATTGCTTTCTTCATGACTTATACATGTTCCTATGACTATGAGATTATGCAACTCCCGTTTACCGGAGGAACACTTTGTGTGCTACCAAACGTCACAACGTAACTGGATGATTATAAAAGAGCTCTACAGGTGTATCCAAAGGTACATGTTGAGTTGGCGTATTTCGAGATTAGGATTTGTCACTCCGATTGTCGGAGAGGTATCTCTGGGCCCTCTCGGTAATGCACATCACTATAAGCCTTGCAAGCAATGTGACTAATGAGTTAGTTGCGGGATGATGCATTACATAACGAGTAAAGAGACTTTCCAATAACGAGATTGAACTAGGTATTGGGATACCGACGATCAAATCCCGGGCAAGTAACATACCGATGACAAAGGGAACAACATATGTTGTTATGCGGTTTGACCGATAAATATCTTCGTAGAATATGTGGGAGCCAATATGAGCATCCAGGTTCCGCTATTGGTTATTGGACGGAAACGTGTTTCGGTCATGTCTACATAGTTCTCAAACCCATAGGGTCCGCACGCTTAAGGTTTCGATGACAGTTTTATTATGAGATTATGAGTTTTGATGTACCGAAGGAGTTTGGAGTCCTGGATGAGATCGGGGACATGACGAGGAGTCTCGAAATGTTTGAGACGTAAATATTGATATATTGGACGACTATATTCAGACTTCGGAAAGGTTCCGAGTGATTCGGGTATTTTTCGGAGTACCGGAGAGTTACGGGAATTCGCCGGGGAGTATGTGTGCCTTATTGGGCCATACGGGAATAGAGGAGAGAGGCCAAAAGGAAGGAGGCCTGCGCCCCCCCTCTGGTCCGAATTGGACAAGGGGTGCAACCCCCTTTTCCTTCTCCCTATCCTCCTCTTTCCTTCTCTCCTACTCCAACAAGGAAGGAGGGAGTCCTACTCCCGGTGGAGTAGGACTCCCCATGGCGCGCCCCCTCCTAGGTCGGCCGCCCCCACCCCCCTTGCTTCTTTATATACGGGGGCAGGGGCACCTCTATACACACAAGTTGATCTTCGTGATCGTTCCTTAGCCATGTGCGGTGCCCCCCTCCACCATATTCCACCTCGGTCATATCGTTGCGGTGCTTAGGCGAAGCCCTGCATCGGTAGAACATCATCATCGTCACCACGCCGTCGTGCTGACGAAACTCATCCCCGACACCCTGCTGGATCGGAGTCCGGGGATCGTTATCGAGCTGAACGTGTGCTGAAATCGGAGGTGTCGTACGTTCGGTACTTGGATCGGTCGGATCGTAAAGACGTACGACTACATCAACCGCGTTGTTATAACGCTTCCACTTTCGGTCTATGAGGGTACGTGGAAAACACTCTCCCCTCTCGTTGCTATGCATCACCATGATCCTTGCGTGTGCGTAGGAATTTTTTTGAAATTACTACGTTCCCCAACAGATGCCCCCTCCGGCGGAGCTCCAGAACAGGCCCCAAGATGGGATCTCGTGGATACAGAAGGTTGCGGCGGTGGAATTAGGTTTTTTTGCTCCCCCTCTGATCGTTTGGGGATACGTAGGTATATATAGGAGGAAGGAGTACGTCGGTGGAGCGACAGGGGGGCCACGAGGTAGGGGGCGTGCCCAGGGGGCACGCCCTCCAGCCTCGTGACCTCCTCTGTCACTTCTTGGAGAAGGGTCCAAGTCTCCTGGATCACGTTCGGTGAGAAAATCACATTCCCGAAGGTTTCATTCCGTTTGGACTCCGTTTGATATTCCGTTTCTTCGAAATACTGAAATAGGCAAAAAAAACAGCAATTCTGGGCTGGGCCTCCGGTTAATAGGTTAGTCCCAAAAATAATATAAAAGTGGAAAATATAGCCCAATATAGTCCAAAACAGTAGATAAAGTAGCATGGAGCAATCAAAAATTTTAGATACGTTAGAGACGTATCAGGCATCCCCAAGCTTAATTCCTGCTCGTCCTCGACTAGGTAAATGATAAAAAAAAAGAATTTTTGATGCGGAGTGATACTTTGGCACAATTTCAATGTAAATCTTCTTAATTGTGATATGAATATTCAGATCCGAAAGATTCAAGACAAAAGTTCATATTGACATAAAAATAATAATACTTCAAGCATACTAATCAAAGCAATCATGTCTTCTCAAAATAACATGGCCAAAGAAAGTTATCCCTACAAAATCATATAGTCTGGCTATGCTCCATCTTCCCCGCATACAATATTTAAATCATGCACAACCCCGATGACAAGCCAAGCAATTGTTTCATACTTATGACATTCTCAAAACTTTTTCAATCTTCACGCAATACATGAGCGTGAGCCATGGATATAACACTATATGTGGAATAGAAGGGTGGTTGTGGAGAAGACAAAAAAGAGGGAAGATAGTCTCACATCAACTAGGCGTATCAACAGGCTATGGAGATGCCCATCAATAGATATCAATGTGAGTGAGTAGGGATTGCCATGCAACGGATGCACTAGAGCTATAAGTATATGAAAACTCTACAAAAGAAACTAAGTGGGTGTGCATCCAACTCGCTTGCTCACGAAGACCTAGGGCATTTTGAGGAAGCCCATCATTGGAATATACAAGCCAAGTTCTATAATGAAAATTTCCCACTAGTATATGAAAGTGACAAAATGAGAGACTCTCTACCATGAAGATCTTAGTGCTACTTTGAAGCACAAGTGTGGTAAAAGGATAGTAGCATTATCCCTTCTCTCTTTTTCTCTCATCATTTTTTATTGTTTGGGCCTTTCTCCCCTTTTTTGGCCTCTTTTTTTTATTTTTCATCCGGAGTCTCATCCCGACTTATGGGGGAATCATAGTCTCCATCATCCTTTCCTCACTTGGGACAATGCTCTAATAATGATGATCATCACACTTTTATTTTTCTTACAACTCAACAATTACAACTCGATACTTAGAACAAAGTATGACTCTATATGAATGCCTTCGGTGATGTACCGGGATATGTAATGAATCATGAGTGACATGTATGAAAGAATTATGAACGGTGGCCTTGCCACAAATACGATTTCAACTACATGATCATGCTAGCAATATGACAATGATGGAGCGTGTCATAATAAACGGAACAGTGGAAAGTTGCATGGCAATATATCTCGGAATGGCTATGGAAATGCCATGATAGGTAGGTATGGTGATTGTTTTGAGGAGGGTATATGGTGGGTGTATGATACCGGCGAAAAGTGCACAGTATTAGAGACGCTAGCAAAGGTGGAAGGATGGGAAAAAGTGTGTATAATCCATGGACTCAACATTAGTCATAAAGATATCATATACTTGTTGCAAAAATCTAGAAGTTATCAAAGCAAAGTATTACGCGCATGCTCCTAGGGGGATAGATTGGTAGGAAAAGACCATCGCTCGTCCTCGACGGCCACTCATAAGTAAGACAATCAATAAATAAATCATGCTCCGAGTTCATCACATAATGGTTCACCATACGTTCATGCTACGGGAATCACAAACTTCAACACAAGTATTCTTTGAATTCACAACTACTTAACTAGCATGACTCTAATATCACTATCTTCATATCTCAAAACAATTATCAAGCATCAAACTTATCTTAGTATTCAACGCACTCAAAAGAAAGTTTCACATATCTTGAACACCAAGTATATTAACATTAAGCGAATTACCATGCTATTAACGACTCTCAAAATAATCTAAGTGAAGCATGAGATATCAATAGTTTATTTAGAACAAATCCACCACCGGGCTCTAAAGGATATAAGTGAAGCACTAGAGCAAAAATTATCATGCTCAAAAGATATAAGTGAAGCACTATGAGCAAAACTATCAAGCTCAAAAGATATAAGTGAAGCACGTAGAGTATTCTAACAAATTCCAATTCATGTATGGCTCTCTCAAAAGGTGTGTACAGCAAGGATGATTGTGGTAACTAACAAGCAAGGACGGAAATGATACAAGACGCTCCAAGCAAAACACATATCATGTGGTGAATAAAAATATAGCTCCAAATAAATTACCGATGGAAGTGGACGAAAGAGGGGATGCCTTCCGGGGCATCCCCAAGCTTTGACTTTTTGGTGTCCTTTTATTATCTTGGGGATGCCATGGGCATCCCCAAGCTTAGGATCTTGCCACTCCTTGTTCCATAATCCATCAAAAAGAATTCACCCAAAACTTGAAAACTTCACAACACAAAACTCAACAGAAATCTCGTGAGCTCCGTTAGAGAAAGAAAACAAAGAACTACTTAAGGTACTGTAATGAACTCATTCTTTATTTATATTGGTGTTAAACCTACTGTATTCCAACTTCTCTATGGATTATAAACTATTTTACTAGCCATAGATTCATCAAAATAAGCAAACAACACCCGTAAAACAGAATCTGTCAAAAATAGAATAGTCTGTAGCAATCTGCAACTAACGCAAACTTCTGGAACTCTAAAAATTCTACCAAAATAAGAAGTCCTGGACAATTTGTTTATTGAACAGAAGCAAAAAGAATCAACACTAAAGCACGTTCCTGTGATTTAACAAAATTATATTCGTGCGCGCAAAGTTTCTGTTTTTCAGCAGAATCAAATCAACTATCATCGTAGGTTATCCTATAGGTTCTACTTGGCACAAACACTAATTAAAACATAAAACCACATCTAAACATAAGGTAGATGGATTATTTATTCCTAAACAGAAGCAAAAACAAAAAACAAAAATATAATTGGGTTGCCTCCCAACAAGCGCTATCGTTTAACGCCCCTAGCTAGGCATAAAAGCAAGGATAGATCTAGGTATTGCCATCTTTGGTAGGCAATCCATAAGTGGCTCTCATGATAGATTCATATGGTAATTTTATTTTCTTTCTAGGGAAGTGTTCCGTTCCCTTCTTTAAGATAAATTGGAATCGGATATTCCCTTCCTTCATATCAATAATTGCACCAATCGTGCTAAGGAAAGGTCTACCAAGAATAATAGGACATGAAGGATTGCAATCTATATCAAGGACGATAAAATCTACGGGCACATAATTCTTATTTGCAACAATAAGAACATCATTAATTTTTCCCATAGGCTTTTTAATAGTGGAATCCGCAAGATGTAAGTTTAGAGAGCAATCGTCAAAATCACGGAAATCTAGCAAATCACATAAAGTTTTGGGAATAGTAGAGACACTAGCACCCAAATCACACAAAGCATGAAACTCATAATCTTTAATTTTAATTTTAATAGTAGGTTCCCACTCATCATAGAGTTTTCTAGGGATAGAAATTTCAACTCAAGTTTTTCTTCATAAGATTGCATCAAGGCATCAACAATGTGTTCGGTAAAGGCCTTATTTTGACTATAAGCATGAGGAGAATCTAGCACGGATTGCAACAAGGAAATACAACCAATCGAAGAGCAATTTTCATAATTAAATTCCTTGAGATCCAAAATAGTGGGTTTAGCAACATCTAGGTTTTTATTTCTTTCAATCCCACTTTCATCAAATTCATCATCAAGATCTAGAAACTCCGAATTCTTAGAACGCCTTCTAGGCAAAGGAAGATCATATTCAGTTTCATCAAGATTCATATTGCAAAACAAAGATTTAATGGGGGACACATTAATAACTTTTAGATCTTCATCTTGATTTTCATAGGAATTGGAAGAACATGCTTTAATAAAGGCATCTTTGGAAGCACGCATCCTAGCGGTTCTTTCCTTGCACTCATCAATGGAAATTCTCATGGCTTTGAGAGACTCATTGATATCATGCTTAGGAGGAATAGATCTAAGCTTTAAAGAATCAATTTCAAGAGAAATTCTATCAACGTTCCTAGCCAAATCATCAACTTTAAGCAATTTCTCTTCAAGCAAAGCATTAAAATTCTTTTGTGAATTCATAAACTCTTTAAAACTACTCTCAAATTCAGAGGGCATCTTATTAAAATTTCCATAAGAGTTGCTGTAGGAATTTCCATAATTATTAGAAGGATTAGTAGGATAAGGCCTAGGATTAAAATTCCCTCTATACGCATTGTTTCCAAAACTATTCCTACCAACAAAATTCACATCCAAAGATTCATTATTATTCTCAAGCAAGGTAGACAAAGGCATTCATTGGGATCAATATGAGTATTTTTAGGAGCAAACATCTTCATAAGTTCATCCATCTTTTCACTCAAAACATTGATTTCTTCTATAGCATGCACTTTTTTACTAGAAGATCTTTCGGTGTGCCATTGAGAATAATTAGCCATAATATTATCAAGCAATTTTGTAGCATCCCCTAACGTAATTTCCATAAACGTGCCTCCCGCGGCCAAATCTAAAAGATTTCTAGAAGCAAAATTCAATCCGGCATAAAAATTTTGTATGATCATCCATAAATTCAAACCATGAGTAGGGCAATTGCGAAGCATCAATTTCATTCTTTCCCAAGATTGGGCAACATGCTCATGATCAAGTTGTTTAAAATTCATAATGTCGTTCCTAAGAGTGATGATCTTAGCGGGAGGAAAATACTTAGAGATAAAAGCATCTTTGCACTTGTTCCAAGAATCAATACTATTTTTAGGCAAAGACAAAAACCAAACTTTAGCACGATCTCTAAGCGAAAACGAAAATAACTTCAATTTGACAATATGGTTATCCGTATCTTTTTTCTGTTGCATATCACACAAATCAACAAAATTATTTAGATGAGTAGCGGCATCTTCACTAGGAAGGCCGGCGAATTGATCTTTCATAACAAGATTCAACAAAGCGGTATTGATTTCACAAGACTCATCATTATTAAGAGGAGCAATCGGAGTACTAAGGAAATCATTATTATTGGTATTCGAGAAGTCACACAATTTTGTATTATCTTGCGCCATGGCAACAAGTAATCCAACACACAAGCAAACAAAAAGGCAACGAGAAAAGGCAAACGAGAAAGAGAGGAGGAGATTGGGAAAGAGAGGGCGAATAAAACGGCAAGGGTGAAGTGGGGGAGAGGAAAACGAGAGGCAAATGGCAAATAATGTAATGCGAGAGATAAGGATTGCAATGGGTACTTGGTATGGTTGACTTGCTTGCGTGAGCCTCCCCGGTAAAGGCGCCAGAAATTCTTCTTGCTACCTCTTGAGCACTGCGTTGGATTTCCCCGAAGAGGAGAGGATGATGCAACAAAGTAGCGTAAGTATTTCCCTCAGTTTTTGAGAACCAAGGTATCAATCCAGTAGGAGACCACGCACAAGTCCCTCGTACCTACACAAAACGATAGCTACTCGCAACCAACGCGATTAGGGGTTGTCAATCCTTCACGGTCACTTACGAGAGTGAGATCTGATAGAGATGATAAATAATATTTTTGGTATTTTTGATAGATAGATGCAAAGTGAAAAGTAAAAACCAAAGTAAAAGCAAAGCAAGTAAATAAAGCGATAGAGATTGATATGATGAGAATAGACCCGGGGGCCATAGGTTTCACTAGTGGCTTCTCTCAAGAGCATAGATATTCTACGGTGGGTGAACAAATTACTGTTGAGCAATTGACAGAATTGAGCATAGTTATGAGTATATCTAGGCAATGATCATGTATATAGGCATCACGTCCGAGACAAGTAGATCAAAACGATTCTGCATCTACTACTATTACTCCACTCATCGTCCGCTATCCAGCATGCATCTAGAGTATTAAGTTAAAAATAGAGTAATGCCTTAAGAAAGATGACATGATGTAGAGGGATAAATTCATGCAATATGATAAAAAAACCATCTTGTTATCCTCGATGGCAACAATACAACATGTGCCTTGCTGCCCCTGCTGTCACTGGGAAAGGACACTGCAAGATTGAACCCAAAGCTAAGCACTTCTCCCATTGCAAGAACTACCAATCTAGTTGGCCAAACCAAAAAGGATAATTCGAAGAGACTTGCAAAGATAACTCAATCATACATAAAAGAATTCAGAGAAGACTCAAATATTTTCCATAGATAATACTGGACCATAAACCCACAATTCATCGGTCTCAACAAACACACCGCAAAAGGAAGATTACATCGAATAGATCTCCACAAGAGAGGGGGAGAACATTGTATTGAGATCCAAAAAGAGAGAAGAAGCCAACTAGCTATGGACCCGAAGGTCTGAAGTAAACTACTCACATTTCATCGGAGGGGCTATGGTGTTGATGTAGAAGCCCTCCGTGGTGGATGCCCCCTCCGGCGGAGCTCCGGAACAGGCCCCAAGATGGGATCTCATGGATATAGAAGGTTGCGGCGGTGGAATTAGGTTTTTTTGCTCCCCCTCTGATCGTTTGGGGATACGTAGGTATATATAGGAGGAAGGAGTACGTCGGTGGAGCGACAAGGGGCCCACAAGGTAGGGGGCGCGCCCAGGGGGGCACCATCCTCCCTCGTGACCGCCTCTGGCACTTCTTGGAGTAGGATCCAAGTCTCCTGGATCACGTTCAGTGAGAAAATCACATTCCCGAAGGTTTCATTCCGTTTGGACTCCGTTTGATATTCCGTTTCTTCGAAATACTGAAATACGCAAAAAAAACAGCAATTCTGGGCTGGGCCTCCGGTTAATAGGTTAGTCCCAAAAATAATATAAAAGTGGGAAATAAAGCCCAATATAGTCCAAAACAGTAGATAACGTAGCATGGAGCAATCAAAAATTATAGATACGTTGGAGACGTATCAGACTTGCGTCGATTCCATGCCAGAAACGTGAAGAGTCGAGCCCTCCAAGAAGGAGACTTGGTCCTCCGAGTGGATCGACAGAAGCCACACAAACTCGCTCCTACTTGGGAAGGCCCCTTCATCGTCACCAAAGTTCTCCACAATGGAGCGTATCGTCTTTACAATGTCGATTACCAGATCGATGAGCCACGAGCTTGGAATGCGGAGCTGCTCCGCCCCTTTTATACTTAAGTACTCTTAGATGTAATAAAAAGTACCTCTGTAGTTCGTTTATCAAAGACAAGAGTGTTATAATTTTCCCAGTGATTGTTATTGCTTTTGTTTATGTGAAAAATCCCCCAGTGGGTGGCTTAGCTGCGAATCCGTTTCGCCAAAGTTTGTAAAAAAAAATCCTATCGAGTGACGAGCAAGCCTCTCACTCGGGGGCTTAGCTGCGAATCCGTTTCGCCTAAGTATTTAAAAATCCTACCGAGTGACGAGCAAGCCTCTCACTCGGGGGCTTAGCTGCAGTCCAGTACTCGCCTAAGTATTTGAAAATCCTACCGAGTGGAGAGCAACACTCCCACTCGGGGGCTTAGCTGCAGTCCAATACTCGCCTAAGTATTTGAAAATCCTACCGAGTGAAGAGCAAGCCTCTCACTCGGGGGCTTAGCTGCAGTCCAGTACTCGCCTAAGTATTTGAAAATCCTACCGAGTGAAGAGCAAACCTCCCACTCGGAGGCTTAGCTGTAGTCCAGTACTCGCCTAAGTATTTGAAAATCCTACCGAGTGACGAGCAAGCCTCTCATTCTGGGGGTGTCAGTGTCAAAACTGGCGGATCTCGGGTAGGGGGTCCCGAACTGTGCATCTAGGCGGATGGTAACAGGAGACAAGGGACACGATGTTTTTACCCAGGTTCGGGCCCTCTCGGTGGAGGTAAAACCCTATTCCTGCTTGATTAATATTGATGATATGGGTAGTACAAGAATAGATCTACCACGAGATCAATGAGGCTAAACCCTAGAAGCTAGCCTATGGTATGATTGTTGTTCGTCCTAGGACTAAAACCCTCCGGTTTATATAGACACCGGAGAGTGCTAGGGTTACACAGAGTCGGTTACAATGGTAGGAGATCTACATATCCGTATTGCCAAGCTTGCCTTCCACGCCAAGGGAAGTCCCATCCGGACACGGGACGGAGTCTTCAATCTTGTATCTTCAATGTCTTGGAGTCCGGCCAAAGATGATAGTTTGGCTATCCGGACACCCCCTAGTCTAGGACTCCCTCAGTAGCCCCAGAACCAGGCTTCAATGACGATGAGTCCAGCGCGTAGATTGTCTTCGGCATTGCGAGGCGGGTTCTTCCCCAAATTCCATGTACCTGTCAAATAGTGTCCAGCTTCTTATAAATGTTGTGCTCCTTGGCTTCCACACCCAATAATGGCCATCTTCCACGTGTCGAACGAATCCGAAAAGCCAGGGTATTTTTACACTTTCCCCCCTAGCTACGCAAATGAGCCGCCTATAAAAGGGACGGGGATCTAGATCCGAATCACACCATCCTCCCTCCGCGAGCATTCATCGGAGCGCCTCTGACAAAAAAATCCATTACATCATGGAAAGTCGACGCGGCTCCTCCTCTCGCGCTCCCAGCCCTCAGCCTGGAGATTGGGAGAGATGCTCGGTCCCGCACAGCGAGCTAGCGACACTTCAAACCAAGGGATTTCTTCCCCCGGCCTTCGTGGTCCCGGTTCGAGCCGGACTCGCCACCTACAAGGGCGGAAAGCAGGCGGAGAGCGTCCCCAATCCCTCCAAAGGAGAGCGGGTATGCTTTGTCTCTTATCTAATAAGAGGACTTGGATTTCCAATACATCTGTTTCTCCAGGGGCTCCTGGAGTTCTACGGCCTCCAGTTGCACCACCTTACGCCTGCCTCCATTCTGTACATCGCGGGCTTCGTGGCCCTTTGCGAGCTGTTCTTGGGCGTCGAGGCTTATTTTGCGCTGTGGAAGAGATTTTTCTGCCTTGTACCCCGTTCTCATGAGGGGTCAATATATCAAGTGGGCGGAGCCGAACTATGGCGCATCGCCGGGACCGGATATCTATCCGGAACCCCGAAGAAGGCGTCCGAAGACTGGCCTTCGGAATGGTTTTATATAGAGGATGCCCCGCTACCAGACCCAGTTCGGATCGGCCTCCCGGAGTTCTGTAATGCTCCTCTGAAGAAACGCCTAAGTTGGCGTCCGCGGAGCCCTCAACGGGAGAATGACAGGGACGTCCTTTACCTGATGGGCCAAATAAGATTATTGGCTCATTCCGGATTGACCATGATCGGAGTCATGGCCACATGCACTATGCGAGGGGTGCAGCCGCTCCAGTATAGGGGCCACCCCATGTGGGATTTCAACGGGGAGGATGATGCCACCCGCCACGGCAGTAAGGGGCCGGGATCGGTCACCGATCTGGTGAAGATTTTGTCCGGCCTGTACAAAGGAGAGAAGGAGGATTTTCTCCGTGTTAGTCCACTGAGCGGATTTTCTATGAACAATCCTCGAAGCTGGGTAAGCGGACATTTCTTTTTTGCCTATCCGATCCCCATTCCCATGGTTTAAGTATCTCATTTTGTGATTTCGACGGAGGAACTGCGCTGGGCTGTAGAGGACATACACAGCCCACCTCCACAACCCGAGGATCCAGAATGGTCCCTCGATCCGGCCTCCGAAGAGGATCTGGATATAAAGGTGGAGCTGATCGATGGGGTGTTCCACCAACTTAGCATCGACAATGCTTTGGTCGCCATTACGGCTGACTACCCCGGGATATTTCCAGCTTCCCAGGTAACTGTGACCGAAGTCTTGATACCATGATCCATCCGTGCTTATTTCTGATCACCGCATACTAATGGTGTTCCGCAGGAGGTGCCTTTAAGGCGGGAAGCCGAGCCCGCGGCGGCTGTCCAACAAGGGGCAGCTCGGCCCAGCAGGCGGAAAAGAAGTGCGGTGCGGATCGAGACGTCGCCGCAACGGTATGGCGCGCCACCGTGTTTCAAGGAAAGATTCCTGGAAGGCATATTAACGTTCGTGACCTTTTCAGGAAAAAGAGCGCTCGCCGGACTGTGTCCGGAGAGGTTGCCAATCGAGCCTCCGCCAGCCAGGCTCCAACGCCGGGTCCGGAGGGGAGGCTAACATAAGGTGCGCGTCGGATGCTCCTCTGACGGAGGATGCCGACAGGTTGTCCGCCACCCGATCTGAGGTGGAGAGCGCCATGAATCACAGGCGCCACCGGACAGTTCTTCGTGACGCGTGTTTCTCCCCAGAGGCATTGAATGCCTTTAATTCGAGAGATGCGCTCCTCCGTGCCGCTCAAGATGGTCTAGCCAGAGCCACGGAGCAGTATGTGAAAGACATACGGGTGAGAAATTTTGACAGTTATATATGCCAGTAGCCCCCGAGACTTAAAATAGTTAGAATAACTGATTTAAGGATCATTTGTTATGCAGGATCTTATAGAAAAGAGTACCCAACTGTCCCAGGAGCTGCAAGAGTGCAAGGCCCAACTTGAGGCCGCGCTAGCCGCAGCAGGGGAAGCCACAGAGACCCCCTCTGGTAATATATGCTTCTAAAGAGAAGAAATTTGCTAAATGCAGCGTGTGTATAAGTCTGACAATAATTTTGCAGATGGCGCCGGACTAGATCCGGACAAGCAACAGCTCCTGCGCCAGCTAAAAGCCGGCGAGAAAGTGCTTACAAGGGTGCGGCAAGAGAAAAATAACCTCCAAGATGCCAACACCCAGCTGGGCGAGGAACTAAAAGATGTTCAGGCCCAGCTGTCTGACTTCGTTAAGGAGAATCGGCGGCTTCGTCGCGGCATTTATAGTAAGTGCTTGAGCGAACCTCAAAAAAGAGTTCGGCGAGGAAGTCGACTAACAGAAATATGTCTGTAGGTATGCTCACAGGTCGTCCTGCAGAGGAAATGCCCGGTTCAACGGGTGACCTTCTTCCCGAGCTGCTGCAGCTGCACGAACGAGTTCGGCAGGCGATGAGGGGCGTCGCCCAGGCCTTGTGGCCATCCATCTCCCTACCCGAAGGCCTTGGAGAGCTTGCAGAGAAGCTTCAGGGAGCACGACGGCGCTTCCGGCTATGGAAGATATCGGCCTGCCGTCAAGGCGCCAGGGAGGCCTGGGCCATGGTGAAGACGCGGTACACGAAGGCTGACCCAAACCACATGGCCGAGGTCGGACCTGTGGGGCCCGATGGGAAGGAGATCCATGTAAGCTTAGTATACGGCCAAGTAGAGTTGGCCGCAAAGTATTCCTAGCGGAACTGTAAACTAGACAGCCTGTTAGATGGTATTGAAGAGGAATACGATCAGTCAATTTGACTATGTAATTTGAAATGACATGTAAAATGCCTTCTAGCCGGATTGTAGATCGTTTGTCGTAGCGGACCTTTTCGCTTCAACCTCGGGACCCGACGGTCCGGAGTGTGTCCGAATACCCTCACGGCTATGTAAGAACCGGGGCATGCGTGGAGACCAGGCGTAGGGGTCATTAGTGCTTTATCAGACAAGTGCCCAACTAGTTGTGTTATATTACATGGTTAGTAAGAAACATCTTCCAGGAGAATAATTCCGTTAGGGGTTCCTTTCCTCGAGGCATGCCCTAAAGTGCATGTCCGGACTGCAGCGAGTAAAAGCATCCGGGGCGAGATAAATAAATAGGTAAGAAATCGTCTTTTAGTTCACCGAATCGAATATTCCCTTAAGAACGCTAGCTTTCGGCTTCACTCACCGAGGTACACATCCGGTGACCCGCAAGAATAATCGCAGAGGTGCTCCTTTACCACCTAGACGAACAATCGGGAACGTAGGGGTAAGCACAGGAGCCAGGCAACCCAGCTTGGCCAAAACTTAAGTCATATCAATGCATATAATGGCAAATAAAAGGTACATGCGGAAGTTTGACGCATGTGTTGGGCATAAGGCCCGTATAAATAAGCTTCTGTTAAAGAAGCCCCCAGGTATAATGAGCGCGAGTAGCACATCAAGTGTGTGCGAACAATGCGCAGACAAGCCTCCAAAGGCTTTAAGAAAAAGGAGGGGGAAGGAGAGAAATAAAAAGACAGCTAAAGTATAAAATGTAGACGGAGGAATGAGACGAATTCAGAGTCCGGCGCTAGGCGTAGAATCTTCGGACACGGGTTGCGTTCCATGGATTCGGCTCGAGTCGGTTATCCGATGCGTTTTGCAGACGGTACACTCTGCCGGTCAGGACTTGGTCGATGATGAAGGGACCTTCCCATTTGGGCTTGAATTTGTCCTTTTTCTTGTCCGGTAGGCGTAGAACTAGTTCGCCAACATTGTAAGCTTTGGCCCGCACTTCTCTGCTTTGATATCTTCGAGCCTGCTGTTGATAGAATGCGGAACAAGCTTTTGCCACGTCGCACTCCTCGTCTAAGGCGTCCAAACTGTCATGCCGATCCAACTCAGCTTCTCTTTCTTCGTACATGCGCATGCGAGGTGAGTCATGAATTATGTCGCAGGGCAAAACTGCCTCTGCGTCGTATACCATAAAAAATGGTGCGAATCCGATGGTGCAGTTCGGCGTGGTCCGCAGCCCCCAGAGTATGGAGTCGAGCTCTTCTACCCAGTGCGTGTTAGATTCCTTGAGGGACCGCACTGGTCTGGGTTTAATGCCGCTCATGATTAGACCATTTGCTCGCTCGACTTGACCGTTAGTTTGAGGGTGATAGACTGAAGCGTAGTCGAGCTTGATGCCCATGTTTTTGCACCAGAGTTTAACCTCGCGGCGGCCGTGAAGTTCATGCCGTTATCGCGATGATGCTATGGGGACGCCAGAACGGTGTACTACCCCGATATGAAGTCTATCACGGGTCCGGATTCGGCCGTCTTAACTGGCTTGGCCTCTATCCATTTGGTGAATTTATCTACCATGACCAATAGGTATTTTTGCTTGTGGGTTCCTCCTTTAAGGGGTCCAACCATGTCAAGCCCCCAGACCGCAAAGGGCCAGGTGATGGGTATAGTTTTGAGGGCGGTGGGTGGCATGTGGCTTTGATTAGCAAAGAGCTGGCAACCGACGCATCGTTGGACTAAGTCCTGAGCATCTGCCCGGGCCGTCGGCCAATAAAATCTTGTACGGAAGGCCTTGCCTACAAGGGCCCGGGCTGCAGCGTGGTACCCACCAAGTCCGGCATGAATTTTAGCCAGGAGATCTCGCCCTTCCTCTTCGGAGATACACCTTTGAAGGACTTCGGTTGTGCTTTTTTTATAAAGCTCTCCCTCATGGACCTTATAGGCTTTAGAACACCGTACTATGCAGCGGGCCTCGTTTTGGTCCTCGGGGAGTTCCTGCCTAATTAAGTAGGGTAGGAATGGTTCCGTCCACGGGGCAATGACTACCATTATTTCGTGGGCTGAATGTGTTTTTTCATTGGCAGAACCACCGATTGTGTCAGAATGTTCGGTGTCAAGCAGTGCGGTTGGGTCCGGATTGTTGTTTCCGGACTCCCCTTCCCATAGTACGGATGGCTTGAAAAGCCATTCCAGGAAAATGTTGGGAGGGACGGCATCGCGCTTTGCGCCGATGCGTGCTAATCGTCGCCCGCCACCGGTTATTATCCCGGGCTATATGGTGAAATTCGAGCCCTTCAAACCGAGCTGACATTTTTAGGACGGCGTTACGGTAAACTACCATTTTCGGATCCTTGGCGTCGACGTCTCCATTTATATGGGATATTGCGAGGTTCGAATCCCCGCGCACCTCTAGGCGTTTAATGCCCATGGAGACCGCCATCCGGAGGCCATGCAGAAGGGCCTCATATTCGGCTGCGTTGTTGGAGTCCGTGTACATTATCTGGAGTATGTATTGGACTGTGTCTCCAGTTGGGGATGTCAAGACGACGCCAGCCCCTAGGCCGGCCAACATTTTGGAGCCGTCGAACTGCATGATCCAATTGGAATATGCGCCGTACTCTTTAGGGAGTTCGGCTTCAGTCCATTCGGCGACGAAGTAAGCCAAAACCTGCGACTTGATAGCTCGCCGTGGTTTATAGGTTATGTCGAATGGGAGGAGCTCAATGGCCCATTTTGCAATCCGGCCAGTTGCATCGCGGTTGTTTATAATATCATTAAGAGGTACTTCGGAGGCTACTGTTATCGAACACTCTTGAAAGTAGTGTCGCAGCTTCCGGGATGCCATGAACACCGCGTACGCTATCTTTTGATAATGTGGATACCGGGACTTGCATGGAGTTAGGACAGTGGACATGTAGTAAACTGGTTTTTGAAGGGGGAACTTGTGTCCGTCCGTTTCTCGTTCGATGACGAGCACCGCGCTTACAACTTGATGTGTTGCCGCGATATATAATAACATTGGTTCGCCCATATTGGGCGTGGCTAGGACCGGATTTGTTGCCAATGTGGCTTTTATTTCTTCGAGTCTGGTCGTGGCGGCATCCGTCCACTCGAAGTGTTCGGTGCGCCGGAGGAGGCGATAAAGGGGTAATGCCTTTTCACCCAAGCGGGAGATAAAGCGGCTTAGAGTCGCCACACATCCTGTCAATTTTTTAATTTGTTTGAGGTCTTTTGGGATATCCAATTGTGACAGAGCTCGGATCTTGGCTGGGTTTGCTTTAATTCCTCTACCGGATACAATGAAGCCCAAGAGCTTTCCAGCTGGTACGCCGAAGATGCATTTTTCCGGATTCAGCTTAATGTCGTATGTTCGGAGATTGTCGAATGTGAGTCTCAAGTCATCTACTAGAGTTTCGACATGCTTGGATTTGACGACCACGTCATCTACGTATGCCTCCACTGTTTTGCCGATCTAGTATGCCAGACATGTCTGAATCATGCGCTGATATGTTGCGCCGGCGTTTTTGAGCCCGAAGGGCATTGTGTTGAAGCAGAATGGGCCGTATGGAGTGATGAATGCCGTTGCGGCTTGGTCTGGTTCCGCCGTCTTGATTTGGTGGTAGCCGAAGTATGCGTCGAGGAAGGACAATGAATCGTGCCCAGCGGTAGCATCGATAATTTGATCGATGCGGGGGAGGGGAAGGGATCCTTTGGGCAAGCCTTGTTAAGGTCCTTGAAGTCGACACATAGGCGCCAGGATTTATCTTTCTTTGGTACCATCACCAGGTTTGCTAGCCAGTCCGGATGTTTTATATCTCTGATGAATCCGGCTTCCAATAGTTTGGCTAGCTCCTCTCCCATTGCCTGTCTCTTGGGTTCGGAAAATCGCCGAAGAGCCTGTTTGACTGGCTTGAATCCTTTTAGGATGTTTTGGTTGTGCTCGGCCAGCCGGCATGGGATTCCTGGCATGTCTGAAGGGTGCCAGGCAAAAATGTCCCAAATTTCCCATAGGAATTCTCGTAGTGCGGCGTCTACGTCGGGGTTTAACTGTGCCCCAATGGATGCTGTCTTTGTAGGGTCCATTGGATGGACTTGGAATTTGACTATTTCGTCCACTGGCTTAAAAGAGGTGGACTTGGATCTCTAGTCGAGTATCACATCATCCCTGTTCACCGTGGAATGCAGCGCAGTGAGTTCCTCGGCCGCTAGGGCTTCGGATAGTGCCTCGAGGGCTAGTGCGGCTGTCTTATTTTCGGCGCGGAGTGCTATGTCCGGATCACTGGCAAGAGTGATGATTCCGTTGGGACCGGGCATTTTGAGCTTCATGTACCCGTAATGGGGTATGGCTTGAAAAATTGTGAATGCCTCTCGCCCCAATAAAGCGTGATATCCGCTGCTGAACGAGGCCACTTGGAACGTGACCTCCTCGGACCTGTAATTGTCCGGCGAGCCGAACACCACATCTAGTGTAATTTTTCCTATGCAGCGTGCTTCCCGACTAGGGATTATTCCTCTAAAGGTTGTGCTGCTTCGCTCAATGCGGCTCCAGTCTATTTCCATTTTTCGAAGGGTTTCCTCATAAATGAGGTTTAATCCGCTGCCACCATCCATGAGTACCTTGGTAAGGCGAAAGCCGTCCACTATTGGACTGAGGACCAATGCGGCTGGTGCTCGGGCTGTTCGGAATTTAGGTTCATCACTGGCGTTAAAGGTAATAGCCGTGTCACTCCATGGATTTATTGTTGCTACTTGGTAGACTTCGGCAAGGCTGCGTAGTGTTCGTTTCCGCATATTATTTGATGCGAAAGTCTCGAAGACTGTTAATACCGTACTGGTGTTGCTAGGCTGGCTCTCTGGGGCTAGAAGCTCTTCGCCACTTTTGGCCACCTGCCGTAGTATCCAACATGCTCGAAGGCTATGAGTTGGAGTGGCGCCCTCTGTACTATGAATTTTGCAGGGTCCATTGAGCCATCCCTCCAGTATGGTTCCATGCCCTTTAGGGTTTTTTTTCTTTTTGGTATTTAACCCAGGGGTCTGGCAATAATGCACCCTTTGATTTCGGACTAGGGTTGTATTCGGGGCCGGATTATCCCAAAATTTGGTTTCGGTTTTCCAGGCGCTCTCCATCGCACAGTACTTTCGTACTATGGATGCCAAGTCGGCAAAACGTGTAATTTCACGACGACTTATGGCGTTTAGGATTCCTTTGTCCGTGCAATTATTGCAGAAAAGTGAAATTGTGTCTTCCTCGCGGCAGTCCTTTATCCTGTCCATAACCAGGAGGAATCTGGCCCAGTAATGGTGTACTGTTTCGGCGGGCTCTTGCCGGATTCGGGATAGATCGCTTATGTTTGGGTGGGCGGGTGGAACAAAGTTCGGAACCCCGTCCAATCTAAGACTCAAGGGCCAAAAAGTTTCTGAACTTGGAAGCTTGGGTTTTTGGATATTGTCCAATGAATCTAGCCCGCTGCCTGACTTTAGGTTCAGGACTTGATCGACGTCCGTCCCTCCGCGGGAGTCCGACATGGAGGGGTCGGGAATCCGGACATAGCTAGTCCTTAATATAGAAGAGGGGTCGCCGTACTATTCCTCTACCACAGCAACGTGGTGGGTAGCCTGGGGAGAGTTGATCTCTCTCAGATCGGTTTTAGGCCCAATCTGATCATAGTCTGTAGCGACTCCCAGGGCGGCGATGCAATCCAAGAGCTTGCTTAAGGAGGAGAGCTCCATCGGATCTAGCTGCTCGGCAAGTTCCTAGTTAACGTGAAGATTGCTTTTGATGACCCGAGAAGTCATCGTTGGCGCGGCGGCCGAATAGGCGGTCATAAGAAAACCGCCTAGTCAGAGAGTTTGGCCGATGGCCAAAGCTCCTTTAGCAACGGTGCCGTCTTTAAAGACGGGATGAGGCATCCTTCCTGATGGCGACGGCACAGAGGAACTCTCAATGAAAGCACCAATGTCGGTGTCAAAACCGGTGGATCTCGGGTAGGGCGTCCCAAACTGTGCGTCTAGGCGGATGGTAACAAGAGACAAGGGACATGATGTTTTTACCCAGGTTCGGGCCCTCTCGGTGGAGGTAAAACCCTACTCCTGCTTGATTAATATTGATGATATGGGTAGTACAAGAGTAGATCTACCACAAGATCAATGAGGCTAAACCCTAGAAGCTAGCCTATGGTATGATTGTTGTTCGTCCTACGGACTAAAACCCTCCGGTTTATATAGACACCGGAGAGGGCTAGGGTTATGCAGAGTCGGTTACAATGGTAGGAGATCTACACATCCGTATTGCCAAGCTTGCCTTCCATGCCAAGGAAGGTCCCATCCGGACACGGGACAGAGTCTTCAATCTTGTATCTTCAAAGTCTTGGAGTCCGGCCAAAGATGATAGTTCGGCTATCCAGACACCCCCTAGTCCAGGACTCCCTCAGGGGGCTTAGCTGCGAATCCGTTTCGCCTAAGTATTTAAAAATCCTACCGAGTGACGAGCAAGCCTCTCACTCGGGGGCTTAGCGGCAGTCCAGTACTCGCGTAAGTATTTGAAAATCCTACCGAGTGGAGAGCAACCCTCCCACTCAGGGGCTTAGCTGCAGTCCAGTACGCGCCTAAGTATTTGAAAATCGTACCGAGTGGAGAGCAACCCTCCCACTCGGGGGCTTAGCTGCAGTCCAGTACTCGCCTAAGTATTTGAAAATCCTACCGAGTGAAGAGCAAGCCTCTCACTCGGGGGCTTAGCTGCAGTCTAGTACTCGCCTAAGTATTTGAAAATCCTACCGAGTGAAGAGCCAACCTCCCACTCGGAGGCTTAGCTGCAGTCCAGTACTCGCCTAAGTATTTGAAAATCCTGCCGAGTGGAGAGCAACCCTCCCACTCGAGGGCTTAGCTGCAGTCCAGTACTCGCCTAAGTATTTGAAAATCCCACCGAGTGGAGAGCAACCTCCCACTCGGGGCTCACTGCAGTTCAGTACTCGCCTAAGTATTTGAAAATCCTACGAGTGGAGAGCAACCCTCCCACTCGGGGGCTTAGCTGCAGTCCAGTACTCGCCTAAGTATTCGAAAATCCTACCGACTGGAGAGCAAACCTCCCACTCGGAGGCTTAGCTGCAGTCCAGTACTCGCCTAAGTATTTGAAAATCCTACCGAGTGAAGAGAAAACCTCCCACTCGGAGGCTTAGCTGCAGTCCAGTACCCGCCTAAGTATTTGAAAATCCTACCGAGTGGAGAGCAACCCTCCCACTCGGGGGCTTAGCTGCAGTCCAGTACTCGCCTAAGTATTTAATCCATTCCGATCCGCAAGGACGATGAGATGCAGGTCGATTGCTACCTTCTCGTTCGGAGCTACGCCACAAATATAACGTGCACTCTGCAAGGACGACAAGGTGCAGGTCGACTGCTGCCTTCTCCTTCGGAGCTACGCCACAAATACAACGTGCGCTCCATTCCGATCCGCAAGGATGACGAGGTGCAGGTCGACTTCTACCTTCTCCTTTGGAGCTACGCCACAAATACAACATGCACTCTGCAAGGACGACGAGGTGCAGGTCGACTGCTGCCTTCTCCTTCGGAGCTACGCCACAAATACAATGTGCGCTCCATTCCGATCCGCAAGGACGACGAGGTGCAGGTCGACTGCTACCTTCTCCTTCGGAGCTACACCACAAATACAACATGCGCTCCATCCTAATCCACAAGGACGCAGGTCGACTACAATCTATGCTCCATCCCTACCTGCAAGACCGATGAAGTGCAGGTCGACTGGATTTCCCCCCTTAGAGCTGCGTCTCAAACACTAAAGTATATTCCAAGTGAAGAACAAAGTTCGCTCGAAGGAAAATGCAAGCATATTCAACGATAAGCCAAGTTCAGATAACATCCTACGGATTCAGAAGTGCTCAGGCATAAAGCCTGTAAAAGTTTATCGGTTACAAAACCACTCGGCATTCCAAGGCAAATTTATGGTGAAGCATAGAAGTTTTTCTTACTCCTCAGGTGGAGGACTGGAGGGCGCGACAAACTGGTCCAAGTCAATTCCATCATCAATCCGAGTGGCAGCAGCAATGAAGGTCTCCATGAAAGATTGGAAGTCATGCTTCTTGGTATTGGCAACTTTGATGGACGCCAGCTTGTCCTCTCGCGCATCCTTGCAGTGAACACGGACCAGGGGCAGAGCAACGTCAGCACCGCACCTGGCAGAAGACTTCTTCCATTCTTGCACTCGACCTGGAACTTCATTCAGTCAAGTCATTAGAGACTAGAGGTCATTTTGAAGCGTCGCTCCTGGCCAGAGTGTCGTGTCGATTCGCAACACCGCAACCTTTAGTCGAGCAAGGTAGTCAACCATGCTAGCAACACGAGACTCCAGTCGAAACTCGTTCATAGCAGTTTCATCCTTCACAGGAGAGTTAATGGGGTCCAAGCTTGTCTCCACTCGACTAGTCTCCTCCTCGAAGTTTTGGACGAATTCTATAAACACAATTCAAAGATAAACCAGCAGTTCCACGATAAGTCGATGATAACAAGTCAGTCGGGTAGGAGAGATTACCCTCAATCATGATGAATAAATTCTTGGCGAGCCCTCCCAGATAAGCCTCCAGATCGTTCTTCTTCCCCACCAGTTCATTAGCCTTGTCATTCGGAGCTATCTTATCATTCTTCAGACGGCTGACCTCCTTGTTGGCCGCGTCGAGAGTAGCTTTCAGATTGGCGTTCTCCTCTTCAAGTTTACCAACTGAAGCCAGTTTTTCTTCCGCAAGCTTCATTTTGTCCAAAGCCGCCTTCTGCCCCTCGGCAAGGTCATGGTCCTTCTTCTTCAGAGCCTCCTTCACTTTATCTGCAAAATGACAATGAGATCAGAATTAGGAATGGGCAGAAAGATGAAGACAGGTGTCAAGTTCTCACCAGCCATACCTTTTGCTTAGTCCTTCGCCTTCTGAAAGTTCTCCTGAGCAAGCTTCAAGTCAAGGTTGAGCTGGATCTATTTGTTTTCCAATTCAGTATAGCGAGCCACAAGCTCGCAAGATTTCTGCGAAAGGTCAGTTGACAGACATCAAAGATAGGTTGCTTCCGAGTGACTAAGAGAAAAATCGTAACATTTCTAAGACTACAGCCGAATCAAAATATTCAACAGTAGTCTCGAGGACTACACCCAACGGGTGCACTTAGCGTGCCCCCACTGGTTCTACCGACTTGGTCCGATCAGTCGACCGAAAGAGACAAAGAGGTTATGATCCTAAATCATAGCTAACTGCCAGCAGTCAGCCATGGTCTCATCATGATTTACCAAAAAAACACAGGTTCTTCAGACCTTAGTCGACTGCCAGCAGTCGACCATGGTCTCGGGGACCACACCCAGTGGGTGCACTCAGCGTGCCCCCACTGGCTCCAAGATTCCATTTGACATGGTCCGACCAGATCGAGTGAAGAAGTTAGAGTGAAGAAATTCAAAATACAAAGACTATAGTCGACTGCCAGCAGTCCACCATAGTCTCGGGGACTACACCCAATGGATGCACTCAGCGTGCCCCCATCAATCCAAAAATTCAATCGACACACCCAGTGGGTGTACAGATACAAAGATCTTCGGAAAGAAAGTCTTCAGATAGCATATCCTAACAGAACAAGCGGTGACCAACTAACCTGGACGTTGCTCTGAAGGGCTGAGCTAGCGTCATAGGCCGCTTGGCTGGCTTCCCGGATTGCCTTCACCTACTCCATCATGATCCCCGCCTGGCGTATAGCCTCCTTAGCAGCACCCACTTGGTCCTCCGGGACGTGGTGTGTGGCGAAAAGAGAGGGCGGATCAGCAGTCGACGATGAAGGCCGAACACTCGTCAGGGGCACAGTGAAGGACACGGAAGTCCGAGTGATATTGCCACCCTCTTGAACCGATGTCTCAAGCACTGATGCAATCTGAGTAGTCTTGCCAGCCGGCGCCTTTCTATTCCTCCTCGGCCTCAGTGGCACCTCGTCGTCATCATCAGGGAGATCAATGACATGAGGAGGAGCTACAGGAAAAATCCAAAGTTAAAATCGAAAATCCAATCATCCAAAAGTGAAACTATAGTGGAGGTGGCAGCGTCTTCCATTTCCTGGTCTTCGTTCTTGGCGGAGGTCTCGGAGGTAGCGGCACTGCAGATTTCAGAAACCGGTCGGTTAGTCAATGAGTCGACCAAGAGTCTGTCCATGCTAAACAAGAAAACTCAAGTTCTGCTGTTACCCGGAAATGGTGGGAATGGTCATTCTCATCTTGGGCAAGGCCTTCGGCGGCTTTGATGACGCCGCTTGTGGTTGCTTCGGCGTTTTTTCAGTCGGCGCCGGAGAAGCCATCCGAGGGCGCTTTGACGACTGCCCAACAGGCGTAGTCGCTTTGCCACGCTCGCTCGTGGGGTCGTGGGTGAGCTTGGATCGCCTTTCCGTGCGAGGAGGATCGACTTCCTCCTCCTCCTCTTCACTGGAGCCGTTGTCATCCTCTTTCCCCTCACCATCAGATTGCCACTCCTCCTCACTTTCACCTTCGCTCGCCTCTCCCTCCTCGGCCTGTTCTTGCGCCCCGTTGGGCATCGAGTACATCTCAGTAGTGGTCTAGAAGACAACAAACAAGACAAAAGTCAGTCGACTGATTTTAAGCAAAGAGAATGAAGCAAACAAGGTCACAGTCGGAGATGCAGAATCGGACCTGCTCTACTTCGTATGATTGGTCGAGTGGAGGAATCCTCCTAGCTCCTCGGGGGTTGTCTTTGTTCCCTGTGATACTCGACAACCACCCCTCCAACGTAGCCTCTTCGACCTCCTCCGGGTGAATCCGAGTGGTTTCATCGAGACCCGAATACATCCACATCGGATGGTCACGAGCTTGGAGCGGTTGGATACGTCTCCTGAGGAAGACCTCTAACAAATCCATACCAGTCACCCAGTCGCGGACAAGCTGAACCACTCGACCAACCAACACTTTGACTTGTGCCTTCTCTTCCGGTGTCACTTTCAGAGAAGAAGGTTTTTCCGCTCGGTTCAGGGAGAAAGGGGGAAGACCCGTCGCCTGTCCTGGAGTCGGTTGGTCTTTGCAGTAGAACCAGGTCGACTGCCATCCGCAGACTGAGTCAGGAAGAGTCATAGCTGGAAAACAACTTTTGCTTATCATCTGGATCCCAAGACCCTCGCACATCTGAATCACTTGCGTCTTATCGTCACTCGACTTGGCTTTCTTAACCGACTGAGAACGACAAGTGAAAATGTGCTTGAAGAGGCCCCAATGAGGACGGCAACCCAAGAAATTCTCGCACAAATACACGAAGGCAGCAAGGTACACGATGGAATTCAGAGTGAAGTGATGGAGTTGCGCTCCGAAAAAGTTCAAGAAACTCTGGGAAAAAGGATGAGGGGGCAGGGAGAATCCGCGGTCGACGTGAGTGGCGATAAGGACACAATCACCCTCGAGAGGCTGCGGCTCAATCTCGTTCCCTGGGAGGCGCAGATTCGTGAGGAATGACCCCCCCCCTCGACCAGGTCATCAAGGTCATCCTGACGAATCGCCGTGGGCATCCAGTCGCCCTGGATCCAGCCCCGCGGCAAGGAAGACCTTGAGGAAGATCTGCCCCAACCGGACTTCTTCGCCTTCGCTTGCGCCGTCGCCTTATTCACGCGCTCTAGGGACGTTGTCTTCTCCTTCACCATCGCCACAGACGAAGCCCAAACAGACCGACGGTACTGGGACGAGAGCAGAGGTGGCGGAGGAATTCGATAAGAAAGGGGGGAAATGAAGGCGCACTGTTCAAAAGCCCTGGGCTAGCGGCTTATATGGAGTCGCTTCCGAGTGACTGACCTGTAGGCCCAGACGATCCTGTCAAATCCCGCAACAGTCGCGCGCGCGATACGTGGCGAAAAAGGTGGCACAGAGATCGAGGCGTCTCCGCCCTATCCCATCCGATTACTGCGGCCTCCTCCGCCCTGCGCGCTTCCCAAAATTTGAATCCCACAAAATCCGCGAGTAGCGGAACAACTTGTCAGACGGAGGATGTCCTCCACACCGTCACTTGGAGTTTTTCAAGTAAAGAAATTCACTCGACTGAAACCAAGAATGGATCAAGGCGACCGAAAAAGAAGTTGGTGTCGTTATTTAGGTTCATGGATCCAGAACAAGATATACTCATATCACGAAAAATGGGTCGGAAGAGTTCTCAACTCCTTCCCCACTCAAACCTCGATCCATTCGGGGGCTAATGATGAAGCTATGTACCTAGGGTAGGGTCATGGACCTGTCCAAACTACCTTCCCCAAGGACATCTCTAGAAGAAACCACCTGTCAATCGACTCAGAAGTGTTCCACTCAACGGACTCGAAGACACTCGACCATGAAGCCAACCACTCGACAGCCAGGAGATCTAAAGTCACTCCACACGCAAACGGTCGGTCATTAAGTAGCTTTTATGGTCATCATAGCACTTTATTTGTGGCGTTACCAGTAACGCCCGATCTTAATGTACCTTAAACCCTACATAACTGAGGGCCGGAGGGGTCTGGCGAACTCTATATAAGCCACCCCCTCCTTAGTGTAAAGGGTTCGCACCCCTGTAACTCATACACACATAATCCAGTCGACCGCCTCCGGGCTCCGAGACGTAGGGCTGTTACTTCCTCCGAGAAGGGCCTGAACTCGTAAACCTCTTGCGTATACAACTACTCCATAGCTAGGATCTTGCCTCTCCATTCCTACCCCCCTACATTACTGCCAGACTTAGAACCACGACAGGGGGCACCCTAGAACACACAAGTTGATTGTTTAGTCGTGTGTGGTGCCCCCTCCACAGATTTCCACCTCGGTCATATTGTCGTAGTGCTTAGGCAAAGCCCTGTGCTGGTAACTTCATCATCACCATCAGCACGCCGTCGTGCTGATGAAACTCTCCCTCGACCTCAGTTGGATCTAGAGTTCGTGGGACGTCACCGAGCTGAACATGTGCAGATCGTAGAGGTGCCATAACTTCGGTGCTAGGATTGGTTAGATCGTGAAGACGTACGACTACATCAACCGCGTTGTCATAATGCTTCCGCTTTTGGTCTACGAGGGTACGTAGACAACACTCTCCCCTCTCGTTGCTATGCATCACCTAGATAGATCTTGCGTGATCGTAGGATTTTCTTGAAATTATGGCGTTCCCCAACAATAAGCACTTGAAACAACAATATATACACTAAACAAAGCACCGTCTAAGTCTGTTGAGACGACACCATATGAGTTATGGAATGGCAAGAAACCAAATTTGTCGCATCTCAAGATTTAACGTTGTGAAGCTTATGTAAAACATTTACAGCCAAACAAGCTTAATCCTAAAGCAGACAAATGCTACTTTGTAGGTTATCCCAAAGAAACATTTGGATATTCCTTCTACCAAAAGTCTAACGATGAACTGTTTGTTGCAAAAGGTAGACACTTTCTCCAGGATGAGTTTCTCGCTAAAAAGGTAAGTGGGAGGATAGTGCAGTTTGACGAGATTACTGAATCTCCAGAAGTGAATAGGACTAATAATGCGGAATGTGTTCTAGAAGTTGTCCACACAACTGAAACAGAAGTTACTATACCAGCTGTAGAAACTCAAGTTAAGACTATAACTGAACCGCGTAGGTTAGGAAGAGTTATCGAACCTCCTGAATGATTTCATAATGAAATATTAATCCTAGAGGAGGGTGAGCATGCGCACTACAAGGAAGCAATGGTGGCGCCCAGCTCAAAAGAATGGCTCAAACCTATGCAATCTGAAATGGACTCCATGTACGAGAATCAAGTTTGGAACATGGTTGATCCTCTAGAGGGTGTGATATGTCTCCAACGTATCTATAATTTCTGATTATTCCATGCTATTATATTACCCGTTTTGGATGTTTATGGGCTTTACTTTACACTTTTATATCATTTTTGGGACTAACCTACTAACCAGAGGCCCAGCCCGAATTGCTGTTTTTTGCCTATTTCAATGCTTCGAAGAAAAGGAATATCAAATAGAGTCCAAACGGAATGAAACCTTCGGGAGCGATCTTTTTGGAACAAACACAATTCACGGGACTTGGAGTGGATGTCAAGCAACAGAGGAGGCGGCCACGAGGGTGCCCGGCACGCCCCCACCCTCGTGGGCCCCTCGAGCGTCCATCGACCTACTTCTTCCTCCTATATATATCCACGTACCCCGAAAATATCCAGGAGCACCACGAAAAACTATTTCCACCACCGCAACCTTCTGTATCCGCGAGATCCCATCTTGGAGCCTTCGTCGGTGCTCCGCCGGAGGGGGAAGCAACCATGGAGGTCCTCTACATCATCTCCAATACCTCTCCTATGAGTTGTGACTAGTTTACCACAGACCTTCGGGTCCATAGTTATTAGCTAGATGCCTTCTTCTCTCTCTTTAAATCTCAATACAAAGTTCTCCTCGGTCTTTTTGGAGATCTATTCGATGTAACTCTTTTTGCGGTGTGTTTGTTCAGATCCGATGTATTGTGGGTTTATGATCAAGTTTATCTATGAGAAGTATTTGAATCTCCTCTGAATTCTTTTATGTGTGATTAAGTTATCTTTGCAAGTCTCTTCGAATTATCAGTTTGGTTTGGCCTACTAGATTGATCTTTCTTGCAATGGGAGAAGTGCTTAGCTTTGGGTTCAATTTTGCGTGTCCTTTCCCAAAGGATGTTAGGGCAAAGCAAGGCACGATTGTATTGTTGCCATCGAGGATAAAAATATGGGGTTTATATCATATTGCATGAGTTTATCCCTCTACATCATGTCATCTTTCTTAAAGCGTTACTTTGTTCTTCTGAACTTAATACTCTAGATTCAGGCAGGAGTCGGTCGATGTGTGGAGTAATAGTAGTAGATGCAGAATCGTTTCGGTCTACTTGTCAAGTGATGCCTATATACATGTCATGCATAGGTAATCTCATAACTATGCGCTTTTCTATCAATTGCTCGACAGTAATTTGTTCAGCCACCGTAATACTTATGCTATCTTGAGAGAAGCCACTAGTGAAACCTATGGCCTCTGGGTCTATCTTTTATCATATAAGTTTACCATCTACTTTTATTTGCATCTTTTACTTTCCGATCTATATCATAAAAATACCAAAAATATTTATTTTATCATATTATCTCTATCAGATATCACTTTCGCAAGTGGCCGTGAAGGGATTAACAACCCCTTTATTGCATTGGTTGCGAGGTTCTTGTTTGTTTGTGTAGGTGTGTGGGACTTCTGAGGAGCCTCCTACTGGATTGATACCTTGGTTCTCAAAAACCGAGGGAAATACTTACGCTACTTTGCTGCATCACCCTTTCCTCTTCAAGGAAAACCAACGCAAGCTGAAGACGTAGCAAGAAGGATTTCTGGCGCCGTTGCCGGGGAGGTCTTCGCTCAAGTCAAGACATACCAATTACTCATCACAAACTCATCTCCCTCGCATTACATTATTTGCCATTTGCCTCTCGTTTTCCTCTCCCCCACTTCACCCTTGCCGTTTTATTCGCCCTCTCTTTCCATTTGCCTCCCTCTTTCTCTTTCTTCTCGCTTCTTTTGTCGTTATGTCTGAAATTGGGGAGATTATCGTCGATATGGACAATAATGATAACATGGAAAATTCCGATGCTCTTGCTGAAGAACCCCCTATTTTACATACTAAAAAGTTTCGAATCGGTAGTGGTAATATTATTCGAAAAGGGGTTATTCAAGATTTCTTTACTTGTGTCGGTGCTTTACCTTCTATGGGTAGTTCCGTCTTGCATATAACTAGTAGTCTTGCGGATGCCATTGCCATGCTTATAGTAGAACTTGAAAGACAGTTTATGCACATGCATCCTTGCATACAAAGGATTTTCCTAGAATTTTCTAATATTGAGCATTCTTCTGTTAAGCGCGCAGCTACTATCTTTTTCGCTCATGAGTTTATAAAAGAAGCCAAGGAAATTTTTGCGCACTATAGGGTGGATGCCGGCCGTCCTCACATAGAGGCGATCCTCTTCGATCAAGAGGAAATAATGTGTTTCCAATCTCTGGACTATATTGCTTTTAATGAAAACCTTAAAAAAAGGTTCCTACCACTATTTTAGTTGATAAAATTTCTGAACTCAATAATGACTTTTCTATACGAAATAATGAGCTACGATATTCTCTTGAGTGTAGACTCAAGAGGTTCTGTCAAAAGAATATTTATAATGATGAATTGGTTGTGCAATATGAAGGGCCAAAAGAGGAGCCCATACCTCCTGAGATTGATCTTGGGGACTTTTGTCCCATTAAATTTAGCCATTTTGATTACTTTTGCTTGCCTCAAAGAAAACTTGCTGCTGAACATAGAAAATATGAGATGAGTTTTCGTGATCTATCTTAATATTATGGCACTACTTAGATTTATCCTCGCTTTTATGCCTAGCTAGGGGCGTTAAACGATAGCGCTTGTTGGGAGGCAACCCAATTTTATTTTTGTTTCTTACTTTTTGCTTCTGTTTAGTAATAAATATTTCTTCTAGCTTCTGTTTAGATGTGTTTTCATGTTTTAATTAGTGTTTGTGCCAAGTAGAACCTATAGGATAACCTACGGTGATAGTTAATTTGATTCTGCTGAAAAACAGAAACTTTTGCGCGCATGAAAATAATTTTAGTAATTCTCAGAAACGTGATTCTGCGTTGATTATTTTTTCTGTAGATCAATAGACAAATTGCCCAGGACTTCCTATTTTTGTAGGATTTTTAGAGTTCCAAAAGTATTCGAGAGTTACAGATTGCTACAGACTGTTTTGTTTTTGACAGATTCTGTTTTTCGTGTGTTGCTTGCTTATTTTGATGCATCTATGGCTAGTATCGGTGGGTATGAACCATAGAGAAGGTTGAATACTGTAGGTTTAACACCAATATAAATAAAAAATAAGTTCATTACAGTACCTTATGTGGTGGTTTTTCTTTCTTGGACTAACGGAGCTTATGAGATTTCCTGTTGAGTTTTGTGTTGTGAAGTTTTCAAGTTTTGGGTAAGGATTTCATGGACTATGAAATAAGGAGTGGCAAGATCCTAAGCTTGGGGATTCCCATGTAACCCCAAGATATTCAAGGATAACCAAAAGCCTAAGCTTGGGGATGCCCCGGAAGGCATCCCCTCTTTCGTCTTCGTCTATCGGTAACTTTACTTGGAGCTATATTTTTATTCGCCACATGATATGTGTTTTGCTTGGAGCGTCTTGTATTATATTAGTCTTTGCTTTTTAGATTTCCACAATCATCCTTGCTATAAACACCTTTTGGGAGAAACCCACATGATTTGTAATTTATGAGAATACTCTATGTGCTTCACTTATATCTTTTGAGCTAGATAGTTTTGCTCTAGTGCTTCACTTATATCTTTTAGAGCATGGCGGTGGTTTAATTTTGTAGAAATTGTTGATCTCTCATGCTTCACTTATGTTATTTTGAGAGTCTCTTAGAACAGCATGGTATTTGCTATGGTTATAAAATTTGGTCCTAGAATGGTGGGCATCCAAGTTGGGTATAATAAAAACTATCATAGGAAGTGAATTGGATGCTATGATTAATTTGATACACCCTCCGTCCCATAATATAAGAACGTTTTTTACACTAGTGTAGGGTTAAAAATGTTCTTATATTTTTGGACAGAGGGAGTACTTGATAATTGTTTTGAGATATGGAGGTGGTGATATTAGAGTCATGCTAGTTGGGTAATTGTGAATTTAAAGAATGCTTGTGTTGAAGTTGGCAAGTCCCGTAGCATGCACGTATGGTAACCGTTGTGTAACAAATTTGAAATATGAGGTGTTCTTCGATTTTCATCCTTATGAGTGGCGGTCGGGGACGAGCGATGGTCTTTTCCTACCAATCTATCCCCCTAGGAGCATGCGCGTAGTGCTTGGTTTTTGATGACTTGTAGATTTTTGCAATAAGTATATGAGTTCTTTATGACTAATGTTGAGTCCATAGATTATACGCAGTATTACCCTTCCATCATTGCTAGCCTCTTCGGTACTGTGCATTGCCCTTTCTCACCTTGAGAGTTGGTGCAAACTTCTTCGGTGCATCCAAACCCCGTGATACGATACGCTCTATCACACATAAACCTCCTTATATCTTCCTCAAAACAGCCACCATACCTACCTATTATGGCATTTCCATAGCCATTCCGAGATATATTGACATGCAACTTTCCACCGTTCCGTTCATCATGACACGCATCATCATTGTCATATTGCCTTGCATGATCATGTAGTTGACATCGTATTGTGGCAAAGCCACCTTCATAATTTTTCATACATGTCACTCTTGATTCATTGCCCATCCCGGTACTCCGCCGGAGGCATTCATATAGAGTCATATCTTGTTCTAGTTTTGAGTTGTAACTCATGAGTTGTAAATAAATAGAAGTGTGAGGATCATCATTATTAGAGCATTGTCCCTTAAAAAAACAGAAAGGCCAAAAAAAGGCCAAATAAAAAAAAGGCCCCCAAAAAGGGGGGGGGGGACAATGCTACTATCTTTTTCCACACTTGTGCTTCAAAGTAGCACCCTGTTCTTCATATAGAGAGTCTCATTTATTGTCACTTTCATATATTAGTGGGAATTTTTTGTTATAGAACTTGGCTTGTATATTCCTACGATGGTCTTCCTTAAAATGCCCTAGGTCTTTGTGAGCAAGCAAGTTGGATGCACACCCACTAGTTTCTTTTGTTGAGCTTTCATACATTTATAGCTCTAGTGCATCCGTTGCATGGCAATCCCTACTCCTCATGTTGACATCAATTGATGGGCATCTCCATAGCCTGTTGATTAGCCTTGTTAACATGAGACTTTCCTCTTTTTTGTCTTCTCCACACAACCTCCATCATCATATTCTATTCCACCCATAGTGCTATATCCATGGCTCCCGCTCATGTATTGCGTGAAAGTTGGAAAAAGTTTGAGATTGCTCAAGTATGAAACAATTGCTTGGCTTGTCATCCGATGTGTGCAAGATGAGAGCATTCTTGTGTGACGAAAATGGAGCATGACCAAACTATATGATTTTGTAGGGATGAACTTTCTTTAGCCATGATATTTTGAGAAGACATGATTGCTTTATTAGTATGCTTGAACTATTACTATTTCTTATGTCAATATGAACTTTTATTTTGAATCACTTGGATCTGAACATTCATGCCACAATAAAGAAAATTACATTGAGAATTATGCTAGGTAGCATTCCACATAAAAAATTATGTTTTTATCATTTACCTACTCGAGGAAAAGCGGGAATTAAGCTTGGGGATGCTTGATAAGTCTCTAACGTATCTATAATTTTTTATTGTTCCATGCTATTATATTACCCATTTTGGATGTTTATGGACTTTACTTTACACTTTTATATCATTTTTTGGGCTAACCTACTAACCGAAGGCCCAGCCCGAATTGTTGCCTTTTTGCCTATTTCAGTGTTTCAAAGAAAAGGAATATCAAACGGAGTCCAAACGGAATGAAACCTTCGGGAGCGATTTTTTTGGAACAAACACAATCCACGGGACTTGGAGTGGACGTCAAGCAACAGAGGAGGCGGCCACGAGGGTGACCGGCGCACCCCTACCCTTGTGGGCCCCTCGAGTGTCCACCGACCTACTTCTTCCTCCTATATATATCCACGTACCCCGAAAACATCCAGGAGCACCATGAAAAACTATTTCCACCACCGCAACTTTCTGTATCCGCGAGATCCCATCTTGGAGCCTTCGCCAGCGCTCCGTCGGAGGGGGAAGCGACCACGGAGGGCCTCTACATCATCTCCAAGGCCTCTCCTATGAGTTGTGACTAGTTTACCACAGACCTTCGGGTCCATAGTTATTAGCTAGATGCCTTCTTCTCTCTCTTTAAATCTCAATACAAAGTTCTCCTCGGTCTTCTTGGAGATCTATTCGATGTAACTCTTTTTGCGGTGTGTTTGTTCAGATCCGATGAATTGTGGGTTTATGATCAAGTTTATCTATGAGAAGTATTTGAATCTCCTCTGAATTCTTTTATGTGTGATTAAGTTATCTTTGCAAGTCTCTTTGAATTATCAGTTTGGTTTGGCCTACTAGATTGATCTTTCTTGCAATGGGAGAAGTGCTTAGCTTTGGGTTCAATCTTGCGGTGTCCTTTCCCAGTGACAGCAGGGGCGGCAAGGCACGTATTGTATTGTTGCCATCGAGGATAAAAATATGGGGTTTATATCATATTGCATGAGTTTATCCCTCTACATCATGTCATCTTTCTTAAAGTGTTACTTTGTTCTTATGAAATTAATACTCTAGATTTAGGCAGGAGTCGGTCGATGTGTGGAGTAATAGTAGTAGATGCAGAATTGTTTCGGTCTACTCAAGTGATGCCTATATACATGTCATGCCTAGATAATCTCATAACTATGCGCTTTTCTATCAATTGCTCGACAGTAATTTGTTCACCCACCGTAATACTTATGCTATCTTGAGAGAAGCCACTAGTGAAACCTATGGCCCCCGGTCTATCTTTTATCATATAAGTTTACCATATACTTTTATTTGCATCTTTTACTTTCCAATCTATATCATAAAAATACCAAAAATATTTATCTTATCATATTATCTCTATCAGATCTCACTTTCGCAAGTGACCGTGAAGGGATTGACAACCCCTTTATTGCGTTGGTTGCGAGATTCTTGTTTGTTTGTGTAGGTGCGTGGGACTTCTGAGGAGCCTCCTACTGGATTGATACCTTGGTTCTCAAAAAACTGAGGGAAATACTTACGCTACTTTGCTGCATCACCCTTTCCTCTTCAAGGAAAACCAACGCAAGCTGAAGACGTAGCAAGAAGGATTTATAGCATCGTTGCCGGGGAGGTCTTCGCTCAAGTCAAGACATACCAAGTACTCATCACAAACTCATCTCCCTTGCATTACATTATTTGCCATTTGCCTCTCGTTTTCCTCTCCCCCACTTCACCCTTGCCGTTTTATTCGCCCTCTCTTTCCATTTGCCTCCCTCTTTCTCTTTCTCCTCGCTTCTTCTGTCGTTATGTCTGAAATTGGGGAGATTATCGTCGATATGGACAATAATGATAACATGGAAAATTCCGATGCTCTTGCTGAAGAACCCCCTATCTTACATACTAAAAAGTTTCGAATTGGTAGTGGTAATATTATTGGAAAAGGGGTTATTCAAGATTTCTTTACTTGTGCCGGTGCTTTATCTTCTATGGGTAGTTCCATCTTGCATAGAACTAGTAGTCTTGCAGATGCCATTGCCATGCTTATAGTTGAACTTGAAAGACAGTTTATGCGCATGCATCCTTGCATACAAAGGATTTTTCTAGAATTTTCTAATATTGAGCATTCTTCTGTTAAGCGCGCAGCTACTATCTTTTTCGCTCATGAGTTTATAAAAGAAGCCAAGGAAATTTTTGCGCACTATAGGGTGGATGCCGGTCGTCCTCCCATAGAGGCGATCCTCTTCGATCAAGAGGAAATAATGCGTTTCCAATCTTTGGACTATATTGCTTTTAATGAAAACCTTAAAAAAAGGTTCCTACCACTTCTTTAGTTGATAAAATTTCTGAACTCAATAATGATTTTGCTATACAAAATAATGAGCTAGGATATTCTCTTGAGTGTAGACTCAAGAGGTTCTGTCAAAAGAATATGTATAATGATGAATTGGTTGTGCAATATGAAGGGCCAAAAGAGGAACCCATACCTCCTGAGATTGATCTTGGGGACTTTTGTCCCATTAAATTTAGCCCTTTTGATTACTTTTGCTTGCCTCAAAGAAAACTTGCTGCTGAACGTAGAGAATATAAGATGAGTTTTCGTGATCTACCTTATTATTATGGCACTACTTAGATTTATCCTCGCTTTTATGCCTAGCTAGGGGCGTTAAACGATAGCGCTTGTTGGGAGGCAACCCAATTTTATTTTTGTTTCTTACTTTTTGCTTCTATTTAGTAATAAATATTTATTCTATCTTCTGTTTAGATGTGTTTTCATGTTTTAATTAGTGTTTGTGCCAAGTAGAACCTATAGGATAACCTACGGTGATAGTTAATTTGATTCGGCTGAAAAACAGAAACTTTTGCACGCACGAAAATAATTTTAGTAATTCGCGGAAACGTGATTCTGCGTTGATTCTTTTTGCTTTAGATCAATAGACAAATTTTCCAGGACTTCCTATTTTGGTAGGATTTTTAGAGTTCCAGAAGTATTCGAGAGTTACAGATTGCTACAGACTGTTCTGTTTTTGACAGATTCTGTTTGTGTGTGTTGCTTGCTTATTTTGATGCATCTATGGCTAGTATCGGTGGGTATGAACCATAGAGAAGTTGGAATACAGTAGGTTTAACACCAATATATATAAAGAATGAGTTCATTACAGTACCTTATGTGGTGGTTTTTCTTTCTTGCACTAACGGAGCTTATGAGATTTCCTGTTGAGTTTTGTGTTGTGAAGTTTTCAAGTTTTGGGTAAAGATTTGATGGACTATAGAATAAGGAGTGGCAAGAGCCTAAGCTTGGGGATTCCCATGGCACACCAAGATATTCAAGGATAACCAAAAGCCTAAGCTTGGGGATGCCCCGGAAGGCATCCCCTCTTTCGTCTTCGTCTATCGGTAACTTTACTTGGAGCTATATTTTTATTCGTCACATGATGGCTATAGCTGCATATTTTGATTACGAGGTATGGAAGATGGATGTCAGAACAACTTTCCTAAATGCAAGTCTAAAAGAGGATGTATACACGATACAACCAGAAGGTTTGTCGATCCAATGGATGTCGGAAAGGTGTGCAAGCTTGAAAGATCAATCTATGGTTTGAAGCAAGCCTCTAGGTGTGAAAGCTTCAAAGATCAATATACGGTTTGAAGCAAGCCTCTAGGAGCTAGAGTCAATGTTTTGATGATGTAGTAAAAGAGTTTGGCTTCACTAAAAATGATGAAGAAGCTTGAGTATACAAGAAGTTTAGTGGGAGCCCTGTAGCATTTCTGATATTAATGTAGATGACATATTATTGATTGGGAATGATACAAAGTATCTTGGCACAATAAAAGAATATTTGAAAAGTGTGTTTTCAATGAAAGACTTAGGTGAAGCTGCATATATATTGGGCATAAAGATCTATAAAGATAGATCAAGACGTCTGATAGCACTAAGTCAAAGCACATACATTGACAAGGTTTTAAAGAGGTTTAAAATGGAGAATGCTAAGAAAGGTTGTCTCCCAATGTCACGTGGCATAACACTTAGCAGAAATCAATGTCCCAAGACAGTTGATGTGTGAGTGCAAATGAGTGGAGCACCATATGCTTTTTCTATTGGCTCCATCATGTATGCTATGATATGTACAAGGTCAAATATTACTTGTGCTAAGTGTTAGTAGCAGATACCAAAGTGATCCAAGAGTGGCTCAATGGACAACAGTTAAGAATATTCTTAAGTACCTCAGAAGAACAAAGGACATTCTCCTGGTTTATGAAGGAGATGAAGAACTTGTTATAATGGTTACAACGATGCTAGCTTCATGAGTGATATAGATGATTATAAATCTCAATGAGGTTATGTTTTCACACTTAATGGTGTTGCGGTTGTTTGGGGAAGTCTCAAATAAAACACTATTGCGGATTCTATCATAGAAGTAGAGTATATTGTGGCTTCAGAAGCTTCAAAGGAGGCGTTCTCGATCAAAAAATTCTTGAAGAAATTGGCATTGTCCCAAGTGAATCTAATATAATGGTTCTCTACTGTGATAATAGTGGAGTCATTGCTCAAGCAAAGGAACCAAAATCACACATGAAGACCAGACATATTGAACACAAGTATCACATTGTCCGACAATATGTTGGGAAGGGCTCTGTGAGGATTCTCAAGATTCACACGGGTTTGAAAGTGTCAGGCCCGATGACGAAGGCTCTACCATAAGCAAAGCATGAGCAACACCGGATAGCCATAGGTGTTCAAGAGACTATGTAAACTAGATTATTGACTCTAGTGCAAGTGGGAGACTGTTGGAAATATGCCCTAGAGGCAATAATATTCATATTATTATATTTCCTATTCATAGTTAAAGAGTTTATATTCTATGCTATAACTGCTATGATCCTGGAATATGCAGTGGAGAACTCATATGCACGTGTGGAATGATAAATGGTTAAACAGAGAGTTCCTAGTCTTGCCTCTAGGACTACCTCAAGTGTTGTTGGCGATCATGTTTTTTGGATCTTAGGATATCGTGAAGTGTAATGATAGTCCTAAAACAACATTGAGATTATGACGTTGGAAGAGCAATCATATTGAATCGACCCAAACGTTTTTGTTATGAATTGGATTAATATTGTTTATATTCAATTGTAATAACACGGAGTGTTAACGTGTGATCTTGATCCTTAGGCCATGAGAGTATCGTGGTCACTTCTTACCATACGGTGGGCTTTGGGATTTCTCAAACGTCACCTGTAACGCAGTGATCACAACGACAACTTACAGGTTCATCGAAAAGTTTGACAAGTGGCAGGATAGCTCAAGAGTGCGATTTGCTCCTCCGGCGGTGGAGAGATATTCTTAGAACCCTCTCGGTGTGACGGCATCAATCATCGTCTGGCCAGACACAGGTGATTTCATCACATGGATGCGGGAACATAATAAGGAGAAGAAGAACAAAACCAGTAACGAGAATTTTGGTATAGTGAGCATAGTGATGACTCATGAGGATACCGATACATTTCAGGTTTTGTGAAGTATCACGAAGCAAAGGGAACATCACATAATAACCAAAGGTTCACTCGAATATCATTCATGTACTCACATGGACCAATATGGACGTCCACGGTCCCGCTATCGGTCATTGAACGAATGGTTTCGTTCATGTATGTGAGTTACCGAACCTACGGGCTCACAAGCTTAAGGCAATCACGATCTACTGAGTATTATTATGACGGAAGTCTTGAGAATATATTTGTGGAATTGTCTCATGAGTATTTGGAACAGTTCCGAGAGGATCCAGAAGCGTTTCGAGGCCACCAGAAGGGTTTCGGGAATATCAGGTAATATCGGATATTACCAATATATTATATATAGATGGAAAATATTTTCAAATATGTTAGAATACATATAAAATGGTCTAGAAGTATTTAGAACATTTTATATTTAATTAACATATCAACGGGCCGCCACAAGGGCCAATAAGGAAGTGGTGCCCCCTTGCCTTATGGGGGGGATTCGACTTGGGAGGAGACGTCACCCCAAGGTGGTCTTTCCCTCCTTGGTGGCTGCCCCTCCTCCTCCTCCAACCTATATATACTACAAGCATTTTGCTCTATTGATCATACAACTTTTGGAGCCTCCTCTAGTTTTTCCAGTTCTAGTTCTAGTTGGTCCTAGTTGACTAATTAGAGCTAGACTAATCCTACTGTCCTCATAATTAGAAGTCCTGTGTGGTTTTAATCTCCTCCCTCTAATTCTCCGCCAACCATTAGCTCCGGTAGCGAAGCGCTGCCGGATCGTGAATGTTGCAGGCTTGCAACCAAGTAGAGAGGTCGTTCTTTCAGTCTTTGGTTCGAGGTACTGCTCGTGGGCAGTACGAGGGATCGTTCATCGGTGGTTCGAGGGACTCCAAGTACGATCTATACCGACACGTTCTTTTTTCACCGCAACTCGATGACGGTAATGCTCGTGATCCCAACCCGTTATGCATCTTCATATTGATCTTGGGTGATTGTAGGCGCAGTTTTTTGTTTGTTTTCTACTATGTTTCCCAACGGAGTTGGGGTAGGTGGATGTATGTCGGGTGGGCCAGGCAGGGCAAGCAACGGACAAAGACAAACGAGGAGTGCCCAGAAAATGCTAGGTTCGTGTTCACTCTGGACCCAAATTGCGAGCAAATTTGATTCAGAAATAGGGTCGGACGGACATAAAACAAACAAAAAGATAGGATAAGTCTGGACGTTTGGGTTTTTACTTTTGTCCATTTGCATTCAAACGGACACGACCGGATGAAATAGAGTCGTGCGTAGGAGTTGGCCTAGAGGCAACCACTATGTACGTCGTTGCGGTGCTAAATCAGTTTTTGGGTTTTGGGAACGGATGCCCTATGTTGTGCACCCTAGCGCCAAATTGAAAATTTTAGAAACCCAAATTTCAGCAAACATTAAAATAGTACCCAGAAGTCAGATTTTGGGGGGAGTCAGCACGAACGAATCCTCTATAACACTACTAGTAAGTGTGCACGTGCACGCACGTCTCGACAAATATTACAACCCTATGTAAGAATTCACGTGCATAGAAAAACATTATGATAACACCAAAAATACTACAAATCATCTATAATTTAATTGAGTTCCAAGAAACGCTATAATTTAGCATTGTATGCATAGAGTAACGACACAAGAAATTATCTTAGTACTCACTAATAAGCTTATGCAATTCTCATGGATGTTTTCTCCAGCTTCATTCTCGATGTAGTTGAGCAAGTGCACCACAAGTGGTATCATGAGAATCAACATCCATGCACCGTATCTGGCACTATAAAAAAAGTTTTGATGGAGGAAGTCAACAAGTATCATGCCTATCATCGTGCATACAATTTTACTTATGCTAATCTTATTGTTAAAAAAGAAAGGCTTCCTAGTAAGCCAACCTCTATCTGTCTATCAGATTTGCAATGTCATTATAATTTTATAGCCTCCTGCGAGTCTGCATGCTGATTTTCCCCCAACATGATCCAACATCAGTGCCTTTATAAATAAAGCAACTCACTCGCAAAAAGAAAAACAACTCAAAGTGGTGCTGTAAATTCACAGGGTACTCTCTAACCTTGTTTGCATTCGTGAGTTGCAGCTACAATCTCGGACCATGCCTCCATTATAAATACATCTTATTCATAAATTTGTTTAGGTATGGTTGCAAATCTTGCTAAAGATCGATGCTTCTACACTGACCTATGTGGGAGCATGAACTGAACACCATAATCTAGAAAAGAAACAAATGGCATGGAGGTGGATAATATTTGTGGTTCTTCACTTGTAAGCACCACCAAAATAAGCTAAAGCTTACACCGGTTTTGGCTAATTTCCACCAAATCTTAAACTAATGCTTAATCTCAAACGAAGAGGAAACATCAAACCTGGGAAGAGGAAACTGAAATAATGTGTGTCTTCTCTTTTGTTTCATTCAAAGCTAGAGGAAACTAAAATCTGAGATATTTGTAAACACCACAAAACATGAAGGTGGGTCAGACCGCAAAGTACCTCCAAATTGCAGTAAAAGATACTGGTAAAAAATGTAATAGATAAAAAGATCTGGTAAAGAACCTATAGAAAATCGAAAACCCAACAGATACATACAATTGATTCTAAGAAAATACAATTGAATGAAAACTAAGCAGGTGCCACTAACCTCTCCTCTTGGTACTCTTGTGCAGATTGAACACAAACAACCCAGCCTGAAAAAATGGAAGCATAAGTGTACACATTATGAGCTTACGGCGGCGACACCGCTAATTTGGGAATCAAATATACCATACACAGTTTTAACTTCAACTTACAAATGAACTTTAAAACTGGAGTTTGGAATATGAACAGCCAAGAAATGTCATATGTAGGATCGGTTATATAAAAATAATCTTTTGCGGTATGAGGAATACATAAATGGATAAAAAAACAATTAAATTCGATTTACCGGCACTCAAATACAGAAATTTGCAAGAAGGTGAATGATATGATAGATTGTTCTCGATTTCTCGGAAGAAGAAACAATGTGGAGTATGAAACATTAACTATCACAACTACTGTATGACAGTAGCAAACATTGGTATGAAATAGATGTCTAGTTCTCCATTGGCACCGCATCTTATTTTTCTGTCTCTCATTGCAATAGCAAAAATAGAAGAATTTATGTAAGCAGACTGAAGTTGTTTTGACTGCCTAGAAAACAAAATATTGGGGGATTTAACCTCAACGCATTGTAGTACCAAATACAAGCTGGTTAGATAATAAACATTAGGACATTTACAACAAAAAATGGTTGAAGCAAACAGTATAAGGATAGAAAGTAGACCTACTGTATTTAGTAGACATACAAAGAAAAGCACACAGAGAGAGTGAGCAGAGGACGCGTCAAAAAATGTGAGTAGAGGAGCAACTGAACATGCGAAGCATGGAGGAGTCGGTGCAGGCAGGTGTACAGAGGATTCAGGGGTTGGCCTCTGTTTAGTTTGTGTGGCTAAAATAGAACGCAGGGGGAGGACTTACACTGTCTATTTTAAAACTCTCTCAGACAATTAGAAAGCATTGTGTGACAATTCTTTTATTTGAGGTATTTAATTTGGAATAGGATCACCAATTTGATCGGGTCAACAATTTCTCAAATTCTTCCATTTAATTCTACTGATTCACTATGTTTCTTAATTTTCAATCTCTTTCATTCAATTGAGGTATTCAATTTTAGATTTGATTTACAATTTTGACCGAGCCATCGATTTTTTAAATCAACCAGCAGAAAACCGGCCTATAAACACATAGCAATCCCTCGCACCCACCCATCACCTAGAAAAAAAGCGTCGCCATGTGATATTGTAGTACTAATATAGTACATGAAGCCGATGACGCAGAAATTTTCCCACATAAACATAGGTTGGTGAGTGGATAACACAGAGTCACACCATAAAAGGGCCACCAAATCATCACATTATAAATAAAAATAAAACACTCTCTATCATCTTCCCCCACCCGTCAAACAAAATATTTCATCAATTTCAAAATATAAGGGATATTAATTTTTTGAAAAGTTAAATTTCTTTAACTTTGATCAAGTTTAGAGAAAAATATCGACATCCACAATATTAAACAAAAAATGCATAGAAATTCAATTTCATGATGAATTTATAATACCGTTTTGATATATTTCTCTATAAATTTGATCAAACTTAAAATATTTGACTTTCTAAAAATAAATACACTTTATATTTTGAAACAGAGTGATTAATTTTCTTAAGAGACCCAACATGCCTAACCGTTGTAGTTGAATCCGAACCGGAGAAAAGAGCACGACACGGATATGGATGTCTGGACTGACGTGACCGAACCGGAATCCAAACCGCCCCAAATTAGAAATCCTATACTGCGGTCATAAGTACGAACCGGAAGCACCTCCCGTAACTTGACTTTTTCTAATCATGCCAGTCAAAAGTTGCTCAGACGTCCCGGTATCTCCTCGGCTGCGGATGGCAAAGCGGATAGGCATCGAGTCGCCGCTGCCAAGGTTCGACCTGCCTTACCTGCCATCTGATGTTATCCTCCTCATCCTGTCATGGCTTCCGACCAAGTCCGTGGTTCGTTTCAAATCTGTCTGCAAGGGCTGGCAGGCCATGTTATCCGACCAAGAATTCATCGACGCTCACCTCGAATGCTCGAAAAGGCGGCCATCGTTGCTCATGGTGCCTTGTGCATATGATCCCAGTGATATTCAGAGGAATGAAGAGGACAGCGCTTTCCACATTGGCTTTTTCAGGTACCGCATGGACCATGCGGAGGAGCTGATTCACCTACAGGAGCTACCACAAGGAATTGCCCTCTGGAGCAGCCCTCTACACTGCAACGGTTTGATACTTCTTTCCACCATGAGAGAGGAGCTCATGATCTGCAACCCGGCGACAAGAGAGTTCGTTATCTTGCCAGAACGGAAACATTGTGCGTATACAGATCCAGATTCTTTTGGCAAGGAGATGGTGAAAAGAAAAAATACAGGCTGGCCAAATGGAGCGTGGTTTGTAGGCCTAAAGACCAAGGTGGCCTTGGAATTCATGACCTGCAGGTCAAGAATGAGGCCCTTCTCAGTAAATGGTTATTTAAACTTCTTACCGAGGATGGTGTTTGGCAAACCATGTTACGCAACAAGTATCTAGGCCAAAAGGCGGTATCCTGCATATTGGAAACCCGCGACTCGCACTTTTGGGCTGGCCTAATGGCGCAAAGAAACATCTCTTTCGCTTTGGGTCTTTCGCGATAAAGGACGGTCGGAGATTCGCTTCGGGAAGACATCCGGCTAGGCAATGCCGCCTCGAGAACAATATCCAGCCTTATATAACATAGCTCGCGATAAGAATAATACTATTGCGACGTGCTCGGTTCTTCCCCGCCAATATTTCGCTCAAAGGATTTGATTGTTCCCGGCTTGTGTCATGGCATAATCTTTTATCCCGCTGGATTCGATTAACTCGACACAAGGTCGGGATGTGTTTCACCGAACCTTACTACATCGTGGTCTTTCACAAAGGACTCTATGTACCGTGCACTCACGCATTCTGAGGTACCAACGAGTAATAATAAGAAAATTTGGAAGTCTAAAATTCCACTAAAAGTGAAAATCTTCATGTGGTATCTCCGTAGGGGAGTTGTGTTAACCAAAGACAACACCTCTTTTTCCAATGCAAGTTTGCACGTTCTACGTGGTCAGTCATCCAAATAGCGTCAAATTTGTATCCGCCCACAAGTGTTGCCAATATTTTTGGTCATTGGTTGGACGGTATTACAAATAGGTTCAAAACGCTAATAAGGGTGGGAGCGTATGCCTTAATTTGGTCGCTTTGGCTATGTAGAAATGATTTGGTTTTTAATGACAAAAATGCTTCTCCTCTACAGTGTTATTTTCCGTGTATGACTCGCTACGTCGTGGTCTATACTATAACGGCGGAGTACCAACCGCTGTTCATGGCGGTGTGTACGCGATTGGAGCAGTGGCTACGGAGGTTTTTTCCCAACATGGGTGGCAAGATAACCTACGGATCGAGCCACCACCTTCTTCGACATAGGCATAGTGTCGGTCTAAAAGACTCTCTGTTGCCGGTGTGTCGATTTTTATTTCATGAATTTTGTCGACTTCCGGATTTGGCTGTGTGCATCTTAGTTATGCAGAGGCCGGGTGTTACTCATAATGCTTTGTATCCGCTTGATGCTACATTTTGAGATAATAAAGTCGCCCTTTATCGAAAAATTGTGCGTATACATTCCCGAGGGCAGGGCTTGGGTTTGACCCCTGTAGCAAGAAGTATAAGGTGGCTAGATTTTTCTATCAAACTCTTGCCACGGGCTGTGGCCTAACTTGCAAGTTTGAAGTGCTTACTCTTGGCACCAACATATGGAGACAAACAGTAGATCCACCGTATTGGGTTCGCGGACAAACCCCAGTTCATGTAAATGGCTCTATCTACTGGACATGTGCTGGACAACCAGATCGCCCAGGTCCACCCAGTTTGTTTCTTCGATTCAGCTTGACGGACGAGAAGTTTAGTTTGATTCCATATCCTCCATCTGATTTTAAGCCTGCCCGTTTCGTGGAATCGCAGAGCGAATTGTGTTGTGTGTGCTTGGGTTTCAGGAAACTAGAACTTGAGATTTGGACCTTAAGCTCTGTTCCAGATCAGAACCCCGAATGGAATCGACGCTGGCATACCATAATTAGCCCTGATTTAATCATAGAGCTTCCGGAAGGTAGGGCTGTGAGACCTCCTAGAGTTGTTCTTCATGAGGGGATGTGGCTTCTAACGGAGGAACAAAACGTGTACCGGTATGACACCCAGACTTCCGATATAGAGATCTCTTCAGGTGTTCAAAAGACAAGATACAATGATCACGCGTTGCACAAACAAGTAGTTTTACATCTAACAAACTATGCCGAGAGTCTAGTACAAATTAGATAACTTTGGCAACTAGCTAGGTATCTCATTTTCTTTCTATCAGCCAAAGACATTGTGTACACGAGCCCTCTGGACCGATGGTGATGGATTCCAAGGCTATATTATATTAGGTGATGTTCCAACAGATGCTTCTTCGACGACTTCTAGATCTCTTTTCAAGACACGAGTGATTATTGCAGTCTTTAAAGCCAGCTGGTATGACAAAGGCGTTTGCAAGTGTCCATTTCCTTGGTTCGATGCAATTTTCAATCTCAGATGGGCGACGTACATTCAAAGAAAGAAGAATGCTAGTGGTTCATTAAATTTCCATGACACGATCAATTTCATTCCCTACAATGACGAATGACCCCTCGCATGCGAAACATCCGAACCAGACCCCCCCTCCCTCTCCATGTCAAATCCATTTTGTTTAGAAACCCACATCAAATCCATGATGCTATAGCGAATCAACCTGTTATTGGATGGTTAAAAGGACAGTGGTATCCCTAGCCCACCAGGGTAGACGAGGCGCCTACGATGTCTTCGTAAATCTCAAGATGATATGATGGGTCAGTCTCTCGAAGGTGCTCATAAAAGTAGGATGTATGTGGGTGTGTTTATAGGGGTGAGTATGCACGTAATAATCCATGATGCTACTAAAAACAGTGCGTGGCAAAGGAAAATTGGTCCAAAAAAGGCCCAGTGTTATCACCACAAAATACAAGCCTTACAAAAAACTAAAAAAATAATTTTCCTATGCATGTACAGATGAAAACTTGCCAATGTCTAGAAAAAAATAATTTGTCATAGATCTCAATATTAAATTTGCCAATACATCTAATGTTAATGTACATGGCACAGTTGCTCTAAATTTTCTTTAACATAACATATAAAACATGCGCGTTATAAAATAAGTTATCCATGGTAGAAATAATAAAGATGCCATGTAATGTACCAAAAAATTGTTGTGGTTAAGATAAAAATTTCGAAACAAGAAATTAAACAAATGCTTTCAAAAATGAAAATTTGCAATGGCTAAAAGTACACAAACAAAACAACTCGTTGGATGTATGTTTTAACACAAGTTTGCCATGCACTAAATTTTACAAAACCGGTGCAACTAAATCTGCCATATCTTAAGAAAAACACAAGAATTTGGAGTTGTGTACAAAAAAGGAATGTACCATCGTTTGTTCAACAAAATTGACCATGTTCCAAAAAAGTATATGACCATGCTACAAACATTATGGTCCCTGGTCAAAAAGGAAAATTTGCCATGCTGCAATAAATAAATTTGCCATGGTCCGAAATATAAATTTTCCATTGTCCAGATTACAAATTTGCCATGATTGAAGCAAAAAATTGGGCATGGTCCGAAAACAAAAATATTTCCCATGGTCCATGAAGCAAAATTGTAGTGGTCCAAAAGTAAATTGCCATGGAGCAAACAAACGAAATTTGCCATGAACTATGATTTAAAAATAGAATATGTCAGGCTATATGCAGTAATAATACTCATCGTATAAATTAATACAATTGACATGGTCTAAGAAATAAGATTGTCATGATACCTATAAAAAAGACTACCATGTTCTAATTAATAAAATTGGAATGGTCTAAATAAATATAAATGTCATACTACCTACAATAAAACTAAAGATAGCAGATTTAGGAAATTTTGTTATCCAAACAAACATGGCAACCTTTTGGGATTTGTAATCAGATTGTCTAATTCACATCTAGATGTTTTTTAAGGATGTCACATTTAAGCTTCCACAAATATATAATGCATCAACAAGAAACAAAAAAAATAGGACAAAAAAATAGACAACAAACAGAGTGGACATCAGCTTAGATGTGACATAACTATGTCACATCTAGATGTGTCCTAGACAGACCCGTTTGTAATGGGCGCATGGCAAAAGTGATGAATTTTTGGTATTTGAAAAAGATATCAATTTTTAGGAATTTACCATGGACACATGGTAAGTTTTGGAATTTTTGTTCTCTAAGAACATAGCAATTTTTAGAAAATATGTAAGTTTGCCATGATCCATTTAGTTAATTTTCCATGGTCCGAGAAAAAAGAAGTTTGCTATTTTCCAAAAAGAAATTGCCTTGGTCCATAAAGTGAAATTGCCATGGTGCAGGAAAAAAGAAGTTTGCCATTGTCCAATTTTTTTATTTTATTTTTTGCCATGGTCGATAAAAAAGATTTTCTTTTAGTTGGATAAAGAAAGAAGTTTGACATTGTCTAAAAGAAGAAAAAAAATCCATGGTCTATAAAGTGAATTTGCCATGGTCCATAAGAAAAGACGTCTGTTATTTTACAAATTACGAATTTTGCTATGGTTCATAAAAGTGAATTTATCATGGTCGAGAAAGTAACATTTGTGATCGTGCTACCCTCTAGTATGAAAGGCAACAAGTTGCATTGGTTAGGTTCAATAAACAAACATGCTATTCACAACAAAGAGCTAAATCAGTATGTAATCACTGAAAAATTGTCTTAGAAATTTAGCATGTGACTATGAAGTGAATTTGCCATGGTCCACAAAAGACAGGTATTTCCCATGGTAGTATATAAAAAAATTGCCATTTTTTAAAAATAGATTGATTTGCCATTAGAACAAAAGAAATGTTAAAGCTGCAAAATCACAAAAAAAGGATTTATCATGGAAAAAAATGTTAAGACATGACAGCTATTGAGAAATGCTAAACAATAACATATTTGTTTATTCCTTAAAAATGGCAAATTTGCAATGAAAAAATTTCTACAGAACACAACCTCTCCTAAAATTGCCATGTGATCAGCCCATTCGGTTTACACAAATTGCCATGTGTTGTGAATCATTTTTTCACAAATTTGTCGTGTAACTATTACAAGATTTAAAAAAAATCACGATGATGTGTGAACTCCATCTATTCTCGCATCAACTAATCCAAACACCAAAGCAAGAGTACGTAAATCTGACGATGAAAGCAGAAGCAATCGGCAAAAGGGAAGAGTGAGCATACAAACCACGAGAGCAGCAACAACTCCTGCTCCGACACCCGCGTGAGCCGCTCCATAGTGGGGGAACCGGCAGAAGACGAAGTTGTCGACCTCTCCGAGCAGCAGCTCCTCCTTCCACTGGTGTGCAACCTCCGCGAGCAGGAGCAGCTCCTCCTCTGTCGTGCGGCCTCCACGAATTTCGGCAGTTCCTCCTCTGTCGCGTCACCTCCGCGTAGCAGCAGCTCCTACAACATCACCACCTCCGTGAGAGGCAACACTTCCCCCGACACACAACCACGGAAAATAAAAAAGTGGTGAAAGGGCATCCACCCATCAATGGCTGTTGGCGGTGAATAGTGAAGGCGATGTAGGCCTGCCTTATCGCAACCCATTCAAACATCATGAAGTTGGTCTCAACCCATTTGGTGCATATAGAGTACGTGCAAAGCCCATCATAGATGATTGAGCACGTAACAAACACACATAACCTATTGAACGAGAAATCGGGAACACATGTTGGTTTTGCATCGATAGAGGGACACGCGTGATCTGAGCACTGGTACTCATCACCATAAACAACAACGCTCTTGTGAGAAAGTGTGCATGAAAGGAACCACCAGCGTTGATCAGTACCCAATTTGTCAACAATAACGGTTTAGATGTACTGCTTGTGCTGCATTAGCAAGAGAGCACATGAGTATACATGCAAACCACCACAAAAATAAACAACACTATAGCAAGAAAACGCAACATGATACTCTCATTCTCAAAAGGGCGAGATTAAGCATTTCCTTAATGGTCTTCACAATTGGCTGCTCCGCAACAGATGACGAGCTCAAATATTCTATAGGAGAAAAAGCAACAAGAGGCGCAAACTGCTGACCCAGGCTACAGAACATCGAAAACGGAAATAAACAACGGAGCAAAGCTGAAAAAACAGGGAGGGTAAACATAAGAGTTAGTACAAAATTAAGACACTTATTTTGAGACGGAGTAAAGCAATGTACTATATGAGAAATATCCTCATCAATGTACCAACAACGACATGCAGGACTACCACTAAGGCCAACACACATGTAACCAGCCATGGGGATGAACCATAAGCCATGAGGACATGAAGTACAGAGGAGAGGTTGAAAGCACACGAAGCAAGCACGTCAATTGTGGAATGTGAGACCACCACCTTTTAACATCTTGGGTAGCATGGCCACAAAAGATCATGATGACGGCCAGGAGGTGGAGGAGGGGGAGGTGGTGGCGGTGGTGGGGACGGTGCATCCATGAGCGCTGGAGAGGAGGGAGATGCAGCGGAAGGGTTTACAGGCGTGGGGCGATCGAACCGGCGTCTGATCTTGTATTGCTCATCACATATATCACTACTAGGGAAAAGTCTATACACAGAATCTTAGCAGCAGTGAGGGTTAAAAACCCTCGCTACTGCTACTTACTAGTAGCGCAGGTTTTTAAACCTCACTACTACTAAGTTGATAGCAGTAGCGCGGGTTTATAACCCTCGCTACTACTAAGCGGTCTCTACCCTGCCCCCCGGGACATGTCATAGTAGTAGCGCGGGTTTTTAACCCTCGCTAGTCCCATTTTCAAACTCTACCCCCACTGTGGATCGCCTTTTCAATTATTATTTTTAAAAAAGAAAATGATGAAAATGTCAAAAAAAAAATAAAAGAACATAAGTTTCCCATGTGATATGTGGTCTAGTTGTTGGAAAAATTTGCAAATATGAATTTCGACTTTATTTGCAAAATCTCTCGAGAATTTGTAGAAATGGGCATAACTTTTGCATACTAACTCGGATGAAAAAGTTTTTTATATGAAAATCATCTACTTGAAAAGTTATATCCGAATTTAATGGGGGGGAACCCCGTTAAACATTTTCAAAATCCTCAAAAGCCTAACAGAAAAAAGTTACGGGGCTTTTAAGATCTGGAGGCAAAAAATTCATCAAATTTCAGTTTTTTTAAATTTTTGTTAAATCTGGTCAAACTAATTATTCAAGAATATTAGTGTTACTAAATAATTATTTTAGTTTTTTGAATTTTGGTCAAATCTGGTCAAAGTATGGTTAAACTATGGTCAAATCTGGTCAAACTATGGTCAAACTAATTATTCAAGAAATATTAGTGTTACTAATTTCTTAGAACAATAGTTTCAAACTCAAACAGTGAAATGTGTGACTTCATGCTCAAGCTAAATTCCTGAGGTTAATAGGATTGACATCTTACTATTGTCGGAAAACAACAAGTGCGACTTGGAAACGAGGAGAATAGAACCCGGAAGTTAAGCGTGCTCAGCCGGAGTAGTGAGAGGATGGGTGACCGTCCGGAAAGTTAGATGATTTGGAATGATGAGGGGTGATTAGAGATTAAATTGAGCAGCGATGAGGGGTGATTAGAGATTTGAGGTTAAAATAATTCAGAAATTTGAAAATTAGGGAAAAATCAATTAGAGATTAGTCGTAGTAGTAGCTGGTCGCACCCGCCCATCGCTATATCGTTAGTCAGAAGCGCCTTATTAGTAGCGCCGGCCCCCGCGCTACTAATAGGCCCAAAACCCGCGCTGCTGCTAGGCTTTTCCCTAGTAGTGTATGTACAGGTTACAGCCGGGCGCCGGAGCGCTAGTACATGGGCGACATGCGCCAAGAGGCGGGGATCGTGCACGACTACGTGCGAGACCAGGGCAGTGGTTGCTGTCAACACTCTCATGCCGTCCGACGCCGGTGACGCGCCAAAGAAGGGTGCCCGCCGGTTGCCTGACCCGTCGTCCCTCGCAACATTCGTGGGCACGCATGTCGATGAAGAGCACCATGTGAGGCCTGCCGTCAACGTCAACAACGTCCTCGTCCTTGTCCTCGCCGGAAGAGCGTCGTGCCGGAGTACGGGTCGGATATGTCGGCGTGTCGCCGAAGTTCAACCTTTCAGCCGGCGCCAGGCTCAAGATTATATTTGAAGGAGTGTACACAGAGACGGGGAAGGGCAATGACGATGATGATGGCGAGCGGGTGCTTTGCATGGTCGGGAGCGCTGCCCTGCCTAAGCGGGCGCTGAAGGCGTTAACCCGTGGGACTGAGCCACGATCTCCGGCCGGTGCAACTTTCGGCCGCCGGTCACGGCGGACAACAACATACCGATGGCATTACGGTACATGAAGAAGCTGACACTGACAACCCGAGCGGTGTTCGGCAAGATGGGGAACACAAGCGGCGCGTCAGACGCCTCCTATTTTGACACCGTGCAGCTGGTGTCAGGGCTCACCTCATATTGCACGTACCATTACCGGCCCCAACAGCTCACCGCTGGCGCAGGCCACACACTACCTTCGAGCGGCGCCGATGATCTCATGTCCAACCGTGCAAGGAATATAGCCTAATTGGTTAGATGCCAAAAATTGGCCTGTCAAATTTTTGGCAACTGCCAAATGTTGGCTAGAGATGGGTTGCATACCTATTTTCGTTAACAATCTCATGCCAAATATTGGCAATGCCAAGTGTTGGTAGCAAACCAAGTCTCTACAACGGCAGCGAACCGTGCACAGTGTGAGAAAAAAAGCTATGCTATTTAGGCTAGCCATAGTGGGAGTAACTTAGGTAGTAACTTAACACATCCCAAGACAATTTTGCTTATGTGGCAAGTATTTAATGAGGAAAGAGGTGCTTGTGGTAACATAATATGTTGCTGCAACATAGCGCTTCCCGAGGCAAAATGAGTCTATGAGATAATAAATGAAGCAATCTATGATACTACTACTCTCTCCGTCTAGGTGTGTAAGTCACCTTAGGAGTAGCAGCGCAACCTAGGTGGCTTTAGATTGGGCAAAGAGAAGCAGCGGGACGAGGTAAACTTCCAATCGGAGCGCTGTTACAAAGAGAAATAAATCAGCATTTAACGGCTAATTATTAGGATGCCTTTTCAGCTTTACATACAGGCCCACGTAATTGCATGCAAAACCGCTCTTGCCTAATCAACGTACAGGCTCGTTGCATGCACGGATTTCCATGGGGTAGGAACGAGGAAATCTAGGGGGAAGAGAACCCTCGTCAACGAGGCTGGGAGGGCATCAAAGAGAATTTAATGTTTCACGCCTTAAGGTTTTGGGAAAATCTGAATTTCGTAAGATAACTTACACACCTAGACGGAGGGAGTACTATGTTACTTTGCACCAGCGATATGGCTCATACTATCATATAGTCGTATTATCTTAGCCGTTCGATGGGCTTTATCTGGTAGGTGCGTAGCATTTAATGAGCGCTGTGGCGAACCATGGAAAATGCGTATTCGCGTGAGAGGCGTACGCGGGGAAGGTATACAGGTTGGCAGTTTCGTATGTCTGACGCCGGTCAGGCTCGCTTTTTTTTTTAGGGTAAATGTCGCCGCTTTATTATCTTAAACGAAGTTTGGAATCTCGTCCGCTATTACATCCAGAATACAGTCTGGAGGTGCGCCTACCCAAATCCTACAAAGTTCTTCACCTACACCTACTTTTGCTAATTTATGCGCGGCAACATTTGCTGAACGCCTAACCCAAGAAACTCTAAAATCTTCAAACGAACGTAGCATCGTCTTGATCTCCTCCAGCCACGGTCCCATTACTGACAAGTTCTTCTCTGGTTGTTTGAGCACATGTACAAGCGACTGGCAGTCCAGTTCAAGATGTACTTTTTGCACATTGATATCCGCTGCTACCCGAAGGGCCCGTTTGCAAGCCATGATCTCGGCCACTTCAGGATCGACCACCTGCGGGAACAGGTGACACGCACTCGCCAGGAAGCCACCATTCGCATCTCGCAGCACTACTCCTCCTCCCGCTCTTCCACCGTGTCTTGAGATCGCTCCATCTGAATTTGCTTTGATCCGCCCCACATCTGGCGCAGACCACCGTTGAACAGCCGCTGGTTTGGTGATTCTGGGGGGCTTTGCATGAACCTCTCTCCATTCCTTCACGTGAGAGCAAACTCTCTCTATGATTGTATGTGGGGCTTCAATCCTCCTGCCATCTCTTGTCTCATTACGGGCTAGCCAAATAGCATATACAGAATGGATCATCATCTCCCTTTCATCCTCGTTGGCTGTGGCGAACCATTCGAGCAGCCAGTTGGCCAACTCACTCTGGGAGGCTGTGAAGATCGGTGGGGCTGCCACCGAGACTCCCTTTTCCAAGCGAAGCTGGCTCCAATACTGAACCGCGTGCTGGCATGACCAAAAACGATGCAAGATCGTTTCCTCTCGCCCGCATACCACACAAAACACCCCTGGTTTGATACGCCTGCGATGGAGTTCGACCCCGACAGCCAGGCCGTTCCTAATGACCCGCCACATGTGGATTTTTGCTTTGTTCGGTGCACTAGTATCCCACAGCCCCAGATAACCTTTGTGTCTGCTTACGGAGCTTGACGATTCCGGCTGTCCGGATCTCACCTTGTTCATAGTCATTCTGAGGTGGTAGGCCGAGCGCACCGAGAACACCCCGTTCTTAGTATAGTTCCAAGCTAAAGTGTCTTCTGTTCCCGGTCCCCCAACTGCAATTTGTTTTATGTCAGTCGCATCATCAGGGGAGAACATCTCATCAACCCGAGCCAAACTCCACGAGGTGCCATCCGGTGACAGCAGATCCGCCACCCTTGTCACTCCCTGGACATATACGGCACCCAAAGGATTCATACTCCCGCTCCTAGGGATCCAATTATCATGATGAACATTAATCTTGGACCCATCTCCGACTCTCCAAATCAGCCCCTCTCGCAGCAGGTCACGCCCATGTAGTATACTTCGAAAAGTGAACGAGCCCCCCGAGGGGCACGTAGCCGACATGATGGAGTTATCCGGAAAGTATCTCGCCTTGAGGACACGTGCACACAGCGAGGCTGGATATAGCAAGATCCTCCATGCCTGCTTTGCTAGGAGAGCTTGATTAAACGCTTCCGGGTCTCTAAAGCCAAGACCACCATCACGTTTTGCTGCACACATCTTCTCCCATGAAATCCAATGCACTTTCTTATCACCATTCGTTGCACCCCACCAGAATTTTGACGAGATCGAAGTCAGGTTCCGGCACATTTTCTTTGTGAGATGAAAACAACTCATGGTGTAAGTAGGTGTAGCTTGGAGGACAGATTTTACTAGTACCTCTCGTGCAGCCTTAGACAGTCCTTGACCTTTCAACCCATTAACTTTTCCTTTTGAACACTCAGTAACGTACTTGAAAGTCCCTTCTTTGGACCTTCCAACCAGTGTTGGGAGGCCCAAATATCTCTCACTGAGCGCTTCATTATGCACGCCCAGAACATTTTTTAGTTGTACCTTTGCATCCTCTTGACTCCCTTTGCCGAAGAAAATTGCTGACTTCTGCAAATTAATGCGTTGGCCAGACGCTTCCTGATATTTCCTTAGAATCTCTTTCAATGCCAGCATGTTTTCAGTGGATCCCTCAAGGAAGACAATACTATCGTCAGCAAACAGAAGATGTGTAACATGGGGGCCAGTTCTCCCAAAAGAAACACCCTTGATCCGCTTTTCCTCTTGCGCCTTTCTTAACAGAGCAGAAAAACCTTCAACACAAAACAGAAAAAGATACGGCGATAACGGGTCCCCCTGCCTAAGTCCACGAGAGGGAATGAATCCTCTCGAGAGGCCTCCATTGAGCTTTACAGAAAACCTTGCTGTAGTCACACACCGCATGATCATGGAAATCCATTCTGGAGCAAATCCCACTTGCACTAACATCTGTTGCAGGAAGGTCCACTCGACCCTATCGTATGCCTTCATCATATCAAGCTTGACCGCGCACAAGTGCTTTTTCCTCTTCCTGTTACGAATAGCATGCACACACTCATATGCCACAAGGACATTGTCAGTGATCAATCGGCCGGGTACAAATGCACTGTGTTCCTCGGAAATAAGGACAGGAAGAAGACACTTTAACCTATTTGCCAAGACCTTCGTTGCAATTTTATAAAGAACATTACACAGGCTGATCGGTCTGAATTGAGTAAGCAACTCCGGTGAGTTAACTTTAGGAATCATGACAATTACCGTTTCATTGAACGCCTCAGGAGCTGCCTCCCCATATAAGAAATCCTTAATCGCCCGGCACACATCGTCCTTTACCAGAGACCAGTGTCGTTGGTAAAAGAGTGCAGGTAATCCGTCAGGCCCCGGCGCCTTAGTAGGCCCCATTTGAAACAAAGCTTTTTCGATTTCATCATCTGTAATCACCGCAATTAATCTTTCGTTCATTTGTGCAGTAACGGAGGGTGCTATGTTGTCCAGCACCTCATTTGCTCCAGCCGACCCCTCCGAAGTAAAAAGCTGTTCATAAAATGCCGCCGCCATCTCCCTCATTTCTTCATTCACCGTGCACTGTGTGCCATCCTCACGCTTGAGCGCACGGACTGTATTCTTTCTCTTTCTATGCAAGGCCCTGTTCTAAAAATACTTGGTATTTTGATCGCCCGCCTTCAACCAGTCCACACGTGAACGCTGCTTGTAAAAGACTTCTTCTCTTGTGTATATTTCTCTTAGCTGCTGTTCAATCTCTCGGGCCTCCAGTGAGGATCCCGTACCCAGAGCCCTTGTTTTCGCTTCCACCAGCTGGTTCTTTAGCTTTGAGATTTGGCGCCGGATTGACCCGAAAACTGCTCTTGCCCAACGCTGCATGCTGGATGAAACACAGCCCAGCCTTTGCATGCATGCACTTATTCCTGTTTCACCTACGTCCGAGGCTTGCCATGCATCAGCTACCATCTGATCATATTGATTGTGTGTGGTCCATGCTTCCTCGAAACGAAACTGGAAGTCTCCGCGCTGCTTCTGGCGTGGAGCTGTCTCCAACGCCCTAATCACAAGGGCCTGATGATCAGATTCTTCTGTCATCACATGCTCCACTGTAGTCTCCGGGAAGAGATCGAGAAAAGCTTCATCGCATGTGGCTCTGTCCAACCGAACTTGTATGTTATCTCCTGCATCCCTCTTGTTGTCCCACGTGTATGGGTAGCCTGAGAACCCTAGATCAACTAGGCCGCAGTCGGCCAAGCATTCTCTAAAATCTTCCATCTGTGCAAAACTTCTTCTGTTACCTCCTATCTGATCGGTGTGGAACAGAGCTTCATTAAAGTCGCCCGCACACAGCCACGGCAAACTATCTTGTGCTCGCAGGTAACGTATCGCATCCCATGATTTCTTGCGTAACTCGGTATTGGGCTCCCCATAGAATCCAGTGAATTTACAGGTTTTCCCTTCCCAGACTATTTCAGCATCCACAAAATATTGGCACCAAGGCCTAACCGTTACTTGCACAGTATCCCTCCACCAAAGAGCCAAACCCCCACTTTTCCCATTACAATTTACCGCCATCCCCGATCTGAACCCCAAACTCCATTTGATTCTCTCCATCGCCCTGTCTTTCTTTTTTGTTTCACTTAGGAACACCACCGCTGGGTTGTATGACCGTATCAGGTCCCGTAGTTCGCCCACCGTCGAGTCCAACCCCAATCCTCGACAGTTCCAGGCCAAGATGTTCATTGTGTCCGGCGACCCCGCGTCGCGGGGTCCGCCGCTTTGTCATCCCGCTCGGAGATACGGTCAAACACCGAAGCCACTTTCTGCCTCGTTTCGCGAATGAATGTATCATTAGTGGTAAACCTGTCAGAGTCACCTTTCGCTACCCATTGCTGCTTCGGCCTCCTCTTCTTTTCCCATGTATAATCATGTCTTGGGCTTCTTGGAGAGCGCCGTTCCTCATCGCCCGGTCTTGGCTTCCTTACGTAGTGGCCTTTCCTACGTTCCTTGTCTCTGTAGTGGTTTGACATGCCGTCCCCAGTCTAATCCCATGCACTGTATTGCTGGTAGTTGGCTCTTAACTCGGCCTGCCTGTTTAGTTGTCTCTGTCTCAGTTCATTGCGCATGTCCTTCTCTCTCTTTTTTTCTAGTCCCTCTCTCAGATCCTTTCCCCTAGACTCAGCCCGCCCTTGCTGCTGTTTGTTAGGGCTTGATACCTCTCCCTTTTCCCTCATGTCCCCACCGCCAGTGCGGGAGGTCTCTGAGTTTTCAAACTCATGATGCAAATTGCGTTTGGTTGGGGCATCCCGAACCGACCCTGTCTTCATCCTTGCACCCCCAGCGTCGTTTGATCTAAAACTTCCTTGACTGTTTGCACTTCCAGATGGTCCCCTGCCAGATCCCTCTTTCATCGGAACGGCCCTGCCTGATGAGGCTCGAAGCCATTCTCCCCACTGATCATCCGACTTCACCGGAGGAACACACCCTTCTACGCCATGTACCAGCCGCCCGCACTCAAAACAAAAGTGCGGAATCTTTTCATAGGTGAAATCGAACCAGGTTTGTTCAAGGTCCTCTTCAGATTTTTTGAGATAAAAACCTCTCACCAAAGGTTCAAATATTGAAAGTTTTGTCCTGAACCGGAGTTCTGTACCCTTTGCAAACCCATCTTTCTCCACATCCACACGAACTACTTCTCCCAGCCAATTACCAAGAGCTTCACCAAAAGCCTTCGATCGTTTATCCAGTGGGAGATCAGCAACTCTTACCCAAACCTCTATTGAGTCAAAAATCATCTCTGATGGCCTACAATCACCGGTCAGGCTCGCTGGCAGGTGACGGGCGTGGCAGAACCAGGACGGTCTAGGATTGTGACAAAAGCTGGACCATGGTCTAGACTTTTTTTTTTTGCGTACAAGGAGAGCCTCTGGGCAGGGCGCTCGTGTGTTTTGGGGCTTTGCTGCCGACAAAAGAAAAGAGGTATCACAAAAGAGAAAGGAGGCGTGGGGCAGGGTATGGATCGGGAGAGGCGATTGGTTAGGCGGCGGCACCGGCCGTGGCGGCCGCCATGGAAGCCGCCGGAGATTTCCCCTGGATCCAGTGCGCAGGTTCGTTTCACACATACTCCCCTGTCCCCCCTCCACCCCTCGCTAATGAGGAGATCTGTCGCGTCACTAAACAAAAAAATAATAGCTCTGGTTTCCTCTGCAGCTTGCCGATCTTCCAGTCGAGGGCCAAGCCTCGCGCCTCCGTTCATGATGAGGGGAGCGAGATCGAAGGCTGGGAAACGAACGGGCTGAGAGATTCGTCGGTGGCTGCTCACGACAGTTGTGGCGAACCTGGTGGCGAGGGGAGCAGAGGCGACGCTCTTCCTGAGTCCGGCGAGGCGGCAAGTCGGCGGTGAAGCATGATCCCAAGGGGCCGGGCTGGATTAGAAGGTATTCCCTCCCTGATTAGCATCTGTGCGCGCGTGCGTGTGTGTTGAGTGCACTGTTATTTTGGGATGGTGAGGCCTAGTAGCTCTTCCTCTTGTTGGTGCCAGTGATGCTGCCTGCTTTCAAGTATGTTCATGTGGTTAGGGGGTGGATGATTAAAATTTAGGGAGATGCATGTCATAGATTGCTTGCTCTCCTTGTTGATGGATGCATGAAAACCAGGTCTGAGTATGTGGGCTGAATGTGTGGATACAAACTAGAAAAAATTAGCCATCAGGGGGGCATCTCTGTGTTGGACACACAAAAAGAATTGGGTAAGAGAAGCAGAGCTTGTGTTTCCTGTTTGGCCGTGCCGATTCGAGTTGTTCTAATTCATGTGCCACTCCTGTGAAAAGAAAAGAAAGGTGCGTTCAATTTTTTCTTGTGATTATGGTGGCCTGGTGGGGGAAATTATAGTACAGGGATAAAGCTTGATCTGGATGTGTTTGCGACAGAATAAGTAATTAAATTCTGAAGGTTTAGTACAGAGCATCCGGACGAAAGAAAAAAAAAAGTGAAAACGATAGAAATTGTGTACTGGTTATTTTTAAATGCAAAATTGACTCTATATTTTTTGGTTCCTGCGGTGGGCGTTGTGGGTGTGTGGTGGTGGGTTTGATCGGGTTGTATGGTTCGAGTGGGAGCAAATCCAATGGAGTGGATGCCTTGCCACGGTAGAATGGGTGCCCTAGAAAAGCCGATACGTGGTTTTGCAGAACGAGTGGGGACGAAGTTGTCAAACCAGAATTGGGCGCCACATTCGATCCGCTTGTGAGGCTAAAGTGTGCTTTTTGTTGGTTGCTTTCGTGTGCAGCTTGTCGATCTTGAATTTGCGGTCGTCGTCGCAAGGCTCTGTTCAGGACGGGGTGAGCAAGATCGAGGGCTGGGGACGCTGCACTGCGAGATTCGTCGGTGGCTGCTCACGACAGTTGCGGCAACCCTGGGGGTGAGAACAGTAGTCCTACGGAGTCCCGGGAGTCCGCGATCAAGCCAGATCAGAAAGCGCCGGGGTGGATTAAAAGGTATTTCGTGCCTGATTAACATTGTGTGGCGTGTGGTGATGACTAGAGAATTTGCATTTTATTTGGCATGTGGCTGGTGATTGTTCTTGTGGCGGCTGTGGCCTGCGGTCTTTGTGGGGCTGTGGTTACATGATGGCAGCAAAATTTATGCTGTTGTAGGAGTTGGACGAATGGTTCATGTGGGTTACAGCAATGAAAATGCAGCTGATTTTTGTCTTTGCTGGTTGTTCTGACAGGTTACAGCAATAAAAATAGCTAGCTGGAATCCCTGTGTATGAATAGCTGCAAAAATAAATAAAATCTAGTTGTCCCATGAAGGTGTAGCGAATCACAATCACTTTTAAGTTGTTGAAATAGCATGTGTCTGATGATCATATGAATGTAGCAAAAAAATAGGCGGCTTGAACCGTTGTACATGCTGTTTTTTGACTCATAATGTGCGATTCAGTTGCGGACATTTCATCTTATTTTCTTGACTGCAAAAACAACATATGTTTCCTGTGATGGTATATTGAAACACATTCAGGCTAGTGCTGGAAAGCACATGGACCATTAGTTAGTCTGTCATGTAGATCTCCATTTTTATTGTTTATCTGAACAATGCAATTTTGACAAAAAAAATGGTTGATGGGCAACTTAGGAAGAAGACCATAAACTTAGCCAAAGTGTACATCATCATTGGTGATTTCTTTGGGACAGTGGAGAATATGCCATTCACAAAATGGTTGCTACGAAATGATAACGATGTGAATAAGATAATATAGGTTTTCGATGAACTCGGGGCAAAAGGCCCTGATTCTTGTTTAGAGTTCAAGTAGACTCAGAGAGCAGAATAAAGAATCTGACGTGGACAATAGCGGCAATGCATTACAAGTTTTTTGGAGACGTCATCAGCTTCGGCACCACTTATCGGGCCAATCTCGATGACATGCCATTCGTGCTTTTTGTATGGGTGAATAACCATTTCCAGAATATTTTGCTAGGAGGTGTGCTTCTAAGGGATGAACAGGTTGAAAGCTTTGAATGGGTTTTCACTGAGTTCGTTAGGATGATGGGTGTTGTACCACCAAGGATCATTTCGACTTGTAAGGGGCTAACATATTTCTGTTGCAACTATTTTAATGAACCGGGGTCAGATTTAACTTTCTTGAAGATTATTGTTGGGCAACGGAAGTTGCAGAATATAGAATGTCAGGCGGCATGAACTCCTTTGACCGGCGTAACAACACCAAGCAAGCCCAAGACAAAGACCAAGGCCACAAAAGAACAACTTGCAGAGCAATGGTGGAGTTGCAGGGCAAAAGAACACTTGCGAGCAGCAAGTAGGGGGGAGTCAGGGAGTTAAAAGTTGGCAGTGGTTATGTTGAGTTCGAATCTGTAATGTGACGTGTCAAGCCACTAGCACTGTGTTGTTGCAAGTATTGCCATGTACGGTTGTAATATCCGCTATGAATCTGTTGTGTGACGTGTCAAGCTACATGCACTCTGTTGTTGTAATATCCATGTAGTCTATCTGCTTGTTCTTAAAAGCTTGTGCCATGTGTATTCCCATGCATGGTTGGTGCGCCATTTATAGCCTAATCGGCCCAAGTGCGCGGCCACCCGGTCTAGGAAAATGACCAAACGCCCAGACCGTAGAAGACCACAGTGGGGTCTGTCAATAAATGATGTCTGCGCAGGTCAGAGGCACTGTACAATAATGTTTCACGATGCAACAATACGACGTGTAATACCTGTTTCCGCGCTCATCCCTATGAGCACCAAGGGCTTAGATAATGTGAGTATATGCTAGTATGACCCATATTGAATTTTCGGTAACTTACACTAGTGTCATATGTATGACACTAGTTTAAGTTACTCTCACCAGCCTTACCCGCGCGACACAGAGATGGCATACCAACAAAAGAGCCTGGAACGGAGGGGCGCCTATTACTCAATGTGTCGGCGGAGCTCACCATTTTTTAGATTCGCTGGCCTCGAAAATTGGTGATGTCTCTGGAAGGCGTGTACAATCCAGACGACGGCCGGATGCACCTGATCGGCTGCCGAGATGGCTCCCACCGCAGAGTTCGTCGACGAGCAGAGACTTCGGACTCGAAGAAGGAATGGACTGCTCCATCGAGGTGAAAGTTGAGTATCCAACACCGACGATGCACTGGTTCTGGGTCAATATGTTGGCGGCGAAGGTTCAGATAGCAAGCACGAGGACGTGGTGAAGCTCAGGGCTCTGCCTGTCCTCTACCCGAAGCACCTGCCGGATGGGATTTACCATGGGACCGTTAATGGCATCCTCTGCATTGTGCTGCTGACGGCCACCATCGCCCTTGATCATGACAGTGGACAACTAGAAGTAAGAAAACGCATTGCATATATTCTGTGAAGCCTATGTGCAGATGCAGGTTAGGCCAATACCTTGTATTGTTCGTTTTCTGTTGTCGATGTGAACAAATACTCCATGGGAGTGATATGGTGCCATGCAAATCCGACGCGCAGCGGGCGTGAACTGCCCGCCAAGTCGAACTTCTCCCGCCAGCAGACGGTGCCGTGCGCAGACCTGAATTCCCCTCCGAATCGAACTCCCTGGGCGGACCTGAATTCCCCGCCAGATCCAACTTCTCCCTCAAGCAGACCTGACTATATATGCACAAGGCCCCCCACCACCCCATGCTGTACCGTACTCCCAATTCGCCGGCCACCAAATCTGCAACCATGGCCAAGCAGAAGCTGCGCCGTCTCGTGCGAGGACCACGCAGGGCCGCCGGCGAGGACCGCCTAAGCGCCCTTCCAGACGAGCTGATCGGCCTCATAGTGGGCAGGCTGGACACCCGCACCGCGCTCTCCACCGCCGTCCTCGCTAGGCGCTGGGCGCGTATTCCACGTGACCTGCCCGCTCTCGACTTCAGGGTCAGTGACATACTCCCGCTAGAGTACGATCAGGGTGTCGCTCTCCGCCAGGACCTGCCACCTGACACGGCCATGGCCGGGATGCTCGATGGTTTCTTGGCGGGCTGCGAGATGGGCAGCACGAGGGCGTTGGCCGACGGAGTCACCAGCTTCTTGGCAGCCGACTGTGACGGCGACGCACGTCGGCGCGTAAAGGCCCTCCGGCTCGAGTTCTTCCCCGCGGATCACGGCGGCTGCATCGAGCGTCTGATCACCGCCGCTGTCGGCTCATGGGGCGTGGAAGATCTGGAGATGGTTGTCAGACCAGCGTCCGGCCATCATGATGCGCCCGCCTACCCCTTCCCCGACGATTGCCTCGACGGAGGCGGGAGGTCGCGCCTTCGCAGCCTGACGCTGGGCAACACCACACTCCCGCCGCTGCACAGCTACGAGGCGCTCACGACGCTCGTCTTGCAAGGCGTGGCCGCGTCCACGCCCGTCGCCGTGTACGAGAGGCTGTTCAGCGACCTCACACGGCTTCAGGTGCTGCATCTCATATCATGCAGCTGCACGGCGGACCTCCATCATCTGGTGGTCGACGCACCGGGTTCAGCGATGAGGGAGCTCGTCGTGGAAGAATGCGCGTTCTCAAGAATCACGGTGCGCGCCCTCCCAATGCTCGCCCGCCTGGCGTGCATAGGCACAACCGTGGTGCTCAGGCTCGACTCCGTTCCGAACCTCACGCAGGTGAACCTCACATTCTGGGGGAGCAAGAAACCCTCGAACTTCCTCGGGAAGGCCCCAGCTGCGACGACGAGCCTCGTTCTCCGCTTCACCGGGCCAAGTAGATGGGTGGTGCCGATTCACCTGGCCACGCCGTTCCTCGGCCTGAAGAGGCTCCTCGTCGCCGACCTACCTTCGAATTGGGACGTCTCGTGGCCGCGCGTGCTCGTGCTTGCCGCACGGTCGCTCGAGGTCCTGCACATCCATGTGGCTCACTCCGACGAGAAGCAGGGAGAGGAGATAGCGTGGTGGCTCTGGCCGAAGCGGAAGCTGCGGCGTCGGAACATGAAGGAGGTGGTCATGATTGGATTCACGCAGACATCTCGCCAGATACAGTTCTTGAGGGATCTTGTGAAGATGTGCACATCTTTACAACGTGTTGTTCTGCTCAGGGATGGCCAAGTGCGGTACAATGGACTCTGGGATTGGAAGATGGTCGGCCAGCCAGAATGTCCATGGAGCACTCAAGATAAAATGGCTGTGACGAAAATGATCAAGCCTGCGTCCAGGCCTCTGGTCGATGTAATCTTGGGATGACCAATTTATTTATTTCTAATTATTTTTTGAAAGCCTAGGGTTCAGTTGACTTATGAGAAAGTCCGATATATGTACTCCAAGTTTTAACCTCAAATTCTCACCAATGTCTAAAAAACAACCTTGAACTTCAAATCCGTCCAATCTGCAAATCTCAAAATCGTACAACTTACAACTCTGACTCCCCTTAAACCTGTTTTTGGTTATTGGTACGCGTCACCAGTCAGTCCCTTCTCTCCGTTTGTTCTTCCCACCCCTGACTCACATATCTCCCAACCCCCGCCGCCACCGCCACCAGATGCCCCCGTCTCGGCTATCCAGCGGTGGCTGAGGAGCACAACATTGTCGTGGGCGGTGGGGGCGGCGACAGATGTGTGGAGGTAGCTTGTCTCACGCGGCGCCATGAGGTGTGAAGGAAATATGCCCTAGAGGCAATAATAAAGTTATTATATATTTCCTCATATCATGATAAATGTTTATTATTCATGCTAGAATTGTATTAACCGGAAACATAATACATGTGTGAATACATAGACAAACAGAGTGTCACTAGTATGCCTCTACTTGACTAGCTTGTTAATCAAAGATGGTTATGTTTCCTAACCATGGACAAGGAGTTGTTGTTTGATTAACAAGATCACATCATTAGTTGAATGATCTGATTGACATGACCCATTCCGTTAGCTTAGCACACGATCGCTTAGTATGTTGCTATTGCTTCCTTCATGACTTATACATGTTCCTATGACTATGAGATTATGCAACTCCGCTTACGGAGGAACACTTTGGTACTACCAAACGTCACAACGTATCGGGTGATTATAAAGGAGTACTACAGGTGTATCCAAAGGCGATGTTGGGTTGGCGTATTTCGAGATTAGGTTTTATCACTCCGATTGTCTGGAGAGGTATCTCTGGCCCTCTCGGTAATACACATCACCGAAAGCCTTGCAAGCACTACAACTAATGAGTTAGTTGTGAGATGATGTATTACGGAACGAGTAAAGAGACTTGCCGTAACGAGATTGAACTAGGTATTGGATACCGACGATCGAATCTCGCAAGTAACATACCGATGACAAAGGAACAACGTATGTTGTTATGCGCTCGACCGATAAAGATCTTCGAGAATATGTAGGAACCAATATGGGCATCCAGGTCCCGCTGTTGGTTATTGACCGAGAATAGTTCTAGGTCATGTCTACATTGTTCTCGAACCGTAGGGTCCGCACGCTTAAGGTTTCGATGATGCTTATTATGAGTTTATGTATTTTGATGTACCAAGAAGTTCGAGTCCCGGATGTGATCACGGACATGACGAGGAGTCTCGAAATGGTCGAGACATAAAGATTGATATATTGGAAGCCTGTGTTTGGAGTTCGAATGGTTCCGGCAAAAACAGAATTTATCGAGTACCGGAGGTTACCGAACCCCGGGAGGTAAATGGGCCATAGTGGGCCTTAGTGGAAAGGAGAAGGGCCAGCCCTAGGTGGCGCGCCCCCCCTTCCCTAGTCCTACTAGGACTAGGAAAGGGGCCGCCCTCTCTCTCTCCCTCCCGGAATCCTAGTCCAACTAGGATTGGGGGAATCCTACTCCCGAGGGAGTAGGACTCCTGGCGCCTCCTTGGCCGCCCCTCCCCTTGCTCATTTATATACGAGGCAGGGGGCACCCTAGAACACACAAGTTAGATCTATGGATCGCTCCTTGGCCGTGTGCGGTGCCCCTCCACCATATTCCACCTCGGTTATACCGTCACAAGCTTAGGCGAAGCCTCGCGCCGTGAAACATCAAGATCGTCCACCACGCCGTCGTCCGACGGAACTCTCCTCGACACTCGGCTGGATCGAGTACGAGGGACGCCATCGAGCTGTACGTGTGTCAAGAACTCGGGCGCCGGAGTAACGGCACCGGATCGAGAACGACGACTACTTCCTCTACGCTGTGATCGCTTCGCTTGGTCTCACGAGGGTACGAGACAACACTCTCCCTCTCGTTGCTATACATCACCATGATCTTGCGTGTGCGTAGGAAATTTTTGAAATTACTACGCTCCCCAACAGGGTATCGAGCCTAGGTTTTTCTATGGTTTGATGTTTTGCACGAGTAGAACACAAGTGAGTTGTGGGCGATACAAGTCATACTACCTACCAAAGATGTCATACTTTGGTTCAGCGGTATTGTGAGATGAAGCGGCCCGGACCGACATTACGCGTGACGCTTACGCGAGACTGGTTTCACCGCCGCGAGCACTCGTTGCTTAAAGGTGACCGTGGGTGCTGTCTCTCTCACTTTAGTTGAACCGAGTGTGGCTACGCCCGGTCCTTGAGAAGGTTAAACGAGTCTATTTGACGAAGTATCGCTGTGGTTTTGATGCGTAGGTGAGACTGGTTCTTGCTTAAGCCCGTAGCAGCCACGTAAAATTTGCAACAACAAAGTAGAGGACGCCTAACTTGTTTTTGCAGGGCATGTTGTGATGTGATATGGTCAAGACGTGATGCTATATTTTATTGTATGAGATGATCATGTTTTGTAACCGGTTATCGGCAATCGGCTGGAGCCATATGGTTGTCGCTTATTGTATGCAATGCAATCGCTTCTGTAATGCTTTACTTTATCACTAAGCGGTAGCGATAGTCGAGAAGCATAAGTTTGGCGAGACGACAACGATGCTACGATGAAGATCAAGGTGTCGCGCCGGTGACGATGGTGATCATGGAGGTGCCGCAAGATGGAGATCATGAAGCACAAGATGATGATGACCATATCATATCACTTATATTGATTTGCATGTGATGTTTATCTTTTATGCATCTTATCTTGCTTTGATTGACGGTAGCATTATAAGATGATCTCTCACTAAATTATCAAGAAGTGTTCTCCCTGAGTATGCACCGCTGCCAAAGTTCGTCGTGCCTAGACACCACGTGATGATCGGGTGTGATAAGCTCTACGTCCATCTACAACGGGTGCAAGCCAGTTTTGCACACGCAGAATACTCGGGTTATACTTGACGAGCCTAGCATATGCAGATATGGCCTCGGAACACGGAGACCGAAAGGTCGAGCGTGAATCATATAGTAGATATGATCAACATAAGATGTTCACCATTGAAAACTACTCCATTTCACGTGATGATCGGTTATGGTTTAGTTGATTTGGATCACGTGATCACTTAGATGACTAGAGATGTCTTTCTAAGTGGGAGTTCTTAAGTAATATGATTAATTGAACTTAAATTTATCATGAACTTAGTCCTGGTAGTATTTTGCAAATTATGTTGTAAGATCAATAGCTCGCGTTGTTGCTTTCATATGTTTATTTTGATATGTTCCTAGAGAAAACTGTATTGAAAAATGTTAGTAGCAATGATGCGGATTTGATCCGTGATCCGAGGTTTATCCTCATTGCTTTGCACGTAAGAATTATGTCCTTAATGCACCGCTAGGTGACGACCTATTGCAGGAGCGGATGCGGGCGTTATGAACGCTTTGGCTAGCTCAATATGATGACTACTTGATAGTTTAAGTGCACCATGCTTAACGGCTTAGAATCGGGACTTCAAAGACGTTTTGAACGTCATGGACCATATGAGATGTTCCAGGAGTTGAAGTTAATATTTCAAGCAAATACCCGAGTTGAGAGATATGAAGTCTCCAACAAGTTCTATAGCTAAAAGATGGAGGAGAATCGCTCAACTAGTGAGCATGTGCTCGATTGTCCAGGTACTACAATCGCTTGAATCAAGTGGGAGTTAATCTTCCGGATAAGATAGTGATTGATGAATTCTCTAGTCACCACCACCAAGTTAGTAGAACTTCGTGATGAACTATAGTATGCAAGGGATGACGAGAACGATTCTCGAGCTCTTCGTGATGTTGAAATCGACGAAGGTAGAAATCAAGAAAAACATCAAGTGTTGATGGTAGACAAGACCACTAGTTTCAAGAAAAGGGCAAAGGGAAGAGGGAACTTCAAGAAGAACGGCAAGCAAGTTGTTGCTCAAGTGAAGAAGCCCAAGTCCGGTCCTAAGCCCGAGACTAAGTACTTTTACCGCAAAGGATTGGTCATTTGAAGCGGAACTACACCAAGTATTTGGCGGATAAGAAGGATGGCAAAGTGAACAAAGGTATATTTGATATACATGTTATTGATGTGTAGTTTACTAGTGTTTATAGCAACCCCTCGGTATTTGGTAATGGTTCGGTTGCTAAGAGTAGTAACTCAAACGGAGTTGCGTAATAAATGTAAACTAGTTAAGGGTGAAGTGACGATATGTGTTGAAAGTAGTTTCAAGATTGATATGATCATCATCGCACACTCCCTATACTTTCGGGATTAGTGTTAAACCTAAATAAATGTTATTTGGCGTTTGCGTTGAACATGAATATGATTTGATCATGTTTATTGCGATACGGTTATTCATTTAAAGTTATAGAATAAATTGTTATTCTGTTTGCATGAATAAAACCTTATATGGTTACACACCCAATGAAAATGGTTCATTGGATCTCGATCGTAGTGATACACATATTCATAATATTGAAACCAAAAGATGCAAAGTTAATAATGATAGTGCAACTTATTTGTGGCAATCGCTGTTTAAGTCATATTGGTGTAAAGCGCAAGAAGAAACTCCATGTTGATGGGATTTTGGAATCACTTGATTATGAATCACTTGATGCTTGCGAATCATGCCTCTTGGGCAAGATGACTAAAACGCCGTTCTCCTAACATTGGAGCGAGCAACAGATTTGTTGGAAATCATACATACCGATGTATGTGGTCCGATGAATATTAAGGCTCCCGACAAGTATCATTATTTTCGACCTTCACAGATGATTTGAGCAGATATGGGTATATCTACTTGATGAAACATAAGTCGAAACATTTGAAAAGTTCAAAGAATTTCAGAGTGAAGTAGAGAATCATCGTAACAAGAAAATAAAAGTTTCTACGATATGATCGCAGAGGTAAAATATTTGAGTTACGAGTTTGGTCTTCAATTAAAACAATGTGAAATAGTTTCACAAATTCATGCCACCTGGAACACCACATCATAATGGTGTGTCCGAACGTCATAACTGTATTTTATTGGATATAGTACAATCTATGATGTTTATTACCGATTTACCAATATCGCTTTTGGGATCATGCATTAAAGACAGCTGCATTCACGTTAAATAGGGCACCATCTAAATCCGCTGAGACGACACTATATGAACTGTGGTTTAGCAAGAAACCAAAGTTGTCGTTTCTTAAAGTTTGGGGCTGCGATGCTTATGTGAAAAAGTTTCATCCCGATAAGCTCAAACCCAAATCGGAGAAGTGCGTCTTCATAGAATACCCAAAGGAAATTGTCGGTACACCTTCTATCACAGATCCAAAGGCAAGACATTTGTTGCCAAGAATGGATCCTTTCTAGAGAAGGAGTTTCTCTCGAAAGAAGTGAGTGGGAGGAAAGTAGAACTTGATGAGGTAATCGTACTGTTCCTTATTGAAAGTAGTTCATCACGTAAATCTGTTCTTGTGACTACTATACCAATTAGTGAGGAAGCTAATGATGATGATCATGTAACTTCGGATCAAGTTACTACCGAACCTCGTAGGTAAAATAGAGTGAGATCCGCACTGAGTGGTACGGTAATCCTGCTCGGAGGTCGTGTTACTTGAACATGACAAACCTACGAACTATGAGGAAGCGATGATGAGCCCAGATTCCGCAAAATGGTTTGAGGCCATGAAATCGAGATATGATCCATGTATGAAAACAAAGTATGGACTTTGATGAATTTGCCCGATGATCGGCAAACCATAGAAAATAAATGGATCTTCAAGAGGAAGACGGACATTGATAGTAGTATTACTATCTACAAAGCTAGACTTGTCGAAAAGGTTTTGACAAAGTTCAAGATGTTGAATACAATGAGATTTTCTCACTCAGACGATGCTTAAAAGTCTGTCCGAATCATGTTAGCAATTGCCGCATTTTATGAAATCGGCAAATGGATAAACAAAACTGCATTCCTTAATGGAGTTATTGAAGAAGAGTTGTATGTGATGCAACCAAGAGGTTTTGTCGATCCTAAAGAAGCTAACAAAGTGTGCAAGCTCCAAATGATCCATCTATGGACCGGTGCAAGCATCTCGAGTTGGAATATACGCTTTGATGAGTTGATCAAAGCATATAGTTTTATACAGCACTTGCAAAGAAGCCTGTATTTACTAGAAAGTGAGTGGGAGCACTACAACATTTCTGATAAGTATATGTGAATGACATATTGTAGATCGGAAATAATGTAGAATTATTCTGCAAAGCATAAAGGAGTGTTTGAAAGGAGTTTTTCAAAGAAAGACCTCGGTAAAGCTGCTTACATATTGAGCATCAAGATCTATAGAGATAGATCAAGACGCTTGATAAGTTTTTTCAATGAGTACATACCTTGACAAGATTTTGAAGTAGTTCAAAATGGAACAGTCAAAGAAAGAGTTCTTGCCTGTGTTACAAGGTGTGAAATTGAGTAAGACTCAAAACCCGACCACGGCAGAAGATAGAAAGAGAATGAAAGTCATTCCCTATGCCTTAGCCATAGGTTCTATAAAGTATGCCATGTCTGTGTACCAGATCTATTGTATACACTGCCCGAGTTTGGCAAGGAGTACAATAGTGATCTAGGAGTAGATCATCGACAGCGGTCAAAATTATCCTTAGTGGAATAAGGATATGTTTCTCGATTATGGAAGTGACAAAAGGTTCGTCGTAAAGGGTTACGCCGATGCAACTTTTGACACCGATCCGATGACTCTAAGTGTCGATCTAGATACATATTGAAGTGGGAGCAATTAGCTAGAGTAGCTTCGCATGCAGAGCATTGTAGACATAGAAAAATTGCAAAATACATAACGGATCTGAATGTGAAAGACCCGTTGACTAAGACTCTCTCACAAGCAAAACATGATCACACCTTAGTACTCTTTGGGTGTTAATCACATAGCGATGTGAACTAGATTATCAATCTAGTAAACCCTTTGGGTGTTGGTCACATGATGATGTGAACTATCGATGTTAATCACATAGTGATGTGATCTAGATTATTGACTCTAGTGCAAGTGGGAGATGAAGGAAATATGCCCTAGAGGCAATAATAAAGTTATTATATATTTCCTCATATCATGATAAATGTTTATTATTCATGCTAGAATTGTATTAACCGGAAACATAATACATGTGTGAATACATAGACAAACAGAGTGTCACTAGTATGCCTCTACTTGACTAGCTTGTTAATCAAAGATGGTTATGTTTCCTAACCATGGACAAGGAGTTGTTGTTTGATTAACAAGATCACATCATTAGTTGAATGATCTGATTGACATGACCCATTCCGTTAGCTTAGCACACGATCGCTTAGTATGTTGCTATTGCTTCCTTCATGACTTATACATGTTCCTATGACTATGAGATTATGCAACTCCGCTTACGGAGGAACACTTTGGTACTACCAAACGTCACAACGAATCGGGTGATTATAAAGGAGTACTACAGGTGTATCCAAAGGCGATGTTGGGTTGGCGATTTGAGATTAGGTTTTATCACTCCGATTGCTCTGGAGAGGTATCTCTGGCCCTCTCGGTAATACACATCACCGAAAGCCTTGCAAGCACTACAACTAATGAGTTAGTTGTGAGATGATGTATTACGGAACGAGTAAAGAGACTTGCCGTAACGAGATTGAACTAGGTATTGGATACCGACGATCGAATCTCGGGCAAGTAACATACCGATGACAAAGGAACAACGTATGTTGTTATGCGGTCTGACCGATAAAGATCTTCGAGAATATGTAGGAACCAATATGGGCATCCAGGTCCCGCTGTTGGTTATTGACCGAGAATAGTTCTAGGTCATGTCTACATTGTTCTCGAACCGTAGGGTCCGCACGCTTAAGGTTTCATGATGCTTATTATGAGTTTATGTATTTTAATGTACCGAAGAAGTTCGAGTCCCGGATGTGATCACGGACATGACGAGGAGTCTCGAAATGGTCGAGACATAAAGATTGATATATTGGAAGCCTATGTTTGGAGTTCGAATGGTTCCGAAGTAAAACAGGAATTTATTCGAGTACCGGAGGTTACCGAACCCCCGGAGGTAAATGGGCCATAGTGGGCCTTAGTGGAAAGGAGAAGGGCCAGCCCTAGGTGGTCAAGGCCCCCCTTCCCTAGTCCTACTAGGACTAGGAAAGGGGCCGCCCCTCTCTCTCTTTCCTCCGGAATCCTAGTCCAACTAGGATTGGGGGAATCCTACTCCCAGAGGGAGTAGGACTCCTGGCGCCTCTCCCTTGGCCCGCCCCCTCCCCCTTGCTCCTTTATATACGGGGGCAAAGGGGCACCCTAGAACACACAAGTTAGATCTACGGATCGTTCCTTAGCCGTGTGCGGTGCCCCCCTCCACCATATTCCACCTCGGTTATACCGTCGTGAAGCTTAGGCGAAGCCTGCGCCGTGAAACATCAAGATCGTCCCACGCCGTCGTCTTGACGGAACTCTCCTCGACACTCGGCTGGATCGAGTACGAGGGACGCCATCGAGCTGTACGTGTGTCAAGAACTCGGGCGCCGGAGTAACGGCACCGGATCGGTCGGATCGCGAGGAGAACGTCGACTACTTCCTCTACGCCAGATCGCTTCGCTTGGGTCTCGAGGGTACGTAGACAACACTCTCCCCTCTCGTTGCTATACATCACCATGATCTTGCGTGTGCATAGGAAATTTTTTGAAATTACTACGTTCCCCAACAAGGTGACCCTAGCAGACACGGTGGAGTTGTGGGAACTGCCCGACATCCGGCGGGCCACCTGGTGACAGTGGCCGAATTTATTCTCCCTTGCGAGCCACTTCAGACGCACGTCCATCCACCTAAGACTAGCCACAACGGGAGTAACTTCAGCAGTAATATCGAGTCCAACTCAGCAAATTTGCTTATGTGGCAGTGAGTTAATGAGGAGAGAGATAGTTATAGTAACTTAGCTAGTTACTGTAACATCACATGTCCCAATACAATATGAGTCTATAACCTAATAAATGAAGCTTTGCATGTTACCACACTTATGTTACTACCCACTATGAAGGTAGTAACATAGTCTAGGGATATGTGTATGTTACTAGTGTATGTTACTCACCATTGTGGCTAGTCTAAGGCCATGGCCTTAGGAGCACGGTTGACATCGCTCGATCTCCTCGGTGGTAACAACACGTGTGTGCGCGCCTCTGGGAGGAAGCGAACATCGATGAGTCGTTGAAGCCTTTCTCGCTGGCGAGCCACTCAAGGTGCGCATACTCAGTCGCCGCCAATTAGTGGCCACGGCTGGGCATAGCGCCAAATTTGGAGAAGACGGGGTTGCGGGAGATCTTGCAATCGCTCGGGAGGTGATTAGTGTTGGGAAACGTAGTAGAAAACAAAAAAATCATCCTAATCAAACTAGGAACACTATGAAGATGCATTAATGGTTTAGATCGGATCATTACCAACTCCGAGTTGCAGCGGAATAAGAGTCGGTGTAGATCGTGTTGGGGAACGTAGTAAATTTTAAAAAAATTCCTACGCACACGCAAGATCATGGTGATGGCATAGCAACGAGAGGGGAGAGTATTGTCTACGTACCCTCGTAGACCGTAAGCGGAAGCGTTATGACAACGCGGTTGATGTAGTCGTTCGTCTTCACGATCCGACCGATCCAAGTACCGAACGTACGGCACCTCTGAGTTCAGCACACGTTCAGCTCGATGACGATCCCCGGCCCGATCTAGCAAAGCGTCGGGATGAGTTCCACAAGACGACGGCGTGGTGAAGATGATGATGTTCTACCGGCGCAGGGCTTCGCCTAAACTCCGCGACGATATGACTGAGGTGGAATATGGTGGAAGGGGGCACCGCACACGGCTAAGAAACGATCCGTAGATCAACTTGTGTGTCATGGGGTGCCCCCTACCCTCGTATATAAAGGAGCAAGGGGGGAGGAGGCCGGCCCTAGGAGGGGGCGCGCCAAGTATGGAGTCCTACTAGGACTCCCTAGTCCTAGTAGGATTCCACCTCCCTTGTTGGAGTAGGAGAAGGGGAAAGATGGGGAGAGGAAGAAGGAAAGGAGGGCTGGCCCCTTGTCCAATTCGGACCAAAGGGGGGGCGCACGCCTCCTTCCTTTTGGCCTCTCTCCTCTATTCCCGTATGGCCCAATAAGGCCCATATACTCCCGGTGAATTCCGTAACTCTCCCACTCAAAAATACCTGAATCACTCGGAACCTTTCCGAACTCCGAATATAGCGTCCCAATATATCGATCTTTACGTCTCGACCATTTCGAGACTCCTCGTCATGTCCCCGATCTCATCCGGGACTCCAAACTCCTTCGGTACATCAAAACTCACAAACTCATAATGTAACTGTCATCGAAACCTTAAGCGTGCGGACCCTACGGGTTCGAGAACTATGTAGACATGACCTAGAACTATTCTTGGTCAGTAACCAATAGCGAAACCTGGATGCCCATATTGTCTCCTACATATTCTACGAAGATCTTTATCAGTCAAACCGCATAACAACATACTTTGTTCCCTTTGTCATCGGTATGTTACTTGCCCGAGATTCGATCGTCGGTATCCAATACCTTAGTTCAATCTCGTTACCGGCAAGTCTCTTTACTCGTTATGTAATGCATCATCCCGTAACTAACTCATTAGTCACATTGCTTGCAAGGCTTATAGTGATGTGCATTACCGAGAGGGCCCAGAGATACCTCTCCGATAATCGGAGTGACAAAACCTAATCTCGAAATACGCCAACCCAACATGCACCTTTGGAGACACCTGTAGTACTCCTTTATAATCACCCAGCGTTGCTGACGCTTTGGTAGCACCCAAAGTGTTCCTCCGATAAACGGGAGTTGCATAATCTCATAGTTACAGGAACATGTATAAGTCATGAAGAAAGCAATAGCAATATACTAAACGATCAAGTGCTAGGCTAACGGAATGGGTCATGTCAATCACATCATTCTCCTAATGATGTGATCCCGTTAATCAAATGACAACTCTTTTGTCCATGGCTAGGAAACATAACCATCTTTGATAAAGGAGCTAGTCAAGTAGAGGCATACTAGTGACACTATGTTTGTCTATGTATTCACACATGTATTATGTTTCCGGTTAGTACAATTCTAGCATGAATAATAAACATTTATCATGATATAAGGAAATAAATAATAACTTTATTATTGCCTCTAGGGCATATTTCCTTCAGTCTCCCACTTGCACTAGAGTCAATAATCTAGTTCACATCGCCATGTGATTTAACACCAATATTCATATCTGTATATGATTAACACCCATAGTTCACCTCGTCATGTGACCAACACCCAAAGGGTTTACTAGAGTCAATAATCTAGTTCACATAGCTATGTGATTAACACCCAAAGAGTAATAAGGTGTGATCATGTTTTGTTCGTGAGAGAAGCTTAGTCAACGGGTCTGTCACATTCAGAGCCGTATGTATTTTGCAAATATTCTATATCCACAATGCTCTGCACGGAGCTAATCTAGCTAATTGCTCCCACTTTCAATATGTATCCAGATTGAGACTTAGAGTCATCTGGATTGGTGTAAAAGCTTGCATTGTTGTAACTTTTTACGGCGGGCTCTTTTATCACCTCCATAATCGAGAAACATCTCCTTAGTCCTCACTAAGGATATTCTTGACACTGTCCAAAGATCTACTCTTAGATCAAAATTGTATTCCTTTGTCAAACTCGAGCAAGGTAGACAATAGGTCCAGTTCACAAGATAGCATACTTTATAGAACCTATGACTGAGGCATAGGGAATGACTTTTCATTCTCTTTCTATTTTCTGCCATGGTCGGGTCTTGAGTCTTACTCAACTTCACACCTTTGCATCACTAGCAAGAACTCCTTCTTTGACTGTTCTATTTTGAACTATTTAAAAAATTTATCAAGGTATGTACTCACTGAAAAAAATCTTATCAAGCGTCTTGATCTATCTATATAGATCTTGATGCTCAATGTGTAAGCAGCTTCACCGAGGTCTTTCAATGAAAAACTCTTATTCAAGTATCCTTTCATGCTATCCAGAATTTCTATATCATTTCCAATCAACAATATGTCATCCACATATAATATTAGAAATGCTACAGAGCTCCAACTCACTTTCTTGTAAACACAGGCTTCTCAAAAAGTCTGTATAAAACCATATGCTTTGATCAACTTATCAAAGCGTATATTCCAACTCCGAGAGGCTTGCACCAGTCCATAAATGGATCGCTGGAGCTTGCACACTTTGTTAGCACCTTTAGGATTGACAAAACCTTCTGGTTGCATCATATACAACTCTTCTTTAATAAATCCATTAAGGAATGCAGTTTTGATATCCTTTTGCCAGATTTCATAAAATGTGGCAATTGCTAACATGATTCAGACAGACTTAAACATCACTACAGTTGAGAAAATCTCATTGTAGTCAACACTTTGAACTTGTCGAAAACCTTTTTGGGACAAGTCAAGCTTTGTAGATAGTAACACTATTATCAGCATCTGTCTTCCTCTTGAAGATCCATTTATACAATATGGCTTGCCGATCATCGGGCAAATCCATCAAAGTCCACACTTTGTTCTCATACATGGATCCCATCTCAGATTTCATGGCCTCGAGCCATTTCGCGGAATCTGGGCTCATCATCGCTTCCTCATAGTTCGTAGGTTTATCATGGTCTAGTAACATGACTTCCGAAATAGGATTACCGTATCACTCAGTGCGGATCTTAACTGGAAGATCTACAAAGTTCGGTAGTAACTTGATCTGAAGCTTTATGATCATCATCATTAGCTTCCTCATTAATTGGTGTAGGAATCACTGGAACTGATTTCTGTGATGAACTACTTTCCAATTCGGGAGAAGGTACAAATTACCTTATCAAGCTCTACTTTCCTCCCACTCACTTCTTTCGAGAGAAACTCCTTCTCTAGAAAGGATCCATTCCTAGCAATGAATGATTTGCCTTCGGATCTGTGATAGAAGGAGTACCCAACAGTTTCCTTTGTGTATTCTATGAAGACGCACTTCTCCGATTTGGGTTTGAGCTTATCAGGTTGAAAACCTTTTTCATATAAGCATCGCAACTCCAAACTTTAAGAAACGACAGCTTAGGTTTACTGCTAAACCATAGTTCATACGGTGTCGTCTCAACGGATTTAGATGGTGCCCTATTGAACGTGAATGCAGCTATCTCTAATGCATAACCCCAAAACGATAGTGGTAAACTGATAAGAGATATCATAGATCGCACCATATCTAGTAAAGTACGATTACGATGTTCGGACACACCATTACATTGTGGTGTTCTAGGTGGCGTGAGTTTGTGAAACTATTCCACATTGTTTTAACTGAAGACCAAACTCGTAACTCAAATATTTGTCTCCACGATCAAATCACAGATACTTTATTTTCTTGTTACGATGATTCTCCACTTCACTCTGAAATTCTTTGAACCTTTCAACTATTTCAGACTTATGTTTCATCAAGTAGATATACCCATATCTGCTCAAATCATATGTGAAGGTCAGAAAATAACGATACTTGCCATGAGCATCAACACTCATTGGATCACATACATCGGTATGTATTATTTCCAATAAGTCAGTAGCTTGTTCCATTGTTCCGGAGAACGGAGTTTTAGTCATCTTGCCCAAAAGGCACGGTTCGCAAGCATCAAATGATTCATAGCCAAGTGATTCCAAAAATCCATCTTTATGGAGTTTCTTCATGCGCTTTACACCAATATGACCTAAAGGGCAGTGCCACAAATAAGTTGCACTATCATTATTAACTTTGCATCTTTTGGCATCAATATTATGAATATGTGTATTACTACGATCGAGATCCAACAAAATATTTTTATTGGGTGTATAACCATCGAAGGTCTTATTCATGTAAACAGAATAACAATTATTCTTTAACTTCAAATGAATAACTGTATCGCAATAAACATGATCTTATCATATTTATGCTCAACGCAAACACCAAATAACATTTATTTAGTTTTAACACTAATCTCGAACATATAGGGAGTGCGTGATGATGATCATATCAATCTTGGAACTACTTCCAACACTCATCGTCACTTCCCCTTCTACTAGTCTCTGTTTATTCTGTAACTCCTGTTTCGAGTTACTAATCTTAGCAACTGAACAAGTATCAAATACTCAGGAGCTACTATAAAACTAGTAAGGCACACATCAATAACCTGTATATCAAATATATCCTTGTTCAATTTGCCATCCTTCTTATCCACCAAATATTCAGGGCATTTCCGCTTCTAGTGACCATTTCTTTGCGATTGTAAGCACTCGGTTTAGTGCTTTGGTCCAGCTTTGGTCTTCTTCACGGGAGTGACAACTTGTTTGCCATTCTACTTGAAGTTTCCCTTTCTTTCCCTTTGCCCTTTTCTTGAAACTAGTGGTCTTGTCAATCATCAACACTTGATGCTCTTTCTTTATTTCTACCTTCGTCGATTTCAACATCACAAAGAGTTCAGGAATCATTTTCGTCATCCCTTGCATACTATAGTTCATCACGAAGTTCCACTAACTTGGTGATGGTGACTAGAGAACTCTGCCAATCACTATCTTATCTGGAAGATTAACTCCCACTTGATTCAAGCGATTGATGTACCCAGACAATCCGAGCACATGCTCACTAGTTGAGAGATTCTCCTCCATCTTTTAGCTATAGAACTTGTTGGAGACTTCATATCTCTCAACTCGGGTATTTGCTTGAAATATTAACTTCAATTCCTGGAACATCTCATATGGTCCATGACGTTCAAAACATCTTTGAAGTCCCGATTCTAAGCCATTAAGCATGGTGCACTAAACTATCAAGTAGTCATCATATTGAGCTAGCCAAACGCTCATAACGCCTCGATCCGCTCCTGCAATAGGTCCGACACCTAGCGTGCATTAAGGACATAATTTTTCTGTGCAGCAATGAGGATAAACCTCAGATCATGGATCAAATCCGCATCATTGCTACTAACATTTTTCAACATAATTTTCTCTAGGAACATATCAAAACAAACATATGAAAGCAACAATGCAAGCTATTAATCTACAACATAATTTGCAAAATACTACCGGGACTAAGTTCATGATAAATTTAAGTTCAATTAATCATATTACTAAAGAACTACCACTTAGACAGACATCTCTCTAGTCATCTAAGTGATTACGTGATCCAAATCAACTAAACCATGTCCGATCATCACGTGAGATGGAGTAGTTTCAATGGTGAACATCACTATGTTGATCATATCTACTATATGATTCACGTTCAACCTTTCGGTCTCCGTGTTCCGAGGCCATATCTGTATATGCTAGGCTCATCAAGTTTAACCTGAGTATTCCGCGTGTGCAACTGTTTTGCACCCGTTGTATTTGAACGTAGAGCCTATCACACCCGATCATCACGTGGTGTCTCAAAGACGAAGAACTTTCGCAACGGTGCATACTCGGGAGAACACTTCTTGATAATTTAGTGAGAGATCATCTTAAAATGCTACCGTCAATCAAAGCAAGATAAGATGCATAAAGGATAAACATCACATGCAATCAATATAAGTGATATGATATGGCCATCATCATCTTGTGCTTGTGATCTCCATCTTCAAGCACCGTCGTGATCACCATCGCCACCGGCGTGACACCTTGATCTCCATCGTAGCATCGTTGTCGTTACGCCATCTATTGCTTCTACGACTATCGCTCTCGCTTAGTGATAAAGTAAAGCAATTACAGTATGCGTTGCATTTCATATAATAAAGCGACAACCATATGGCTCCTGCCAGTTGCCGATAACTTCGGTTACAAAACATGATCATCTCATACAATAAAATATAGCATCACGTCTTGATCATATCACATCACAACATGCCCTGCAAAAACAAGTTAGACGTCCTCTACTTTGTTGTTGCAAATTTTATGTGGCTGCTACGGGCTTAGCAAGAACCGTTCTTACCTACGCATCAAAAACCACAACGATAGTTCGTCAAGTTAGTACTGTTTTAACCTTCGCAAGGACCGGGCGTAGTCACACTCGATTCAGCTAAAGTGAGAGAGACAGACACCCGCCATCCACCTTTAAGCACGAGTGCTCGTAACGGTGAAACCAGTCTCGCGTAAGCGTACACGTAATGTCGGTCCGGGCCGCTTCATATCACAATACCGTTGAACCAAAGTATGACATGCTGGTAAGCAGTATGACTTGTATCGCCCACAACTCACTTGTGTTCTACTCGTGCATATGACATCTACGCATAAAACCAGGCTCGGATGCCACTGTTGGGGAACGTAGTAAATTTCAAAAAAATTCCTACGCACACGCAAGATCATGGTGATGGCATAGCAACGAGAGGGGAGAGTATTAACTACGTACCCTCGTAGACCGTAAGCGGAAGCGTTATGACAACTCGGTTGATGTAGTCGTACGTCTTCACGATCCGACAAATCCAAGTACCAAACATACGGCACCTCCGAGTTCAGCACACGTTCAGCTCGATGACGATCCCCGGGCTCCGATCCAGCAAAGCGTCGGGGGTGAGTTCCGTCAGCACGACGGCGTGGTCAAGATGATGATGTTCTACCGGCGCAGGGCTTCGCCTAAACTCTGCGACGATATGACTGAGGTGGAATATGGTGGAAGGGGGCACCGCACACGGCTAAGGAACGATCCGTAGATCAACTTGTGTGTCATGGGGTGCCCCTGCCTCAGATATAAAGGAGCAAGGGGAGGAGGTCGGCCCTAGGAGGGGCGCGCAAGTATGGAGTCCTACTAGGACTCCCTAGTCCTAGTAGGATTCCACCTCCTTGTTGGAGTAGGAGAAGGGAAAGAGGGGAGAGGAAGAAGGAAAGGGGCTGCGCCTTGTCCACCCGGACCAGAGGGGGCGCGAGGCCTCCTTCCTTTGGCCTCTCTCCTCTATTCCCGTATGGCCCAATAAGGCACATATACTCCCGGCGAATTCCGTAACTCTCCCAGACTCAAAATGCCCGAATCACTGAACCTTTCCGAACTCCGAATATAGTCGTCCAATATATCGATCTTTACGCCTCGACCATTTCGAGACTCCTCGTCATGTCCCCGATCTCATCCGGGACTCCAAACTCCTTCGGTACATCAAAACTCATAAACTCATAATGTAACTGTCATCGAAACCTTAAGCGTGCGGACCCTACGGGTTCGAGAACTATGTAGACATGACCTAGAACTATTCTTGGTCAATAACCAATAGCGGAACCTGGATGCCCATATTGGTTCCTACATATTCTATGAAGATCTTTATCGGTCAAACCGCATAACAACATACTTTGTTCCCTTTGTCATCGTTATGTTACTTGTCCGAGATTCGATCGTCGGTATCCAATACCTTAGTTCAATCTCGTTACCGGCAAGTCTCTTTACTCGTTATGTAATGCATCATCCCGCAACTAACTCATTAGTCACATTGCTTGCAAGGCTTATAGTGATGTGCATTACCGAGAGGGCCCAGAGATACCTCTCCGACAATCGGAGTGACAAAACCTAATCTCGAAATACGCCAACCCAACATGTACCTTTGGAGACACCTATAGTACTCCTTTATAATCACCCAGTTATGTTGTGACGTTTGGTAGCACCCAAAGTGTTCCTCCGGTAGACGGGAGTTGCATAATCTCATAGTTAGAGGAACATGTATAAGTCATGAAGAATGCAATAGCAATTTACTAAACGATCAAGTGCTAGGCTAACGGAATGGGTCATGTCAATCACATCATTCTCCTAATGATGTGATCCCGTTAATCAAATGACAACTCTTTTGTCCATGGCTAGGAAGCATAACCATCTTTGATAAATGAGCTAGTCAAGTAGAGGCATACTAGTGACACTATATTTGTCTATGTATTCACACATGTATTATGTTTCCGGTTAATACAATTCTAGCATGAACAATAAACATTTATCATGATATAAGGAAATAAATAATAACTTTATTATTGCCTCTAGGGCATATTTCCTTCAGATCAAACTTGAAGTCCTTCAAACCGTTCATGAACAATCCTTCGAACTGAAGATCGAAATCACGACCTCTCCACAGTTTGCAAGCATACGATCTTCAGGATCCGGCAACGCTTCACCGTCCAGAGCTAATCGATGCCGGAGAATTAGAGGGCGAAGATTAGAACCACATTGTACATCTAATTATGAGGACTAGAGAGGATTAGATCTAGCTCTAATTGGATCAACTAGAACTAGAACTAGAGAACCATAGGAGGCTCCAAAACTTGTGTGTGTGAAGGGTCAAAATCTCTAGTATATATAGGTTGGAGAAGAGGGAGGGGGCACCACAAGGAGGGAAGGTGGACTACCCTCCCTTGCGTCGGCCAATGGGGAGGAGGAGTCCTCCCCCACTCCAATTCGGCCTCCTCTAACTTGTCCTACAAGCTAAGGGGCCGCCCTAAGTGTCATTGGGCCCTAGGGCCCAATAACTCTCCACCACTTGGCATTTTAAGTATTTTTCTTGGCCCAATGATATTTGAATAATTATAAAATCCTCCCAATCATTATTAGGGCCTTTTATTAACAATTTAACATCTTCGAAAATATTTTCCACCTATATATCAATTCCCGGTATTACCCGGTAAACCCCAAAACCCTTCCAGTAACCCCGCAACGCTTCCGATTTCTCTCGATTATCAATGAAACTATTTCATAAATATTTTCTCATAACTCTTGCTGCACTAACACTCAACAGATCATGATTTCTTTAATATTGTGACCCTGTAGGTTTCGTAAAACATAGACATGATTTAGTCCCTTTCATTCAATGACAAATAGTGGAACCATGGGCATCCATATTGATCGCTATGAATACACGAGTGACATTCGAGTGAATGTTTGGTTATCATGTGCTATTTCCTTTGCTTCACAATACTTTACAAAAGACGAGTTGAGATATACCGGTATCATCTTGAGTCATTCTCATGCTCACTATACCGGTCTCCCCGTTACCGGTTTTGTTGGGTGTAAGCAATTATTTTGTTTGTGTGCATGTGCTGCTAAACTTGTTCGTGTGTTGCCTCCTGCTTGTTTGATAAACCTTGGTTCTCAACCGAGGAAAATATTTTCTATTGTCGTGCTACATCGCCCTTCCTCTTCGGGGAATCCAACAACTCCTACGAGAGTGGTAGAGGGTCCTGAGCTGATAGTCTTGGCACGATGGTAACAGGACGAAGAAGGGACACAGTGTTTACCTAGGTTCAGGCCCTCTCGAAGAGGTAAAACGCTACATCATGCTTTGTTGTATTTATTATGGATGGGTATAGAACACATGTTGATCTACCTCGAGTTCATTTCTGTGAATGAATCTAGAATGTTTTGAATATGTTCTATCGAGTAGCCTGGCCTAGGTTTATATAACGTACCGGAGGCCTAGGATTTAGAAGAGTCCTCGTCTTATGCGCCAAGTCTTGTGGAATCTTCCTTGTATACGTCATGGCATGCCCGAAGTGGCTCAGTAATGAACCGCCACAGAGGTCCTCGGTCCGGCCCTCCTGGCGGGGAGACGACATAGTGAGTACCCCCTAGTCTAGGACACTATCAAGCACTCCATTTGATAAATGGCTTGGCATGAGTGATATTTCCCCTTCCCGCTGCTCTTTTCACCCGTGCCATCGCCACCTCTCCTCCTTGTTGTAGCTCCGCCTTTGACTGCTTTTGGCCGTCCAAGTCCCGCTGGCGACGGCATGGACGGTGCCTCGATTCTTGTGTCCGATTCCATTGGTTTGAATAAGATCCAACTACTTCAATGGTTGATTGGCCTTCCACGCCTCCGACTGTCGTCCGCCACTCCCTAGGACAACCCCTCATCCACCCTACAAACTAAGAGTTTGATGCATATGTGGCAAACCTATGCCCCCTCGTGCAGGAGGGGGCCTCCTAATTAGGACCACCACAGTTCTGAGCGACAAGACAAAAGAAGACGGGGAAGGGCCACACCGTTACCCCTCCTCTCTTCATATCGACGGTGAGCAAAACTGGGGCATCTTCCCAGCCGTAAAACGAACCAGAAACAATGATGACATAAAAATTCATCCTTTGCTTTGTATTCGGTTTTTGTTTGACTGAATGTGAGGTGACCAAGCAAGATTTAAACCGGCGAGACGCACCCCAAAACCCTACTCCTCTGAGCCCTTCTTCGACCATCCGAGCCGCCATCCAACCACCGTCAATCTCCTCCATGGCCCGTTCCTTTGCCATGCGGTACTCACGCTGGCGCATCGTTCCTAAATCACGAGGGAGGTCCACGACGCGGAGGTCCGGCACCATGCCCACATTCATGTGGAGCAACCTAGAGTTCTCTGGGGTGCTTGGAGGAGAAGATAGAGGAGGCGACCCCAAGGCCATGGAGGAGATCGTCATGGACGAGGCGCCGGTGGAGGAGCAGGAGCCCACGCCGCTAGACAAGACGCTGGTGTTCAGGTTCAGCATGTTGCAGGCGAGGCAACACTATGACCACGTGCCGATGGAGGCGGAGGAGGAGCAGGCGCCTGCACCGGTGGAGGAGCAACAGGTGTTCGCGTTCTGATTGCTTCATGAGGAGCAGTTGTACAACCTTGTGCTCCTCGAGGAGCACCGACTGGCGGAGGACCAACAGTCCGCGGAGCAAGCGTCCGGAGATGTCGTCGCAGCCATGGTCATGGCAGACCCGGGCATCGTCGACGAGCTCAATTCTTTTTTTTTTTGATTTTGCATTTTTCATCTACTTCCATTCTCTATTATCTAGATCATCACTTAAATAAATCCTCATAACTCAACAGCATCATTTCAAATATGAAATTGCTTATCACACCTACCATGTGGTTGGAAGGTGCTCAATTTTTTATTTATTTTTAAGAGAAGGAGCTGCTCAATTCTGTGCACATCGCGTGTAACATCTGCTGCGAGCACTGACAACTCTGCATCCACGAGACACGGCACAACTGCCTCTTCGACGTATTGGAGATGGCGGCCGATGACGAGCCAGACCAGCATGACGACTATGGCAACCAGGCCAACGTCGGCAGCTCCGGCTCGTTCGTGCCGCCCCGCACTGAGGACGAGGTCGGACTCTCCGGCACGGTGTACGTTGAGTTCACCTCCACCGACGACTCCGACGGCAAGGCGAACTCCGTGTTAGGAATCTAATAGTATTAGTATTAGGCTAATTAGGCGATTAGCAGATTCCATAGAATATTCTAACTAGCGAACCGTTGTCGTGTCTTTCCGAACTGTTGCCGCACCTTTTCTAAACGATGTGACGCCTCTTGTAATCGACGCTGTAAACATCCGTTCAGGACATATAAAAGCCTGAATGAATCAATCAATAAAGATCACTCCATTCACTTCAATCTTTCTTGTTTCTCTTCTACTTCCACCAATCACTCTGAAATAATTGCATTATTCGAAGCCTCACGAGAATGTGTTTGGCTTCGTAGAGTAATAAATCATATTCAGACATCATGCGGTATTGGTTCATTACAATCACCAACCATTATCTATGAAGATAATGATGCATGTATTGCTCAAATGTATATGGGATATATTAAAAGTAATATCACAAAACATATCTCTCTGAAACTATTTTTTTCTCATGAATTACGAAAAGATGGAGAGATTGATATTTTGCAAATAAAATATTGTGACAATCTTGCAGATTTGTTCACTAAGTCTTTACCAGCAGCAGCGTTTCAAAAATGCATTCATGGTATTGGTATGAGACGACTACGAAATTTGCAATGTTCAGGGGGAGAAATTTCCTAGAATTAAACTTATGAGCTTTCCAACAGATTTCTCATGTGGTTTTAATAAGTGATTAAATATACTAACGATATATCAAATTTCTATAGTTTCTATTATATTTCCTACAGGGACATAAATAGTACGAGATTAAAGATTCTCAAAACTACAAGATCAAGGACTATCAAGAAGACGCAATGTTTTTGATACTCAAGATATATGTAGATTCTCAAGACACTGAAGATTAAAACAGCGCTGTCCAAGGGGGAGTGTTAGGAATCTAATAGTATTAGTATTAGGCTACAATTAGCAGATTCCTTAGAATATTCTAACCGGTGGTTAGAATCCTGGCGTTGTCCAGACGCAGTATAGCGAACCGTTGTCGTGTCTTTTCGACTGTCGCCGCACCTTTTCTAAACGATGCGACGCCTCTTGTAATCGACGCTGTAAACATCCGTTCAGGACATATAAAAGCCTGGATGAATCAATCAATAAAAATCACTCCATTCACTTCAATCTTTCTTGTTTCTCTTCCCTCCGATGGGCAGAAGTAGGACAAGGTTCGGTCCTTTCGCGGTTGGATGACGTGTCCGTGTTTTTTTTTTCAGTGACTGCGGTTGGATGGACTTCCCCCCGATCGCTATCCGGGACACATCTGGACGTGTCTGATAAAGTTCGTTTTGGTTATCCGTGTTCGTTTTGGCTGTTGATCGACCAGAGTTGGAAATCTGTCTCCGGGTCCGAATTTGCCGATGACACGAACCCAAGTCCAAAGTCTAAACACGACACGTTGTTCTGGTCAGCCGTGGCGGACCTTTTATAAGGCCGCAGCAGGATGCCCTCGGGGCCTCGTCATCAAAGAGAGAAACCACGCGGCAGCCAAACGCGAGATCCACATATACTCCCACAATACGCGAACGCGAAGCCATCGATCGGTGCTGATAGATGGCGCACGGGCAGGAGTCGTCGACGCAGGCCGCCGCAGCGCCAGCGCTGTGCGCGAACGGCTGCGGGTTCTACGGGAGCGCGGCGACCAAGAACATGTGCTCCAAGTGCTACCTAGAGCACCTCAAGGCCACCGACACGGCCGCCCCCGCCGTCGAGGGGAAGACGAAGATCAAGGCCGACGTGGCCAGCCTCGCCTTCAACCTCAAGACGTCGCTGAGCCTGCAGGACTCCGCCGCCGCCGCCGCCAACGAGGCACCGGCGACCGAGGCGCCGGCGAAGAAGGCGGCGCCGACCAGGTGCATGGCGTGCAAGAAGAAGGTCGGACTGCTGGGGTTCGCGTGCCGCTGCGGCGGCACGTTCTGCTCGCTGCACCGCTACGTGGACGGGCACGCGTGCGATTTCGACTACAAGAAGGTCGACCGGGAGAAGATCGCCCAGCAGAACCCTCTGATCGCGCCGTCCAAGATCGACAAGATTTGAAGGCAGAAGGGAGTTGAAACATGTACTACAGAGTTTTTTCTAGGGTCATGTACATAGTTACTATCTCTTCTCTTTAGATGTTTCACGTACGCACTAGCTTCTCAAGTTGAAGAGAGTGATGTTATCTTTCTTGCTCGTCGTCATGTATTCATACAGATTGGTGTAAATTCATACAGATTGATGTCATCTTTCTTGCTCGTCGTCATGTGTTCTTATTTCCCCCCGCTGAGTCGATGTGAATTTGGTCTTCTCTTATTTTTCACATTGCCAATCTGGCAATTACTACATCTCAAACCCCAGTTTGTACGACGATCGTCCAGGCGTACTCTGTCTCGCTCGCACCACGCGTCCTCAAAATCTCCAACCTCGACCTGCCGTCCCAGCGGCGAAGTACGTCGGGCTGGGTACTTCCGGTACTGGCTGTGAGTCGTGACGTCGTTCGCGTCGTGCAGTTTAGACACCGACCTCAGCTTCTGGCACGCCGCGCGCTAGCGATGCGCACGTCGGAGGACTGTGTGGAGGCGACGCGCAGGCTTCGTGGAGATCATTGCGCGCGCCCGGGAGGCAATCTTTGCCTCCTATTTTTTTTTAACCGAACACTGTAGAAGGGAAAAGCTTGGGAACAGCCGATTGATCCGGCACCAGCGCGTGACGCATGTTCTATGTGTGGCTCGCGCACTGCACTATTCTAACTAGTACTCCTACTAGTAAAAATGCCCGTGCGTTGCACCGGGTAAAAAAATCCCTACTGTCACGGGAGCAAAAACCTGCACCCTTCCACTAAATGGCACTTGTGTAAAATGCGAGTTGGACACTACTTCTTAGTGAGACTCATTCATGGTCAATGCTAAGTGTGTTTTGAAGCGGTTGCTAAAAGGCACGATCTTTACATCATAACATGTTTGATAACGTAGAAGAGGTCAATGCTAGTATTAAATACAGAAACAACTTTTTTAAGGATATTTTTGTGTTTATAGGAATTAGAAATATATTAGAAAAATGGATACACATGTAAATTATTTCCAAACATATCAATATATCACATCGAGATGACAGGACTATTGTTGCGAAAAATGTTTGGAAAATTAAAAAACAAATTAAGGACAGTAAAACCGAGCCTAAACTGAGCTCTCTCAGACTATCAGGAATTTTGTCCGTCGGGTCTTAACTCTGGGTAATTCTTGATCGTCCGTATCCACGCTTGCGTCGCTTGAGGCATTAATAAGCTGTAAACATTTTGGATGTACCAAACTAAATATATTTCAACAGTGTAAATGGTATAGTTGATTCTGAACCACTATCATACCGCCAATAATTATATTAGCATATGTTTTAGAATAACATATTATCAAATATATGTATTAACCAAGCAAATAGTAATAATTAAGGGAAATAGTTTAGTCCACATATATATGTCTATATATATTCATGCAAATTTGTGAGGGAAATGTAGTTGTCAGAAGGGATGCATAACAACAGGAGTCATGTAAATCATTGGTCTTGATTAACATTCAAAATGAATGGAAAATTGCTACAACAGTTAGGCTAAAAAATTCTCTTGAAAGGAAAGCTAGTGTGGCAGAGAACATTTAGGTCAGTAGTCATGTGATGATGTAAAGCCAAAAAAAAACATCCACTTAACTATCCTACTATAACAGTTGTTTGACAGCAAATTTCAGGGGTACATCAAACAAATAAAAACTTCAATGTAATGATTTTCTTGCTGATCGTGGGCACAGTTAGGTTACAAATATACCACCTCTTTTAGAAAGTGGAATGTCTCAATGCCTGAAATACAAAACTAAGTCCTTTCTCCTGTGAGCGCAACAACAACTGTAGTTGAATGCACAAATTATGTTTCCTCCAAGCAAAACTGCATCTGACATGGTCAAATTGGCTGAACATTTCGTAACCTGACTGGTCGCAGTTGTTCATTTCTGTAGAGCCATGATCACCGGTAACATTTCGACCCTGCACGAGATCACTGATCTTTTGCTTGACAAGGTGAGATTCATTCAGCTGAAGAACATTTCCATCAAAAAGGGACAGTCTCGAATGCCCATCAACTCCAGTCTTGCTCATGTTGTTTTCAAGACACCAATGAAGTGACTCATCTAAGCCGGCTGTTGTTCGTCTTGCATCAGTGCGAAGCCACTTAGTACTGCCAACAGGGAAAAAGAGATAATGAGCAATACATGCAATCATACTCTTAGGCTGAATAATAATCTCGTTGATGTTGAACACCGCTGAATACTGGCCAAAGTACTCCAAATAGTAACCATCTTAAAATGACAACTCCTAATTATGTGTGTGTCAAGAGTAGTATTAGAGCCATCATTTCTTACTAATGGGACTCCTGACATTCTCGGCAATAGATACACACTGTATCCAAGGTGTTTGCAAAATTGACAGCTAGAATTGTGCAAAGGCTATGTTTATTGCATAGTAGTGCTCTGACCAGAGGAGGGCCATAGAAACCATCGTGCAGGTTGTAAGTACATAATTGTTTTAGCGACTGACCTCAAAATCACAACACATTGCTATTTTGGTTAACAGGTTGTAAGTACAGATTCTTTCATTGATCCCAGCTATGACGGAAGCTAGCAATGATATCTGCAAATAAAGGCTTTCTAGCCTTATAGAAATAAAATAATTGATTAACTAATGGACCTGGACAGTCACGCATTATGTACAATCAGATAGACTCCATATGAGTTTAGGATCAGGACTGAAGTAGTTCTTCTACACAAGAAATTGGTCAAACTATACTTTCGGAAGATCGACAACCTCCAATTCTACAATGGATTTGGGACCTTTTGAGCAGCTGGACAAGTTTCGAAGTTATGAGAACAAGAAAATCACTTGGGGAGTTGACAGGTTCAGCCTGAATAGTAACCTGCTGCACATATCTAAACCCCAAATTCAGGAGCACCATCTTCCACAATTTTCTTTTATTTTGGCTATCTATTTCAAGAAATCATAGTACACAGATGAATTTGCATAACAGTGAGAATAGTCGGCTCAAATTTCACATCTACGTCAAAAATCCAAGAGCAAAATACAACACAAAGGGGTGAGAGTACTGCTGGACATGTGTAGAAGCAAAATTCTAGAATGAGAAAGTAAATCATATCAGTAAATGTGGTCTGCCACACAGCATGAAGGAACTCAGTTGATTAAGTAGCTATATATGCGCATGTTAAAAAATTCTAGGCTGCAAAACCAGAAAAAATAGGAAAGACCAAGACACACGCTATGATATATTACATGAGAAGTAATCTGATATTTTTGACATTTTATTTATCCTACATCTTTGTGAGACCCGCGGACTCAGCGCAGAACCTAAAGAAAAATCCTACATTTACTTTTTCAAGCAGAACTGCATTTTTCTAGTTGTCAAAATACGGTGAGCAGCAATTTTCCGTAAACATAATGCCCTCTTGAAAATAATTGAGACCCGTCCATCACTTATTTGTGAACTACTTTTTTTCTATTCACCTATGTACTAAACTAGTAAACACTCCTTATGAATTTACTCTGCTTCTTTCAAGTACAAGCAGAATCCATCTATGTATCAGTGCATGATGTGTTGATTGTCAGTGAAATATAGTCTACTGTCAGCAACGGCTATATTTGCTACAGTAAAGTGACGATTTGAAAAATATATGAGACCCATCAGATGCTTCAAAAGTACCTGAACCAAAGTAGGTCTAGGCGACGGTTGATGGTCTTCCGGCAAAGTCGGCGGAGGCGATGGCAGATTGTCTTGCGGCGAAGTCGGCGGAGACGATGGCGGTGAGGTCTAAGGAGACAACGGCTGCAAAGTCGATTGATATAGTATAAGACAATCATAAATTCGGCAAGGAGGAAGATCAGGGAATAGTATGCAAATTTTGCCACTATATATTTGAATTACATGGAGATCAATCATTCCAAAACCAAGTTTCCTGAAATACAGACCGTTGTCTGGGCTTATCTTTTACCTACTAATAAAGATGTTACTTTTGTTCTGATCAGGTGGTGTTAAGACCTGGCATTTGATTTCTTGCATGGCTGATAATTGTGATGATTGTGATTCTTGGCAATTTTAATTAGTTTACTTCTGAGCTTGAAGAATATGCTTTCATCTTTTAATTATAACCTTAATCTTGCTCACTATGCAATGACCCCAAAATACATACTACGAAAATGAACATGTACTTCATGCTCTTCTAAATTTTCTTTCCCTGACGCAAGGGAAAACACCCAGCTTCTATTAGATAAGACAAAGTATTACAAGGTATATATGGAGAAAAGTGTCATGATAATAGACGCATTGTACATGTACCAGGGCTCACATATGCAAACTAATATGAAGGGGATTCATACCTCTGGTGTAGCTGCCATATACAACATTGGACGGCTCGACAGATGTTCATCACTCATCTTAAGGGCCTAAAAAAATCAATTCCAAATTAGAATAAGCTTTTTGCAGACAGGCATCAATGTTGACTAAATCATAACTGTGACAAAAAATAGTTGATCATTCTTTTATTCTCTCAAGTGGCACCAGGCACTTAATTCTACTGAAAAATATGCAGATACACACTGGCCACATGCTCAAAGAAGTTAGCTCCACACAAAAATTTGCACATTAGGTCATGTGCAACTGTAATGCAGTTTTGACAGATTGAGACATTGATTTAACACAAAATATGTTCATATACTTTCTATAGGGCACTTATAAACATGCTACCAGGGCAAAACAATAAGTGTTACTATTGTAGACATATAATCACTGCCGAGCAACATTCATCTGAAATTATGACCAATTAAACCATGTTTCCGCTTTGTTGTGCATATAGGAGTACGATGATGGTTCACTTGTTTTTTTTGTTAATTTTGTAAAAAGTTATTGGATCACTGATTTGATTGATGAGCTAGTTATGAACACAGCCAAACTGAAGCACCCCTTTATTCCAAATAGAAAATGTAGTACAACAGAATCAAATTACAGACTTTTTTTAAAGTAAAATTACAGACATTATTGTGAAATAGCCCACTGGCCACTGCTCTGAAGATCCAACACTTATAACATGCTAGCAGGACAGCAGTGGAACAATATATTCTGCGTGATACAAAGATGTTTTGGCCATTGCTTTGAGCAAAAAAACATGGGAACATGGGTCTGCAACCCCAGAAACTACAGGGAGGAAAGTTGTTTACACATCCTAATCCTGTTTTGCTAGGTGCAGCTAGCATATCTATTCCACAAAGCTAATTCTTAACTGAAGAAAAAGCATAACCTAGGTGCAGCTAGCATATCTATATTCTGCAAAGCTAATTGTTAACTGAAGAAAAAGCATAATCGAGCAATGGGACAGAAACAATAACTACAACAGGGGATACCATCCATTGATTAGCTTTCGAGGGGAAATATACCTCTTGTGTAGCCGCCACAGGAGACAATGCACGGCTCGACGGACGTTCTTGTTCCTCCGGCGAACTCGGCGCTTCTTCCTCCGGCGAACCCAGCGTCGACATTGGGTGTTTGGTCCAAAAATGCAATTTCGACAGGATGTGTAAACAAGGCGATGAGTGGGCAAGGAGTAACTGGACGTGAAGCTGAACTGGATGGGGCCAAGTGCGACAACGAAGGTGCAAAGCAAGGTGGAGATGGAGCTGTCGCGGAGCATGTAGGCGGAGGAGCCGAGGCGGTCCACCGTGTTCCCACCCATTGGGGACATCCCCGTGTGTTGGAAAGGCTTTCGCAAGTCCGACGCCGATCAGCCCCCCACCGCCCTCCTCCCCGCCGCTCTCATCCTGAAAGCTCATTGCGCGGCCGTGGGATCAGATCCGTCCTATTCTTCTCCACGTCCTCTTCTCTCTGTTTCCAGCAGGAGATCATTGAGTGGCTCAGCGCCGATTTAGCAGCCCTCGTCTGCAGCCATGTCGTGCTCATCCCCTTGATTGATGGGACAGCCGGCGGCACCTCTAGCAATGGGGAGGCGGCGACCCACGAATCCCGTGCCTTCGGCGGCGCGAGGCGGCAGCAAAGGGCACGGCCGCGGCAGGCGGCAAAGGGCGCAGTGGGGCGGTTCCTATGGCTAACGGCGGCGCGAGGCTGCGAGAAGGGCGCGGCTGCGGGAGGCGAACGGCGCAGGAGGAGGAGGTCGTGCCGTCGTGCGGGGCAACTGGTTTGTTTTTTAACTGCAGGGCAGGTTAGCGATCGGTGGATTAGCTTAATGCGTGGTCGGTAGCGTTAAACACCAGAGAATTAAGGGCCATTAGATCTTGATGATGGATGGGTGTGATTGTTTGGATCTGCCCCTCTCTTTCTTGTATAGTGGTAGTAGATATATTTGTTGTAATTTTTTCTGCAAGATCATATGTTTTGTAAAAGTTCCTTTCGCAACAACACTTATGCTTCAAAAAAGGAGAGACGTAACTTTTTTTCTATAACAAGACCTTTGTTACTAAAATAATTATGCAACAAGACCTATGTTAAAAAAAAAGATCTACAACATAGCCTTTGTTGCAAATGTTTTTGCAACATGACTTGTGTTGCAAAAAGAAACTTACAACATGGTGTTTGTTGCAAAAGTGAGGACAACGCTCAGCCACAAGGTTATGCCGATGCATAGCACATCCCATTGAACAATTGTTCTATGGTACTATTTTGTATTAGTAACCGTTGAATATTTACAGTTACAAAAGAAGGAAAATAAAAAGGAAAAAGGTGTTAAAAATCCAATTCCAACTCTTGCCATCATGGCTAAAAAGTAGGGGATCTAAATCGGTTCTTGATCTTCACAGTTGCAGTGATCCAAGAGGCAATATTTGCTGCATTCTTTTGCTTAATTATATGATGAAGCAACTGTTGATCATTCTTAAATCTGGCTTTTCATGATGTAGTGCTTAGAGTAATGTTTATGATAATTTATCATTGCGTTGCATCCAGAGATCAGGATGTCGATCGCAATTGGAGAAGGCAAGTGTTGACTAGCTAGAGTGAGCTTATCATAGACTGTAATTCCTCTCTGGTTGGATGGCATGACAGTTTGCTAGCGTCGAGAGCGAAATTGCAACCCCATAAGAGATCCATAGGAGTTTTCAAATCCTGAGTTTGACAGATAGCACATGTGTTAGCAGGTATAACAAAGCCTTTATGTTGGAGCAGGCAGCCTGCTAGCTCCCTTCCTCAACCATTTGAAAAGGTAATGTGCTTGTTGGCCATGCATCAAATGCTTGTACATGTGCATGGATGAATAGTTACTTTTATTCCAAGTGTAAGTCCACACATCTTTAGTATCAGTGAGATAAAAAGATCCAATTGTGTCTTGTAATTGCAAGAACTGTTGATGAGCTTAGATAGAGAGAGACCTATGAAAGTGTGACGAATAATCATCAAAGAGCATAAATTAGCTCATAGTGATGTCCTCTTGAAACAAAATAGTAGAGCTCAGGGCAGTTATTTTTCACAGGAAGGCCATTCCAGGAATCCTTCTAGAATAGAGTTGAATTTCCTCTTTGCACTTCACTGACAACAATCTGTGTTAAAATCTAGGGGAAGTTTTAAAATGGATTTTCTCCAGAAAGATTCTTTTAGTTTCCCAGAAGGAGGGTTTGCTCAGTAATAGGCCACATCCAGAATTTGAAGTCCTCCTTGGTTTTGGGGCTAACAAACCTTTTTTCCAGGCAATGAGTGCACATCCCTTCTCTTCTAAACCATACTTTCTCGAGAAGCAGTGTTTAATATACCTGTAAATTTGGTCTACCACAATAACTGGGAGAGCAACAAAACACATGGAAAAAGTTGGCAAAGATGTGAAGATTGACTTAATGAGGACCCAAATTTCATCATAAGAGAGGAAGGTAGAATATCCACACGGTCTTGTTTCAATTCTAGCATAATAAGGTTGAAATCTTCAATTTTTAGAGGGTGCTTGGATACGATTTAGTCCCATGACTAAAAGTAGTGGGACTAAAACTTGCTAGCCTCACCCATGCTTGGATCCAAGTACTAAAGAGACTAAAATCAAGTTATTGAGCATTTATTATCCTCCAAACCCTCCAATCCAGAACTCGCATGTGTTAAAGGAGAGGAATTAAATGAGGAGAGAGAGGGCTAATACATATTTTAGTAGGTTTCCTATGACTAAAAAGTTTTAGCCTCAAGACTAGTCCTAGCCTCTCTTTACTCAGGGGTGCTTGGAACTTTAGTCTCTAAAAGAGACTATTTTTAGTCAGACTAAAAATAGTCCCTTGGATCCAAGCACCCTCTTAGTCTACTGGTGGCTAGAGGAAACCCAAGGTAGGTGAAAGGAAAGCTTCCAATTTGACATCCCAAAGTAGCAGCTAGAATCTCCATTTGCACTTGATTGACATTAATTGGCACCATAACTGTCTTATCATAGTTAATATACAGTCTAGTAAACTCAGGAAAGTGCTGAAGGAGGTTTTTGATGTGCATAAGCTAGGCAGAGCTTGCACACATGATAAGAATTGCGTCATCAACATACTGAATGACATGGAAGTCAGGGTAGGAGTACTTTGGTAATGGGGCGGAGATGAGATTGTTGTGTACGCCTTCATTGAAAACTATTTGGAGTAGATCAACAGTAAGCACAAAAATCAAGGGTGAATGTAGATCACCTTGCCTGACACCCCCCCCTCCCCCGGCACAAGAATTGCTTTGTCTGGTACACCATTGAGTAAAACAGAGGAGAATCTGATACTAAAAATCATGTTGATCCATTGAATCCATCTTTCTCCAAAACCCTTGGCCCTGAGTATGGTCAAAATGGTGCTATGGTCAATCATGTCACAAGCCTTGGCAAAGTCCAGCTTGAGAACAATGATTTCCTTTTTGGATGCGTGACATTGGTAAAAGTACTCAAAGGCCCACCCCAAGCACTCCTGGATTGATATGTCCTTTAATAAACCATATTGATTAACATTGACAAGTTTGAGTATGATCTTTATTGGCCAATGATGATCCTTACTGTATAGTTTAGGAAAGAGATAGGTGTGAAATCCTCTGGTACCAAAGGTGAGTCTTTCTTAGGAATGAGAGTGATGTAGGAAGAGTTGATGCTTTGCAGGTTGATATTACCATGATACAAATCCTGGATCAGTTTATAAAAGTCCTGCCACATGATGCTTCAACAAGATTTAATAAAAGCACCACTTAAGCCATCCGGCCCAGGTGCCTTATCAGTACACATCTCTTTTATTAGGACATTAGTTCAATCCTTAGATAAAGGCTCTTCCATAGCTTGCACAAAGGTGTTACGTTGCAAACGCTCAGTGAAATTTAGAAGGGGAGATGTGGGGATGGAATAACTCAATCTTTGTTTGAAAGCTCTCCACATAGTTGCAGTTTTGGCCTAATGGTCAGACTGCTCATTTCCTTGCTCATGTTGTAGAACAGAGATATGATTATGCATATACTTAGTGGTTGATTTTGCCTAAAGAATTTTGTGTTACCATCACCAAATTTGACCCATCTCTCTATTGCCCACTGTTTTCCAATAGATGCTCTATAACGCGGAATTTTGAGGAGGTGCTCCTTGATGATAACTCTGTCATTCCACACCTCAATTGATAGAGGCATGTACTCTTCCAAAATGTCATTCAGAAATACATATACTTCTAATTGCAATCTTAATTTAATCCACTTATGTATAAAGAATATCAAGATTCTGTCATAACACCAAAATAAATTGTAGACTTGTCATGAAAGCTATATAATCAGTGATGCATGTAAAAGGCAATAATGGTCAAAGATGGTGCTCTTATCATAAAGACTAATCAGGGCATTGGAGTTTTTAATGATGGTAGCAAGATTTGACAAATTCCTAGACTAGTTTTTCAGACTTTTTCTTAGCCTCTTGAATTTGGCAATGATAATCTTTGCAGAGCCAGTTTCTTGAACTTGTTGTTCCCAAATCTTTTGGACTACCTCCTTGAAATCATGGTGTTCTAACCAAAAATACTCAAACTTGAAAAGTTTTGATTTTGGATGGCAGTGCCAATTTGAACCACACAAGGGGTATGATCGTAAATGGTTCTCGACAAAGGGAAAGCCATGGTATATGTTCAGATGTAAAGATCCAATCAAGCTTTTCCAAGAGGGGGGCTTCTTGCATATTGCATCAACTCAAAATTTCTGCCTTTAAGTACCAAACCTAGCTCATTAATAGCAGCATTGAAGTGAAACATGGCATTATGATCACCACCACTTAGGTTTTTGTCATGTGGATACCTGGTGTAATTGAAATCCCACATGATTAACCGGTTTTTATCAGGTGGCATTTGAATGTTTTGAAACCAGTCAATGAATATTGCTCTATGAGCTTCTTGACAAGGCCCATAAATGTTTGTTAGGATCCACTCTTGCCTAGACTTAACAAAGGTGAAACTGATGCATAAGGAAAAATTATTTTGAAAGAGGTCTTGGAACCAGTTATCACTCCAAATGACAATTAGTCCTCTAGATGCCCCCACTGAAGGCGCAAACTCAAAATTGTTAAAACCTCTTGGACAAAAATCTCTGAGATAACTACCATCAAAATTCTCCCTGTTTGTTTCTTGCAAATAGACGATTCATGAACTAGACTCATCAATTTTATTAAATAGCACTCTCCACTTATCTACTGAATTTATGCCTCAAATGTTTCAATTAAGAATTTTCCAGGTCTCATTCATTGCAACAGATGTAAGGATAAAATTGCAACTCAGATCAGACAAAATAGATAATGCTCAAACTGGCTGGCAGTGACAAAATAAGTAACTACGACTTCCAGCAGGTAATAGCAAACACAGTCTACCACTTAAAGCACACTAATAGTCTAGTACAAATTTTTATTACAGGCAAGAATCTAAGGAGCTTCCATACATCCAGCACCTGCAGCCCTAAGCAGCAAGGGTCTCCTTGTCCTTAACTGCTCCCTTCCCTCCTTTCTTCATTTTCTTCTTGGAGAGGATATCTTCAGTGGTATCCTTTGGGTTAACCTTGGAAAAGGAAGAATTCATATTTTTAACTACTTTGGAAGGCAAGGAACGTGGATTAGCATGGCAGGACAGGCAATTTCTATTGGTGCAAGTTTTCTGCTTGAAACCATTGTATAAATGCTGAAGTCTGATGCTCCTCCTTACCTCTGATTCCACAAGAGGAGGTCTGCTCTTCCTTTTGTTCTGAACATGGGAAAAACTGGTAGAGGAGGCTTGCACTGGCACCAACTCCATAGTGGAGTGACTTGAAACTTGTGGAGTTGAAAAGGGAACCTGCTTCCCCTGAGGCATAGGGTCATGTCCTGTAAATTGCATATAGGTGCTTGAGCAGAAGGGCACTTATTAGGAATAGCAAAGCTCAGAATTTTTTTATGTGCAACTCCTTGACATATAATGATCCACATTTGAGAGGACAAGAACTGAGTGACCCATTCAAATTTATAAGTGTGAGCAGATTAGCAGAGATAAAATTTGCCTAATCAACAGGTACCTGAATGACCTTATCAGAAGAAGCTGGATCAGCTAGAAATTGTGCCCAAAGTTGTTCATCAGCAGAGTCCAAACCTAGAGTAGCCGAGGAGGAAAAGCTATCAGCTTCACATTCAAGAGCAGCATTCTGAACTCGAATGTATTTAACTTTTGTGGGGAAACCAGGTGGCGTTTCACTGTGGGAAGATGAGCTGAGAAGTTGTTGGACCTTGGAGGTGGGAGAGTCCAACCTTTGGTCTTGAAGTGAAGAAAAAGACAAAGCAGTGGGCATCTGAGCAAGAGGCACAACTGATTCTTTGTCAGCATCAGCAGGGGCCATTAAATTTTTCTCAATATCCAACAGAGGCCATTAAATCTTTCGCAATATCCAACAGTGGTGGTGGTGGTGGGGTGGGGGGAGCAACATTTTCTCTTCCAACAAGCTGTTCATTAGGTTTCTATCAAAGTCTCCAGCAGAGACTAAAGCTGGCTGAAACATTTCAGGCCCTGGCTCCAGAGGAAGATTTTGTACTTGAATATCCTGATGTATGGTGTTTTGAGCAGCAGGTACTGTAGGGATCACCTGCTGAGCCAGGGGCAGATTGAGATCATCCATGAGAGGCAAATCAATATTGCCAATAGAACCTGCAGTACTGGCAGAATTGTGAGAGAGCCCAAGTGAGAGTGTCAAACCACTGTGATCATTAGCTTCAGGAGTAGATGTTACTCCTCCGTCCGTGAATAAGTGTACTTCTACCTTTTGTCCCAAGTCAAAGCTTTAAAATTTGTATATTATGAAAGTACATTTCAAAAAGGATCTACTGATAATAATTTAGTGCCATAAATCCTGCTACTGTTTTCTATAAAATTGGTCAAAGTTTTAGAACTTTGATTTAGCACAAAAGCTAGATATACACTTATAAGTGGACAGAGGGAGTACATTACAAAGCAATAGCTAGGTACAGAGTCTCATTCTTGTTTCTGTTTGTTGGGCGCACCTGCACACCAAACTATCAAAGAACTTATGCACAGGTTGCAACGCCTGCTCAGTGACGTAGTTTGATAGCTCAAGAGATGACCCCCTTAGGGATAAGTCATACGAAGATAATTAGGTTCACTCAAAGCGCCATACGATTTTTCAAAATTTATTTGGTTGGGAACGAGCAGGGCGATGTTTGTATGTCTTGGACTTCAGTGTAACATGTTGAACTAAAAATATATCTATAGTAAGTTCTATAGCTAAAGATAAATGTTAGGAGTATTACTATTCCTAAGCTCTTAAACATGTTTGACCTCTTTATATCTGTTCTTGTTATATTCATATATTGCAAGAGCAAAAGCTCCATGCCTCCAGCTAAAGAAAAAAGAATAAACTAATCTCTTAGGGCATGAGTTGAAATTGTTGCATGGATTCTAAATGATTTTTATCAAGTCTTGACCGTTGACCCTCGTGAATTGCTGGCCAATATGTGCATAGCTCCCTTTAACTGAATGTGAACCTTATATTTTCCGGTTGCACAGATTGTTATTTATAACCATGACAATGTAATGCAACGAGTGGTATGGATGACATTTTCCTGAGCTGGTCAAAATTGTGAATGACAACTACCTCTATGCTAAGGTTGCCAAGTTTGTGTTAAAGAAACCTGGTTTGGCAGAGAAAAACATTCCAGCTCTAGTGGATCTAATTAGAGATGAAGACCAGGCAACAAATTCAGCCAGCAGTTTGTGTTAGATTGGACTTTGCATACAACGTTACCAACTTGCAAATCACTACAAACTGTAGTTGCTAAAAAAATGTCAGTCAAGGTACAGCTAAAGAACACCAAGAACACAAGCATAGACACACTGATACACGTACACAGACGCATCTTACTGCATAATCTAACTCAGCTGCAATCTTACTGCATCTCATCAGGGATCACACAGACTGACAGACGCATAATCTAAGCATGAGAAAATGCAAACGAAGCATTAAGTGGAGTTACTGGATCCGGCTACAGCTAGCGGGTGAAGGCGTAGAAGACGATGCCAATGTAGATCAGCATGGCGGAAGGCACGAGCGTGACGAGCGGGATGACGGCGCCCCATGCCGCGGAGCCGCCGGCGCCGCAGCCGAGCCGGCCGAGCTTCACCTGCACCACGTTGACGAGGGCCATCGTCAGGAACCCGCATCCGCACACGGATCCCACCGCGGACGCCAAGATCCCGACCCGGAGCGCTGCCCGGTTGATCTTCACCGTCCAGCTGACGGCGGCTCCAGCGGCCGCGGAGGAGGCACGGCGGTAGTGGGGAAAGGTGCGGACGATCTGCTTGAGGCAGAGCGCGACGAGGCTGGAGAAGAGGAAACAGGCGAAGGCGAGGACGTGAAAGGAGATGAGGTCAGACTCGATGCGGTCCCCGGCGGCGCAGGCGCCCAGGTGGTCGGCGCCGTCGGCGAGGCCGGGCCCGTCGGAGGAGGGGCGCCACGCCAAGCCGAGGAACGCGGCGAGGGTGAAGAGAGAGTTCACGTTCACGATGCCGTCCAGAGCCGTGACCTGGATGCTCGTTCCCGCACCGCTGCGGCTGCCGCTGCCGGTGGCAGCATCACCATGCTCCATGGCTTGGTTCCTTGGTTCGGAGGTGGAGGAGTAGGATGGACGCGGTGGGTGGGTTTGGGGATCGGGCAGGGGCTGTCGGCTGGTCGGTGTGACCGACTGACCGTGCGAGCATATGCTTACCTAGGCCAAAATTACCGTTTCACACGAGTAAATTGCACAGAAGTACCACAATTGGGGCATTGGAAGCAGATTGGTATCAAGATTGATAATTTTTTCATGTCAGTACCAAGATTGGGGCGAGCCGTTGCAAAAAAGACTAAAAGTGTGTTTTATATGATCTCAGTGAGCCACCCATCTATGCTGTTAATGAAGAAGGAGTTGCATTTGAAAGTCAGAGTAGCAGCTGCAGTGTAGCTCATGGTACTGGTGTTTGCACATAAGAGAGCAAGAATGTAAAAGGAAAACTGAAAGCTGTTATGGAAATAGAAGAAGAAGAGGGATATGTTGGCAGTGGTGGTTCTGATTGTGGAGGTGAAGAGGACATTGATGTACCACCTTTTATATGGGTGATGCCATGACACGAGATGGTGAGGGAAAGAAACAGAAAGAGTATGATGAAATGTAAGAGGAAGAAACAGATGATGAAGAATCTGAGGAGGAAGAAGTTGTGCATTATGAGGGTGACACAGAGGTTGAGGAACCTTTTCAAATGGATGAAGATGACAAAATTGTTTCACAGGATGAAGAAACTATAATTGTACATGAAGAGAAGAAGAAGAAACAGAAGCTTCCAGTTAGGAGAGGGCCTACAACAAGGTCACATTCAAGTGTAGTACCAGAGGAGGAACCTGATTTCAAACCTTCATCTGATGAAGAAGAGAAAGGATTGTCAAGGAGGTCGATGATGATGGTTTTGAGCCATTGTCATTTGTGCCGCCAAAGAAAAGGAAGAGCAGGCAAAGCAGAGGCCTCCTAGAAAATGGTACAATGAGAAAATGGATGCACCACATGAGCAATTATGTCTACACATGTGTTTCTTGGATCAACATCAATTCAGAGAGGCTTTGTTGAACCTACACATCACTCAAGAAAGAAACTTCAGATATTATAGGAACTCAGATCAAAGAATAATTGTAGAATGCAACCACAAAAATTGCAACTTCTTTATGGTGGCAGCAGTTATAAAAGGTGAAACTACTTTTGTAATTAAGAAGATGAGAATTAAGCACACTTGCCCTACTAGTACAGAGACAACAAGGGTAAATGCCAAGTGGCTTGCACAGAAGTATGAGTCACTGTTCAGATCTGATCTAACAACTGGCATTCAGACTTTGATTGATGCTTGCATGGAGAAGTATGGTGTGGATGTGCCCAAGTCTGGCATATAGAGCAAAGAACATAGCTATTGATGCTGTGCTAGGAGACCACAAGAAGCAATACCCTAGGTTGAAAGACTATGCTCAGACAAAGATGGATACAAACCCGGGAGTAGAGTAGTAGTCACCATCAGAACCCCAACACCCATCGAAAAAATCCCCATCCAGTCCAAGATTCCATGCTATGTTCTATTGCATCAATGGAGCAAGGAGGGTTTCTCAAGGGGTGCAGACCATTGATTGGTTAGTTTGTTCAGCTTGTGCATTAGTTACATATTGTTTCATCTTGAAATGCATTTGAATGTTTTAAATATTGAATTTGCTTGCTCATTCAGGTGTTGATGGGTGCTTCATTAAGTTAACTACTGGTGCTCAACTACTTGCTGCCACTGGTAGAGATGGCAATAACAATATATACCCACTAGCATTTGGTATTGTTGGGCAAGAGGACACACCTAACTGGTGTTGGTTTCTACACCAACTTAAAATCTGCCTAGGAGGAGAAGAGGGACAGTTTGGTCCATATACAATAATGTCAGATAGACAAAAGGTATGTGCTTGCATCTTATGTCCTTGTTCCTATATGGTTGTTTTGTGCTAGATAGTAGCTTAGCTAGTCTAATTGTGTGTCCCAGGGCCTTCTAAAAGCAGTGAATGCTGTCTTTCCTAAGTGCAACCAAAGGTTCTGCCTTAGGCATATCTATGCAAACTTTCAAAATGCTGGGTTTAGGGGGGAAGATCTGAAGAAGTGTATGGATAATGCTGCCTATGCATATAGTGAACACAAATTTAACATTGCAATGAATGACCTTAGAGCTGAATGTCAGGAAGCTTGGGAGTGGCTTTGTCAAATACCCAAGAAAACATGGGCAAGGCATGCATTTGACACAAACTGCAAGACTGACCTTGTAGTTAACAATTTGTCTGAGGTGTTCAACAAGTATGTCCTAGATGTTAGGAAGAAACCAATTAGGACAATGTGTGATGGAATAAAGGATAAACAGATGATGAGGTGGCATAGGAATAGGGAGAGTGCAAAGACAGCTAGATGGGACATAACACCCCATTATAGTGAGAAGCTAGAGGTTGAGAAGGAGAGGGCCAAATATTGCAAACCAATTCAAGCTGGTGTGGACTTGTGGCAAGTTACAAGTGGGCAGCAAACCCATGTTGTTAACTTGCAAGTGCACACATGTGGGTGCAGAAAATGGGATCTCAGTGGCATCCCATGTAACCATGCCATCTCAGAATCAACAAGGGCAAAAGAAAACCAGAGGATTATGTCAAGAAGTTCTTCAAGAAAGAATTTTATGTGGCAGCTTATGAACCAATGATCTATCCAGTTCTCGTGAGCATGATCGACAAAGACCCTGGTCCAGACATTGACCCACCTGCATTTAAAGTGAAGAGAGGAAGAAAGAAAGAGAAGAGGATCAAGGGGAAATTTGAAGTTCCAAAGCCTAAGGACACATCAAGAATGGGGACTATAACATGTGGCAATTGTGGACTACAAGGACATAGGTACACAAGCCGCCTCAAGCAGTTGAAGCCTGAGCTGGCTTTGAGGAAGAACAAACATGTGGTAATCCTCTTATAAGTGGTTTTCCTTCTTGTACATTCCATTTTTTTAAGTACTAACTCATTTTCCTTCTTGTTTATGCAAGCCTCTTGCAAGGAATTCCAATGGTGGTGGTGCTGCTACTACACCAGCAGCAACAACCTCTCATGCAGCTCCTACAACAACAACACCAGCTGGGAGAGGAGCTGGGAGAGGAGCTGGGAGAGGTGCTGGGAGAGGTGCTGCAACTGCAGCTGCTGGGAGAGGTGCTGCAGCAGCTCAAGCTGCTGGAAGAGGAGCTGGGAGAGGTGCTGCAGCAGCTCAAGCTGCTGGAAGAGGAGCTGGGAGAGGTGCTGCAGCAGCTCAAGCTGCTGGAAGAGGAGCTGGGAGAGGTGCTGCACCAGGTGCTGCAAGAGGTGTTGGGAGAGGGAGAGGTGCATTCTCCGCCCCAAGAAAATCTGGTCCCTCCACATCTATTGCTCCCTCCACATCTGCTGCTGGGAGAGGTGCTGGTGGTAGACATACTGGATGGGGGAGGTACTTCTATGCAAGTGGTAACTAGATACTTCATGTGGTGGTGTAAAATGTCATCTTTGCTTTGGTGGTGTACTTTAAGAATCAATGCCATATATGGCTTTTGTTGATGTGGATGCAACTTATGAGTGAATGCCTGGAATGGACTATCTTGATATGCTGGAGTTATTGATTATGCAAGCTTGGATGGTTCTTTCTATGATTGATATGTTGTCTATGATAAAAATGGTTATTTTTATTATTGATATGTTGTCTATGCTCAAAATGGTCCTTTTTATGTTGTCTATGTTTTGGTGGCTCGGGGTCGACGGAACCACCTAAAGCCATCAACTAGGGTCTAGGGTGTCTCGGGGTCGACGGAACCACATAAAGCCATCATTTTGGGTTTTGGTGGCTCGGGTCGCGGAACCACCTAAAGCCATCAACTAGGGTCTAGGGTGTCTCGGGGTCCATTTTAACCACCTAAAGCCATCATTTTGGGTTTTGGTGGCTCGGGGTCATTTTAACCACCTAAAGCCATCAACTAGGGTCTAGGGTGTCTCGGGGTCCCATTTTAACCACCTAAAGCCATCATTTTGGGTTTTGGTGGCTCGGGCCCACGGAACCACCTAAAGCCATCAACTAGGGTCTAGGGTGTCTCGGGTCGTTTTAACCACCTAAAGCCATCATTTTGGGTTTTGGTGGCTCGGGCCCATGTAACCACCTAAAGCCATCAACTAGGGTCTAGGGTGTCTCGGGTCGACGGAACCACCTAAAGCCATCATTTTGGGTTTTGGTGGCTCGGGCCCACGGAACCACCTAAAGCCATCAACTAGGGTCTAGGGTGTCTCGGGGTCGTTTTAACCACCTAAAGCCATCATTTTGGGTTTTGGTGGCTCGGGCCCACGGAACCACCAAAAGCCATCAACTAGGGTCTAGGGTGTCTCGGGGTCGACGGAACCACCTAAAGCCATCATTTTGGGTTTTGGTGGCTCGGTCCACGGAACCACCTAAAGCCATCAACTAGGGTCTAGGGTGTCTCGGGTCGATTTTAACCACCTAAAGCCATCATTTTGGGTTTTGGTGGCTCGGGTCACGGAACCACCTAAAGCCATCAACTAGGGTCTAGGGTGTCTCGGGTCCATTTGAACCACCTAAAGCCATCATTTTGGGTTTTGGTGGCTCGGGTCGACGGAACCACCTAAAGCCATCAACTAGGGTCTAGGGTGTCTCGGGGTCCCATTTTAACCACCTAAAACTATTCCTTTTGCAAATGCATTTAAGCATTTAAGCATTTAAGCATCACTCTAACATATGTAACTATTCACAAATGCATTTAACCATCATTTTCAGTCTAACATAAGCATCACTATGTCATCATTTTCAGTCTAACATTGAAACCAAATGATACTAACTGAGTTCAACACATTATAGGAATACACAACCATTGTTCACATTACATAGTGGAGTTCAAATGCACAATCCATCCTTTTCTCACAAAAGGATGGATAGCATATTACTAGGTACATAAACAGCCAGAGTTCACAATTAGTTCTAGAACCATACATTACACTACCATAATTCTAAGTTACTAGGCCATTGCACAGCCATCCTTCCCAAAAGGTCTGCAATGCCCACTATGCTTAATTCATCTTGTTCAGTTCTCCAAGATGGCCTGGATCCCCTTGATCTTCTCCTTCGGCTTCTCCTCTGCCTTCATGAGCTCAGTAATCTTAAACTCTTGCATCTTCTTCTCTTCATTATGGTTTTCCTTGAGCTTCAGCAGATCAGCAACCTGGAACTTCAACTCTAGCTTATCTTGGGTGAGCTTCTCCTCAAACTTTGTGAACTCTGCATTCTTCAGCTCCAATTTCTCTTGAGCCTCAATCCTCAATTGCTTCTCTTTCATATTCTTCAACTTGAGGTTTTGGATGGCAGTTGCTTGAGCACTTGTCAGGTTGCACAGGATTTCAAACTTCAGTTGAAGCTTCTCTAGAGCTGCATCTTTCTTTGCCATTTCGCATTCATACCAGCCACCAATTCAGCTCTGCATTGGTGCCGATATGTGACAACCGACTGCAGATAACTCAAATCCACAACCCTATCCTCGCTGAAAGTCCACAAGTTGATGCACATCTTTCACTAACTTGTCATATTGTGCATCCAAATTTCTTATTTTCTTCTGTCAAATGGTGAATAGTTAAAGAACTTTGAAGATTATCATCCACCCTAGCAGACTTGCTATCTTCAACCATTGACCAAAGCTTCAGCAATGCATTCTCCATTGTTGGGGGCCACTGCTCATCAACCCACTGATCAAACCCACAATTCTGACCTTCCTGGAAAAATAACAAGGCAGAATTTAGTACAATACAACTACTAATAGTAGTAAGCAACAGTTAGTTCATGCCAAGAGCTAATGTTGGTACTTGACTAACACCGAATTTGCACATCCATGTGCTAAGCAAGAGGGTGATCCTACATTAGCCTAGCTAAATACACTACATTAGCCTGCGCAGAACAAACTAGCTAATGACAAGATTTCACCGCCGCCAGAAGCAACAGCATTTATTAAGAGTCACACATCGGCTAAAGGGCTAATGTGAGTACTAAGCAACATTGCATACAACAGAGCATTCATGTGCACACAACAGAGCATGCTTGAGCCTATATTTAGCCTAAATGCACTCCACTGACCATAATATTCACCGTTCCTACAATGAGCACTACAATATGGTATATATGACTAACAAAAGTACCAATCACATAACTGCATCACAATTGGCAAACTAGACTATGTGACTTCCAATGAACATATCCTGCATAATCAATAAGGCAAGAAAAATACCGCTCAAGACATGCTAAGAACCTTCTCCCAGTCATTGTTCCTTCAAATGCAACAAGCCTCTCTGATGGCTTCCCATGCTTCTCACACAGCACTATCAGATCTAGCTCAAGACCATGGTAATCCGGGTCCTGAAGAGAGAAAGGCACCTGCCCAAGCAAAATCCAAGTTAGCATCATGTGCAGAGGACGAGGACAAAGCAAATCAAACGAAATCCTCACAGCAAAGACCACCTAGACAGAAAAATCCCCAAATTTTCCTAAACCTAGCCCTAACCCTAGCTCCAATGAAGTAACTGACCTGATTGAGCCCATCGGTGGAGGTTTCGGAGTGCATGTACGGGGGGCTTGAGTTCTCGTCGCTGCTCTCGTCTTCAAAAACCATGGCTGCGGCAGCGTCGTGTGGCGGCCGACGGGGGCGGGCGCAGCCGGCGGCGAGGCAGAGAGAAGGAAGAAGAACGCAGAGCAGAGCGGGGGGGGGGGAGTGAACGGGGTGTGGCTCGGTCGCACCAGCCGCGCCCTAAAAGGGAGCCGGCCTCGTCCCTGGGCCAATAAGCTTAGTCAATACATGCGCACGCACAAGATCAAGCCAGCAGAAACGCCTGACGGGCGGGCCCAACCGGTCAGCTTTTCTGTCAATACGTATAAAACACACTTTTAGTCTTTTTTGCAACGGCTCGCCCCAATCTTGGTACTGACATGAAAAAATTACCAATCTTGGTACCAATCTGCTTCCAATGCCCCAATTGTGGTACTTCTGTGCAATTTACTCGTTTCACACAGACCTGGCCGGCCAGCACGGCCCACCGCATTCCTGATATACGGGCCATGCTGCCCGGCATTCCTGATATACTTGGCCAGGAAGCACGGCACAACAAGAAAACGGGCAGGCCCACCGACATGTTTAGCCCACCAGCCCACTTGATTTTGGGATGTTTTGGGCCTATTTGGGCTGTTTGGGGGCGGGGGTGGAGTGCGAAGTTTGAGTGCTCGGGCACCATGGTGCCCTTTTTGTGAAAAATTATATACCAAAAACCATATTTAGAAGTTTAAAAAAATCGAAAAGAATTCTATGGAAACTTGTACGTATTCACTACGGATCCATGAAATTTTGTTTTGAAAAAAATGTAATTTGTAAGCTGTACAAAAAAGTCTGGCCCGAAAACAAAAAATGCTGGCCCATTTGAAAATACATATTTGTCTTTTTTTGTATGCCACGTGGGAAAGTAAAATGTAATGAATTTTTGCACACATGTAGTATGTGTGTATGTGTGTTTACAAAAAGTTTCAAAAAATTGCGCTATAATTCTTTTTTGAAAATCAAAAGAAAAAAATAAGAATGGAAACGGGTCGTGCAGTGATGGCACTCATGCTTGCCCAGCCTCGCAGCCCTAGACAAGCCACATGCCAGCACACCCCGATTGTAAACGTCATGCCATGCTCATCACGGGGCGGCGTGTGGGTTATCGGGCCAGCCCGCTAAGACTTGCCCATTTGGTCGCTGATATGTCTCCAATGCATCTATAATTTTTTATTGTTCCATGCTATTATATTATCCATCTTGGATATTTTATATGCATTTATATGCTATTTTATATTATTTTTGGGACTAACCTATTAACTTAGAGCCTAGTGCCAGTTTCTAAATTTTTTTCTTGTTTTTGAGTTTCGCAGAAAAGGAATACCAAACGAAGTCCAAATGACCTGAAAATTTAAGGTGATTTTTTATGGACCAGAAGAAGCCCCCGAAGCAAAAGAGTTGAGCCAGAAGAGCCACGAGGCCTCCACAAGGATGGAGGGCTCGCCCTCCGGTCTTGTGTGCTCCTCGTGGACCCCCCCTGACTTGTTCTCGACGCCAAAAATTCCTATAAATATAGAAACCCACAGAAATAAACCTAGATCGGGAGTTCCGCCGCCGCAAGCCTTTGTAGCCACGAAAAACCTCTTCGGGACCCTGTTCCAGCACCCTGCCGGAGGGGGAAACCATCACCCGTGGCCATCTTCATCATCCCGACGCTCTCCATGACGAGGAGGGAGTAGTTCACCCTCGGGGCTGAGGGTATGTACCAGTAGCTATGTGTTTGATCTCTCTCTCTCTCTCTCTCTCTCTCTCTCTCGTGTTTTTGATTCAGCACGATCTTGATGTACCGCGAGCTTTGCTCTTATAGTTGGATCTTATGATGTTTCTCCCCCTCTACCTTCTTGTTATGGATTGAGTTTCTCCTTTGAAGTTATCTTATTGGATTGAGTCTTTAAGGATTTGAGAACACTTGATGTATGTATGCATGTGGTGACAATGGGATATTCACGTGACCCACTTGATGTATGTTTTGGTGATCAACTTGTGGGTTCTATGACCTTGTGAACTTATGCATAGGGGTTGGAACCCGTTTTCGTCTTGACTCTCCGGTAGAAACTTTGGGGCACTCTTTGAAGTTATTTGTGTTGGTTTGAATAGATGAATCTCAGACTATGTGATGCATATCGTATAACCCGCGGATACTTGTGGTGACATTGGAGTATCTAGGTGACATTAGGGTTTTGGTTGATGTGTGGCTTAAGGTGTTATTTTAGTATGAACTCTAGGGCTGTTTGCGACACTTATATGAATAGCCCATAGATCGATCAGAAAGAATAACTTTGAGGTGCTTTCGTACCCTACAATAATCTCTTTATTTGTTCTCTGCTATTAGTGACTTTGGAGTGACTCTTTGTTGCACGTTGAGGGATTGTTATATGATCCAATTATGTTATCATTGTTGAGAGAACTTGCACTAGTGAAAGTATGAAACCTAGGCCTTGTTTCGAAGCATTGCTAGACCGTTTTCGCTCACTTTTGTTACTTACTACCTTGCTGTTTTATATTTTGAGATTAACCTATATCTACCATCCATATTGCACTTGTATCACCATCTCTTCGCCGAACTAGTGCACCTATACAATCTACCATTGTATTGGGTGTGTTGGGGACAAAAGAGACTCTTTGTTATTTGGTTGCAGGGCTGTTTGAGAGAGACCATCTTCATCCTATGCATCCCACGGATTGATAAACCTTAGGTCATCCACTTGAGGGAAATTTGCTACTGTCCTACAAAACTTTGGGCTTGGAGGCCCAACACGAGTCTACAAGAAGAAGGTTGCATAGTAGACATCAAGCTCTTTTCTGGCGCCATTGCCGAGGAGGTGAGCGCTTGAAGATATATCTTTAGATCTTGCAATCGAATCTTGTAGTTTCTTGTTTTATCACTAGTTTAGTATATAACAGAATAGTACAAAAAATGGAATTGAGGTTGCCTCATATGCTTCATCTATTTAATATCTTTCGTGAAAATGATGGAAAGGAAAATTGTGCTCAAGTGTTAGAGGAAGAAGTCTATAAAATGTTTGGCATAAAATCTTTGTGTGATGAGCATGATTCCAATGTTGTTAATATGAATTCTTTGAATATCCATGATGCTAATGATATCCAAAGCTACAAGCTTGGGGATGCTAGGTTTGATGAAGATGATATTTTTAGTCCCCCAAGTTTGGATGAGCAAATTTATTATGATGATAGCATGCCTCCTATTTATGATGATTATGTTGATGAAAGTGGGTTTGGAAGAGTGTCAACTTTAGGAGGTAATGGTCCCACCATTTTGGAGGGTGTTGAATCTTATTGTGATAATTATGAAGTGGATTTGGAGAGGTCATGACTTTATTTAGTGATGAATCCACTATTTAGGAAGAGGTTCCAATTGATTATGAGAACAAAGTTGCTATTTGTGATGATTATTGTGATGACATGTATGCTATAAAGAATAATGATAACCATGAAACTTCTCTCCTGATTTTAATTTTCAATTGGAGTATGCCTCACATGATAGTTATTTTGTTGAGTTTGCTCCCACTACTATTCATGATAAGAAATTTGCTTATGTGGAGAGTAATAAAATTTCTATGCTTGTATATCATGAAAAGATTGCTTTATGTGATGGTTATATTGTAGAATTCATTCATGATGCTACTGAAAATTATTATGAGAGGAACATATGCTTTTAAGTATTGCAATAATATCAAGTTTCCTCTCTATGTGTTGAAAGTTTTGAAGTCATGCTTGTTTTGCCTTCCTATGCTAGTTGATTCTTGTTCCCATGAAATATTTGCTCACAAAATCCCTATGCATAGGAAGTGGGTTAGACTTAAATGTGCTATTCATATGCTTCATGATGCTCCCATTATGTTTCAATTCTTATCTTTCATGTGAGCATCATTGAAATCACCATGCCTAGCTAAAAAGGCATTAAAGAAAAGTGCTTGTTGGGAGACAACCCAATATTTACCCCTACTGTTTTTGTGTGTTCACATGATTAAGCTACTGTAGTAATCATGTTTTATAGATTTTGTTTCAATAAAGTGCCAAGTAAAGCCTTTGGGATAGTGTGGATGATAGTTGACTTGATTCCGTGCAAACACAAAAACTTTTGCTCTCAGTCTAGAAATTTTGAAAATTCACTGGAATGTGCTTTTGATATGAATTTTTTACACATGATTTTTATACAAATTTTCTAAGTTGTCCTAATTTCAGAATTTTTGGAGTTACAGAAGTATATGAAGTTTCCAGATTGCTACGGGCTGTTCTGTTTTAAATAGATTCTGTTTTCTATGTGTTGTTTGCTTATTTTAATCAATCTATGAGTAGTATCGGAGGGTATGAACCATGGAGAAGTTGGAATACAATGTATATACCACCAATAAGAATTTAGAATGAGTTCACAAAGTACCTAAGTGGCGATTTGCTTTCTTATACTAACGAATATCATAAGATATTCTGTTGAGTTTTGTGTTGTGAAGTTTTCAAGTTTTTGGTGGAGTTTTGATGGACTAAGGAACAAGAAGTGGCAAGAGCCTAAGCTTGGGGATGCCCAAGGCACCCCAAGGTAATATTCAAGGAAAACCAAGCAACTAAGCTTGGGGATGTCCCGGATGGCATCCCCTCTTTCGTCTTTGTTCATCGGTAACCTTACTTGAGGCTATATTTTTATTCACCACATGATATGTGTTTTGCTTGGAGCATCATTTTCTTTTATTTATATTTGCTTGCTGTTATTTAGAGACATGTTTTCCATCTTTTAGTCCAATAAAAAGGTCAAGTATAGCCTTTACCATGCTTATTTTACAAGTCTATATGTTGCTGTTTTGAAAACAGAAAGTTTGTTGTTATGTTTTGAATATTGGTGAATAGTCAGAACATGATAAAATCTTAAAATTTTTAAACAATGAGTAACAAAAAAATTTCTACAGTGTGGTAATTTTCAGAATTTTTGGAGTTAGGAAAGTATGATTCCTCTTGCATTCTTTACAGACTGTTCTGTTTAGACAGATTGTTGTTATGTTTGCATTGTTTGCATATGTTTGATTGTTTAGTGATTATATTCGAGGATGGGAGTATTAAATATGTAGAGGCATTTAGTATGCAATGTCAAATTATAATTTTAGTGATTTTCTACAGTAGAGAATGATAAGGTTTTGCATTGATTTATACTAACTTATCTCACGAGTTCTTGTTGAGTTTTGTGTGGATGAAATTTTTAAGATTTAGGGAAACCGTGATATAAAAAGAATTAAGGAGACACAAAATCTCAAGCTTGGGGATGCCCAAGGCATCCCTAATCAATATTTCAAGAAGTCTCAAGCATCTAAGCTTTGGGATGCCCCGGTTGGCATCCCACCTTTCTTCTTCAACAACTATCGGTCAGTTTTAGTTGAGCCTAAGTTTTTGCTTATTCACATGATATGTGCTATCCTTGCAATGTCATTTTATTTTATTTTGTTTTGCTTGATGTTTGAATAATATCCCAAGATCTGAAATGTTTAAATGGGAGAGAGTCTTCACATAGCTATATAATTATTTGACTACTCATTGATCTTCACTTATATCTTTTTGGAGTAGTTTGTCCTTTACTCTCGTGCTTCACTTATATCCCATGAGTAAATGGTTGAATGAATTAAATATCATAAATCTGAATTTTTATATGTTTCATATGCTTATACCATGGGGAGTAATGACTTCACCTATAAAAAGTAGAGGTGGTAAATTTATTGAAAGTTAGCAAACATAGTATTTGTCACTTGAACAATTCATGAAATAATATTGAAGGAAGAGAGATTTCACATATAAATATACTATCTTGGACATCTTCTATGATTGTGAGCCCCATTAATTATTTTCAAACTTGATCAAATTAGTTGAAGTTGGGCAAGGAAGACAACTTAATGAGTTATGTTTGGGTATATTTGTATAGAAGTTATATTGTTATGGATCCTCCAACATGTGGTGCTTGCTTTTTAGAATCTTTTGCTAGCCAAAATTTATGTACTAAGTAGAGATACTACTTGTGCATCCAAAAACCTTTGAACCAAGTTTCTTCCATGAGTGTCCACCATATCTACCTATATGTTCTATTTACCCATCGTTCCAAGTAAATTTGCATGTGCCAAAATCTAAACCTTTAAATAATAATCTATTTTGTATGACTGAATCGCTCATGTAGCAACTAGGGGTTGTCAGTATCTTCCATGCTAGGTGGGTTATTCTCACGATGAGTGGACTTCGCTCATCATTCACGAGAAAATGGCTGGTAACCGGATGCCCAGTTCCATGCTCAAATCAAATCAAATATAATTGCAAACAAAACTTCCCCAAGATTTTTGATAGTTGGACGGCACCCGTTGTTTCGGACCAGCCGTGGAATGTGCTTGTTGGTGGTGGGGGAGTAAAAACTTCACCATTCTATTTGGGAACCGCCTATAATGTGTCTAGCATGGAAGATAGTGAGAACTCCTGGTTGTTATGTTGACAATGAAAGCATACCTCTCAAAATTGTTTTCATCTCTGTTTTAAAAGCTTCGAGCTCTGGCACCTCTACAAATCCCTGCTTCCCTCGGCGAAGGGCCTATCTTTTACTTTTATGCAAGAGTCAGTAGTATTCCTTCTCATTCCAACCCACTCTTTAGTTGGCAAGCATCATGTGGTGGGGAAAGATCTAAGCATATATGGCCATTCAAATATATTTGATCATGAATTATTATTGTTGACAATTATCTATATGATAAGTAAGTTGGGAGGCGAAACGTTATGCCCGTATATTTCCCTGTGTTCGATGGATGCTATTTGTTCTAAAAATATGCTTTGAGTGGTAGCAATCATGGAAGACTATATGATGGTTGAGTATGTGGGATTTGCTAAATCAAAGCTCTTATATATACCCTTCCTAAAAATAAGATGAATTGCAATTGTTTGATGACTCAGGGCATAGTTTGTTAGTTCTCAAGAAAGTTGATAGTCTATGCTTTAACACGTGAATAGCTTGTTACTTGATCATGAGAAGCTTTATGATATGAGCTACTATTATGATATATAATGATTCTACAAAAAGTGATTGAAATTATCATTGATCAAACTTGTGCACTTGCTAGCATTCAACATCAAAAATTCTGTTTTTATCATTTACCTACTCGAGGACGAGCAGCAATTAAGCTTGGGGATACTTGATATGTCTCCAACGTATCTATAATTTTTCATTGTTCCATGCTATTATATTATCCATCTGGATGTTTTATATGCTTTTGTATGCTATTTTATATTATTTTTGGGACTAACCTATTAACTTAGAGCCCAGTGCCAGTTTCTATTTTTTCCCTTGTTTTTGAGTTTCACAGAAAAGGAATACCAAACGAAGTCCAAAGGACCTGAAAATTTACGGTGATTTTTTATGGACCAGAAGAAGCCCCCGAAGCAAAAGAGTTGGGCCAGAAGAGCCACGAGGCCTCCACATGGATGGCGGGCGCGCCCTACCCCCCGGGCACGCCCTCTGGTCTTGTGGGCTCCTCGTGGACCCCCCTGACTTGTTCTCGATGCCAAAAAATCCTATAAATGTAGAAACCCACAGAAATAAACCTAGATCAGAGTCCCACTGCCACAAGCCTGTATAGCCACGAAAGACCTCTCGGGACCCTGTTCCGGCACCCTGCCGGAGGGGGAAACCATCACCGATGGCCATCTTCATCATCTCGGTACTCTCCATGATGAGGAGGGAGTAGTTCACCCTCGGGGCTGAGGTTATGTACCAGTAGCTATGTGTTTGATCTCTCTCTCTCTCTCTCTCTCTCTCTCTTGTGTTCTTGATTCGGCAGGATCTTGATGCATCGCGAGCTTTGCTATTATAGTTGGATCTTATGATGTTTATCCCCCTCTACCTTCTTGTAATGGATTGAGTTTCCCCTTTGAAGTTATCTTATCGGATTGAGTCTTTAAGGATTTGAGAACACTTGATGTATGTCTTGCATGTGCTTATCTGTGGTGACAATGGGATATTCACATGATCCACTTGATGTATGTTTTGGTGATCAACTTGCGGGTTCTATGACCTTGTGAACTTATGCAAAGGGGTTGGCACACGTTTTCGTCTTGACTCTCCTGTAGAAACTTTGGGCACTCTTTGAAGTTCTTTGTGTTGGTTTGAATAGATGAATCTAAGATTGTGTGATGCATATCGTATAATCAAACCCGCGGATACTTTTGGTGACATTAGAGTATCTAGGTGACATTAGGGTTTTGGTTGATGTGTGTCTTAAGGTGTTATTTTAGTACGAACTCCAAGGTTGTTTGTGACACTTATAGGAATAGCCCAATAGATCGATCAGAAAGAATAACTTTGAGGTGATTTCGTACCCTACAATAATCTCTTCGTTTGTTCTTCGCTATTAGTGACTTTGGAGTGACTCTTTGTTGCACATTGAGGGATTGTTATATGATCCAATTATGTTATCATTGTTGAGAGAACTTGCACGAGTGTAAGTATGAACCCTAGGCCTTGTTTCGAAGCATTCCAGTACCGTTTTTGCTAACTTTTGTTACTTGCTACTTTGCTGTTTTTATATTTTAAGATTACAAAAACCTATATCTACCATCCATATTGCACTTGTATCACCATCTCTTCGCCTAACTAGTGCGCCAATAAAATCTACCATTGTATTGGGTGTGTTGGGGACACAAGAGACTCTTTGTTATTTGGTTGTAGGGTTGTTTGAGAGAGACCATCTTCATACTACACCTTCCACGGATTGATAAACCTTAGGTCATCCACTTGAGGGAAATTTGCTACTGTTCTACAAAACTCTGCGCTTGGAGGCCCAACAATAGTCTACAAGAAGAAGATTACGTAGTAGACATCAGTCGCCATTGTTTTCACACAAGATTAGAAAAAAACAGGTTGTCAAAAAAAGCAAGAAATGACTCATTTTACGGAAGCAAGAAATGACTCACTCGCTCAATTTACTATAGGACATGTTTGCCACCGCCATACACAACAGTGATAGGATAGTTAGGCTATATTAACAACAGCGGTATGATACGTCTCCAACGTATCTATAATTTTTGATTCTTCCATGCTGTTATATTATCATTCTTGGATGTTTTACAATCATTTTATAGCAACTTTATATCATTTTTTCGGACTAACCTATTGACATAGTGCCCAGTGCCAGTTGCTATTTTTTGCTTGTTTTTTACATCGCAGAAAATCAATATCATATGGAGTCCAAATGCAGCGGAACTTTTTGGAGATTTTTTTTTGAACCAAAATATATCCAGTGGGCCAGAGAAGCACCTAGGGGTGCCCCGAGGGGGGCACAACCAACCAGGGCGCGTCTGGGGGGCCAGGCGCGCCTAGGTGGGTTGTGCCCACCTCGATGGCCTCCCGCACCGCCTCTTCGCTCTATAAATGCCCAAATATTCCAAAAACCCAAGGGGAGTCGACGGAATTTTGTTCCAGCCGCCGCCAGTTCCTGAACCACGAGATTAATACGTCTCCAACGTATCTATACTTTTTGATTGTTCCATGCTATTATATTACCCCTTTTGGATGTTTATGGACTTTATTTTACACATTTATATCATTTTTGGGACTAACCTACTAACCGGAGGCCCAGCCTGTATTGTTGTTTTTTTGCCTATTTCAGTATTTCGAAGAAAAGGAATATCAAAGGGAGTCCAAACGGAATGAAACCTTCGGGAGCGTGATTTTTGGAACGAACGTGATCCAGAGGACTTGGAGTGCAAGTCAAGAAGCAGCCAAGGCCTCCACGAGATAGGAGGACGCCCCCCTATAGGGCGCGCCCCCTGTCTCGTGGGCCCCTCGGGCGTCCACCGACGTACTTCTTCCTCCTATATAAGCCTATGTACCCCGAAAACATCCAGGGAGCCAACGAAACACAATTTCCACCGCCGTAACCTTCTGTATCCGCGAGATCTCATCTTGGAGCCTTCGCCGGCACTCTGTCGAAAGGGGAATCAACCATGGAGGGCTTCTACATCAACATCCTTGCCCCTCCGATGAGTTGTGAGTAGTTTGCCACAGACCTACGGGTCCATAGTTATTAGCTAGATGGCTTCTTCTCTCTTTTTGGATCTCAATACAATGTTCTCCCCCTATCTTGTGGAGATCTATTCGATGTAAACTCTTTTTGCGGTGTGTTTGTCGAGATCCGATGAATTGTGGGTTTATGATCAAGTTTGTCTATGAATAATATTTGAATCTTCTCTGAATTCTTTTATGTATGATTGAGTTATCTTTGCAAGTCTCTTCGAATTATCAGTTTGATTTGGCCTACTAGATTGATCTTTCTTGCCATGGGGGAAGTGCTTGGCTTTGGGTTCAATCTTGCGGTGTCCTTTCCCAGTGACAGCAGGGGCAACAAGGCACATATTGTATTGTTGCCATCGAGGATAACAAGATGGGGTTTATATCATACTGCTTGAGTTTATCCCTCTACGTCATGTCATCTTGCTTAATGTGTTACTCTGTTCTTTATGGACTTAATACTCTAGATGCAAAGCAGAGTCGGTCGATGTGTGGAGTAATAGTAGTAGATGCAGGCAGGAGTCGGTCTACTTGTTGCGGACGTGATGCCTATATACATGATCATGCCTAGATAATCTCATAATTATTCGCTTTTCTATCAATTGCTCGACAGTAACTTGTTCACCCACCGTAATACTTATGCTATCTTGAGAGAAGCCACTAGTGAAACCTATGGCCCCCGGGTCTATCTCTTATCATATTTGCTTCCAATCTACTTTTATTTGCATCTTTACTTTTTGCATCTATATTATAAAATACCAAAAATATATTTATATTATCATACTATCTTTATTAGATCTCACTTTCGCAAGTGGCCGTCAAGGGATTGACAACCCCTTTATTGCGTTGGTTGCGAGTTCTTTGTTTGTTTGTGTAGGTGCGTGGGACTTTTGAGGAGCCTCCTACTGGATTGATACCTTGGTTCTCAAAAACTAAGGGAAATACTTACGCTACTATTGCTGCATCACCCTTTCCTCTTCAAGGAAACCAACGCAAGCTCAAGACATAGCAGGGATCCAATCTAGAGCCATTCTCCAGCACTCCGCTGGAGGGGGAAATCATCACCGGTTTCCATCTTAATCATCCCGGCAGCCACCATGATGAGGAGGGAGTAGTCCACCCTCGGGGCTGAGGGTTTGTACCGGTAGCTATGTGTTTAATCTCTCTCTCTCTCTCTCTCTCTCTCGTGTTCTTGAGATGTCACGATCTTGATGTATCATGGGCTTTGTTAATATAGTTGGAACATATGGTATTTTCCCCTCTCTATCTTGTTGTGATGAATTGTATTTTCCCTTTGAGATTTCGTTTTATCGGATTGAATACTTTTATGGATTTGAGAGCACTTGATATATATCTTGCATATGGATACCCGTGGTGACAATGGGGTATTATATTGATTCACTTGATATTTTGGCACTCAACTCGCGGATTCCCGGGGTGACATTGGGGTAATCTATGCATAGGGGTTGATCCATGTTCTTGTCTTTATTTCTCCGGTAGAAATCTTGGGGCACTCTTTGAGGTTCTTTGTGTTGGATTGAGTATTACGAATCTGAATTTGCTTTGGTGTTATTTTAGTACGAACTCTTGGATAGATTGATCGGAAAGAATAGCTTTGAGGTGGTTTCGTACCCTACAAACAATTTATTATTATGTTCTCCGCTAGATAAGAACTTTGGAGTTCTTCATCGCACTTTGAGGGATGGTTATATGATCCAATTATATTAGCATTGTTGAGAGACTGCACTAGAAAAAGGATGGACCCTAGGCCTCATTTTCAAGCATTGCAATACCGTTTGTGCTCCATTTTATCAATTGCTACCTTGCTGTTTTTTTATTGTTCTTACTACAAAAACCTATATCTACTATCCATCTTACACTTGTATCACCATCTCTTCACCGAACTAGTGCACCTATACAAATTACCATTGTATTTGGTGTGTTGGGGGCACAAGAGACTTTTTATTATTTGGTTGCAGGGTTGTTTGAGAGAGACCATCTTAATCCTACACCTTCCACGGATTGATAAACCTTAGGTCATCCACTTGAGGGAAAATTGCTACTGTCCTACAAAACTCTATGCTTGGTGGCCCAACACATGTCTACAGGAATAAAGTTGCGTAGTAGACATCACGGTACCCGGCTAAACCAACTACTGTTGCATGCACGATAGTCATAAGTCGTTGGAGGCTGTGGTTGAGCCACCCATTCAACCCACATTCTTCATCCTTCTCTTCCTAGTTGGGTTGTTGCCCTCCCCCTCTTCCATTCAAACTTCTCTCAAATTGATGTCATTTGTTAAGTGAATAGAAGCATTTCCATCCCTTGAGGTAACCTCTCGCATCCCACGATTTGATTGGTTGAAATTCCCTTGTTTGATGGCATTCTTCACTTTTGGGAAAAGCATATTTTTGATTATTTCTCTCAAATCCGCTATTAAAGTTGTGGACCATGCGCTTGTATGTAGTATACGATGTGTAGTAAGCAGTATGCTTGTGGTTTATAGTAAAATGTAGGATTAGGGTACGTGTTAGATTGTAGGGTCATGGTATGCATTGGCAAGAATTATATAATGACATGGTGTGTTTTATACATTTGTTGTGATGTGCTTTACATATAACTAGAATATATTCCACGTGTTGCTCTGGAATTTATGGTTGATAAGCTCCTAAACATTCTGTGAATTCTAAAGAGAGATTAATATTATTGTGATGGGCTTCTTGGATAGACGTGAGCTAACTTTTGGAAGTTGTGAATCCAAATGAATATTTCTAGTTGGTTGAGGGATCAAAATAATAGTCTACATCTTGAATGAACAAGTCAAAATACTGAAGTACTTGTTGTGAGCTAGAATATAATGAATCAAAAAAACAAAGTACTTAAGTACCTGTGGTGCTGCTAGGAAAAAGTGCAGGTTTGCCACTCAAATTTGTTCGCCAAATTCATAAACCATAATTTTTAATTGCCATTTTCCAACATGTTTTTGACACATGTGGGTCAAATAGTAAATCATATTAATTGCTAGCTTGTACTTGTTTGCACTCAACAAAGAAAAATATGTTGACAACATGAATAGAGGAGCACCACCTACAACTAGCACCATATAAAGGTATTACCTCAGAAATAATTTTTACAAATTTTTATCTTAACTTACAAATTTAGGGACGATGCGGATAAGTAGGTTCTCTAGATATGAAATATACGGCGAGAACAATCTACGGCAAGCAAACTAGTACACTAGACAAGAAAGAGAAACAAGTTAGCTAGCAAACAAACACAAGTAAAAGTATAAAAGGAAAGACCACCCAAGTCGGAGACGCGGATGTATCCCCAAGGTCATACTCTTGGGGGAATGCTAATCTCTATTAGAGAGGTGCGAGAGCCAAAATTCCCGACCGCCGCAAAGTGGCTCACCCAAGTCTCCATTTGATTCACCCTGCAACAAATGAGCCTCAAATCACCCATGGTTGGTCTTGAAGACGACCATCAGACCTTTAAAAACTTTCCCGAAGCACACCACGCACAAGGAAGCTTCCGGGCTTGAACCTAGCGCCCAGGAGTCTCAAATATCCAAGGGTAACAAATTTGGTGATGAAAAGTATGGGGGTAATGAATTTTTTGGTGGAACTGTAGATTGAGTGATTCTCTTTCAACCCTAAAAGTTCGGTGGAGTTTGAGTGGATGGATTGAGAAAATCGAGATTTTAGGGTGTTGGCACTGGTGGAGCAGCTCAATTTCTAAGTTTTTCTGGTTGAACTGCTAATCTGCTCCAGTTTTTGAAACTATGTTGCGAAACCACATAAGCATGTCATCTCCCGAACAAACATGCAAAGCTACCAGAAAATAGAAACAAACACAAAAGGATAAGGGCCCATCTATTCCTCTTCCACGTTCAACATATAAAGGGGCCTTCTCAACCTGAGCCATGTCTCAAACTTATCCTTAGGGTTCTCCATATTGCCGCCTCCTACAATATCCGTGCCACGAGAGGAAGGATTTTTTCTTTGTTTGAGAAAGATCAAATAAATATTCTCTACTTTTGTGAATTTTTTTAACTGGGAACAAAATCCGTTCCACAACTTAACCAACTCAGCTATCTCACTGGTGACCAAAGATGATACAAAAACTGGGGCATGACCCGTCCACATCCCAAAGTCATGTGTAGCAAGTTCATGTGCGATCTTATTACAATCTTGCTGACATAAAATAAATTCAAAACTATCAAACTAGTACGACATAAACAACGAGTCTTCCTAAGAAGGACTCTAATGATCACCAGATCATATTCTTTGGACTTGAGAGCGTTCACCAAGTTGAGGGAGTCCGATTCAAAAATCACCCTGTGCAACCCCAGTTCGAGCCCAAACTCGACTGCTTTAATACATGTCATCGCTTCTACATGTAAAGGACTTGACAAATGATCAAGCTTGCTGACAGCATCTGCGAGGACTCTCCCTGGTATGTCCTCTCAATTCATCCCCATGCTCATGAACCCGTGTCCTCATGAAAAGCAGCGTCCAAATTCACCTTAAGGAATGCCTCCTTTAGTTTACACCATGTGGACTTCTCCTTCGACTCAACTACAACTTGCCGCGACAGGTTTGGTTCGACAAAATCCAGAACAAGCTTCCTTATAGCAGGGCATGTCGGGAAACACAGTAGAAAACTAAAAAATTTGCACCTACAATTACCCAAGATCAATATGAAGATGCATAACGGGTTGGGATCACGATCATTACCGTCACTAAGTTGTAGCGAAAGAAGAACATGCCGGTGTTGATCGCTGATGTTTGCTTGAACTACATTGGTATTTCCCCAAAGAGGAAGGGATGATGCAACACAACAACGGTAGGTATTTCCCTTAGTGATGAGACCAAGGTTATCGAACCAGTAGGAGAACCACGCAACACAACGTAAACAGCTCCTGCACACAAATAACAAATACTCGCAACCCGACATGTTAAAGGGGTTGTCAATCCCTTTCGGGTAATGGCCCCAGAAAGCTCGTTGACAGGAGAAAGTTGTAATAGATTGGATAAATAGATCGCAAATAAAATAAAGTGCATTAAAGTTTTTTTGTATTTTTGGTTTAATAGATCTAAAAATAAAAGCAAATAAAAATAGATTGTGAAGGAAAATATATTAAAGAAGAGACCCGGGGCCGTAGGTTTCACCAGTGGCTTCTCTCGAGAAAAATAGCAAACGATGGGCAAACAATTACTGTTGGGCAATTGATAAAACTTCAAATAATCATGACGATATCCATGCAATGATCATTATATGTGCATCACGTCCAAGATTAGTAGACTGACTCCTGCCTCTGTCTACTACTATTACTCCACACATTGACCGCTATCCAGCATGCATCTAGTGTATTAAGTTCATGGGAAAACGGAGTAATGCAATAAGAACGATGACATGATGTAGACAAGATCTATTTATGTAGAAATAGACCTCATCTTGTTATCCTCAATAGCAACGGTACATACGTGTCGTTTCCCCTTCTATCATTGGGATCAAGCATCGTAGGATCGAACCCATCACAAAGCACCTCTTCCCATCGCAAGATAAATAGATCAAGTTGGCCAAACAAAACCCAAATATCAAAGAAGAAATACAAGGCTATAATTAATCATGCATATAAGAGATCAAAGAAGACTCAAATAACTTTCATGGATAAAAACATAGATCTGATTATAAACTCAAAGTTCATCAGATCCCAACAAACACACCGCAAAAAGACTTACATCATATGGATCTCCAAGAGACCATTGTATTGAGAATCAAGAGAGGGAGAGAGGAAGCCATCTAGCTACTAGCTATGGACCCATAGGTCTACAAAGAACTACTCACGCATCATTGGAGAGGCACCAATGGACATGATGAACCCCTCTGTAATGGTGTCTAGGTTGGATCTAGTGTTTCTGGAACTTGCGGCGGCTGGAATTGATTTTCGTCGACTCGACTCCCCTAGGGTTTCTGGACTATTGGGGTATTTATAGCGCAAACATTGAGGTGGGCATAACCCACCTGGGCACGCCTGGGCCCCCTAGGCACGCTCTGGTGGGTTGTTCCCCCCTCGGGGCACCCCTCTGGTACTTCTTCGGCCCATCTTGTGTCTTCTGGCCAGAAAAAATCCACAAAAAGTTTCACTGCATTTGGACTCCGTTTGGTATTGATTTCCTGTGACGTCAAAAACAAGCAGAAAACAGCAACTGGCACTGGGCACTATGTCAATAGGTTAGAACCAAAAAATGATATAAAATGCTTATAAAATGATTGTAAAACATCCAAGAATGATAATATAACAGCATGGAACAATCAAAAAATATAGATACGCTAGAGACGTATCAGCATCCCCAAGCTTAATTCCTGCTTGTCCTCGAGTAGGTAAATGATAAAAACAGAATTTTTTATGTGGAATGCTGCCTGACATGTTCATCACATATTCTTTTCTTTGTAGCATGGACATTTGGACTTTTATATGGTTCAAAGCAATAGTCTAGTTTTGACATGAAGGCTTTAATACTCAAGCATATCAACAAGCAACCATGTCTTTCAAAATATCAATGCTAAAGCAAGTTATCCCTAGCCCATTATGCTCGATCATTGATCCATTCATGAAACTCACTCGCATATTAGCTCCACCCAATGCTCAAATACGATCATAGTGCCCCTTAGTTCGTGCTTTATAAGAGAAGATGGAGACTCAAGTTGAAAATAAAAATTGCATAAAGTAAAAGAAAGGCCCTTCGCAGAGGGAAGTGGGGATTTGTAGAGGTGCCAGATCTCAAAGCGAAAATTGAGAGATAAAAACATTTTGGGGGGCATACTTTTCCCACCAACAAAACGACTTAGAGTTCCCAACACTTTCCATGCTAGATATATCATAGGCGGTTCCCAAACAGAAGATAAAGTTTATTCCTTTTTCCACCATACTTTCACTTTCCATGGCTAACCGTATCCACGGGTGCCCTCCATACCAACACTTTCCAAGGAATTTATTATTTGATAACATAAAGTAAATTCATTTTTCATTTCAGGACTAGGCATCCCTAATACATTTGTTTTACTCTTGTGCAATGACAAGTGAATAAACACTCATCGTGAGAATAACACATCTAGCATGGAAAACATCGGCCACCCCTCACCGCCTCGCGAGAGGTACGAGCACACAAAAGAGAAATTTAATTTGAAAATTAGAGATGGCACATGCAAATTTGCTTAGAACAGCACGGAAATACCTCATATAGGTAAGCATAGTGGACTCATATGGCAAAACTGGTTAAAAGGGTTTTGGATACACAACACAAGTAGTGATCATACTTAGTGCAAAATGAAGGCTAGCAAAAAGATTGAGAAGCGTCCAACCAAGAAATGAAAAATCTCGTACGCGAGCATTAAACATAAGTAACACCGAATAATGCACCATAAGTAGGATGTAATTTCATTGCATAACTATTGACTTTCGTGCTTGCATAGGGAATCACAAACCTTAACACCAATATTCTTACTAAAGCATAATTACTCATCAACATGACTCACATATCATATCGTCATATCTAAAAACCATTACTAAGAACCAAGTTTATTTTGTCCAATGATCTTCATGAAATTTTTTATTATATCTTCCTTGGATATCTATCACTTTGGCACTAATATCATATGTTGCTTTTATTAAGGTCAAACAAATTTTAGTGAAGAACATGATCATAATATTTATTTCTCTCAAAATAATCTAAGTGAAGCAAGAGAGAATTTCTTAAAAAAATTACGAACTCCCAAATAATCTAAGTGAAGCATGAGAGCATTTCTTCAAAAATAACAAAGCACACCGTGCTCAAAAAGATATAAGTGAAGCACTAGAGAAATTCCATGGCTCTAAAAATTTAAGTGAAGCATAGGAGCAAGCATAGCATAATTTTTTGGCTCTCTCAAATAGGTGTGTCTAGCAAGGATTCAAGATTTAAAACACAAAGCAAAACAAGCAAAGACTCATATCATAAAAGGCGCTCCAAGCAAAACTCATAATATGTGACGAATAAAAATATAGCTTCAAGTAAAATACCGATGGTCTTTAGAAGAAAGAGGGGATACCACTCGGGGGCATCCCCAAGCTTAGTTGCTTGCTACTTCTTGAATATTGTTGCAAACCCATTCATATTTTATTTTTGCATTATATCCATTGTATCCCAACTTTTCTATGGCAAAAACTCTTGAAAGAAAACCATAGAATCATCAAACAAGCACACAACACAAAGAAAACAGAATCTGTCAAAAACAGAATAGTCTGTAGCAATCTAACTACTTCGAATACTTATGTAACTCCAAAAATTCTACAAAATTAGGACAACGTGCAATTTGTTTATTAATCTTCTGCAAAAAGAAACAACTCAAAAGAATTCTTCTATTAAAAATGGGAAATATTTTCGTGGGCGCAAAAGTTTCTGTTTTTCAGCAAGATCATATCAACTCTCACCCAAATAATCCCAAAGGCCTTGCTTGGCACAAACACTAATTTAAACCACAAAGACACATCTAATCAGAGGCATAATTGCGTATTTTATTGAAAATAGCAAGAAAACTAAAAAGCAAAAAGATAGAAGTTGGGTTGCCTCCCAACGAGCGCTATCGTTTTACGCCCCTAGCCAGGCATATTGCGTAGGATCTAAGTGTTTTCATCTTTGGTTATAGATCCATACGATGCCCTCATGATTGATTCATATGGTGGACTAGTTCTTGTTCTAGGGAAGTGTTCTATACCCTTCCTTAGTGGAAATTGAAATTTAGTATTGCCTTCTTTCATATCAATCACGACACCAGTAGTACGTAAAAACGGTCTACCAAGTATAATTAGGCAAGACGGATTGTAATCAATATCAAGAACAATGAAACCTATGGGCACATAATTCCTATTTACAAGAATAAGAAAATCACTAATTCTTCCCATAGGCTTTTTAATAGTAGAATCTGCCAAGTGCAGATTTAAAGAGCATTCTTCAATATCGGTAAGACCAAGCACATCACATAAACATTTCAGAACTGTAGAAACACTAGCACCAAAGTCACATAATGCAAAACACTCATAATTTTTAATCTTGACTTTGATGGTAGCTTCCCATTCCTCATGTAATTTTCTAGGAATTGAAACTTCTAATTCCAACTTTTCTTCAAAAGGTTTCATCATAGCATCAACGATATGTTTAGTAAAAGCTTTATTTTGTTCATAAGCATGTGCTGAATTTATAATGGATTGCAACAAAGAAATACAATCAACCAAAGAGCAACTATCATAATTAAAGTCTTTGTAATCCAAAATAGTGGGCACATCACTAGTTAAAGTTTTGACCTCTTCAAACACATTTTTATCAATTTTCTCAACACGTTTTCACCCTCTGAATTATCGGGACGCCTTCTAACTAAAGTTGACTCTTCTCCAGTCTCCTTTTCATCAATCTTAATTTTACTAAACAAAGAATCAATAAAGGAAAAACCAATCATTTTAAGATCTTCATCACTTTTATGAAAGTAATCACTAGAAAATGCTTTTTCTAAAAATCCTCTTTTAGCTCTAAGCATATCGGTTCTTTTCTTACTTTCATCCATTGAAACGTAAAGAGCTTTAACTGATTCTTCAACTTTAGGCACAAAAATTTTCATCTTGAGAGTTTCTACATCATGAGAAAATCTATCAATACTTCTAGACATATCATCAACTTTATTTAGCCTTTCTTCTATCGTAGCATTGAAATTTTTTGAGTATTGATAAATTCTTTAATATTATTCTCAGGATCAGAGGTGTTCCTATTATTATTATAAGAAGGATTACCATAGGAATTACCATAATTATTAGAGGAATTACTAGGAAAAGGCCTAGGATTAAAATTACCTCTATAAGCATTGTTATTGAAATTGTTTCGCGAGATAAAATTCACATATATGGCATCACTATTTTGCTCAATCAAAGTAGACAAAGGCACATCACTGAAATCAATAGGAGCACTTCTATTAGCAACCAACTTCATAAGAGCATCAACTTTTTCACTCAAAGAATTTATTTCTTCTACTGAATTGACTTTTTTACTAGTAGGAGCTCTTTCGGTATGCCATTGTGAGTAATTTGCCATAATATTGTACAACAACTTACTAGCTTCACCCAAAGTAATTTTCATAAAAGTACCCCCCGCGGGGGAATCTAAAAGATTATGAGCAACAAAATTCAACCCTGCATAAAATTTCTGTATGATCATCCAAAGGTTTAACCCATGAGTTGGGCAATTCCTTAACATCAATTTCATCCTTTCCCAAGATTGTGAAACATGCTCATGTTCAAGTTTCTTGAAATTCATGATCTAGGTTCTAAGGGAAATGATTTTTGCGGGCGGAAAATACTTAGTAATAAAAGCATCCTTGCACTTGTTCCAAGAATCGATACTATTGCGAGGCAAAGAAGAAAACCAAATTTTTGCGCGATCTCGCAAAGAAAACAGAAATAATTTCAACTTCACAACATCATTGTCCACATCTTTTTTCTTTTGCATATCGCATAATTCCACGAATGTGTTAAGATGGGATGCAACATCCTCATTAGGAGTACCGGAAAATTGATCTTTCATAACAAGATTCAGCAAAGCAGTGTTAATATCACAAGACTCCGCACTAGTGGCGGGAGGAGCAATCGGAGTGCTAATAAAATCATTGTTGTTGGTATTTGAGAAATCACACAACTTGGTGTTCTCTTGAGTCATGGGGACTTCACAACAAGATTGCACTCAAAACAGATCTGGCGAGAAAACGACGAACGAAAAAGAGGGCGAATAAAACGACAAATTTTTTTTGAAGTGGGGGAGAGGCAAACGAGAGGAAAATGGCAAATAATGTAAATTGCAAGGAGATGAGATTTGTGATTAGGAATGTGGTTGATGTTGATGATGTCTCCCTGGCAACGACGCTAGAAATTCCTTTTGATGTTTGCTTGAACTACCTCGGTATTTCTCCAAAGAGGAAGGGATGATGCAGCACATCAACGGTAGCTATTTCCCTCAGTGATGAGACCAAGGTCATCGAACCAGTAGGAGAACCACGCAACACAACATAAACAGCTCCTGCACACAAATAACAAATACTTGCAACCCGACGTGTTAAAGGGGTTGTCAATCCCTTTCGGGTAACGGCGCCAGAAAGCTCGTTGACGGGAGAAAGTTGTAATAGATTGGATAAATAGATCGCAAATAAAATAAAGTGCAGCAAAGTATTTTGTATTTTTGGTTTAATAGATCTGAAAATAAAAGCAAATAAAAGTAGATCGCAAAGGCAAATATATTAAAGAAGAGACCCGGGGGCCGTAGGTTTCTGTCGTGGTATTTCCTCGACATATGCCAAGGGATGGCTTATCATGTGTGGGGACAGGAGAACATTCTCGGGCTCTAGAAGCGGGAGTAGGCAAGGCTTCAGACGCCGACGAGTCTTAACCAGGTTCGGGGCTCTCCGTGGAGATAACACCCCTAGTCCTGCTCTGTGGGGTATTCGCAGGATGACTATGATCAATACGGTAGCTACAAGGTTGCTCCTTGAGCTGTTCGGCTAAAGGAAGAAGAAGGGCAAGGCTAGCTCTATCTCTTCCCTAGATATGGGTAGAAGGAAATGGAGTGTGAACTAAAGGCTGAACCCTTTGCATGGGTGAGCCTAGGGGGTTTATATAGGCCTACCCCCAGGGGTACAAGGGTAATCCGACCGGGTGGTAGGCCCCGATCGTCAGTGACTAAGGAGTTCGGGTTCTCCGCCAGCTGCTGGGGCCCGCCTCTGGTGGGCCCTGCCGGCTACCGAGGAACCAGCCGACCGGTGGGACCCACCGCCTGCGGGTCCCACGAGCGGCTCTGCACTGCTGCAGCATCAGTGCTGACGAAGGTCGTGTCGGGCGCGCCATGGCTACAGTGCCGTGCCGGGCGGGTCGGCGGTCGCTGTAGACATGTGTTCGAGATTTGGGGGAGGCATGGCACACTGTAGCCATGCCCCAGCTTGTCTCTTGGTCACGCTCTGATTCAAGGTAGAGGACGGGCCGCCTGCTAGGAGTCGGCCCATGCCCTTGCCGCCTTCTGGAGCGTGCCGCCATCTTTGGGTCTTGTCGCCTTCTGGGAGGCGGTCCTATAGTTCCAGCCACCTTCTTGGGGTCCACCTCCTTCTGGATGGTGGACCAATGGCTCCAGCCGGCCCTGAGGGCCGGCCTTGCAGCCAGTCGGACTGAGGGGTTTGGCCAACCCCGATGTCTTTAAAAAGTGTTGAAGTGCTGGTGAGGCTACCCGGGGTCTATCCCCCCCGTCAGTTTCACTAGTGGCTTCTCTCGAGAAAAATCGCAAACAGTGGAAAAACAATTACTGTTGGGCAATTGATAGAACTTCAAATAATCATGACGATATCCAAGCAATGATCATTATATAGGCATCACGTCCAATATTAGTAGACCGACTCCTGCCTGCATCTACTACTATTACTCCACACATCGACGGCTATCCAGCATGCATCTAGTGTATTAAGTTCATGGAAAAATGGAGCAATGCAATAAGAACAATGACATGATGTAGACAAGATCTATTTTTGGACAAATAGGCCCCATCTTGTTATCCTTAATAGCAACGATACATACGTGTCGTTTCCCCTTCTGTCACTGGGATCAAGCACCATAAGATCGAACCCATCACAAAGCACCTCTTCCCATTGCAAGATAAATAGATCAAGTTGGCCAAACAAAACCCAAATATTGAAGAAGAAATACGAGGCTATAATCAATCATGAATATAAGAGATCAAAGAAGACTCAAATAACTTTCATGGATAAAAACATAGACTGGTCATAAACACAAAGTTCATCGGATCCCAACAAACACACCGCAAAAAGACCTATATCATATGAATCTCCAAGAGACCATTGTATTGGGAATCAAGAGAGAGAGAGAGGAAGCCATCTAGCTAGTAACTACGGACCCATAGGTCTACAAAGAACTACTCACGCATCATCGGAGAGGCACCAATGGACATGATGAACCCCTTCGTGATGGTGTCTAGATTGGATCTGGTGTTTCTGGAACTTGTAGCGGCTGGAATTGATTTTCGTCGACTCCCCTAGGGTTTCTGGAATACTAGGTATTTATAGAACAAAGAGGCGGTGCAGGAGGCCACCGAGGTGGGCATAACCCACCTGGGCGCGCTTGGGCCCCCAGGTCCGCCCTGGTGGGTTGTGCCCCCCTCAGGGCACCCCTCTGGTACTTCTTTGGCCCATCTTGTGTCTTCTAGTCCAGAAAAAATCCACAAAAAGTTTCGCTGCGTTTGAACTCTGTTTGGTATTGATTTCCTGCGATGTAAAAAACAAGCAGAACACATCAACTGACATTGGGCACTATGTCAATAGGTTAGTACCAAAAAATGATATAAAATGCTTATAAAATGATTGTGGAACATCCAAGAATGATAATATAGAAAAATAAAAAATTATAGATACGTTGGAGACATATCAATCGCACTTGGGGTCCCTTGAACCATCGATGAATGATCCCTCATACCGCCCACAAACAGTCCCTCGAACTGAAGACCGAAAGTGCGACCTCTCTACTTGGTTTCAAGTGTGCAACCTTCACGGTCCGGCAGTGCTTCACCGTCCAGAGCTAATCATTGCCAGAGAATTAGAGGAGGAGATTAGAACCACACAGGGCTTCTAATTATGGGGACAAGAGGGTTGTTCTAGCTCTAATTAGTCAACTGGGACCAACTATAACTAGAACTAGAAGAACTAGAGGTGGCTCCAAAACTTGTATTTACAATAGAGCAAAAAAACCTAGTATATATAGGTTGGAGGAGTTGGACTCCTCCCCTAGTCCAACCCCCCCCCCCCCAACAAGGAAAGGGGGCATTCCTTGGGGTGCAACTCCACTTAGGCCTTTGTGGCCCAAGTTGCCTTCCACCTCTTGGCCTTTTTAGGCATGTTGATATTTAAATTAAATATAAAATATTCTAAATACCTCTAGGCCAGTATATATATATTTTTTAGCATCCCGGAAACATTTTCCACCTATATATACCCGGTATTACCAGATACTCTCTGAAACCATTCCGGTGACCACGAAACGCTTTTGGATCCTCTCAGAACTATTCTTCCACAGATATATTCTCATGACTCCCGTCCTACTAACACTCGGCAGATTGTGATTGCCTTAAGCTTGTGACCCCGTAGGTTCGGGAACTCATAGACATGAACGACACCGCTCATTCCATGACTGGCAGCAGGGCTGTGGACGTCCGTATTGGTCCCTATGAGTACACAAATGATATTCGAGTGAACCTTTGTGATGTTCGCTTTGCTTCATGATACTTCACAAAACCCGGGATGCATATGTATCCTCCTGAGTCATCACCATGCTCGCTATACCAAAACCCTAGTTGCTGGTTTTGTTCTTCTTTCTCGTTATTATGTTTCGGCATCCTCGTGATGAACTCACGTGTGTCTGGCCAGACGACGATCGATGCCGTCACACCGAGAGGGCCCTAAGAATATGTATATCCATAGTTTGAGGAGAAAATACCACTCCCGAGCTATTTGGCCACTTGACAAACTTTCCGATGAACTTGTAAGTTGTCGTTATGATCATTGTGTTACATGTGATGTTTAGGCAACCCCAAAGCCCACCGTACGGTAAGAAGTGACCATGATACTCTCATGGTCTAAGGAGCAATATCACACATTAACACTCCACGTTTATTACAATTGAATGCAGACAATATTAACTCAATTCATAACAAACAAGATTGGGTCGGTTCAATATGATCGTTCTTCCAACGTCATAATCTCAATGTTGTTTTAGGATCATCATTACACTTAATGATATCCTAAGATCCGGAAAACGTGATCACCGACAATACTTGAGGTAGTCCTAGAGGCAAGACTAGGAACCTTTTATTTACCGTTTATCATTCCACACGTGCATATGAGTTTTCCACTGGATCGCATATTCCAGGATCATAGCAGTTATAATATAGAATATAAACTCTATAATTATGAATATAGAAATATAATAATACAAATCTTATTGCCTCTAGGGCATATTTCCAACACTGCGGACATGATTGGCAACTCTCACTTTGTTGCCTACATTCGCTTTATTTCTAGCGGGCCACCATTCCCATAGGAGTGCAAGCGCAGTATCACATCTTGTGCTATCAAACTCCATGGGAGTCAAAGAATGCACCAGGTCTAAATGAGCATCTTCTAGTGTAACGCCCTCGATGCGGCTATATCTCCCACGTGTCGAAGCACGACTTAGAGGCATAACCGCATTGAAAGCAATGTCGCAAGTGAGGTAATCTTCACACATCCCAAGTAAAACATAAGGGAAAGAGATACATAGTTGGCTTACAATCGCCACTTCACACAATTACATGAATAAAGCATTACATCATCCAGATACAATCAAGGTCCGACTACGGAACCAAAATAAAAGAAGAACCCCAAATGCGACAAAGGTCCCCGATCGACCCCAACCGGGCTCCACTCTTGATCAACTAGAACGAAACAACACAAAGGGCAAGATCTTCATCAAGCTCCTCCTTGAGCTTGGTTGCGCCACCGCCGGTAACATAGGCACCGCAAACTGGTTTTGAAGTATCCGTGAGCCACGAGGACTCAGCAATCCCATTACCATGGGTATCAAGACTAGCAAAGCTTAATGGGAAAGGAAGGGGTAAAGTGGTGAGGTTGCAGCAGCGGCTAAGCATAATATGGTGGCTAACATACGCAAATTAGAGCGAGAAAAAAACAAGCGGAACGGACGTGAAGCTAGCAATGATCAAGAGGTGATCCTGAACACCTACTTACGTCAATCATAACACAGAAACCGTGTTCACTTCCCGGACTCCGCCGAGAAGAGACCATCACGGCTACACACTCGGTTGATGTGTTTTAATATCGGATCAAGTGTCAAGTTGTCTACAACCGGACATTAACAAATTCCCATCTGCCACATAACCGCGGGCACGGCTCTCGAAAGTTTATACCCTGCAGGGGTGTCCCAAATTAGCCCATGACAAGCTCTCGCGATCATCGAAGGAATAGACCTTCACCCGAGACACTCCGATCAGACTCGGTATCCCGGTACATCAAGACATTTCGACAATGGTAAAACAAGACCAGCAAGACCTCCCGCGTGCCGACATCCCGATAGTAGCCGCGTATCTCGTCTCGTGCCACGACCGGATGAGCAATCCGTATAACTAAAACCAGACCTCAAGTTTCCACGGGGCGCAAAGGGTTCTAGTTTGGACCAACACTTAGACAAGCATTGGCCCGGGGCTGAATAAAAGATGACCCTTGGGTTAATTACTCCCAAGGGAAAAGTAGGTGGTGGTGAGGCAAATGGTAAAAGGCAATGTTGGGCCTTCTTTGGACAAGTTTTATTCAAAGCGAACTGTCAAGGGGTCCCATAAATCACCCGACCGCGTAAGGGACGCAAAATCCGGGAACATAACACCGGTATGACGGAAAACTAGGGCGGCAAGAGTGGAACAAAACACCAGGCATAAGGCCGAGCCTTCCACCCTTTACCAAGTATATAGATGCATTAATAATATAAGAGATATTGTGATATCCCAACCAAAATCCTGTCCACCACGGAGAAATCTTCAACTTCACCTGCAACTAGCAACGCTATAAGAAGGGCTGAGCAAAAGCGGTAACATAGCCAACCAACGGTTTGCTAGGAATGGTGTCAAAGGTTAGAGGTTCATGGCAATATGGGATGGCTTGACAAACAGGTAATAGGTAGCGCAGCATAGCGAAAGAACGAGGCAACTAGCATAGCAATGATAGTAGTGAGATCCAGGGTAGCGGTCATCTTGCCTGAAATCCCGCAAGGAAGAAGAACGAGCCCATGAAGAAGACAAACGGACGAAGTCGAACGGATCCTCGCAACTCCGGAACGAAACCGAAGCTAACGAGAGAAGCAACCCGGAAAGAAGCAAACGACATAGTAAACACACGAGCATAATCATGGCATGATGCGCAGACAAATATGATGCATGTCCGGTTTAATGAGGCATGGCATGGCAAAGTGCGCAAGCAATCCTACAAATTAAGTGGAGCTCAATATGCAACGGTGCATATTGATGAAACACCACGACAAGTTATTTAGTTCGATCTCGTTAAAGCTACCCAACATTATTAAATGTTGATTAACATGGCAAGGGGTGAAGCATAAGAACACTACCTAACTAGGCAAGTTTAAATGAGGCCGGAACAACAAATAACAATTCCGGAAAATCCCCATGTGCATATTTTAAGGTTTGGTACTGTTCTGTCCTAAACCATATTTTAAAGTTATTAAACAGGAAAATAAAGTGAACCACGTTAATCTAGGCATTTTCCACCCCATTTACATATAAAGTACATTTAAATCCGAGCTACGGTTAATTAGTTATTAAATGCATGAGTTCTAGGGGGTTTTCTGTAAAACAGTAATTCCTCGGATAAAATAGCAAATTCGCCGATCTGGAAAAAAAAGCGACATGGGCCAAATCTCACCGATCTGCCCAGGCGTGAGGGAGTTGCTCACATCGGGCCCGGCCCGGATCTGGGGAGGCAGAGGAGGCCGGCTTGGCCTGGCTACGCAGAGGAGGCTGGGCCTTCCTGGAGTTGGCGACGCGGCCCAGGAGCGATGCGGTCCTGGCCTCTCCCGAACGAGAGGCTCGGCGGGCGCCAAAGACCAACGGCGACGGAGGACGGCGGTCAACGGCGATGGGGAGGCGCGGGAGGCCGGAACGGGCCGCAGTGGCCGGATCCGCGGAGGTCGTGGTCGAGGACCCGCTTCGGCGTCGGGCGAGACCTAGGGCGGTGGCGGCAGAGCTTGTTCTTGGCGACGCGGATCTCCGCGAGGCAGAGCTTGAGGAGGCTTGGCGCGAGCTGATGATGGGGAGGCGCGGTCTTGGGAGAAGGAGATCGAGCTCTGGTTGCTTGCGCACGGGCAAGGGCCGACGGGAGAAGAAGGCGACGGTCCTGGGGTCGCTAGATGCACGTAGTTGGGGACGAGGTCGAGCGCAGGAGGGAGATGGGCGGCATGGGGCTCGGGCTCTCGATCCAGATCGAGGCAGGAGGAGGAAACGCCGGCGGAGGCGGCCAGGATCGAGTGGAGGCGCTGGTTGGTTGGGTTCGCAAACGAGGAGGTGGGGATCGATGGATGGATGGATCGGGCGGATGGATCCCGAGGGGACTCGTGGAGTGGCGGCGGGATAGGAAGGATGGGACAAGACCCCTAGGATCTAGGGTTGGACCTGTTTATATAGGTAAGGGATAAGTTTAAGGGCTATCGGATCCCTCCGATCGTAATCGGACGGTTCGAAATAAAATAACTAGGGAGTCCAAAAGAGAAAACGGAGATATTTTGTAGGTGTTGGGGGATGATCCGGATCCAACGGTCACGACAGATCGGTTCGGGTTCGGGGCAAGTTTCGGACGCCTGCGAGGGGTCTGAGAGAGGTCGACGAAGACAAGTGGGGTTTTGTCGGTCTCGGAGAAAGAGAGAAGAGAGGGGTCCACAAGGACAAGTGGTCTGACAACAGGTCAAAGAAGACAACGAGAGAAGCGGTCAGACAAGAGGGACTCGAAAGACCCGGTTGGTCTCGGAACGGTCAGCGCGGGCAAGGCGATCCGAGGGAAGGTGATGAAGGCAAAGGGAGAAACGGCAACGACGAACGAATGCAAGTTTTAAAATATGACGGCAACGGAGTGCCGATGCAATGCGAATGATGCGATGATGAAATGCAAGACATGAACAAAAAGCAAAACAAAAGACAAAAACCCAACCACGGAGAAAATAACATATGGCATCTCCGGAAAAGGCAAGAGTCGGAGTTACAAATATGGAAAGTCGTATCCGGGGCGTTACAACACTCCACCACTACGAGAGGATCTCGTCCCGAGATCTAGGATGGCACCGGAGGGAAAAGGAAGAGGAAGATAAGTGGTAAAACTAAGTTGCTTCTTTGACGAACGAGTGAAACCATGAACCTTGAGAGGTTGAGCAATTTAAAAGAAAGAGTACAACAGAGATGAACGAGATTGCAAACAATCCGGTAGAAAAGAGGAACAAGGAGTATACGAGAATTTGAAGGTTGCAAAGACATGAATCAAAAGTTTAATGGACAAGATAGAATTCAAACACACTCCGGTTAAAACAAGATGAGAGAGGAAGAATGATTGATATAATTTGGGCAGCACTCCGACTGTAAATGGAAGGAATTGAACATGAACTTGACAAGATGAGAGGATACATGATGAAATCAACAACACACTGCCTCCGGAATTGAAAGAATGGCACAAGGGGTAAGAAAGATTTCGGACAGCCCTCCAGTAGAAAAGAGAAGAAAACTTGAAGAGATGAAAAGATATTGAAGAGATGATACAACACTCCGGTTAAATGGATAAGAATGAAAAGAACACGATGCTCACAATTCGAGATGATGAGTGAAAAGAGCAACATCACAATGCCTTCGGAAGAAAGAATAGAAGATGAATCATTGGAATAACAGAATGGTGAAGAAAATGACATCTTCTGCCACAAGTGAACTTGGAAAGCATCCTTGCAAAGAAGAATTGAACGGAGTTGTTGGAAAACCAACAACGAAAAGAATAAGCTTGAAGTGGACTTATGGAAACATCTCAAAATTATGAGGTGACAACCGGCCACTAATGGAAACAATTGATTGGTTGAGAACACCAAAGAGATGAAAAACTTCTTTCACCAAGAGGATAGGAGATAACTTGGATCATTGATAAACACCACAAAAGCAACATTACTTAGGGAAGGCTTTAGGTGAAAACTTTACCAAGATAACTCCAACGAAGAGATTGATGGATTTAATATACCTCATTCTTGACAACAATATGAATCATGAAACATGAAGGAAATTGTCAAGAGTGACATAACACCATCTCAAAAGATAAGGTAGAAAGAATTGCACTTCGAAATGCAAGATGAAGAATACTTGAACTCCCCAAAACAAAACATGTGTTGAGCACCATGTTTATTTTAGAGTATAGCTTGGGGGATCATAACTTCAAGAGAAATCTTGAAGAACAATTGAAGAATGAAAAAAAAATCCTTGACGAAACACCATGTTGAGCCTCCATGAAGAACTCCAGTAATAGAAGGGTGATAGAAAGAAAGAGAAGTTGAACACACAAGGTGAATCCTTGCAATGATTTAGATGGAGCTTCGCGACGAGATAATTGAGAGAGATTGGAACTCCGAAAAGAAAGATGAAGCCTCTCGAACCGAGAATGTGATGTGATGACCAACTCCGGAAATAAAGATGAATCACTTGTAATCAAGAATTTATTCATCACGAATAATCTCCGTAAAAAGAATTGAGTCACCTCAAGGAAATAAGAATAAGATTTATTGTATGCTTATCCTTCATCAAATTTAATTGATGACAAGCAATGGATTTGACATACTACTTATTCTCGTAGAAAGGATTAAGAGAGATATGGCGTAAACTTGAGAAGGTCTTCAACGAACCACCGGTAGGATTGGAAAGAACGAATGAATTAAAAGATAACGAAAGAGGTGAAATCTTGAACGAACCACCGTAAGAATTGAAAATGAAAGTAGCAAAGGCACAATTCACCGGGAAGAATTGGAAAACGAAAGAAGATACTTGAGGGGATTTAGATACATGAGAACGAAGAGATCATGAACTGATTAGAGGATATTTGAACGATTCACCGGTAAGATTTGGAGAACGTAGCTACACGCTGAGAATGAAGAATTATAACATGATGGCCTTCGGAGGAAAGAAATGGAAACAACTCAAGAAATACTCCGGATGGTAAGAAAAGAATTGTCACAATCAAAACAATTATGAGGATAGCACGAAGCTAGAACCATGAATATTCAAGAGAATGGACCAAGATTTAAGAGAAATCCTTCTTCGGTCTTCACATGCTGAGAATGACGATGAGAAACACCACCATGGATTGTTGAGACACTCCGGGAGAATGAAAAAGAGGAAAAGGTTGGACCAAAGATGAAAAGAATTTGAAAGCTCTTGGAGAAAAGCATTTGACTGATGAAAATTCATTCTTACGTCAAACTCCGGAAAGAATTTGAGAATGGCTCCGGAATAATTAGAAGAGTCAGGTAAGATCCTGGGAAAAGACCTGTGGGTTAGGGCCCACTCAAAAGAAACACCATTGGAAATGATTTAAAAGAGATGTTGCACCGGTTGAATTAAATGGCTTGAATGAGATAACAATCTCCAAATGGCTTGAACGGATTAAGAATGGAAACACAAATCTTTGAGATATCTTGAGCACTCCGGAATAACGAATAGCGAGAAGTAGAATGATAATGAGGTGCACCGGTATGAGAAGACATTGAAATGAGGAAAGGAATATGATGAAAATCGAAAGCTTGAATAGGATCCACCGGAGAAGAGACAACAAAGAAAGATGATGAACTTGAAACTGTTGAGCATCTTCATGGGAAATCACCGTATAAAAACATTGATTGAAAAGAATGAAGAGACTTCACATGAATAAATGGATACTTGATAAAGAAATCTGTGTCCTTGAAGAAAAAGGGTGGGAGGGTGGGGAAAATCAAAGACAACTTGGGATGAACGAGACAAACACCGTTGAGAAGACTTAGAATTGATCTTGCGGATGGGAAAAATGATGGGATCCACTTGAAGAGAAGCACACCGGTTGGAAAAGAGTTGACATGACAAAATCAATGATCAAAAGGATTAGTATTCACATAGCAATATGAGAACACCGCTTAGGAAAGGTATGGATTCAACATTTGACTTCGAAGCAACTCGAATACCACAAATAAAACAAAACAAAGGATTTGGCTTGCAGAATAAGCCGGAACAAACATATGATAGAGATTTCATCCGAAGTTTTCGTGGTGGGGCCTACACGGGCTCAATCGTACAGCACCATCATGTACAAGGCAATGCACATGACATACGAAGCGTCCCCGAGTCGGCATAGCCAAGGACTCTTTAAGACACAACGAGACCATCAGAAACCAACCGTGAATAGGCGGACCACTAGACGTCGAACCCCAATTTCATATCATACATCCGTCGGAAAGATATCCTAAGAGCTACTTGAATTCCCACCTATGAAACTCCGAAACTTTCTCGTTATGCCATCCGGTGTTGGGGATACAGGGAGCAATATATCTCACCCAAACTAACAATCCCTACATCCAAATTGTATCCATCCGTCAACACATAACCAAGAAACCTTCGAAATCGTCTACCTCAACCTTCAAAAGCATCCGTTATACGAGTCATGGCAATACTCCGTACTCACCTCAAGATCAAGGTTAGCGGGTTATCTCACCAACAACTGCATAAAAGAGATTTTCGATGTCGGCGTATTAAACTCGGTATTCCGAATCGCAACGATAAAATTATGACGACAACACCTCGGAGCTCAACTCCCGGGACACCGCCACAACCCCTAAATGTCGAGGCAACCAAGACAATGTTGTCATCATAAAACCATCGAACGATTCTAAGATACCCGTGTGATCCTAAAAAAAAATTTAGTGAAATTTGAGAAGAGAAGAGTCAAAACTCTACGTCAGGATACCTCACCAGAAGGTCGAAGGGACCGGGGAGTAAAAAGAATTCCTAACTCTCCGATATATAATCCTAAATGACTCAAAACATTTTTCTAGACACAACTCGCCACTAAAAACGATCAAGCGGTGGGGCTCCTAAGGTCGGGAAGGCTCGATTACCAACTTGTATCGCCTCGATGCGGCTATATCTCCCACGGTCGAAGCACGACTTAGAGGCATAACCGCATTGAAAGCAATGTCGCAAGTGAGGTAATCTTCACACATCCCAAGTAAAACATAAGGAAAGAGATACATAGTTGGCTTACAATCGCCACTTCACACAATTACATGAATAAAGCATTACATCATCCAGATACAATCAAGGTCCGACTACGGAACCAAAATAAAAGAAGAACCCCAAATGCGACAAAGGTCCCCGATCGACCCCAACTGGGCTCCACTCTCGATCAACTAGAACGAAACAACACAAAGGGCAAGATCTTCATCAAGCTCCTCCTTGAGCTTGGTTGCGCCACCGCTTTCGGTAACATAGGCACCGCAAACTGGTTTTGAAGTATCCGTGAGCCACGAGGACTCAAAGAATCCCATTACCATGGGTATCAAGACTAGCAAAGCTTAATGGGAAAGGAAGGGGTAAAGTGGTGAGGTTGCAGCAGCGGCTAAGCATAATATGGTGGCTAACATACGCAAATTAGAGCGAGAAAAAAACAAGCGGAACGGACGTGAAGCTAGCAATGATCAAGAGGTGATCCTGAACACCTACTTACGTCAATCATAACACGGAAACCGTGTTCACTTCCCGGACTCCACCGAGAAGAGACCATCACGGCTACACACTCGGTTGATGCGTTTTAATATCGGATCAAGTGTCAAGTTGTCTACAACCGGACATTAACAAATTCCCATCTGCCACATAACCGCGGGCACGGCTCTCGAAAGTTTATACCCTGCAGGGGTGTCCCAACTTAGCCCATGACAAGCTCTCGCGATCATCGAAGGAATAGACCTTCACCCGAGACACTCCGATCGACTCGGTATCCGGTACATCAAGACATTTCGACAATGGTAAAACAAGACCAGCAAGACCTCCCGGCGTGCGACATCCCGATAGTAGCCGCACGTATCTCGTCTCGAGCCACGACCGGATGAGCAATCCGTATAACTAAAACCAGACCTCAAGTTTCCAGGGGGCGCAAAGGGCTCTAGTTTGGACCAACACTTAGACAAGCATTGGCCCGGGGCTGAATAAAAGATGACCCTTGGGTTAATTACTCCCAAGGAAAAGTAGGTGGTGGTGAGGCAAATGGTAAAAGGCAATGTTGGGCCTTCTGGACAAGTTTTATTCAAAGCGAACTGTCAAGGGGTCCCATAAATCACCCGACCGCGTAAGGGACGCAAAATCCGGGAACATAACACCGTATGACGGAAAACTAGGGCGGCAAGAGTGGAACAAAACACTGGGCATAAGGCCGAGCCTTCCACCCTTTACCAAGTATATAGATGCATTAATAATATAAGAGATATTGTGATATCCCAACCAAAACCCTGTCCACCACGGAGAAATCTTCAACTTCACCGCAACTAGCAACGCTATAAGAAGGGCTGAGCAAAAGCGGTAACATAGCCAACCAACGGTTTGCTAGGAATGGTGTCAAAGGTTAGAGGTTCATGGCAATATGGGATGGCTTGACAAACAGTAATAGGTAGCGCAAAGATAGCGAAAGAACGAGGCAACTAGCATAGCAATGATAGTAGTGAGATCCAGGGTAGCGGTCATCTTGCCTGAAATCCCGCAAGGAAGAAGAACGAGCCCATGAAGAAGACAAACGGACGAAGTCGAACGGATCCTCGCAACTCCGGAACGAAACCGAAGCTAACGAGAGAAGCAACCCGGAAAGAAGCAAACGACATAGTAAACACACGAGCATAATCATGGCATGATGCGCAGACAAATATGATGCATGTCCGGTTTAATGAGGCATGGCATGGCAAAGTGCGCAAGCAATCCTACAAATTAAGTGGAGCTCAATATGCAACGGTGCATATTGATGAAACACCACGACAAGTTATTTAGTTCGATCTCGTTAAAGCTACCCAACATTATTAAATGTTGATTAACATGGCAAGGGGTGAAGCATAAGAACACTACCTAACTAGGCAAGTTTAAATGAGGCCGGAACAACAAATAACAATTCCGGAAAATCCCCATGTGCATATTTTAAGGTTTGGTACTGTTCTGTCCTAAACCATATTTTAAAGTTATTAAACAGGAAAATAAAGTGAACCACGTTAATCTAGGCATTTTTCCACCCCATTTACATATAAAGTACATTTAAATCCGAGCTACGGTTAATTAGTTATTAAATGCATGAGTTCTAGGGGGTTTTCTGCAAAACAGTAATTCCTCGGATAAAATAGCAAATTCGCCGATCTGGAAAAAAAAACCGTACATGGGCCAAATCTACTGATCTGGCCCAGGGCGTGAGGGAGCTGCTCACATCGGGCCTGGCCCGGATCTGGGGAGGCAGAGGAGGCCGGCTTGGCCTGGCTACGCAGAGGAGGCTGGGCCTTCTTGGAGTTGGCGACGCGGCCCAGGAGCGATGCGGTCCTGGCCTCTCCCGAACGAGAGACTGGCGGGGCGCCAGCACCCAACGGCGACGGAGGACGGCGGTCAACGGCGATGGGGAGGCGCGGGGAGGCCGGAACGGGGCCGCAGGTGGCCGGATCCGGCGGAGGTCGTGGTCGGGGACCCGTTCCCGGCGTCGGCGGCGAGACCTAGGGCGGCGGCGGCAGTAGAGGGAGTCGGCGGCGGAGCTTGCTGCTGGCGACGCGGGATCTCCGGCGAGGCAGAGCTTGGAGGCGGCTTGGCGCCGGAGCTGATGATGGGGAGGCGCGGTCTTGGGAGAAGGAGATCGAGCTCCTGGTTGCTTGCGGTCGCCGGCGGCGGGGCTGACGGGGAGAAGAAGGCGACGGTCCTGGGGTCGCTAGATGCAGGTAGTTGGGGACGAGGTCGAGCGCAGGAGGGAGATGGGCGGTACTGGGGCTCGGGCTCCTCGATCCAGATCGAGGCAGGGAGGAGGAAACGCCCGGGCAGGAGGCGGCCAGGGATCGAGTGGAGGCGCTGGTTGGTTGGGTTCGCAAAACGAGGAGGTGGGGATCGACTGGATGGATGGATCGGGCGGATGGATCCCGAGGGGGACTCGTGGAGTGGCGGCGCGGGATAGGAAGGATGGGACAAGACCCCTAGGATCTAGGGTTGGACCTGTTTATATAGGTAAGGGATAAGTTTAAGGGCTATCGGATCCCTCCGATCGTAATCGGACGGTTCGAAATAAAATAACTAGGGAGTCCAAAAGAGAAAACGGAGATATTTTGTAGGTGTTGGGGGATGATCCGGATCCAACGGTCACGACAGATCGGTTCGGGTTCGGGCAAGTTTGGACGCTGCGAGGGTCTCGAGAGAGGTCGACGAAGACAAGTGGGGTTTTGTCGGTCTCGGAGAAAGAGAGAAGAGAGGGGTCCACAAGGACAAGTGGTCTCGACAACAGGTCAAAGAAGACAACGAGAGAAGCGGTCGACAAGAGGGACTCGAAGACCGGTTGGTCTCGAACGGTCAGCAAGGGCAAGGCGATCCGAGGGAAGGTGATGAAGGCAAAGGAGAAACGCAACGACGAATCTAATGCAAGTTTTAAAATATGACGGCAACGGAGTGCCGATGCAATGCGAATGATGCGATGATGAAATGCAAGACATGAACAAAAAGCAAAACAAAAGACAAAAACCCAACCACGGAGAAAATAACATATGGCATCTCCGGAAAAGGCAAGAGTCGGAGTTACAAATATGGAAAGTCGTATCCGAGGCGTTACATCTAGGTCCAAAAGCCTTCATACATGTTTCACATTCTTGCATTTCACAAACAAATCCCCCCTTTGTTAAGTCTTCTGCAAATTGGACAGATCGCATCGAGCTCGACCTTCTTTCTCCTTATATTCATCCTATGTTGCAAACTGTTTCGGGCCAATCTCCAAATAAAAATGAGCACCTTACTCCACATAATTATATTCCATAAATGGCTCCACATATTAGCTCCATGACCTGCACCTGAGGAAGATTCAACATCTCGACACATTCGAACATCCCTGAGTTTGATGCCAAGATGGTAGGCTGACTTGACAGAGAACCTTCCCTTTTGGATAAAAGTGTCAAGCAACATGGTCTTCCATGCCCCCACAAATTGGAATGACTAGAATTTTTTTACATCCTCCTCACAGAAAAGATCCACAACAAGTTGTTCATCCCAAGTTTCTAGTACTGGGTCCATTAAGTCACTAACTTTTGTGATAACTGTGTTTCCTCGAGTATAACTCAGCTTCCTCGTTTCACCCCTTAGGATCCAAGGTTGAAAGTGCAACTAATCCCCAGGTCATTTTGCTAATTAATAACAACATATATGCCATTGGACTAATGCCTACTCCAAGGACAGTTTTTAGGAAAGTTCAATGTTGGCATGGCAAGGACATATGGATGTGGACCCCTCAAAATGCTATGGAAACATAATGACAAAAGCTCCAAGACTCTTCCTTTTTTTGCTTAAGTGATCCAAGATCACATTGAGTCCATAGGAAAGAAAATACTATTAAAAGGGTATGAGCTTTTGCATGCCTTAGTTGCTCAAAGTGCTTGAAGATATTGCTCAAAAACCTCAGCCACTTTCCCACACTCCAATCTGTTCAAACCCTAAACATCAAACTCGGTCCCACTGATACACTTTCTTCCAGACCCACTGAGTTCAGCCAAGATAGACCCACAACGAAACCCTAGAAACTCGATAGAACCGAGATGACATTCGGTCCCCCCGAAGTGCAGTTACCAAGTTTCTGTAACCCTTCAATTCCATCTTGGAATTACCAAGTTGGTTTGATCGGAACTATCGAAGCAAGTTCTTGCTTAGGCCATCGCATATTGGTCCATCCGAGCTGATGCATTCGGTCTCACCGAGATTCCTAAAGTTTTAATGTTTTACACAGGTCGGTCTTACCGGGATTATTTCTTTGGTGTCACCGAGATGTGTCTAAAGGTTGTAACGGTTGGATCTTTGGTGAAGGCTATATATACGCCTCTACCCCACTTACTCTCTAAGGGAGCCATCAGAATGAAAACACTTGCACCATTCCTTTTCTGAGAGAGAACCACCTACTCATGTCTTGAGATCAAGGCATTCCAATCCAACAATTTGAACCTTGATGTCTAGCCTCCCCAAGTTGCTTTCCACTCCAATCCTTCTCCTACCCAAGCCAAATCTGTGAGAGAGTGTTTAGTGTTGAGGAGACTATCTTTTGAAGCACAAGAGCAAGTAGTTCATCATCAACAACGACATTTTTTACCTTTTGGAGAGTGATGTCTCCTTGATTGGTTAAGTGTCACTTGGGAGCCTCCAAGATCATGTGGAGTTGAACCAAGGAGTTTGTAGGGGCAAGGAGATCACCTACTTTGTGAAGATCTACCCTGAGTGAGGCTACTGCTTTGTGGACGTAAGCCATGGTGGAATAGACAAGGTTGCTTCTTCGTGGGTGGAGCCCTCCATGGACTCGCATGGCCGTTACCCTTTGAAAGATATTGGATGTCTCCTAGAGGGGGTGAATAGGCACTTTAAAATAATTACAGTTTAGGCTTGAACAAATGCGGAACAAACCTAGCGGTTAATTTGCCAAGCACAAAACCTACAACAACTAGGCTCACATATGTGCACCAACAACTTATGCTAAGCAAGATAAACTACTAGGTGAAAGCAAGATATATGACAAGAAACAATATGGCTATCACAAAGTAAAGTGCATAAGTAAAGAGATCGGGTAAGAGGTAACCGAGGCACACAGAGACGGGGATGTATCCCGAAGTTCACACCCTTGCGGATGCTAATCTCTGTTTGGAGCGGTGTGGAGGCACAATGCTCCCCAAGAAGCCACTAGGGCCATCGTAATCTCCTCACGCCCTCGCACAATGCAAGATGTCGTGATTTCACTAAGGGACCCTTGAGGGCGGTCACCGAACCCATACAAATGGCAACCCTTGGGGGCGGTCACCGAACCCGTACACTTTGGCAACCCTTGGGGGCAGTCACCGGTACCTGTCAAATTTCTCGGGGCAATCTCCACAACCTAATTGGAGACCCCGACGCTTTCCCAGAGCTTTACACCACAATGATTGAGCTCCGAACAACACCAACCGTCTAGGGCGCCAAGGCACCCAAGATGAACAAGCTCTAGGGTGCCCAAACACCCAAGAGTAATAATCTTCTCAAACTTCACTTCCACGTATCACCGTGGAGAACTCAAACCTATGCACCAAATGCAATGGCAAGGGCACACGGAGTGCCCAAGTCCTTCTCTCTCAAATTCCACCGAAGCAACTAATGCTAGGGAGGAAAATGAGAGGAAGAACAAGAAGGAGAACACCAAGAACTCCAAGATCTAGATCCAACGGGTTCCCCTCACATAGAGGAGAAAGTGATTGGTGGAAATGTGGATCTAGATCTCCTCTCTCTTTTCCCTCAAAAACTAGCAAGAATCCATGGAGGGATTGAGAGTTAGCAAGCTCGAAGAAGGTCAACAATGGGGGAAGAACACGAGCTCAAAGGATAAGGTTCAATGGGGAAGAAGACCCCCTTTTATAGGTGGGGAAAAATCCAACTGTTATGCTCACAGCCCGCACAGAGCGGCACTACTGCTCCAAGGAGCGGTACTGCCGCTAGGGCGGTAATACCCCTTTGGAAAACAACAGCGAGGAGGCAAAAGGCCAGTAGAACCGCCGGAGTGGTACTACCGCTCGACCTCACGGTACTACCGCTAGGGATAGCGGTACTACCGCAAATGGTAGCGGTACTACTGCTTGTGAGCGGTACAAAAAACTTCTGTGCCTACCTCCACTGAGCAAAACACGAGATTTTTGTCCAGAGCGGTACTACCGCTCAGGAGCCGCGGTAGTACATCTCTGGAGCGGTACTACCGCTCAGGAGCCGCGGTAGTACCGCTCTGGAGCGGTAGTAAAAATTTACATCCGCTCTAGCCGCGGTAGTACCGCTGCAGCCTTTACCAAAACAGCCACAACTTCTGCAAACGGACTCCGAATTCAACGAAACCAAGTTTTTTGGAAAGCTAACGACATGGGCTAACACAATCTTGATAGAACTATCAATAATAAGCAAATTAGAAAAGGTCCATAAGAAAATGGTGAGAACCCTTCCTCGGATAAGACCGGTAAAACCTCCAACACCGAAAACATCATAGAAGACGCATGCGAACTCCATTTTCGATGAACTCAAGCTTGTCATCAAGATGACCATAAGCTCTAATACTCACAAAGATAACCAAACAAGAACCAAGAAACATGATGCAAGGATGCAATGGTTTGATCTCTTTACTAACGATACGATCAAGCTACCAACTTGAGAGCCCCCTTGATAGTACGACAAACGATCCTATAACCCGGTCTCCCAACTACCATCATGAGATCAGTAAAATAGAAAAACTATCAAGGGAAAACTTTTGCCTTGCACATGGTCCACTTGAGCTAGATGATGACGATCTTGACTCCCTCAAGTTGGACCACCTTTCTTGATTGCGTTGGCTCGATGAAGACTAGATGATTGCTCCCCCATAGTCCACTATGGGTGAGCCACTCTTCGGCTCATCTTCACAAGTCCACTGTCACCACAATGGACGGCAAGCTTCAAGCACTTGATCTCTTCATGATGCATCACTTGAACTTGCACACCGCATCCTAAACCCACAAAGAACTCTCACGAAGACCATGGGTTAGTACACAAAGCGTAATTGACAATGCTTACCATACCATGGGATCACTTGATCCCTCTCGGTACATCTTCTGCGCTTTGTGTGTTGATCAACTTGATTCACTCTTTGACTTAGTCTTGATCAACCTCTCACAAGACCAATCTTTTAGGTAATTCCTCGAATAGCACCTTGGTCGACACAAACTCTCCTTGAAACCAACACATGTACTCCAAGAAAAGTCTATGGACAAAACCTTCAAATATAACTCAAGGCAACCATTAGTCCATAGAGATTGTCATCAATTTCCAAAACCAAACATGGGGGCACCGCATGTTCTTTCAATTTCCCCCATTTTGGTAATTGATGACAATCACTTTCAAGAGAGTTTATACAAGGAATTATGCATCACCATGCAATGCAACAACCAATGATGCATGAGAATGGGATGCAAATTCTTAGGAACAAAACTCTCTGAAACTCCTCCCCCATTGGCATTGATTGCCAAAATGGTTGAAAAGCTTAGAAGGCCAATATAAAAAGTGTTCCTCCATAAATTGTGTATTTCTCAACAAGAGAGTGGAATGCAATACACATGTCCAAGGTAAATACTTGGAGGAAGACAATTTATATTGAGGCCCAAAGATTGCAAAAGAATGACATGCCACAAAGACATAACAAAGAGAGAAACAAGCAATCAAGCAATCAAAAGATACCAATTGAAGCAAGCAATCAATGGATATCAATTGAGCCAACTAGACCAATGATCCTACGTGCCACATAAATGAAATAAATTATGATATGAGCAAAGGAGTGTTCTAGAGAAACTAGAGAAGCTCCCCATGATTTGTGCACAATTTAGTTTTTTAATTGGATACAACGAGCACAAAATAGGATCATCACTCCCCCAAGATCAATAGAACCTCACGACAAGTGCAAGAGAGCAACATAGTGTTCTAAAGACACTAGTGATGCTCTCCATGATTTGTGCACTCCTTACAATATTTGCATTAGGATACCAAGTGCACAAAATAGGATCATCACTTCCCGAAAATCAATAGCAACTAACAACAAGTGCAAGTGAGCATGTAGGAGACAAAGCCTAGCACTTGCAACAAACAAATTGTTGAGCAACATATAAAAGAGGCAACTTAAGAGTAGGCTCAACCAAAATGATGTGTGTGAGTCATGGCAAAGCACTTGAGAAGACTAATGTACGGATGAGCATTAAGCATCAACATAGTCTTGGATAGTGGAGATACAAGGTGCATGACATGTCCTCCCCACACACACCAAGCAAAAGGGTTCACAAGCACACTAAAAATGCAAAATGAATAACCAACACTTGTGACAACCCATGGTGAAGATAGAAGATGAAAGCCTCATCAAGACGAGGGATACCAATTAAGATGGCAAAAGCCTCGTAGAGATAAGCATGACGAAAATAATCTTCACCACACAAGAGTGCATCAAGATGCAACGAGATAAGACACGCACTCAAGGCAAAAGCTTTCACGGAGCCACCAAAGAAAAAAAAGAAAGACAAGGTGGACGTGAAAGAAAGGATATCATCTAGATATGCAACTTCTCTCAAGTGTATAAGATTCTAGGTAGAAGAAATCATGATGATATATATCTACAAAGAAGGATGTACACCCGGAATAGTTACAACACGAAGGAACAAGATATCCAAAAGGAAGTCATAGATATACCAATAAGATATTTGCTTGGAAGCATAGCACATGGCTAGATATGGTCTTATTGTATATAGATGAATTCCTACCACACAACCATCAAAGACATCACAACTAGCAACATGAGATCATCATTGAGATGCTTTGAGAAAGGAAACAAGTATCACAAGATGGAATGACTATCATGCCAAGATGCAACCTACACAAGGTTGAATGCAAGAGAAGAATGCATGAATAGATACTTGTTACCGAGATATTACTGGAAGGATGTAGAAGAAACCAATAGAAGGTAATAGATAGTAGTTCATTGAGCATCCTAGCTTGACTCCAATAAGCACGTGATGACAGCACCTTCCTTGTGAGTTAGCCGAGCATCCAATGCATCTCCAATTTTTCCTAGAACAACAACATAAATAAAATGGCACCCAAACTCATTGGGACCAAAGAGTTAGAAACACCAACAATACATAGGACAAACTCCACATAAATATGTGCATATAGATATGGAAATGAAATTCATGCACATCTCATCCAATTTGAGACTTGGTGGAGTTTCCCCTATATATTGGGTCAAAGAGAGAAAGCATGCCAAGGAAACTACATGAAGTTAATATGCATGCTCAAGACTTTCAAGAACTGATACCAAAATACAAGGAAATACCAAGTGAAAAGAATACCAAAAGGAGAAATCATCACTTGGAAGATGTCATTAAAGATACATCAAGGAATGAGATATCCATTGGAACCCACAAAATGATATCAAACTCCCAAAAGAGAGGATGGTTCCAAACAAACCAAGCTCTCTACAAAGTTTCATGATGGCACAAGTACCAAAAAGAAATGGCTTGCCATCCACCAACACACACTTAAAATGGATCACAAGTTTAGTGTTTTATAGAAAATAGGATAGCTCCCTCACGAGTTGTGCATTATAGAGAATTTGCATTTGAATACAAAATGCACAAGGTAGGATCACCATGTTCACTATATCAAGGAGAACACTAGACAAGATCAAGAAAACAACAAGATCCTCAAGTGGCGGGGAAGGCAATGGGAGTTGACACACACTTGGCAAGAGATAAGGCAAATAAAAAGCAAACGCCAACGTGAAGATGATCAATAATTTCTACCACACATAAGTGAGTACCAATTGTCAAAAGACAAGAAGTATTCAGAAATAATTCCCGGTGGTAGATAGCAAGGATATCCGACATCATCTTCACACCAAACACAAGCAAATTGCAACTTGTAGAGCTAACATGCCACCTAGGAACAAGATAATTTACAATATCAATTCTAGGTGACAATATCTCAAATGTACACATTTTCTAGGCTAGTAATATACACATAGCATATTACTCCCACATAATGTAATACCAATTAAAGATAAACAAGAGGCAAAATAACGGTCCAACAAGAGATAATTAATGGACAATTTAGGATTTGAATTTCTCATGAGAAGACATACCACACAACGACTAGATAATCTTGTAATATCAATACTAGATGGTATTCCTCATGTAAACACATTTATAGGATTGTGAGGTGTACAAAGCACATCACTCCCCAATAATGGGATACTCCATTAATCTCTCATAAGAGCCAACTAATATACAAACAAGATGTATAAAGGCTCAACGTACGACACACATGTACATGATGTGCAAACCAACATACACATACTTGATTACTCAAGATAAGCAATTGGAGGCACAACATATACAAACACATGCAAGGAACAAAACCAAAACATGCAGAGGGGCAAGTAACTTTCAATGTAAACAATTTAAGTACAATTTACCAGAAGGAGGCACATTGGATATAGTATAGAAACTTGATAACCCAATTAACTTGACTTGAGACACTAAGAATGATGAAGTCCCCTTAATTCTTCATAATTTAGCCAAGTCTCCAATGCCCTCCAACAACACCTATTGATCAAGTTTCAGCTTGTTGGTCCCCAACCAAGTTGGGTCCTAAGAGAGGTTAGTCACAGTAGGCTTGGCAACCCAAATGGTTCTGTTCTTGACACCACTTTGAGTACCAACAAACTTGGCAAACACATTGCCAAACTTATCCATCCCGAGAGAATAGATATCATCAACAATAATTGGGTTGGATAAGTTGCCACTAGTGCATGAAGAAGCGAGGTGACCTTTCTCACGAATAGGTAGCAACGTCTACTCTTCACTTTCTTCTCACTTGATTTCTCAACTTGAGAAGCATTAGCTCGAGTTTTCTTGGGAAGAGGCATTTCTTCAACTTGTGGTTGAGCATGAGATTGAACTTGTGGCCGCTTCCCTTGTTGCTTGTCACTAATGGTCTTCTTCTTCAATGGGCAAGATCTCACATGATGCCCTTAAGTTTTGCACTTGAAGCAAACAATCTTGACTGAATTCTTGACTTGTTCTTGGCCCTTCTTCTTGTTAATCTTGGACTTCTTCTTCTTAATGGAGTTGAATCCAAGTCCACCTTTGTCATTGGGGGATTTTTGCACACTCAAGATATTGTTGAGTGTGGATTTCCTTTCATGAATCTTTTCCAAGTCTTTGTTCAAAGAAGTGACTTGGTCCTTGAGCTCTTTGATTTCCTCTACATGGTAAGTCTCAACACAAGTACTAGAGGAAGTATAAGCTTCATCGTTAGAGCAACAAGGCAAGGAAAACAATTCATCACAAGATGTACCAACATTGTGAGTAGATGAATTACAAGGACTAGCACATGGCAATATAGTATTTTGACTAGAAGTGGTGCTAGTATCCACATGAGGCTCACTAGATGTTACCTTAGCAATCATGGCCTCATGAGCTATCTTTAGCACATTATGGGATACTAGAAGATCATCATGAGAGCTTGAGAGCTTTTCATGACTTTCTTCCAATTTCCCATAATTGCTAGATAGCAACTCAAGTTGGGTCTGAAGCTCAACATTCTCCTTCAAAATGGATGCTTCGCAAGGAGTAGAGTTAGTAGCACAAGCGTCATCAATAATAGCAAGAGGAGAAGGAAACTTGGCAAGCTCTTTTGAATATGAAGCTTTAAGTTGTGCATGAGACTTGGTGAGTTTGATTAGCTCACTCTTAATGACTCTTGAGCCATTTTCGAGGTGCCCTGATACGTCCATTTTGCATCATGCTTTTATATCGATATTTATTGCATTATGGGCCATTATTACTCATTATGTCTCAATACTTATGGCTATTCTCTCTTATTTTACAAGGTTTACCATGAAGAGGGAGAATGCCGGCAGCTGGGATTCTGGCTGGAGAAGGAGCAAATATTGGAAACCTATTCTGCACAGCTCCAAAAATCTTGAAACTCCACGGAAGTCACTTTTGGAATTATTAAGAATTAAGAGCAAAGAAAATACCAGAGGGGCCCACACCCTGGCCAGGAGGGTGGGGGCGCCCCCTGTCGGTGTCAAAACCGGCGGATCTCGGGTAGGGGGTCCCGATCTGTGCGTCTTAGGCTGATGGTAATAGGAAGCGAGGGACACAATGTTTACCCAGGTTCGGGTCCTCTCGATGGAGGTAAAACCCTACTTCCTGCTTGATTAATATTGAAGATATGAGTAGTACAAGAGTAGATCTACCACGAGATCGTAGAGGCTAAACCCTAGGAGCTAGCCTATGATGATTATGATGGTAATTGTGATCGGCCTTCTAAGGACCAACCTCTCCGGTTTATATAGACACCAGAGAGGGCTAGGGTTTACATGGAGTCGGTTACAAGGAAGGAAACACAATATCCGAATCGCCAAGCTTGCCTTCCACGCAAAGGAGAGTCCCATCCGGACACGGGACGGAGTCTTGAGTCCTCTATCTTCACGCTTTAATAGTCCGGACGATGTACATAGTCCGGCTGTCCGGATACCCCCTAATCCAGGACTCCCTTAGTAGCCCCTGAACCAGGCTTCAATGACGATGAGTCCGGTGTGCAGTCTTGTCTTCGGCATTGCAAGGTGGGTTCCATCTCCGAATACTCCAAAGTACCTATTACGATGAATAGTGTCCGGCTTCCCATCAATGTTGTACTCCTCGGCTTCAGTGCCTCAATAATAACCATCTCCACGTGTCGAGCTAATGCAAGGAGCCGAGGCATTTTTGCATTTGCCACCCTCAATCCTTCGGGCTGACCGTCTATATGAAGAGACGGGGATTCTCAGATCGAAACCTCACTCTCCCCCCTCGAGCAAGCATCCAACAAAGCGCTCCGGAAAAAACCATTCCAACATGGCCGGTCGTCACAGCTCTTCTGCTTGCTCTCCCCGCTTCAAGCCGGGGGATTGGGAAGAGTGTTCAGTTCCTCATGGCCGCTTGGTAGAGTTACAAACCCAAGGGTTTCTCCCACCGGCGTTCATGGTCCCCGTTCGAGCTAGAATAGCCACTTATAATGGAGGGGAACAAGCCAAGGGATCTCCTAATCCATCTCTAGAGGAGCGTATATGCCTCATCCCGCATCTGCTAAGGGGCGTCGGGTTTCCTATCCACCCGTTCCTTCGCGGGCTCCTAGAGTTCTATGGTCTCTAGTTGCACAACCTTACCCCTGCCTCCGTACTACACATAGCAGGGTACGTTGCCCTTTGCGAGCTATTTCTAGGCTACGAGCCTCACTTCGGGTTATGGAAGAAGCTGTTCTGCCTCATCCCCCACAACCAGGGAGAATCCCTATGCCAAGTGGGCAGGGCCGAAGTATGGCGCATTGCCGAGACCGGATACCTATCTGACACTCCCAAGAAGGCACCAAAGAACTGGCCTTCGGAGTGGTTTTACATCGAGGACGTTCCCCTTCCGGATCCACTCCGGACAGGCCTCCCCAAGTTCAGTGACGCCCCACCGAGGGCACGTCTAGGCTGGCGCCCCCGAGGCCCCCAGGAGGAGGATACCAGGGAAATACACTTCCTGATGAGCAGGATAAAGTTACTAGCCAAGTCGGGACTGACGATAGTCGAGGTTATGGCAATATGCATAATACAGGGGGTGCAACCGCTTCAATATCGTGGGAAGCCCATGTGGCACTTCAACAAGGAAGATGATGCCACCCACTTTGGCCGTAAGGGTCCGGACTCCGCCACTGCCTTGGCAAGGATATTGTCTGACTTATACAAAGGAGAAGAGGAAGAATTCGTTCACATTAAACCGCGGGATGGATTCTCCATGTACAACCCCCCAAACTGGGTAAGTCGTTATTCCTTTCCCTGCTTCACTTATCGCGGCGTTCTTCACTAAGATTATCTACTTTGATATTTCCGAGCAGGAACTAAGGAGGGCCGTAGAAGGAATCTCCAGCCCCTCCCCACAGCCAGAGGACCCCGGAAGGGCCCTAGATCCAGGACTCGAAGAAGATCCGGATATTACCGTGGAGCTTGTCAACGGGATATTTTATCAAGTGAGCCGTGATGGCGCCTCAGTGGCCATTATTGCCGACTATCCCGGACGGCTACCTACGTCGTGTGTAAGCCAAACTGAAAAACCCTATCCTCCGAAGAGGACTCCCTTCAGATGTTATGCCTTACCCTTGAAGTGTCGTATTTTTTGCAGAGACGACGGTCGGAGCGCGGGGCCGAGCCCCTAGGGACTCGTCGACCACAGGCGTCTGGATCGGGCAGGCTCAAGAGGAAGGCGGTAAGGCTCGACACGCCGCTATAGAGGTAAGGCAAAAACCTGTCCTGCGATTGTGGTATTTGAAGTATAATAGCGCCCCTTGGTGTCCTGGCAGGAAGACGAGTAGCCGGACTATATCCGGGGATCTCGCCAATCACGCCTCCACCAGCCGGATTCCAGAACCGGCTTCGAGAGCGGAGGCGAACACGGGGCCGATGTCGCATAGTTCTCCGACAGAGGACGCGGATATGCTCTCAGCCACGAACTCCGAGATAGAGAGCACCATGAATCACCGGCGCCGACAGGCCGTGCTTCGGAACAACATCTTTTCCGAAGAGGCATTTAATGCCTTCAATTCAGGAGACACATACATCCGAGCTGCACAAGGCGGGCTTGCCCGAGTGACGGACCAGTATGCCAAAGATATACGGGTAAGAAATTTTGATAAGCATGTATAGCAGTAGCCCCTGAGACTTGAAATGGTTGGAACAACTGTTTTAAGGATCAATTTATGCACAGGTCCTTGTAGATAAGAATGAACAATTGGCTCGGGAGCTGGAGGAATGCAAGGCCCAGCTGAGGGACACGGTTGCCAAATTAGAGGAATCCCAGAAGGCCTCATCTGGTAACATTTGTCTCAATTGTACGAAGATGCACAAGTTAGTAAATGGTTGGTATAACAAGTCTAACAGAGAGTTTGGCAGACAATCCCGGGGTGAATCCAGACGGCGTAAGAGATGACGACTCGCATCTCAAAAGGCAGCTAAAGGCTGGCGAGCGCATTGATACGTCCATTTTGCATCATGCTTTTATATGAACATTTATTGCATTATGGGCTGTTACTGCACATTATATCTCAATACTTATGACTATTCTCTCTTATTTTACAAGGTTTACCATGAAGAGGGGGAATGCCGGCAGCTGGAATTCTGGCTGGAAAAGGAGCAAACGTTGGAAACCTATTCTGCACAACTCCAAAAATCCTGAAACTCCACGAAACAACTTTTTCGATTTTATAAGAATTTATGAGCAAAAGAAATAGGCCAGGGGGCCCACACCCTGTCTTGGAGATAGGGGCACCCCCTGTAGGGCGTGGCCCCCTATCTCCTGGGCCCCCTGGTGGGCTTTCGGCATCCATCTTCTGCTATATGAAGGGTTTTGTCCTGGAGAAATCGTGGACAAGCTTACGGGACGAAACTCCGCCGCCACGAGGCGGAACCTTGGCGAAATCAATCTAGGGCTCTGGCGGAGCTGTTCTGCCGGGGACACTTCCCTCCGGGAGGGGGAAATCATCACCAACGTCATCACCAACGATCCTCTCACCGAGAGGGGGTCAATCTCCATCAACATCTTCACCAGCACCATCTCCTCTCAAAACCCTAGTTCATCTCCTGTATCCAATCTTGTATCAAAACCACAAATTGGTATCTGTGGGTTGCTACTAGTGTTGATTACTCCTTGTAGTTGATGCTAATTGGTTTACTTGGTGGAAGATCATATGTTCAGATCATTTATGCATATTATTACTCCTCTGATTATGAACATGAATATGCTTTGTGAGTAGTTACGTTTGTTCCTGAGGACATGGGTGAAGTCTTGCTATTAGTAGTCATGTGAATTTGGTATTCGTTCGATATTTTGATGAGATGTATGTTGTCTTTCCTCTAGTGGTGTTATGTGAACGCCGACTACATGACACTTCACCATTATTTGGGCCTAGAGGAAGGCATAGGGAGTAATAAGTAGATGATGGGTTGCTAGAGTGACAAAAGCTTAAACCCTAGTTTATGTGTTGCTTCGTCAGGGGTTGATATGGACCCATATGTTTAATGTTGTCGTTAGGTTTACCTTAATACTCCTTTTTGTAGTTGCAGATGCTTGCAATTGGGGTTAATCATAAGTGGGATGCTTGTCCATGTTAGGGCAGTACCCAAGTGCCGGTCCACCCACATATCAAATTATCTAAGTACCGAACGCGAATCTTACGAACGTGATGAAAACTAGCTTGACGATAATTCCCATTGTGTCCTCGGGAGCTCCTTCTTCATTATTAGAATTTGTCCAGGCTTATCCTTTGCTACATAAAGGATTGGGCCACCTTGCTGCACTTTATTTACTTTTTGCTCGTTACTATTTATCTTATCAGAAAACTATCGATCACCTACTATTTCAGTGCTTGCAGACAAAACCTTACTGAAAACCGCTTATCATTTCCTTCTGGTCCTCTTTGGGTTCGACACTCTTACTTATCAAAAGGACTACGATAGATCCCCTATACTTTTGGGTCATCAAGACTCTCTTCTGGCGCCGTTGCCGGGGAGTGTAGCGCTTTTGGTGAGTGGAACTTGGTAAGGAAACATTTATATAGTGTGCTGAAATTTTTTGTTACTTGTCACTATGGAAACTAATCCTTTGAGGGGCTTGTTTGGGGTATCTTCACCCCAACCAGAAGAGCAAAGAGATGGTCCTCAACCTACTGAACTTTACGAAAATATTCACTTTGAGATTCCTTCGGGTATGATAGAAAAACTGCTAGCTAATCCTTTTGCAGGGGACAGAACATTGCATCCCGATTTACACCTTATCTTTGTGGATGAAGTTTGTGGATTATTTAAGCTTGCAGGTATTCCCGATGATGTTGTCAAAAGGAAGGTCTTCCCTTTATCTTTGAAGGGAGATGCAATGACATGGTATAGGCTATGTGATGATACGAGATCTTGGAATTATAAGCGACTGAAGTTGGAATTTCACCAGAAGTTCTATCCTATGCATCTTGTTTATCGTGATCGTAATTACATATATAATATCTAGCCTTGGGAAGGAGAAAGCATCGCTCAAGCTTGGGGAGGCTTAAGTCAATGTTGTATTCATGCCCCAATCATGAGCTCTCTCGGGAAATAATTATTCAGAATTTTTATGCTCGGCTTTCTCTTGATAATCGCAACTTGCTCGATACTTCCTGTGCTGGTTCCTATATGATGAAGACTATTGATTTCAAATGGGACTTATTGGAAAGAATTAAACGCAACTCTGAAGATTGGGGTTCCGACGATGGTAAGGAGTCAGGTATGACACCTAAGTTTGATTGTGTTAAATCTTTTATGGATACCGATGCTTTCCGTGGATTTAGCTCTAAGTATGGACTTGACTCTGAGATAGTAGCTACTTTTTGTGAAACTTTTGCTACTCACATTGATCTCCCTAAAGAGAAGTGGTTTAAATATAATCCTCCTGTTGAAGTGAAAGTAGTTGCACCTATTACAGTCGAAGAGAAGACTATTACATATAGTGATCCTATTATTCCTACTGCTTATGTTGAAAAACCTCCTTTTCCTGTTAGGATAAAAGATCATGTTAAAGCTTCGACTGTTGTTCGTAAGAGTAATACTAGGACTTATACCCCTCCCGAGCAAATTAATATTGAACCTAGTATTGCTATGGTTAAAGATCTCTTGGATGAGGATTTAGATGGGCATGTTATCTCTTTCTTGGGTGAAACTGCTAATATTGCTAGACCCGATACTAAGACACGTAGACCTGTTGTAGGCACGCCTGTTATTTCTGTTAAAATAGGAGATCATTGTTATCATGGTTTATGTGATATTGGTGCTAGTGCTAGTGCGATACCTTACGACCTTTATAAAGAAATTATGCACGATATTGCACCTGTTGAATTAGAAGACATTGATGTTACTATTAAGCTTGCTAATAGGGACACCATTAAAGATGTTGAAGTCTTGTGTGGGAAGATTAAATACCCTGCTGATTTTCTTGTTCTTGGTTCCCACAAGATGATTTCTGTCCCATTATTTTTGGTAGACCCTTCTTGAATACTGCTAGTGCTAAGATTAATTGTGAAAAGAATATTGTCACTGTTGGCATAGATGGTATGTCTCATGAGTTTAATTTCGCTAAGTTTAGTAGACAACCTCGTGAAAGGGAACCACCTAGTAAGGATGAAATTATTGGTCTTGCTTCCATTGCTGTTCCTCCAACTGATCCGTTAGAACAATATTTGCTAGACCACGAAAATGATATGTTTATGAAGGAAAGGGAAGAAATAGATGAAGTGCTCCTTAAACAAGAACCTATGCTGAAACATAACCTTCCCGTTGAAATTCTTGGGGATCCCCCTCCACCCAAGGGTGATCCCGTGTTTGAACTCAAACCATTACCTGATAATCTTAAGTATGCTTATCTTGATGAAAAAGAAATATATCCTGTTATTATTAGTGCTAACCTTTCAGAGAAAGAAGAAGAAAGATTATTGAAAACTCTGAAGAAGCACCGAGCTGCTATTGGATATACTCTGGATGAACTTAAGGGCATTAGTCCCACATTATGTCAACACAAAATCTCAGTGGAGAAAGATGCCAAACCAGTTAGAGATCCTCAAAGACGATTAAATCCCAAAATGAAGTGGTAAGGAAGGAGATTCTAAAGCTCCTTGAGGCAAGTATTATTTATCCCGTTGCTGATAGTGAATGGGTAAGCCATGTCCATTGTGTCCCTAAAAAGGGAGGTATTGCCGTAGTTCCTAATGATAAAGATGAATTGATCCCGCAAAGAATTATTACAGGCTATAGGATGGTAATTGATTTTCGTAAGTTAAATAAAGCTACTAAGAAAGATCATTACCCTTTACCTTTCATTGAACAAATGCTAGAAAGGCTATCCAAACACACACATTTTTGCTTTCTAGATGGTTATTCTGGCTTCTCTCAAATACCTGTATCCGCGCAGGATCAATCTAAAACAACTTTTACTTGTTCTTTTGGTACTTTTGCTTATAGACGTATGCCTTTTGGTTTATGTAATGCACCTGCTACCTTTCAAAGATGCATGATGGTTATATTTTCTGATTTTTGTGAAACGATTTGTGAGGTATTCATGGATGACTTCTCCGTCTATGGATCCTCTTTTGATGATTGTTTGAGCAACCTTGATCGAGTTTTGCAGAGATGCGAAGACACTAGTCTCGTCCTGAATTGGGAAAAGTGTCACTTTATGGTTAATGAAGGCATTGTCTTGGGGCATAGGATCTCCGAGAGAGGTATTGAAGTTGATAAAGCCAAAGTTGATGCTATTGAAAAGATGCCATGTCCCAAGGACATAAAAGGTATAAGAAGTTTCCTTGGTCATGCCGGTTTTATAGGAGGTTCATTAAGGACTTTTCTAAAATCTCTAGGCCTCTGACTAATTTATTGCAAAAAGATATTCCTTTTGTCTTTGATGATGATTGTGTAGAAGCATTTGAAACACTTCAGAAAGCTTTGATCACTGCACCCATTGTTCAGCCACCTGATTGGAATTTAACTTTTGAAATTATGTGCAATGCTAGCGATTATGCTGCAGGTGCTGTTTTAGGGCAAAGAGTTGACAAGAAATTGAATGTTATCTAGTATGCTAGTAAGACTCTTGATACTGCCCAGAGAAATTATGCTACTACTGAAAAAGAGTTCTTAGCAGTTGTGTTTGCATGTGATAAGTTTAGTCCTTATATTTTTGACTCAAAAGTTACTATTCACACTGATCATGCTGCTATTAAATATCTTATGGAAAAGAAAGATGCTAAGCCTAGACTCATTAGATGGGTTCTCTTGCTCCAAGAATTTGACTTGCATATTATTGATAGAAAGGGAGCTGAGAACCCCGTTGCAGATAACTTGTCTAGGTTAGAGAATATTCTTGATGACCCACTTCCTATTAATGATAGTTTTCCTGATGAACAATTAGCGGTCGTCAATGCTTCTCGTACTGCTCCTTGGTATGCTGATTATGCTAATTACATTTTTGCTAAATATATACCGCCTAGTTTCACATACCAGCAAAATAAAAAGTTCTTTTATGATTTAAGACATTACTTTTGGGATGATCCACTCCTTTATAAAGAAGGAGTAGATGGTATTATTAGACGTTGTGTGCCTGAGCATGAACAGGAACAAATCCTACGCAAATGTCACCCTGAATCTTATGGAGGACACCACGTTGGAGATAGAACTGCCCACAAGGTACTACAATCGGGTTTTTATTGGCCTACTCTTTTCAAAGATGCTTGTAAGTTTGTCTTATCTTGTGATGAATGTCAAAGAATAGGTAACATTAGTAGACGTCAAGAAATGCCTATGAATTGTTCTCTTGTTATTGAACCATTTGATGTTTGGGGCTTTGATTATATGGGACCTTTTCCTGCCTCCAATGGTTATACACATATTTTAGTTGCTGTTGATTACGTTACTAAGTGGGCAGAAGCTATTCCAACTAGTAGTGCTGATCATAACACTTCTATTAAAATGCTTAAAGATGTTATTTTTCCAAGGTTTGGAGTCCCTAGATATCTTATGACTGATGGTGGTTCACACTTTATTCATGGTGCTTTCCGTAAGATGCTTGCTAAGTATGATTCCAATCATAGAATCGCATCTACTTATCACCCGCAGTCTAGTGGTCAAGTAGAGTTGAGCAATAGAGAGCTCAAATTAATTTTGCAAAAGACTGTGAATAGATCTAGAAAGAATTGGTCCAAAAAACTTGATGATGCATTATGGGCCTATAGAACTGCATACAAAAATCCTATGGGTATGTCTCCATATAAGATGGTATATGGAAAAGCATGTCATTTACCTCTTGAACATGAACATAAAGCATATTGGGCTATTAAAGAGCTCAATTATGACTTCAAACTTGCCGGTGAGAAGAGGTTGTTTGATATTAGCTCACTTAATGAATGGAGAATCCAAGCATATGAGAATGCCAAGCTTTTCAAAGAAAAAGTCAAACGCTGGCATGGTAAGAGGATACAAAAGCGTGAGTTTAACGTTGGAGATTATGTGTTATTATTCAACTCTCGTTTAAGATTTTTTGTAGGAAAACTTCTCTCAAAATGGGAAGGTCCCTGCGTTATCGAGGAGGTCTATCGTTCTGGTGCTATAAAAATCAACAACTTCGAAGGCACAAATCTGAGGGTGGTAAACGGTCAAAGAATTAAACATTATATTTCAGGTAATACTATCAATGTTGAAACTAATATTATTGAAACCATAACCCCTGAGGAATATATAAGGGATACTTTCCAGAACGTTCCAGACTCCGAAAAGGCATAGGTACGTGGTACGGTAAGTAATCAGACTCCAAAACAACTCTAATGGCAATTTTCATCAGTTTTGGATTATTTAAGAATTTTAGGAAGAAAGAAGAAGTCCGAAAGGGACACGAGGCTCCCATGAGAGAGGAGGCCGCGCCCCCCCTGTAGGGCGCGCCCCTTGTCTCGTGGGCACCTTGTGTGCCTCCCGGACTCCGTTTTCTTGTATGTTACGTATTTTGGTCGGTAAAAATTCATTATATATACTCCCGAAGGTTTTGACCACCGTATCACGCAAATATCCTCTGATTTCGTTTCGAGCTGTTTCTGTTTCAGATCTAGAGCATCATGTCGTCTCCAAGCGCTCCCAAGGACAAGTTTTTCGAGAGGGTTATCAACCCCTATCTCGCGGAGGTGCTGCATCACCCTCAAACCATTGAGATGCGTGAGGGGGTGCTACACATCCACAATGTAGAGGGACCAAGGCGTACCGGGAGCGTGGAGACAAAGCTCAAAGCCATGGAGCAAGAAGTTTTCAAGTGTCATGGGATGGTGGAGCGTGGACACAATGCCAACCAGATGATGATCACGGAGTTCGCCAACAACCACAAGCTAGATGCCAAAGTCATTGGGGAGACCATCTTCAAGCTTCAAGAGAAAATCGAACACCTCCAAGCCCAGATTTATGACCTGCAAAACCAGAACTGTGAGTATGAATATAGATTCAAGCGAATGAGTTTGGCTGCAGATTTAAGGATCCCGGAGACTCGATCATACTTTTATGATGGAGAGCCTATGCCTTGGAAGACGGACGACAAGCCTACATCATCAACAACTCCTACTTCACCACCACCGAAGAAATAATCACATGGGTATGGGCACTCCCCTTGGCAACTGCCAAGCTTGGGGGAGGTGCCCCGGTATCGTATCACCATCACACTCCTATCTTTACCGCTTTATTTAGTTCGCTCCTTTTAGTAGTATCTTGATCTATTAGTTCGAAGTTTTGATATCAAGTAGTTTTGAGTTTTGCTTTGTGATCTCTTTATGTAATCGAGTCCGTGTGCTATCTATAATAAAGATTAGTGTTGAGTCAAGGGCTTTGCTATGTTGCTATGATCTTGAGAAAGTAGAAAGAATGAAAGAGTTCATATTGATCTTACGGATAGTGATAACTTCACACATATAAAGTATGAGGCATAAAAATTGTTGAGAGTTGATGAACGTAGCCTTGGTCATCGTTGCAATTAATAGGAAGTGATAAGGAAAGAGGGGTTCACATATAAATATATTATCTTGGACACCTTTTATGACTGTGAAGCACTCATTAAGTATGACATGCTAAAAGAGTTGATGTTGGACAAGGAAGACAACGTAATGGTTTATGTTTTCCGACATCTCAGTTAAAGTATATTGTCATTGACCTTCCAAACATGTTGAGCTTGCCTTTCTCCCTCATTCTAGCCAAATTCCTTGCACCAAGTAGAGATACTACTTGTGCTTCCAAATATCCTTAAACCCAGTTTTGCCATCAGAGTCCACCATACCTACCTATGGATTGAGTAAGATCCTTCAAGTAAGTTGTCATCGGTGCAAGCAATAAAAATTGCTCTCTAAATATGTATGACTTATTAGTGCAGAGAAAATAAACTTTGCAAGAACTTGTTGTGGACTGCGTAATAAAGGTCCACATACAAGGGGCAATATAAAGTGATGTTCTTTTGCACTAACACTTTATGCATCAACCCTAAACGTGCATGACAACCTCTGCTTCCCTCTGCGAAGGGCCTATCTTTTACTTTATGTTTTTACTTTATGCTTGAGTCAAGGTGACCCTCACCTTTCCCTTTTTATTTTTATCCTTTGGCAAGCTCTTCGTGTTTGAAAGATCATGATACATATATCCAATTGGATGTAAGTTGGCATAGGCTATTATTGTTCACATCACCTAAAGGTGAATACGTTGGGAGGCAAAACAATAAGCCCCTATCTTTCTCAGTGTCCGACTGAAACTCTATAACCACAAGTATTGCGTGAGTGTTAGCAATCATAGGAGACTACAAGATAGTTGAGTATGTGAGCTTGATGAAAAGCTCTACTATTGACTCTTTCTAATGTTATGATAAATTGCAATTGCTTCATTGACTGAGATTATAGTTTGTTAGTTCCCAATGAAGTTTTTGAACCATACTTGACATTGTGAATTGCTTATTAGTTGAGCATAGGAAATCATATGACAAAATCTATTTATGTTACTGTTATTAGAATGAATGATGCCCTCATGTCCGTATTTTATTTTTATCGACACCTCTATCTCTAAACATGTGGAGATATTTTTCTATTTTGGCTTCCGCTTGAGGACAAGCGAGGTCTAAGCTTGGGGGAGTTGATACGTGCATTTTGCATCATGCTTTTATATCAATATTTATTGCATTATGGGTTGTTACTACACATTATATCTCAATACTTATGGCTATTCTCCCTTATTTTACAAGGTTTACCATGAAGAGGGGGAATGCCGGTAGTTGGAATTCTGGCTAGAAAAGGAGCAAACGTTGGAAACCTATTCTGCACAACTCCAAAAATCCTAAAACTCCACGAAACAACTTTTTGGATTTTATAAGAATTTATGAGCAAAAGAAATAGGCCAGGGGGGCCACACCCTGTCTAGGAGACAGGGGGGCGCCCCCCCTGTAGGGCGCGACCCCCTATCTCCTGGGCCCCCTGGTGGGCTTCCGGCGTCCATCTTCTGCTATATGAAGGGTTTTGTCCTGGAAAAAATCGTGGGCAAGCTTATGGGACGAAACTCCGCCGCCACGAGGCGGAACCTTGGCGGAATCAATCTAGGGCTCTGGCGGAGCTGTTCTGCCGGGGACACTTCCCTCTGGGAGGGGGAAATCATCACCAACGTCATCACCAATGATCCTCTCACCGAGAGGGTGTCAATCTCCATCAACATCTTCACCAGCACCATCTCATCTCAAAACCCAAGTTAATCACCTGTATCCAATCTTGTATCAAAACCACAAATTGGTACCTGTGGGTTGCTAGTAGTGTTGATTACTCCTTGTAGTTGATGCTAATTGGTTTACTTGGTGGAAGATCATATGTTCAGATCCTTTATGCATATTATTACTCCTCTGATTATGAACATGAATATGCTTTGTGAGTAGTTACGTTTGTTCCTGAGGACATGGGTGAAGTCTTGCTATTAGTAGTCATGTGAATTTGGTATTCGTTCGATATTTTGATGAGATTTATGTTGTCTTTCCTCTAGTGGTGTTATGTGAACGTCGACTACATGACACTTCACCATTATTTGGGCCTAGAGGAAGGCATAGGGAAGTAATAAGTAGATGATGGGTTGCTAGAGTGAAAGAAGCTTAAACCCTAGTTTATGCGTTGCTTCGTTAGGAGTTGATATGGACCCATATGTTTAATGCTGTGGTTAGGTTTACCTTAATACTACTTTTTGTAGTTGCGGATTCTTGCAATAGAGGTTAATCATAAGTGGGATGCTTATCCATGTTAGGGCAGTACCCAAGTGCCGGTCCACCCACATATCAAATTATCAAAGTACCGAACGTGAATCTTACGAACGTGATGAAAACTAGCTTGACGATAATTCCCAATGTGTCCTCGGGAGCTCCTTCTTCATTATTAGAATTTGTCCAGGCTTATCCTTTGCTACATAAGGATTGGGCCACCTTGCTGCATTTTATTTACTTTATTTACTTTTTGCTCGTTACTATTTATCTTATCACAAAACTATCTATCACCTACTATTTCAGTGCTTGCAGAGAAAACCTTACTGAAAACCGCTTATCATTTCCTTCTACTCCTCGTTGGGTTCGACACTCTTACTTATCGAAAGGACTACGATAGATCCCCTATACTTGTGGGTCATCACGCATTCTTACGCAAGTTAGGCAAGAGAAGAACAATCTTCAAGATGCCAATGTCCGGCTGGACGTAGAATTAAAAGACGTCCGCGCCCAGCTGGCGGACTCCGTGAAGGAGAGCAAAAGGCTTCGACGTGACATTTATGGTGAGTTCCTAGACGAACTGTGTGATAGTTTGGCGAGGAAGTATATTGAAAGTGTTTTGCTTGCAGGAATGTTAGCGGGTCACCCTAAGGAGGAGATGCCCTCATCTGCAAGTGATTCACTGCAAGACCTCTCGCAACTGCATAAGCGAGCTCGGCAAGTGATGCAGGGTGTTGCTCAGGCCTTGTGGCCATCAAGCATACTGCCTAATGGCATGGGGGAGCTTGTGGATATGCTTCAAGGAGCACGGCGGCGCTTCCGATTGTGGAAGGTGTCAGCTTGCCGGCAAGGTACAAGAGAAGCCTGGGCTATGGTGAAGACGCTACACCAAGCCGGACCCAACCATATGGTGAAGTAGGATCGGCGGGGCCCGATGGGCAAGAGATTCCCGTGAGTCCGGTATATGACCGGTAGTGTTAGCCGCCAAGTATTCTCAACAGGATTGTAAGCTAGATAGCCTGTTGGATGGTATAGAGGAGGAATATAGTCACCCAAGTGATCGTAATTCAATGGACATAATTAGTCCCTAGCGGATTAAAATCATTTGTCATGGCGGACCTTTTAAACTTCAGCCCCGGATCCTATAGTCCGGTGTGTCCGAATACCCGCCGCTTATACAAAAGCTGGGTATGCGTGGAAACCAGTGTAGGGTCATAAGTGCTTGAATGCACAAGTACCCAACTAGTTATGTTATATTACATGGATAGTAAGAAACATCTTCCAGGGAGAATAGTTCTGTTAGGGGTTCCTTTCCCTGGGTACGCATGCGACAATGCACATGTCCGGACTGCGAACGATGGCGCGGGATACAAGACTTCTGGGGATTTATGTTGTAATAAACGAATACATCTTTTGGTCACCGACCGAATATTCTCTTAAGGAAACTAGCTTTCGGCTTCACCCAGTCTGAGGTACACATCCGACTGAAGCAGCAGTAACAATCGCAGAGGTGCTCCCCTTATGCCCTAGCCGAATTAACGGGAACGTAGGGCATAAACACAAGAGCCAGGCAACCCAGCTTGGCCACATCTTAAGTCATATCGATGCATATAATGGTGAAGAAAAGGCACATATGAAAAAAAGAAACGGATATGTGATGGGCAAAAAGCCATTTGAGTAATTATTTTTAGCTTCCGTATAGGAAGCCCCCAGGTATTGCTTACACACATAGTGTGGACGGAGTGATCCGGGAGTCTGCACTATGTTAAGTACTTTGTGTGAAGAGGAAAAAGGTCGAGGAAGGAAAAAGGGGCGGAGCATAATTAAAAAGGAGGGGTAAGGAGACGAACACTAAGTTCGGTGTTAGGCGTAGAATCTCCGGAGTCTTGCCGCATTCCATGGGTTCGGCTCGAGTCTGTTATCGGATGCATTACGTAAGTGGTACGCTCCTCCGGTGAGGACTTTGTCGATGACGAAGGGACCTTCCCATTTGGGTTTGAGCTTGTCCTTCTTCTTCTCCGATAGGCGTAGAACGAGTTCACCAATATTGTAAGTTTTGGCCCACACTTCTCTGCTTTGATATTGTCGAGCCTGCTGCTGATAGAATGCGGAGCGGGCTTTTGCGACGTCGCGCTCCTCCTCCAGGGCGTCCAGGTTATCCTGCCGATCTAACTCGGCTTCCTTCTCTTCGTACATGCGTACGCGTGGAGAATCATGTATTATGTCGCAGGGTAGTACTGCTTCCGTGCCGTATACCATAAAAATGGTGTATATCCGGTGGTGCAATTCGGCGTGGTCCGCAGCCCCCAGAGTACAGAGTTGAGCTCTTCGACCCAATGCGTATCCGACTCTGTCAAGGATCGCACTAGTCTGGGTTTGATGCCGCTCATGATGAGACCATTTGCCCGCTCTACCTGGCCGTTTGTTTGGGGATGGTAGACGGAAGCATAATCAAGCTTAATGCCCATTTTTCCGCACCAAGTTTTCACTTCATCGGCTGTTAAATTTGAGCCATTATCAGTGATGATGCTGTGGGGGACACCGTATCGGTGTACGACCTCAGATATGAAGTCTATTACTGGTCCGGATTCGGCCGTTTTGACTGGTTTGGCTTCTATCCATTTGGTGAACTTGTCCACCATGACCAATAAGTATTTTTTCTTATGGCTTCCCCCATTAAGAGGTCCGACCATATCCAGCCCCAAGACCGCGAAGGGCCAAGTTATGGGGATTGTTTGGAGAGCGGTAGGGGGCATATGACTCTGATTGGCAAAGAGCTGGCAACCGACGCAATGTTGGACAAGGTCCTGTGCGTTTACTCGGGCCGTCGGCCAATAGAAGCCTGTACGGAAGGCCTTGCTGACTAGTGCTCGAGCCGCGGCGTGGTGCCCGCCCAGTCCGGCATGGATTTCAGCCAGGAGCTGCCGCCCTTCCTCTTCGGAGATGCATCTTTGGAGCACTCCGATAGCACTTTTCTTGTAGAGTTCCCCTTCGTGGACTTTGTAAGCTTTAGAATGCCAGACGATGCAGCGTGCTTCATTTTGGTCTTCGGGGAGCTCCTGCCTATTTAGGTAGGCCAAGAAAGGTTCAGTCCACGGGGCGATTACGACCATGATTTCGTGGGCCGAAGATGTTATTTCGGTGGCAGAGCCTCCGATTGTGTCTGATGTTCAGAATCTGGGGGTGTGTTCGGATCCGTGCTAGTATTGCCGGACTCCCCTTCCCACACTACGGATGGCTTGAACAACCTTTCCAGGAATATGTTAGGTGGGACAGGGTCGCGTTTAGCACCGATGTAGGCGAGGACGTCCGCCGCTTGATTGTTTTCTCGAGCCACATGGTGGAATTCGAGCCCCTCGAACCGAGCTGATATTTTGAGGACGGCATTACGGTAGGCCGCCATTTTTGGATCCTTGGCAGCAAAGTCTCTGTTTATTTGTGATATTGCAAGGTTCGAATCCCCGCGCACTTCCAGGCGTTGGATGCCCATAGAGACTGCCATCCAAAGACCATGCAACAGAGCCTCGTATTCAGCTGCATTGTTGGAGTCTGTGTATAATATTTGGAGGACGTACTGAACTGTGTCTCCAGTGGGAGACGTCAGGACTACACCTGCTCCCAACCCGGCCAGCATTTTAGAGTCGTCGAAGTGCATGATCCAGTTGGAGTACGCGCCATACTCTTTAGGGAGTTCGGCTTCTGTCCATTCGGCGACAAAGTCAGCCAGTACTTGCGACTTGATGGCCCGCCGTGGTTTGTATATTATGTCGAATGGAAGAAGCTCGATAGCCCATTTAGCAATCCGGCCCGTAGCGTCACAGTTATTTATTATGTCATTGAGTGGTACTTCGGAGGCCACCGTAATCGAACACTCTTGAAAGTGGTGTCGCAGCTTCCGGGATGCCATGAAAACCGCGTATGCTATTTTTTGATAGTGTGGGTATCGGTATTTGCATGGGGTGAGGACCGTGGATACGTAATAAACCGGCTTTTGGAGCGGGAATTTGTATTCGTCAACCTCTTGTTCGACGACGAGCACTGCGCTTACCACTTGATGTGTTGCAGCTATGTACAGCAGCATAGGCTCGCTGATATTTGGCGCTGTTAGGACTGGATTACTAGCCAGTAAGGTCTTTATTTCATCGAGTCCGGCCGCGGCTGCATCCGTCCACACGAAGTGTTTGGTGAGCCGGAGGAGGTGGTAGAGAGGTAATGCCTTTTCTCCTAACCTGGAGATAAAGCGGCTCAAAGCAGCCACGCATCCAGCTAGTTTCTGGATGTGCTTGAGGTCTGTTGGTATAGCCAATTGAGACAGAGCTCGGATTTTTGCCGGATTCGCTTCAATTCCTCTATTGGAAACAATGAAGCCCAACAGTTTCCCCGAGGGGACACCGAAAATGCATTTTTCCGGATTCACCTTGATGTCGTATGTCCGGAGGTTATCAAATGTAAGCCTCAAGTCATCTATTAGGGTTTCGACGTGTCTTCTTTTTATGACCACGTCGTCCACATATGCCTCCACTGTTTTGCCGATTTGTTTTTTCAGGCATGTTTGAATCATGCGTTGATAGGTTGTGCCGGCGTTCTTAAGCCCGAAAGGCATAGTGTTGAAGCAAAAAGGACCATATGGCGTTATGAAAGCTGTTGCAGCTTGGTCAGACTCTGCCATCTTTATTTGATGGTATCCAGAGTATGCGTCGAGAAAACACAGCGAGTCGTGTCCAGCTGTGGCAACGATGATTTGATCGATGCGAGGGAGGGGAAAGGGATCCTTGGGGCAAGCCTTGTTGAGGTCTTTGAAGTCGACGCATAGGCGCCAGGCTTTGTCATTCTTTGGTACCATTACCAAATTTGACAGCCAATCCGGATGTTTGATATCTCTGATGAATTCGGCCTCAAGTAGCTTGGCTATCTCTTCCCCCATTGCTTGTCGTTTGGGCTCTGAAAATCGCCTTAGGGTTTGTTTGACAGGTTTGTATCCCTTTAGTATGTTAAGGCTATGTTCGGCCAATCCACATGGGATGCCCGGCATGTCCGATGGGTGCCAGGCGAAAATGTCCCAATTCTCGCGTAAGAAGTCTCGTAATGTCGCGTCCATTGCGGGGCTCAACTGTGTCCCGATGGAAGATGTCTTTGTGGGGTCCGTTGGATGGACTTGGAATTTGACTATCTCGTCCGCGGGTTTAAATGAGGTGGACTTGGGTCGCTTGTCGAGTATCACGTCGTCCCTATCCACGGTGGCCCGCAGTGTTGTTAATTCTTCGGCTGCTAGGGCTTCGGATAATGCTTCCAGGGCTAGTGCTGCGGTTTTGTTTTAGACATGAAGTGTGACATCCGGATCACTGGCTAGAGTGATGATTCCATTGGGTCCGGGCATTTTAAGCTTCATGTACCCGTAATGGGGTATAGCTTGAAAGCTTGCAAACGCGTCCCGCCCTAGAAGGGTGTGGTATCCGCTGCTGAAAGGAGCCACTTGGAATGTAATTTCTTCGGATCTATAATTCTCCGAGGTGCCGAATACCACATCGAGTGTGATTTTTCCCGCACACCGCGCTTCCCGACTAGGAATAATTCCCCTGAAGGTTGTGCCGCTTTGTTCAATGCGGCTTTTATCGATTTCCATCTTTTTGACTGTTTCTTCATAGATCAAATTTAATCCGCTTCCGCCGTCCATGAGTACCTTAGTGAGCTGAAAGTCGTCCATGATTGGGCTAAGGACCAGAGCGGCTGGTGCCCGGACAGTCTGGAATTGAGGTTCATCACTGGCATTGAAAGTTATAGCAGTGTCGTTCCAGGGGTTTATTTTTGCCACATGGCAAATTTCAGCGGAGCTTCGATGAGCTCGCTTGCGCCTACTGTTTGAGGCAAAAGTCTTGAAGACTGTTATTACTGTATTGTGCTCGTTGGTGGGATGTTGTTCTGCTTTACAGCTTGCAAGAAGATCCTCACCACTTTTTGCAACCTGCCGGAGTATGCAACATGCCCTAAGGCTATGAGTTGGTATTGTGTCTATAGTACTGTGGAGCTTACATGGCCCATTGAGCCATTCTTCCAATACGGTTCCCTGCCCTGGTGTGGGCTTTGGTTTCTTGGGGATTGGATCGGCCGACTTACAAGAGTTCGCCCGTTTAGTTCGGACAAAGGTTTTGGTGAGAGCCGGACTATCCCAAAATTATGTTTGGGTTTTCTAGGCGCTTTCCATCGCATAGTACTTCTGTACTATGGTTGCCAAGTCCGCAAAGTGCACTATGTCACGGTGACTTATAGCATTAAGGATTCCTTTGTTCGTGCAGTTTTTGCAGAAAAGTGAGACTATGTCCTCCCCGCGGCAGTCCTTGACCTTGTTTAGAACAAGGAGGAATCTGGCCCAGTAACGATGTACTGTCTCCTGGGGCTCTTACCTGATATAGGAGAGACGATTTAAGTCTGTGTGGGGGGGAAATAGCTGAATCTGGATTCTGATCCAATCTAGTACCCAGGGGCATGGGAGCTTCCGAGCCTGACAGCTCGGGATCCGGGGTGCCACCCAATTTCTCTGGCCCAATGCCCGATTCTAAGTCCGGGATCCGGGTCATGTCTTCCCTTGGGCGAGTGTCCGGCTCAGGGAGATCGGTGATCCGGACATAATTCGTCCTCAAAATCGAGGGGTAATCCGTGTGCGGTTCCTCCACTACCGCTATCTCCTGGGTGGCCACGGGGATTTAATGTCCCTTTGGTCGGGTTTAAGCCTAATTTGGTCATAGTCTGTAGCGACTCCCAAGGCGGCGATGCAATCCAAGAGCTCATTAAGGGAGGAGAGCTCCGTTGAATCCATCTGTTTGGCAAGTTCCAAATTGATACGAAGGTTTTGCGTGATGACCCGAGAGGCCATCGTCGGGGCGGTAGTTGATGAGGCGGCCATGATGAAGCCGCCAAGCCGGAGAGTTTGGCCTATAGCCAGCGCTCCCCCAGAGGTAATGTTGTCCTTGACAACGAGACGAGCCATCGAGCCTCGCAGGGACGGCATAGAGGAACTCTCAATGAAAGCACCAATGTCGGTGTCAAAACCGGCGGATCTCGGGTAGGGGGTCCCGATCTGTGCGTCTTAGGCTGATGGTAACAGGAAGTGAGGCACACAATGTTTACCCAGGTTCGGACCCTCTCGATGGAGGTAAAACCCTACCTCCTGCTTGATTAATATTGAAGATATGAGTAGTACAAGAGTAGATCTACCACGAGATCATAGAGGCTAAACCCTAGGAGCTAGCCTATGATGATTATGATTGTAATTGTGATCGGCCTTCTAAGGACCAACCTCTCCGGTTTATATAGACACCAGAGAGGGCTAGGGTTTACATGGAGTCGGTTACAAGGAAGGAAACACAATATCCGAATCTCCAAGCTTGCCTTCCACACAAAGGAGAGTCCCATCTGGACACGGGACGGCGTCTTGAGTCTTGTATCTTCACGCTTCAATAGTCCGAACGATGTACATAGTCCGGCTGTCCGGATACCCCCTAATCCAGGATTCCCTCACCCCCCACTACTGGGCGCGCCCCCTATCTCCTGGGCCCCCTGGTGGCCCTCCCATGCCCATCTTCCGCTATATGAAGGCTTTTACCCTGGAAAAAAAATCATAAGCAAGCTTACGGGACGAAACTCCACCGCCACGAGGCGGAACCTTGGCGGAACCAATCTAGGGCTCCGGCGGAGCTGTTCTGCCAGGGAAACTTCCCTCCGGGAGGGGGAAATCATCACCATCGTCATCACCAATGATCCTCTCATCGGAAGGGGGTCAATCTCCATCAACATCTTCACCAGCACCATCTCCTCTCGAAACCCTAGTTCATCTCTTGTATCCAATCTTGTATCAAAACCACAAATTGGTACCTGTGGGTTGCTAGTAGTGTTGATTACTCCTTGTAGTTGATGCTAATTGGTTTACTTGGTGGAAGATCATATGTTCAGATCCTTAATGCATATTAATACTCTGATTATGAACATGAATATGCTTTGTGAGTAGTTACGTTTGTTCCTGAGGACATGGGTGAAGTCTTGCTATTAGTAGTCATGTGAATTTGGTATTCGTTCGATATTTTGATGAGATGTATGTTGTCTCTCCTCTAGTGGTGTTATGTGAACGTCGACTACATGACACTTCACCATTATTTGGGCCTAGAGGAAGGCATTGGGAAGTAATAAGTAGATGATGGGTTGCTAGAGTGACAGAAGCTTAAACCCTAGTTTATGTGTTGCTTCGTAAGGGGCTGATTTGGATCCACTAGTTTCATGCTATGGTTAGGTTTACCTTAATACTTCTTTTGTAGTTGCGGATGCTTGCAATAGGGGTTAATCATAAGTGGGATTCTTGTCCAAGAAAGGGCAGTACCCAAGCACCGGTCCACCCACATATCAAATTATCAAAGTACCGAATGCGAATCGTATGAGCGTGACGAAACTAGCTTGATGATAATTCCCATGTGTCCTCGGGAGCGCTTTTCTCATTATAAGAAATTGTCCAGGCTTGTACTTTGCTACAAAAAGGATTGGGCCATCTTGCTGCACTTTATTTACTTTCATTGCTTGTTACCCGTTACAAATTATCTTATCACAAAACTATCTGTTACCTACCATTTCAATGCTTGCAGAGAATACCTTACTGAAAACCGCTTGTCATTTCCTTCTGCCCCTCATTGGGTTCGACACTCTTACTTATCGAAAGGACTACGATAGATCCCCTATACTTGTGGGTCATGAAGACTCTTTTCTGGCACCGTTGCCGGGGAGTGAAGCGCCTTTGGTGAGTGGAACTTGGTAAGGAAACATCTATATAGTGTGCTGAAATTTTCTGTCACTTGTTACTATGGAAACTAATCCTTTGAGGGGCTTGTTCGGGGTATCTTCACCCCGACCATTAGGGCAAAGAGTTGCTCCTCAACCTACTGAACCTACTGAAAATGTTTACTTTGAGTTTCCTTCGGGTATGATAGAGAAACTGCTAGCTAATCCTTTTGCAGGAGATGGAACATTGTATCCCGATTTACACCTTATCTTTGTGGATGAAGTTTGTGGATTATTTAAGCTTGCAGGTATTCCTGATGATGTTGTTAAGAGGAAGGTCTTCCCTTTATCTTCTAAGGGAGATGCATTGACATGGTATAGGCTATGTGATGATATGGGATCTTGGAACTATAAACAATTGAAGTCGGAATTTCACCAGAAGTTCTATCCTTTGCATCTTGTTCACCGTGATCGTAATTACATGTATAATTTCTGGCCTCACGAAGGAGAAAGCATCGCTCAAGCTTGGGGGAGGCTTAAGTCAATGTTATATTCATGCCCCAATCATGAGCTCTCAAGAGAAATGATTATTCAAAAAATTTATGCTCGACTTTCTCTCAATGATCGCACCATGCTTGATACTTCTTGTGTTGGTTCTTATATGCTGAAGACTACTGAATTCAAATGGGATTTATTGGAAAGAATTAAATGCAACTCTGAAGATTGGGGTTCCGACGATGGTAAGGAGTCAGATATAACACCTAAGTTTGATTGTGTTAAATCTTTTATGGATACCGATGCCTTTCATGGATTTAGCGCTAAATATGGACTTGACTCTGAGATAGTAGCTGCTTTTTGTGAATCTTTTGCTACTAACGTTGATCTCCCTAAGGAGAAGTGGTTTAAATATAATCCTCCCACTAAAGTAAAAGTAGTTGCACCTATTACGGTTAAAGAAAAGACTATCACTTATAATGATCCTATTGTTCCTACTACTTATGCTGAGAAAGCACCTTTTCTTGTTAGTATAAAGGATCATGCTAAAGCTTCAACTGTTGTTCGTAAGAGTAATACTAGAACTTATACACCCCCTGAGCAAATCAAAGTTGAACCTAGTATTGCTATGGTTAAAGATCTCTTGGATGATAATTTAGATGGGCATGTTATTTATTTCTGTGGTGAAACTGCTAATATTGCTAGACCAGATGCTAAGATACATAGACCGGTTGTAGGCATGCCTGTTATTTCTATTAAAATAGGAGATTATTGTTATCATGGCTTATGTGATATGGGTGCTAGTGCTAGTGCGATACCTATTTCCTTATATAAAGAAATTATGCATGATATCGCACCCGCTGAGTTGGAAGGTATTGATGTTACTATTAAGCTTGCCAATAGAGATAATATTTCACCAGTTGGGATTGTTAGAGATGTTGAAGTCTTGTGTGGGAAAGTTAAATATCCTGTTGATTTTCTTGTTCTTGGTTCCCCACAAGATGACTTTTGTCCCATTATATTTGGTAGACCCTTCTTGAACACTGTTAATGCTAGGATTGATTGTGAAAAGGATATTGTTACAATTGGCTTAGGGGATATGTCTCATGAGTTTAATTTTGCTAAGTTTCAGTGACAACCCGTGATAAAGAATCACCTAGTAAGGATGAGATTATTGGTCTTGCTTCTATTGTCGTGCCTCCTACTGATCCATTAGAACAATATTTGCTAGACCACGAAAATGATATGTTTATGGATGAAAGAAGGGAAATAGATAAAGTATTCCTTCAACAGGGTCCTATTCTGAAACACAATTTACCTGTTGAAATCCTAGGGGATCCCCCTCCACCCAAGGGTGATCCCGTGTTTGAGCTCAAACCATTACCTGATAATCTTAAATATACTTATCTTGATGAAAAGAAGATATATCCTATTATTATTAGTGCTGACCTTTCAGAGCAAGAAGAGGAAAGATTATTGAAAACTCTGAAGAAGCACCGTGCTGCTATTGGATATACTCTGGATTATCTTAAGGGCATTAGTCCCACTCTATGCTAACACAAAATAAAAGTGGAGAAAGATGCCAAACCAATTAGAGATCCTCAACGATGATTAAATCCTAAGATGAAAGAAGTGGTAAGAAAGGAGATACTAAAGCTCCTTGAGGCAGGTATAATTTATCCCATTACTGATAGTGATTGGGTAAGTCTTGTCCATTGCGTTCCTAAGAAGGGAGGTATTATTGTTGTTCCTAATGATAAAGATGAATTGATCCCGCAAAGAATTATTACAGGTTATAGGATGATAATTGATTTTCGTAAATTAAATAAAGCTACTAAGAAAGATCATTACCCTTTACCTTTTATTGATCAAATGCTAGAAAGACTATCCAAACATACACATTTCTGCTTTCTAGATGGTTATTCTGGTTTCTCTCAAATACCTGTGTCAGCGGAGGATCAATCAAAAACTACTTTATTTGCCCTTTCGGTACTTTTGCTTATAGACGTATGCCTTTCGGTTTATGTAATGCACCTGCTACCTTTCAAAGATGCATGATGGCTATAGGTATTCATGGATGATTTCTCCGTTTATGGATCCTCTTTTGATGATTTCTTGAGCAACCTTGATCGAGTTTTGCAGAGATGCGAAGACACTAGTCTCGTCTTGAATTGGGAAAAGTGCCACTTTATGGTTAATGAAGGCATTGTCTTGGGGCATAAGATTTCTGAGAGAGGTATTGAAGTGGATAGAGCTAAAGTTGATGCTATTGAAAAGATGCTATGTCCCAAGGACATAAAAGGTATAAGAAGTTTCCTTGGTCATGTCGGTTTTTATTGGAGGTTCATTAAGGACTTATCTAAAATCTCTAGGCCTCTGACTAATTTATTGCAAAAAGATATTCCTTTTGTCTTTGATGATGATTGTGTAGAAGCATTTGAAATACTTAAGGAAGCCTTGATCACTGCACCTGTTGTTCAGCCACCTGATTGGAATTTACCCTTTGAAATCATGTGTGATGCTAGTAATTATGTTGTAGGTGATGTTTTAGGGCAAAGAGTTGATAAGAAATTAAATGTTATCTAGTATGCTAGTAAAACTCTTGATACTGCCTAGAGAAATTATGCTACTACTAAAAAAGAATTCTTAGCAGTTGTATTTGCTTGTGATAAGTTCAGACCTTATATTGTTGATTCTAAAGTTACTATTCACACTGATCATGCTGCTATTAAATATCTTATGGAGAAGAAAGATGCTAAGCTCAGACTTATTAGATGGGTTCTCTTGCTCCAATAATTTGATTTGCATATTACTGATAGAAAGGGAGTTGAGAACCCCGTTGCAGACAACTTGTCTAGGTTAGAGAATGTTCTTGATGACCCACTACCTATTGATGATAGCTTTCCTGATGAACAATTAGCGGTCGTTAATGCTTCTCGTACTGCTCCATGGTATGCTGATTATGCTAATTACATTGTTGCTAAATTTATACCACCTAGTTTCACATACCAGCAAAAGAAAAAGTTCTTTTATGATTTAAGACATTACTTCTGGGATAACCCACACCTTTACAAAGAAGGAGTAGATGGTGTTATTAGACGTTGTGTACCTGAGCATGAACAGGAACATATCCTACACAAGTGCCACTCCGAACCATATGGAGGACACCACGCTGGAGATAGAACTACACATAAGGTATTGCAATCCGGTTTTTATTGGCCTACTCTCTTCAAAGATGCTCGTAAGTTTGTCTTGTCTTGTGATGAATGTCAAAGAATATGTGATATTAGTAGACTTCAAGAAATGCCTATGAATTATTCTCTTGTTATTGAACCATTTTATGTTTGGGGCTTTGATTATATGGGACCTTTTCCTGCCTCCAATGGTTACACACATATTTTAGTTGTTCTTGATTATGTTACTAAGTGGGTAGAAGCTATTCCAACTAGTAGTACTGATCATAACACCTCTATTAAGATGCTTAAAGAAGTTATTTTTCTGAGGTTTGAAGTACCTAGATATCTTATGACTGATGGTGGTTCACATTTTATTCATGGTGCTTTCCGTAAGATGTTTTCTAAGTATGATGTTAATCATAGAATTGCATCTCCTTATCACCCACAGTCTAGTGGTTAAGTAGAGTTGAGCAATAGAGAGCTCAAATTAATTTTGCAAAAGACTGTTAATAGATCTAGAAAGAATTGGTCCAAGATACTTGATGATGCATTATGGGCCTATAGAACTGCATATAAAAATCCTATGGGTATGTCTCCGTATAAGATGGTATATGGAAAAGCATGTCACTTACCTCTCGAACTTGAACATAAAGAATATTGGGCTATTAAAGAGCTCAACTATGACTTCAAACTTGCCGGTGAGAAGAGGTTGTTTGACATTAGCTCACTTGATGAATGGAGAACCCAAGCCTATGAGAATGCCAGGTTGTTCAAAGAAAAAGTTAAAAGATGGCATGACAAAAGGATACAAAAGCGTGAGTTTAACGTAGGTGATTATGTGTTGCTATTCAACTCTCGTCTAAGATTTTTTGCAGGAAAACTTCTCTCTAAATGGGAAGGTCCTTACGTTAGCGAGGAGGTCTATCGTTTCGGTGCCATAAAAATCAACAATTTTGAAGGCACAAGTCCGAGGGTGGTGAACGGTCAAAGAATCAAACATTATATCTCAGGTAATCCTATCAATGTTGAAACTAATATTATTGAGACCGTAACCCCGGAGGAATACATAAGGGACACTTTCCAGAATGTTTCAGACTCCGAAAAGGAATAGGTATGTGGTACGGTAAGTAAACCGACTCCAAAACAATTCTAATGGCAATTATCTCCGTTTTGGAATATTTAAGAACTTTGGGAAGCAAGAAGTAATCCGGGAAGGACACGAGGCCTCCATGAGGGTGGACGGCGCGCCCCCCTGTCTTGTGGGCACCTCGTGTGCCTCCCGGACTCCGTTTTCTTTGTCACGTTACTTCTTTTGGTCGGTAAAAATTCATTATATAATCTCCCGAAGGTTTTGACCACCGTATCACGCAAAAATCCTCTGTTTTTGTTTCGAGCTATTTTTCTGACAGATCTAGAGCACCATGACGTCTCCAAGCGCTCCCAAGGACAAGTTTTTCGAGAGGGTTATCAACCCCTATCTCGCGGAGGTGCGGCAACACCCTCAAACCATTGAGATGCGTGAGGGGGTGCTGCACATCCGCGATGTGGAGGGACCAAGGCATACCATAAGCGTGGAGACAAAGCTCGAAGCCATTGAGCAACAAGTTTTCAAGTGCCAAGGGATGGTGGAGCGAGGACTCAATGCCAACCAGATGATGATCGCGGAGTTCACCAACATCCAAAAGCTGGATGCTAAGATCATTGGGGAGACCATCTTCAAGCTTCAAGAGAAAATCGAGCACCTCCAAGCCCAGATCTATGACCTGCAAAACCAAAACTGTGAGTATGAATATAGATTCAAGAGGATGAGTTTGGCTGCAGATTTGAGGATCCCGGAGACTCGATCATCCTTCTATGATGGTGAGCCTATGCCTTGGAAGACGGACGACAAGCCTACGACATCAACAACTCCTTCTTCACCACCTCCGAGGACATAATTACATGAGTATGGGAACTCCCCTTGGCAACTGCCAAGCTTGGGGGAGGTGCCCCGTTATCGTATCACCATCACACTCCTATCTTTACTGTTTTATTTAGTTCGATCCTTTTAGTAATATCTTGATCTAGTAGACTGAAGTTTTGGTATGAAGTAGTTTTGAGTTTTCCTTTGTGATCTCTTTATGTAATCGAGTCCGTGAGATATCTGTAATAAAGATTAGTGTTGAGTCAAGGGCTTTGCTATCTTGCCATGATCTTGAGAAAGTAGAAAGAATAAAAAGAATAAAATAGTTCATATCGATCTTATGGATAGTAATGACTTCACATATAAATAGTATGAGGCATAAAAGTTGTTGAGAGCTGACAAACGTAGTTTTGGTCATCGTTGCAATTAATAGGAAGTAATAAGGAAAGAGAGGTTTTCACATATAAATATACTATCTTGGACATCTTTTATGATTGTGAGCACCCATTAAGTATGTCATGCTAAAGAGTTGATGTTGGACAAGGAAGACAACATAGTGGGTTATGTTTTCTCACATGTCAGTTAAAGTATATTGTTTTGGATCTTTCAAACATGTTGAGCTTGCCTTTCCCCCTCATGCTGCCAAAAATTCCTTGCACCAAGTAGAGATACTACTTGTGCTTCCAAATATCCTTAAACCCAGTTTTGCCATGAGAGTCCACCATATCTACCTATGGATTGAGTAAGATCCTTCAAGTAAGTTTTCATGTTGCAAGCAAAAAAAATTGCTCTCTAAATATGGATGACTTATTAATGCAGAGAAAATAAGCTTTATACGATCGTGTGATATGGAAGTAATAAAAGCGACGGACTGCATAATAAAGGTTCATATCACAAGTGGCAATATAAAGTGACGTTCTTTTGCATTAAGATTTTGTGCATCCAACCCTAAAAGCACATGACAACCTCTGCTTCCCTCTGCGAAGGGCCTATCTTTTACTTTATGTCTTTACATTATGCAAGAGTCAAGGTGATCTTCACCTTTCCCTTTTTCATTTTATCCTTTGGCAAGCACCTCATGTTGGTAAGATCCTGATACATATATCCAATTGGATGTAAGTTAGCATAAACTATTATTGTTGACATCACCCAAATGTGAATATGTTGGGAGGCAACACAATAAGCCCCTATCTTTCTTAGTGTCCGATTAAAACTTCATAACCATAAGTATTGCGTGAGTGTTAGCAGTTGTAAAAGACTATATGATGGTTGAGTATGTGGACTTGCTGAAAAGCTCTATTCTTGACTCTTTCTGATGTTATGATAAATTGCAATTGCTTCAATGACTGAGATTATAGTTTGCTAGTTCTCAATAAAGTTTATGATCCATACATGACATTGTGAATAGATTATTACTTGAGCATGAAAAATCATATGACAAAATCTATATATGTTGTCGTTATAAGAATCATCATGATGCCCTCATGTCCGTATTTTATTTTTATCGACACTTCTATCTCTAAACACGTGGACATATTTTTCGATTTCGGCTTCCGCTTGAGGACAAGCGAGGTCTAAGCTTGGGGGAGTTGATACGTCCATTTTGCATCATGCTTTTATACCAATATTTATTGCATTATGGGCTGTTATTACTCATTATGTCTCAATACTTATGGCTATTCTCTCTTATTTTACAAGGTTTACCATGAAGAGGGAGAATGCCGGCAGCTGGGATTCTGGCTGGAAAAGGAGCAAATATTGGAAACCTATTCTGCACAGCTCCAAAAATTCTGAAACTCCACGGAAGTCACTTTTGGAATTAATAAGAATAATTGAGCGAAGAAAATACTAGAGGGGGCCCACACCCTGGCCAGGAGGGGGGCACCCCCCCCCCCTACTGGGCATGCCCCCTGTCTCCTGGGCCCCCTAGTGGCCCTTCAGTGCCCATCTTCCGCTATATGAAGGCTTTTACCCTGGAAAAAATTGTAAGCAAGCTTACGGGACAAAACTTCGCCGCCACGAGGCGGAATCTTAGCGGAACCAATCTAGGGCTCCGGCGGAGCTGTTCTGCCGGGGAAACTTCCCTCCAGGAGGGGGAAATCATCACCATCGTCATCACCAATGATCCTCTCATCGGGAGGGGGTCAATCTCCATCGACATCTTCACCAGCACCATATCCTGTCAAAACCCTAGTTCATCTCTTGTATCCAATCTTGTATCAAAACCACAAATTGGTACCTATGGGTTGCTAGTAGTGTTGATTACTCCTTGTAGTTGATGCTAATTGGTTTACTTGGTGGAAGATCATATGTTCAGATCCTTAATGCATATTAATACTCCTCTGATTATGAACATGAATATGCTTTGTGAGTAGTTACATTTGTTCCTGAGGACATGGGTGAAGTCTTACTATTAGTAGTCATGTGAATTTGGTATTCGTTCGATATTTTGATGAGATGTATGTTGTCTCTCCTCTAGTGGTGTTATGTGAACGTCGACTACATGCCACTTCACCATTATTTGGGCCTAGAGGAAGGCATTGGGAAGTAATAAGTAGATGATGGGTTGCTAGAGTGACAGAAGCTTAAACCCTAGTTTATGTGTTGCTTCGTAAGGGGCTGATTTGGATCCACTAGTTTCATGCTATGGTGAGGTTTACCTTAATACTTCTTTTGTAGTTGAGGATGCTTGCAATAGGGGTTAATCATAAGTGGGATGCTTGTCCAAGAAAGGGCAGTACCCAAGCACCGGTCCACCCACATATCAAATTATCAAAGTACCGAACGCGAGTCATATGAGCGTGATGAAACTAGCTTGACGATAATTCCCATGTGTCCTCAGGAGCGCTTCTCTCATTATAAGAAATTGTCTAGGCTTGTCCTTTTCTACAAAAAGGATTGGGCCATCTTGCTGCACTTTATTTACTTTCATTGCTTGTTACTCGTTACAAATTATCTTATTACAAAACTATCTGTTACCTACAATTTCAATGCTTGTAGAGAATACCTTACTGAAAACCGCTTGTCACTTCCTTCTGCTCCTCGTTGGGTTTGACACTCTTACTTATCGAAAGGACTACGATAGATCCCCTATACTTGTGGCTCATCATGCCCAAACTCCTCAAGAAGTTTAGCATGCGCAACTTCAAGCTTCTCATTTTTAGTTTCAAAAACATTGGCCACCTTAAGAGCTCTATCATGAGATTCCTTCACTCTAGATAATTCTAGAGCAAAAGTCTCCTCAAGAGATTCCTTGGTGGTTTTTTCAAGTTCAAGAGCTTGAGAGAGGTCCACAATCTCATTAGCATAATCACGCTCATGACCTTCCATTTTTTTCAATGGTGACCTCATGCTCCTCGAGATGAGATTCAAACTCCTCAATATATTTCTTGCCCTCAATGTCAATGGACATGATTTACATGAAGTTGGAACAAGCAATTTTATTTTTATGAAGAGCTTTAAAAATCATTTCCCCCTTAATTTTTGAAGGAGGCAACATTATCATTCTCTTCATCATTAGCATTAACATCATCATCAAGAGACATATAGGGGTTCAAAGTAGGAGATACCTTTGAAGCCTTAGCCATAAGGCATAAAACAATAGATGATGATGTAGGATCCCTTGAAAGACCATTTGAGACCACATCTTATTCCATGGAGTGTTGGGTTTCCTCTACATTGTTAGCACAACAACTCAAGGAAATACATGCATTTTTATCATGGAAACAAGATATAGAAAGCATATCATTATGAGATTTATTCAAGAAATTTCTACATGATATGCACGGACTATCAACACAAGCATGTGAAACATGTAAGGTGCACGAAGTGTTAAAGTCCAAAGATGGAGCATTGCAACAAGATAGTGATGAAGAGTCATTAACGATAAGCACACTATCATCATTGCAATGACCAACACTACTCACCATAAAATTACCTTGTGGAAATCCACATGTAAGTGAAGTAGAAGAAGTTGAGAAGGCAACACGGCCAGAGGTGGAGGGAGAACAATCATCCCCAGAAATCTTGGACACACCATATTTATCTTGAAGCTTTGTCCACAACTCATGAGCATCCTGAAATGGCATGAGTTGAAATATAACTACATTGCTCAAAGCATCTAAAAGCACATTAGAAGCTTGAGCATTGAGATAAGAGTTTTTCTCATCCTCTAAAGATAATCTTTGGGGATCCTTTGGAGGAGAAAAACCCATATCTACAATTCGCTCTAAATTTGGGTCGATGATCCTAAAGAGATTAAGCATGCAAATTATCCAAACATCAAAATTTGTGCCATCAAAACTAAGAGTGTTAGAGAATCCTAATCCCCTAGTCGACATCTTTACTCTCTAGACGGTTAAGCCTAACAAAGAGAGACAAGGCTCTGATACCAATTGAAAGATTGTGGATGTCGCCTAGAGGGGGGTGAATAGTCGCTTTAAAATAATTACGGTTTAGGCTTGAACAAATACGGAACAAACCTAGTGGTTAATTTGCCAAGCATAAAACCTACAACAACTAGGCTCACCTATGTGCACCAACAACTTATGCTAAGCAAGATAAACTACTAGGTGAAAGCAAGATATATGACAAGAAACAATATGGCTATCACAAAGTAAAGTGCATAAGTAAAGAGATCGGGTAAGAGGTAACCGAGGCACGCAGAGACGGCGATGTATCCCGAAGTTCTCACCCTTGCAGATGCTAATCTTTGTTTGGAGCAGTGTGGAGGCACAATGCTCCCCAAGAAGCCACTAGGGCCACCGTAATCTCCTCACACCCTCGCACAATGCAAGATGTCGTGATTTCACTAAGGGACCCTTGAGAGCGGTCACCGAACCCATACAAATGGCAACCCTTGGGGGCGGTCACCGAACCCGTACACTTTGGCAACCCTTGGGGGCGGTCACCGGTACCCGTCAAATTTCTCGGGGCGATCTCCACAACCTAATTGGAGACCCCGACACTTTCTCGGAGCTTTACACCACAGTGATTGAGCTCCGAACAACACCAACCGTCTAGGGCGCCAAGGCACCCAAGATGAACAAGCTCTAGGGTGCCTAAACACCCAAGAGTAATAAGCTTCTCAAACTTCACTTCCACGTATCACCGTGGAGAACTCAAACCTATGCACCAAATGCAATGGCAAGGGCACACGGAGTGCCCAAGTCCTTCTCTCTCAAATCCCACAGAAGCAACTAATGCTAGGGAGGAAAATGAGAGGAAGAACAAGAAGGAGAACACCAAGAACTCCAAGATCTAGATCCAACGGGTTCCCCTCACATAGAGGAGAAAGTGATTGGTGGAAATGTGGATCTAGATCTCCTCTCTCTTTTCCCTCAAAAACTAGCAAGAATCCATGGAGGGATTGAGAGTTAGCAAGCTCGAAGAAGGTCAACAATGGGGGAACAACACAAGCTCAAAGGATAAGGTTCAATGGGGAAGAAGACCCCTTTTATAGGTGGGGAAAATCCAACCGTTATGCTCATAGCCCGCACAGAGCGGTACTACTGCTCCAAGGAGCGGTACTACCGCTAGGGCGGTAGTACCACTTTGAAAAACAACAGCGAGGAGGAAAAAGGCCAGTAGAACTGCCGGAGTGGTACTACCGGTCGACCTCACGGTACTACCGCTAGGGATAGCGGTACTACAGCAAATGGTAGCGGTACTGCTGCTTGCCAGCGGTACTAAAAAAAACTTCCGTGCCTACCTCCGCTGAGCAAAACACGAGATTTTGGTCCGGAGTGGTACTACCGCTCAGGAGCCGTGGTAGTACATCTATAGAGCGGTACTACCGCTCAGGAGCCGCGGTAGTACTGCTCTGGAGCGGTAGTGAAAATTTACATCCGCTCTAGCCACGGTAGTACCGCTGCAGCCTTTACCAAAACAGCCACAACTTCTGCAAACGGACTCCGAATTCAATGAAACCAAGTTTGTTGGAAAGCTAACAACATGGGATAACACAATATTGATAGAACTATCAATAAGAAGCAAATGAGAAAAGGTCCATAAGAAAATGGTGAGAACCCTTCCTCGGATAAGACCGGTAAAACCTCCAACACCGAAAACATCATAGAAGACGCATGCGAACTCCATTTTTGATGAACTCAAGCTTGTCATCAAGATGACAATAAGCTCTAAGACTCACAAAGAGAACCAAACAAGAACCAAGAAACATAATGCAAGGATGCAATGGTTTGAGCTCTCTACTAACGATACGATCAAGCTACCAACTTGAGAGCCCCCCTTGATAGTACGGCAAATGATCCTATAACCCGGTCTCCCAACTACCATCATGAGACCAGTAAAATAGAAAGACTATCAAGGGCAAACCTTTGCCTTGCACATGGTCCACTTGAGCTAGATGATGACGATCTTGACTCCCTCAAGTTGGACCACCTTTCTTGATTGCGTTGGCTCGATGAAGACTAGATGATTGCTCCCCCGTAGTCCACTATGGGTAAGCCACTCTTCGGCTCATCTTCACAAGTCCACTGTCACCACAATGGACGGCAAGCTTCAAGCACTTGATCTCTTCATGATGCATCACTTGAACTTGCACACCGCATCCTAACCCCACAAAGAACTCTCACGAAGACCATGGGTTAGTAAACAAAGTGTAATTGACAATGCTTACCATACCATGGGATCACTTGATCCCTCTTGGTACATCTTCTATGCTTTGTGTGTTGATCAACTGGATTCACTCTTTGACTTAGTCTTGATCAACCTCTCACAAGACCAATCTTTTAGGTATTCCTTGAATAACACCTTGGTCGACACAAATTCTCCTTGAAACCAACACATGTACTCTAAGAAAAGTCTATGGACAAAACTTTCAAATATAACTCAAGGCAACCATTAGTCCATAGAGATTGTCATCAATTACCAAAACCAAACATGGGGGCACCGCATGTTCTTTCACCCTCTGTGGGTTGAAGTCTCCACCAACATGGACGTATGATAGCACCACCTATTGGAACCAGACAAAAATCACCGTGACTTCATTACGTTTGATTTCTCCAATCCCTCCTTTATGTTCATATGTAAAGTCTTTAATTTCTGCTGCACAACTCTTAAACTTGCATGTGTAGGATGTTGCTTGACTTGGTAGATTTTGCTAAAAACTTGCCCATGACTAAAATTGGGAAAACGATAAGTTTTGATTTTGTCAAGTAGTCTAGTCATACCCCCTCTAGACATACTTTCGATCCTGCAAAGGGTCCTCCCATAATTTAACCTTTTTCACCTGAACCCACACGCCAAACTACTTCTTACATGAAAGAGTAATGCCTCGTAAAACACTTCTCCGGATATATGAGATGCCATCACTCACCACAATATCTAGAACTGAACTATTTGGATAGTACCAAGCCTTGAGGACTCAAGCACATAGTGTATCCGGGGCATCCAATAGCCGCCGGTATTAATGGGATAACATTGCCATGTTGAAAATGTGTAGATCCTTGAACCTAAGGCCGTCATCCTTGTTTGATTTTGTCATATTCTCCCAGCTTACCCATTGCATTTATTCATTTTATCTTGTTGACTCCATCAATAGTGAGCAATTAGAGCATTGATCTCTTTGCATAAATTTTTAGTGAGATCAAACACGAAGTCGCATATGTCATATGTAGCGACCCGACCTCAGACGGTCAAGTCTCTGTGCTCAGGTGTCATCCCTGGATCAGTAATGCTGACACCACATAGTACTTCGAAGGATTTATAACAGAGTAGCAATCACACACTTATTACATCGATGTCCCAAAAGAGGACTTATTACAATATATATGGCTTAAGGCCATCTAATAACGATAACAATGGAAGACTTGGAAGATAAGTGAGTCCATCAACTCCAACGGCATCACCGAGTATAGAACCACGACCTAAAAGCACCTTACTGTCGTTCGAAAAGTCTCGCAACATGAAAGTTGCAGCCCGAAACGGGTCACACATGGAATATGCCGCAATGTAACACATAGAGAATAATGAATGATAAGCCTATACTATATGCATATATGGCTGGTGGAAAAGCTCTATGGTTGCAGCTTTTGCATAAAGCCAACTTTTCCCTACTGCAAAGGAATAAATTTATTTAACTATCATGGTGGTTGTTAAACATTGAGAATGGTTGACAAGATCCTCAATCCCAATTAAAATAATCATTAACAAACCCAACAATATTAAATTAGAGTAACATGTTGAGATTCACATGATATTCAAGTACTAGATACTCAAGATGTCCATAACCGGGGACACGGCTAATCATGATTAGTTTGTACACTCTGCAGAGGTTCGCGCACTTTTCCCCACAAGACTCGATCGCCTCCGTTTGGTTTCTCGCACTTCATGGTGTTTGAGAAACGGATGACCGAGACATAGTCTTTCAGAAGCGCTAGCACCTTACGATGGGTAGACCCGTACACCTACATCCCCTACATCTGCTAGTCTACCACTATAAGAGTTCGCACGACTTAGTCAACTATGCCAGAGCCCATAATGGCTTGTGGCTGCACACGGAAGTTACTAGCATGAATTATCTTATGATCCCTTTGAGCCTGGGTGGTGGTCCAAAAGAAAAACAGGCAAGTCCTGGAAACCCCAGGTGCCTCAATCCACCCAGATGTGTATTTAAGTTGCCACCTTAGATAAACCATTAATTAACAAACTCACATCTGTCATGGATATCACTCACCCAATCCACGTCTACTAGCATAGCATGGCATAATAAGCAAACGCAGAAGTAACTCCCAAAGGTTTCATAAGTAAAACAGATAATAGGTACTACCTCATCTACTTCCCATCCCACAATTTAATTAGATCCTAATCATGCAATGTTTGAGGATTGATCTAATGCATAAAAACTGGGTAGTAGAAAAAAGGTATGATCAAGTGTTACTTGCCTTGCTGATGATCCGCGAAACTTAGAGATTCGAAGTAACAAGCAGCGCACTCCGGGTGATCTATCGCAGACAAACAACAAGCATACAATAAGTACTCATCTAATGCACAGGTAAATCTCGAATAAAAGATCTAACCAGAAAGTTCAACTTAAGAACCCTGGTTGCAAAAGAAAACGAACCGAACAAAACAACGGAAAACAAACGGCGGAAGAAAACAACTCGGTTCTAGCAAGTTGAAACTAGGTCAAATTTTACAATAGCAAAAGTTTGTTTAAGTTGATTAGTCGGAACGGCGGTTTCGAAACAAAACTCCAGGCGCTTGAATCACCAGATTCCGATAAACGAGCGAGAAGATAAACTAGAACGAAGATCGAATCTGAAATCACGATCAGAAAATCGTGAAATAAATCCGATTAAAAGAAAATGACGAACGGTTAAACGAATGGACGTTCGTTAACCGGGAATAACCAGTGATCACGTTCGTTAAGACGAATGGTCCGGCGAACGCTCGCTAAACAACAAAACTGGAAATAAAAATCGATCTAGGGTTTTTCGAAAAAAACCGAAACATCAAAAAAAATAAACCGGAACGGTTTTTTCAGAAAACCGAACCGAACGAGGGCGGCGCGGCGCGGTGGCTACCTCGACGAGGGGCTCCGACGGGCGGCAGCTTAGCTGGCGACGGCGACGCGGGCGGCGGCGGCGGCGCGTGGCGGCGGCGGCGCGAAGCGGCGGCGGCTTCTTCTTCTTCTTCTTGCACAAGGGCGGCGGGCGGTGGAGGAGGAGAGGGGGGCTTGGGTATTTAAAGGGGAGGGTGGCTTGGGGAGGGGGCAAGCAAGGGAGGAGGAGGAGGATTCCTCCTCGGATTCAACCGGGGGCGGCGCTGCTGCTTGTGCGAAGCCAAGACGCTGCAGGAGGGGGCGCGGTGGCGGGCTCACTGGGCCCTTCGCCATGGTCGGGGGCCTGCGTTTTTTAAATAACGCACGCAGAAAAACGAAGAAAATAAAATCTAAACGAACTCCAAAAATTACAAAGTAAATTTTCCCCAACTCCTAAAAATGAGTCGAACAAAATGAACTTTTACTCGGGGCCTAAATGCAATTTATGAAAACACGCATTTTTCCCTAAGGCAAATAAACTCCGAGAAAATCCAAAATTTGATTTATTTAGTAAGTCTTCATTTTTCCTAAATTTTGGGAAAGTCATTTTATTCCCTCTCTTATTTTTGATATTGAAAAAATAATTGAAGATAAAATAAATAAAATCAAATGATCCTATTTTCATAACTTGAGAAAAACGCAAATATGAAAAATTACGAAATCTCCAACTCTCTCCGAGGGTCCTTGAGTTGCGTGAAATTTCTAGGATCGACAAAAGCAAGAAAATATGCTATGCATGATGATCTAATGTATAACATTCCAAATTGAAAAGTTGGGATGTTACAAACCTACCCCCCTTAAGATGAATCTCGCCCTCGAGATTCGGGTTGGCTAGAAAATAGGTGAGGGTGGTCCTTGAGCAAATCTTCTTCTCTCTCCCAGGTGGCTTCATCCTCCGTGTGGTGGTTCCACTGAACTTTGCAAAACTTGATAACCTTGCTACGAGTAACCCTGCAGGCGTGTTCGAGAATCTTGATGGGTTTTTCCTCATATGTTAAATCATCCTTCAACTGAATTGCTTCAAGTGGCACTGTATCCCTTAGCGGTACCTCTGCCATCTCGGCGTGACATTTCTTCAGCTGAGAAACATGGAATACGTCATGAACTCCTGACAGTCCCTCAGGTAATTCCAACTTATAAGCGACTTCTCCCATGCGTTGCAAGATCCTATACAGTCCAACGAAACGTGGTGCTAATTTTCCTTTAACTCCAAAACGCTTAACTCCTCGAAGTGGGGATACTCTAAGATAAACTATGTCTCCAACTTCATATTCTATCTCCTTGCGTTTTGAATCCGCATAGCTTTTCTGTCTGGACTGGGCTACCTTGAGCCTATCGCGAATCAACTTAACTTTCTGTTCAGACTCCTTAATCAAATCTGGTCCAAACAACTGACGGTCTCCAACTTCGTCCCATGACAACGGTGTCCTGCACCTCCTTCCGTATAAAGCTTCGAAAGGTGCCATCTTCAAGCTGGTTTGGTAACTGTTGTTATAAGAAAACTCTGCATACGGCAAGTTATCGTCCCAACTAGATCCATAATCTAGTGCACAAGCTCTCAAAGATATCCTCCAAAATCTGATTGACTCTCTCGGTCGTCCATCATGCGTGGGTGAAAAGCTGTCTTGAATTCCAGCCTGGTTCCCAATGTTTCTTGCAACTGATTCCAAAACTTTGAGGTAAATTGGGTTCCTCTATCGGAGACGGTACTCCTCGGAACTCCGTGCAAACACACAATTCTGGTCATGTATATCTTTGCCAACTTAGCACTGCTATAGGTAGTCTTGATCGGAATGAAATGAGCTACCTTCGTCAAGCGGTCGACTATAACCCAAATCGAGTCATAGCTCGAACGAGTCTTTGGCAAACCCGTGATGAAATCCATGCCTAGTTTATCCCACTTCCATTCGGTATCGGCGGTGGTTGCAACAATCCTGCCGGCCGATGTTCGCCTTTACTCTCGACATACATCACAAACTGCTACATACTCCGCAATATCCTTCTTCATCCGGTCCACGAACGTTTCCTTCAAATCCAAATACATCTTGGTATTTCTGGGTGAATCGAATAGGGTGAATCATGTGCCTCTTGCGTAATCAACTTCGATCTCCGGGTCATTTGGCACATAAACACGGTCCTCAAACCATAGGGTATCGTGCTCATCTCACGAAATCCTTTGCTTTTCCTTCGCTCATTTTCTTCTTTATATCCGCGATCTCTTTGTCATTTTTCCGAGCTTCTCGATTTTATCCATCAAGGTAGACTGAATCTCCAATGCTGCTACATAGCCTCTCGGAACTATTTCCAAACATAGCTCACAAAGATCTTACGCTAACTCCTTTGGTATCTCTCCGTCATCGGTAGATGACATGGCTCTTGCGGCTCAATCGTCGGCTACTACATTAGCTTTTCCGGGATGATAATGCAATCTCATATCATAATCCTTGATGAGTTCCAACCATCTCCTTTATCTAAGGTTTAACTCTTTCTGCGTGAAAATGTACTTCAAACTCTTGTGATCCGTGTACACCTCACAATGATTTCCAATGAGGAAATGTCTCCATGTCTTCAAGGCATGCACTACGGCTGCTAACTCCAAATCATGTGTGGCATAATTTAATTCGTGAGGTTTCAGTTGTCGTGAAGCATACGAAACAACTCTTCCTTCCTGCATAAGCACTGCTCCAAGTCCTCGACGTGAAGCGTCGCAATACACCTCATAATCCTTGGTCTGATCTGGCAAAATTAACACTGGTGAGGTAACCAATCTTTTCTTCAACTCCTGAAAACTTGCCTCACAATCCTCAGTCCATATGAAATTGGTATCCTTTTTCAGCAACTCTGTCATAGGCTTTGCAATCCTTGAGAAATTCTCAATGAATCTCCGGTAGTATCCTGCGAGTCCAAGAAAACTCCGGATCTCTCCAACTGTCATTGGTGCTTCCCATTTGGTTACGGTCTCAACCTTTGTGGGGTCAACTGCTATCCCTTCTCCGGATATAACATGTCCAAGAAATCCAACTTCCTTTAGCCAAAACTCACATTTGCTGAACTTGGCATATAGCTGATGTTCCCTTAGTTTCTCCAAAACCAATCGCAAATGTTCCTTATGTTCCTCTTCATTCTTCGAGTAAACCAAAATATAATCAATGAACACCACGACGAACTTATCCAAAAACTCCATAAACACTTTGTTCATCAGGTTCATGAAATAGGCATGTGCGTTAGTCAGTCCAAATGACATAACGGTATTACTCATACAATCCATATCTTGTGGTGAATGCTGTCTTAGGTATGTCCTGCTCTCGAATCTTCAATCGATGGTACCACGATCGCAAATCGATCTTGGAAAACACTTTAGCTCCTTGCAAGCGATCAAATGATCATTTATCATTGGTAGTGGGTACTTGTTCTTGATTGTTACTTCATTCAATCCACGATAATCAACAACCATCCTTAACGATCCATCCTTCTTCTCTACTAAAAGTATGGGTGATCCCCAAGGCGAAGAACTTGGGCGATATAACCTTTATCCAATAGCTCCTTAATCGCTTCTTGATTTCGCCAAATCTCGTGCGGGCATCCCGTATGGTCGCCGATATTGGGCACATGCACTGCAAAAGCTCAATCAAAACTCAATGTCTCTATCTGGTGGCATTCTGCAATTCCTCGGAAATACATCGGGGTAATCCTTCACCACTGGTACCTCTTCTGCACAACTCGATAAGGAATTTACTTGATTCCTATTTGGTCCATGTCGTGATACATACTTGATCCTTCTTCCTTCTGGCGTCGTGAGCAAAATCGTCTTACTTGCGCAATCGATGTTTCCTCCATACATCGACAGCCAATCCATACCGAGAATCACATCCAATCCTTGGGATTCCAGAATGATCAAATCCGTCGGGAATACATGCCTTCCTATACTCAATGGCACTTGAAAACATCCTTGTCTGGCCATGTACTCTACTCCTGGTGAGCTTACTAGCATAGGGGTTATAAGAATCTTAGTGGGCAGGCTATACTTTTCTACAAATCCCCTTGATATGTATGAATGCGATGCACCAGTATCGAAAAGAACAAGTGCAGTAAATGACTTAACCAAAAACTTACCGATTACTGCATCAGGCTGATCTTCAACCTCCTCCACATCAATGTGGTTCACTTGTCCCCCGTTGAAAGGGTTTGGCTTCTTTCCAGAGCTTCCATTTCCACCTTGGCCTTCGGGACATTCATTTGCATAATGTCCGGTCTTGGAACACTTGTAACAAGTGACATGGCTCAGGTCTTTCTTGGCTGGGGTTGATGGGGTGGTCCGGTTTTGGCCATTGCTTCCTCCATTCCCATTACCATTCTTGTGGCCATTATGGTTGTGCGAACTACCTCCTCCATGGGTATGCTGAAACCGAACTCCCCGTTTAGGGGTATAACGGGCTTCTTTGGGCTCCAGTTATACTTCCCCGCCCATACTTCCTCTTGTGATTCTCAATCTGCTGCTTGCTTCCTTCAATCATGATGGCGTGGCCTACCAACTCTGGTAGTTATTGAATCTTGCTACCATCAACTGCATGCTTAACTCATCATTCAGTCCTTCCAAACTTCTCACCTTAGCTGCGTCAGAGTAACGCTCATCCGGGGCATAATGTGCTAACTTACTAAAATCATCCACATCTTGCCAACAGTCCTTCCTCCTTGGCGTAAGTTGCAAAACTCACGCTTCTTCATGGCCATAGCTCTGTTGAAACATGGGAAGTGCGGAAAGCTTGCTGAAACCGATCCCATGTGACGGTGTCTCTGAGGTAAGTGGCTGTGAAATTCTCCCACCATGCTTTGCTTGGGTCCGTCTGTCGATCTGCAGCAAACTTCACCTTCTCACCATCTGTACATCCTGCAGTGGTCAATTCCCTTCCTATCTTGCGGAGCCAATCATCTACTACAATCGGCTCGGTGCTACTGGAATACACCGGCGGATTCAGCCTAAGGAAATGAGTCAAGTGATCCGCAGGTGGTGGTGGTGGTGGGTTGTTGTTGTTGCCTTGGTTCTGTACCAATGTTTGAATCAAAGTATTCTGCTGCTGAATTAACTGAGTGATCTCCGGCAGGAAAACAAACTCGGGGTCGCGTCTCGGAGGCATCTGAAGGGTTTAGAAAAGACGAGAAATTAAGAATAGAGTGAGGTCTAAAGATAAAACACTACCCAAATGCACATGAGACAAATGCACACAAAATCACTTCATTCATTTCAAACAAAGGGCATACAACGGTCTAACTAGCGCAAAAGTGCTTGAACTATAATGTTTACATGGAGGGAATACTACTAATATATGGGGTCATCTATTAATTTGAACCGGTGGAAGACTCCATGATGTCTGCTCCAGCTTCGTCTTCAAAGTCGGGTTCACTTGGATCCGAATCGGCGTCGTCGATGATGATGTAGTTGCTCGGACAGTCGACGTACTTGTCTTCATTCTTGAGCGCTAATTTCTTCTTGAGTTCTTCAATCTCATGCTTAAGATCGCTATTGTGCCTTACTACAGCTACGATCTCGTCCATGTAGTCCTTGCGTGTAGACTTCAGCTCTCCTTCAAGTTCAATGATCCTTCCCTTCGCATTCTTCAATTCTATCATATCATTGCACATCTGGTTCTCCTGGCGTCGAATGTGCTGGTTGAGCTCTTGGATGAAAGCTGCAATGGATCTATCCTTCTTGGTCCGACTATCTCCCATTGTTCATTTCGGCGTCTGCAAATCTGGTAGATAGTGTCCTTGAGGTCTTCTTGATAAACTTCTCCAATGCGTCCCATGGTGATATGAGCTGGCATGCTCTTCCCCAGACTCCAGGTTGGTGCACTGAAAACACTATCTATGGGCTTGGTGATTGGGGCAAATGTCCTTTCCGGAATGTGAGCTTGGATCTTCCAGCGCTCCTCTTTAGGCAGAGTGGCGTTGAAAGTCCCGGTGAAGCTTGGTAGTCCAATGTTCAGGTACTTGGCGACTTCCTTCAAGTGGAATCCAAAAGGTGTGCCTTCATCTGGTTGAGCGTACTTGATCTTTGCGTCCGTCATCCTAAAAGAGTAGAAAAGATGAGGAGTTAGAAAATGAGAAGAGAATAGTGATCTATGGCTTTAACTTAGTGGTTGTGTCCTACAGTCAGCGTGTGCTCTGATACCATCTCTGTAGCGACCCGTCCTCAGACGGTCAAGTCTCTGTGCTCAGGTGTCATCCTGGATCGATAATCTTGACACCACACAAGATTTGAAGGATTTATAACAGAGTAGCAATCACACACTTATTACATCGATGTCCCAAAGGAGGACTTATTACAATATATATGGCTTAAGGCCATCTAATAACGATAACAGCGGAAGACTTGGAAGATAAGTGAGTCCATCAACTCCAACGGCATCAGTGAGTATAGAACCACGACCTAAAAGCACCTTACTCGTCGTCTGAAAAGTCTGCAACATGAAAGTTGCAGCCAAACGGGTCAAGACATGGAATATCTTGGCAATGTAACACATATAGAATAATGCATGATAAGCCTATACTATATGCATATATGGTTGGTGGAAAAGCTCTATGGTTACAGTTTTTGCATAAAGCCATTTTTCCCTCTTGCAAAGGAATAAATTTATTTAACTATCATGGTGGTTGTTAAACATTGAGAATGGTTGACAGCATCCTCAATCCCAATTAAAAATAATCATTAACAAACCCAACAATATTAAATTAGAGTAACATGTTGAGATTCACATGATATTCAAGTACTAGATACTCAAGATGTCCATAACCGGGACACGACTAATCATGATTAGTTTGTACACTCTGCAGAGGTTTGCACTTTTCCCCACAAGACTCGATCGCCTCCGTTTGGTTTCTCGCACTTCATGGTGTTTGAGAAACGGATGACCGAGACATAGTCTTTCAGAAGCGCTAGCACCTTACGATGGGTAGACCCGTACACCTACATCCCCTACATCTGCTAGTCTACCACTATAAGAGTTCGCACGACTTAGTCAACTATGCCAGAGCCCATAATGGCTTGTGGCTGCACACGGAAGTTACTAGCATGAATTATCTTATGATCACTCACGAGCACGGTGGCGGTCCAAAAGAAAAACAGGCAAGTCCTGAAACCCCAGTGCCTCAATCCACCCAGATGTGTATTTAATTTGCCACCTTAGATAAACCATTAACTAACAAACTCACATCTGTCATGTATATCACTCACCCAATCCACGTCTACTAGCATAGCATGGCATAATAAGCAAAGCGCAGAGTAACTCCCAAAGGTTTCATAAGTAAAACAGGTAATAGGTACTACCTCATCTACTTCCCATCCCACAATTTAATTAGATCCTAATCATGCAATGTTTGAGGATTGATCTAATGCATAAAAACTGGGTAGTAGAAAAAAGGTATGATCAAGTGTTACTTGCCTTGCTGATGATCCGCGAAACCTAGAGATTCGAAGTAACAAGCGGCGCACTCCGAGTGATCTATCGCAGACAAACAACAAGCATACAATAAGTACTCATCTAATGCACTGGTAAATCTCGAATAAAAGATCTAACCAGAAAGTTCAACTTAAGAACCCTGGTTGCAAAAGAAAACGAACCGAACAAAACAACGGAAAACAAACGGCGGAAGAAAACAACTCGGTTCTAGCAAGTTGAAAATAGGTCAAATTTTACAGTAGCAAAACTTTGTTTAAGTTGATTAGTCGGAACGGCGGTTACGAAACGAAACTCCAGGCGCTTGAATCACCTGATTTCGATAAACGAGCGAGAAGATAAACTAGAACGAAGATCGAATCTGAAATCGCGATCAGAAAATCGCGAAATAAATCTGATTAAAAGAAAACGACGAACGGTTAAACGAACGGACGTTCGTTAACCGGGAATAACCGGTGATCACGTTCGTTAAGACGAACGGTCCGGCGAACGCTCGCTAAACAACAAAACCGGAAATAAAAACCGATCTAGGGTTTTTCGAAAAAAACCGAAACATCAAAAAAAATAAACCGGAACGGTTTTTTTCAGAAAACCGAACCGAACGAGGGCGGCGAGGTGCGGTGGCTACCTCGACGAGGGGCTCCGTGGGCGGCAGCTTAGCGCTGGGTGACGGCGACGGTGGCGGCGGGCGGCGGCGTCTTGGCGTGGCGGCGATCTTCTTCTTCTTCTTCTTCTCATCTGTGAAGCGGGCGGTGTGAGGAGGAGAGGGGGCTTGGGTATTTGAAAGGGGAGGGTGGCTTGGGGAGGGGGCAAGCAAGGGAGGAGGAGGAGGATTCCTCCTCGGATTCAGCCGGCGGCCTGCCTGTGTGTGGTAGCCTGACGCTGGAGGGGGGCACGGGCCCTTAAGCCTTGATCGGTAGCTGCGTTTTTTTTTAAATAACGCACGCAGAAAAACGAAGAAAATGAAATCTAAACGAACTCCAAAAATTACAAAGTAAATTTTCCTCGACTCCTAAAAATGAGTCGAACAAAATGAACTTTTACTCGGGGCCTAAATGCAATTTTTGAAAACATGCATTTTTTTCCTAAGGCAAATAAACTCCGAGAAAATCCAAAATTTTATTTATTTAGTAAATCTTCATTTTTCCTAAATTTTGGGAAAGTCATTTTATTCCCTCTCTTAATTTTTATATTGGAAAAATAATTGAAGATAAAATAAATAAAATCAAATGATCCTCTTTTCATAACTTGAAAAAAACTCAAATATGAAAAATTACGAAATCTCCAACTCTCTCCGAGGGTCCTTGAGTTGCGTGAAATTTCTAGGATCGACAAAAGCAAGAAAATATGCTATGCATGATGATCTAATGTATAATATTCCAAATTGAAAATTTGGGATGTTACATCATAATCGCCCAAGCCACAACTTTTATCTAAACTTCCTTCACAACTTTTGAAAAAAGCTTCTCCTTCGAACCCTGTACACACATCCAAATCCTCTGTTTGAGGTACTCAAACTCCTTACTCCTTTATGCCCCAGTATGAACCGGCAAGCCCAAATACTGTTTATTATGATATTCGGCCTGAATACCAAGGCCAGCAAGGAGTACACTTCTTTCACCCACTTGTACCTTTGCTAAACATTGCTGAAAATTTATCCTTATTTATCATTTGTCCATACTGCTCCTCATATAGTGTCAAATTTTGTTGAAGTTTCGCTGCCCCTTGAGTAGTTGTCTTCATAATAAGTGAATCATCAACGAAAACAAATGATTGATTTTCGATGCATCTCCTCATCTGCCTTTTGTAGTAGCACCGAGAAACCTTCGACACACATTATAAAAAAATATAAGGGGATAATGGGTCTCCCTGTCGGAGGCCTTGCTCGGGGATAATCTCTCTAGACAACTTATGGTTACCTCCACCCAATAACGCACTGATCGTACACACATCATGATGTTGCTCACCAAGCCCCCCCAAAACCCATCTTGAGCATGACCCTCTCTAGAAAATCCCACTCAACACGATCGTACGATTTACTCATGTTGAGCTTTACTGCCACATTCCCAGCTCGCCCCCCCTTCTTTGTATGCATCATATGAATGATTTCATAGGCCAACAACACATTATCTATAATCATTCTACCTAGGACAAAAGTTGATTGCGTTGGCGAAATGATATCTTCTAAGATCTCCTTCAAATGATTTCCCATCACCTTAGAGATTAACATGTACAACGCATCACAGAGACCAATACGTCAGAACTCCGTCACACGCTCGGGACTTTTAACCTTCGGAATCAGCACAATCGTTGTTTCATTCCACCCCACCAGCATCGGTCCACCATTAAGGACAACAAGAACCTCTTCTTTCACTTGTGGACCCACCAGCTCCTGGAAGCGCTTATAAATTAACAATTTTGTGAATTAAGAGATGTCCAGATGTCATTTCAACAAGGACTGCTCGTGTATTTAACATGTGTATGTTTTGGTTCATCAATCAATTTTTTTTAAGATCTATTAGAATCTTAGTCCTCCCACAAGATACTAATTAATAGTGCGGATAATCTTTTATTTGTGAAAAAAACTTTTTGATCTATCCATCAAATATCATGACAGTACAAAAAAGAGAAGTTTATGCCTCCTTTGGTTTGTAGGAATTTTGTAGGAATCTCATAGGATATGATTTGTATAGGAAAATTCCCTTAGAGCACCTTGTTTGTAGGAATAGAATCCTATTCCTATGGAGGAATTATTTCTATCCTTCACATTTCATAGGAAAATAAACATTATCCTAGACTCAATGGAAAAAAAAATCCTATAATGTGAACCAAAGAGCATCTTCTTTTCTATTCTTACTCATAGGATTTCGGATACATATCAGCTCATTTCCTATGACTTTCCTATCCTATAAACCAAAGGAGGTCTTAGAGGATCTTGTTCCTTGAGTTCCTCTGGAGCAGTCAACTCCTCCCTAATAACAAGAGAGATTAAACCCCTGAAGCTCTTAAGAATTTCTTAAAACTAACCATACCAATACGATCATCGAAAGAGAAACACTTGTTCCATAACTGTTTCACTATAGGAAGGAAATCTTTTTGTTTTGTCCGAGAGAGGTCAAATCAAAATACTAATTTTATGAATCGAAATACACACGTGTTGCACCAACCTGTAATTGGATGATTAGGTGGACAGTGATATCCCCAACCCACCAGGGTCCAAGTAATGATACTCACATTTATCCTAGATTTATTTAAGGATTTCCTGCGATGCACGTTCAGTGGGAGGAGATGTTCCCGTCGACTACGAGGCACCTACAGTGATATGTCGGCTGAGTCTCTCGGAGGTGCTCATAGGGATGGGGTGTGCGTTCATAGGGGTAAGTGATGCGACCGTCGACAGAAAAATGATGGCGTGAATAATTTGTCCAATCTTTCACGGTACGTTATCACCTAAAACAACATGGCGCTCGCGATCTTGTAGATGCAATCACCACGAAAACACACACACACCTTGATAAAAAAAGTACAAGAACGATCCTCTAAGAATCAACAACAAATTAGAGACGGCGTCTCCAATCCCTCGCCCAAACACAAAGCAATGATAAAAGCTTCTCAACCAGTATGCATGGAATAGCTCGCCAAAGAAAAATACCCCGGCTTGCTAGTCTCTGTTCGTCAACCCAAGAAATAAGCTAAAACCTGACCTCCCCCTAATGATATGATATAAACTATAAATACTACTTCAGCCGCCGGCGGACAGATCGGAACCGACTCGTACTACTCTTACTTCCTAGAAATCCTAACCGAATAGTAATATCCTAGTTAATTACAACCGGCCAATTAGGCACGACAATTAGGCACGCAGGCCCCTTAGAGCATGTACAATGGTTGATAAGACAATCTTATCTTAAATTTTGCATGTAATTTAGAGATGACAAACAAAATTGTCTACAATGGGTTATCTCTTAGCCTTATCTTCAATAACTAGACATTCCTAAAACATGGTGAGACATATTGTGCTAAAAGATCATCTCTTGTCTTCTCTTAAATAAGAGAAGACAAGACTTTTCTTATGAGTTCTCTCTCCTCCACCTCATCATTTATCCTACGTGTCACTCCTAAGATAGCACCATTGTACATGCCCTTAGCTTTCTCTAAGCTAAACGTGTACGCGTTGGAGTCCTTCCTCGCGTGAACATGTTACTTGCATGTACAAGTTTCGTCTCAGCTAATGTACGTACAGAGGCCAGCTTCCAGTCCTTGTGTTCTGCAATTTCCTTGTCCATGAACATATTGGGTGAACGTTTTGGATCAAAACCAGTCTTGGGCTGGGTCATAGATTGCACTCTTTGCATTATCCGACCTCCACGCCCTCCTTCCGCCTCAAGTCTGTCATGTAAGGCAGGCACCTTGTAACTTCTTTTGTGAGCATTATCTTTACGTCGTTGCACAGAGGTTTGACAGTCTGATGCTCTTGTTGTCACAACTTGTCGACGTAGAGCAGGCACAATATACCTAGCGTTTATTCCTTGGTTGACCGTATCAACCAGATTGGTACTGACGGCACATAGGGTTGCATCATCCTCCCTCCCTTGAAATGAAACCATCCTTGGTTTCGCCATATACCTTGTATTTTTCTTTTTGAACACTTCTATGGTACAACTGATATGTTTTGCATCTTTGGGAAGAATAGCGTAGAACTCACCCTTATGCATAAAAGTGTACCTATTTGTTCGCCCATGATGAAGAGCGTTAATATCGTGCTACCAAGGACGTCCCAAAATAAGGTGAGACACATGTAGTGGCATAACGTCACATTCCACTTTGTCAACATAGCCATCAACAGAAAAAGGGACCTTCACCCTGTGAGTAACCTTCACTTTGCCAACATCATTTATCCACTTCATATAGTATGGTCTTGGGTGCTCCCATGTTGGCAACGAAAGAGACTCCACCACATCCTTGCTAATCATGTTGCTAGCACTGTCACCATCAATTATCAATTTGCAAACTTCTCCCTTGATGATACATGCAGTTTGAAAAATACTCCGCCATTGTCCTTGTTCAACAATGGTCTTGTCATCTCGCTGGACCTTATGTGCTAGCAAACTCTCCATGTCAGGATCATCTTAAGGATAACATAGTACGGTATCACCAGGACCTCTTCCAATTCCATCCTCTAACTTAGGCGTCTCATCCTTCAGATTCTGAAATATATTCCGCATCAACAAGTAGAACCCTTCGTTTATTGGAACATTGATGCTTCATGTGTCCACGTCCTCCACACTTGTGGAAAATAATATTACGATGATGAGATGAAGTCACATTAGATGAAACATGAGAAACCTCCTTTGGCGCAGCCGCCACTTTGCTCTGTTCCATGCTTCCTGACTTATAAGTTGGAGTCGGTTTCGCACTAAATCCATCATCAATAGGAGAAGAACCACATCGCCCACTGTTGTAAGTTGGACGAGTCTCTGAAGCTTGCTTCTCCAATACCCAACGTTCAACACACTCCGCTTGATGAAGTAACTCATGAATATCATTATATTGCATTAAATCAACACGGTCACGAATCTTTTCTTCTAACCCCTCAAAGAAACGTACCATGGTGGCCTCCGCCGACTCACGTACAGCAGTACGGATCATCAAAACATGCATCTCTTTGTAGTACTCATCAACTGATTTTGTACCTTGCACTAGACGACGCAGTCTACTATGAAGCTGGCGAGTGTAATAAGCAGGCACAAAATGTTCCCTCATGATTCGCTTCATGTCAACCCATGTTGCTGGTCGCTCGTGAGTACGGTTTTTATTATCCCACCATACAAGAGCATACTCTGTAAATTCCATTGATGCAACACGAACCTTCTTCTCTTCGGAGTAGTTGTGACCATCAAAAATCTGATTTACGCGTATCTCCCACTCCAAATATTTCTCCGGATGTCCCGAGAATTCAGGTATGATTATCTTGATTCGACCCAAACCATCATCCTCATGAGCACCATTGCCGCCATAGTCACGGCGCCGCCCAGCATGGCGGTGAGCCCCAACATCATGCCGTGGTCGGTGAGGAAAGTCTCCACGGGCATCGGAATCCTCAGAAAAATCACCATCATCATCGTTGTTGCGGTCACGACGTTGTCGCAGTGAGCAGGACTGTCGGGATGCCACATCTCTCGCCTGAAGGCGCTGAACTGCCGCGGTGAGCCGATTAAGACTCTCAGTCACCACCTGTAGACTATCAATGCACCGTCAGTCGCTGGCAGTCAAACGTTCGTTCAACCCGTCCTCGACGCCTACAATATTTGTAGACAACTCCTCACCCTTGTCCCAAGTTTCTTGTTAGCTCCCTTGATCACCATCAGATGAATACGCAAATCATCACTTATCTCCAGACCCTCCGGAAGCTCATCGACCTCCTCATGATCAGATTTGTCATGCTGCGAGTTCACCATCTTTCAAACAGTTGAATCAAATAGCAGGAAAAAAATTGTACCGTGATCAACCTTGCTCTGAATACCACTTGATGCGACCGTCGATAGGAAATCGATGGCGCGAATAATTTACCCAATCTTTCACGGTTGTCACCTAAAACAACATGACGCTCGCGATCTTGTAGATGCAATCACCACAAAAACAGCATGCACACCTTGATGAAGAAGTATGTGGACGATCCTCTAAGAATCAACAATAAATTAGAGACCGCGTCTCCAATCCCTCGCCCAAACACAAAGCAATGATAAAAGCTTCTCAACCAATATCCATGGAATAGCTCGCCAAAAAAAATACCCCGGCTTGCTAGTCTCTATTCGTCAACCCAAGAAATAAGCTAAAACCTGACCTCCCCTAATGATACGATATACTCCCTCCGTCCTTAAAAGAGTGTACTTCCAATTTTGTTGAAAAGTTAAAATAATTTTTGTTTGATTGCATTTATACAATAGTACATCAAAATTATGTCATCAAATTAGTAGCATTAGATTCATGATAAAATATATTTTCATCATATGCCTATTTGATTTCACAAAGATCGATATAATTTTGCACAAACTCGATCAAACTTAGAGATAGTTTGGCTCTCTAACAAAATTAGAAGTACACTCTTTGAAGGGAGTAAACTATAAATATTACTTCAGCCGGCGGCGGACAGATCGGAACCGACTCGTGCTACTCTTACTTCCTAGAAATCCTAACCGAATAGTAATATCCTAGTTAATTACAACCGGCTGATTAGGCACCGCAATTAGGCACGCAGGCCTCTTAGCTTTCTCTAAGCTAAACGTGTACGTGTTGGAGTCCTTCCTCGCGTGTACAATTTTTTTTTGAAGGATCCTCGCGTGTACATGTTACTTGCATGTACAAGTTTCTCTAACCTACAGTCCGAAACTTAATCACCATTCCTATTCCTAGCAAAATACTCCCTCCGTTCGGAATTACTTGTCGTAGAAATGGATGTATCTAGATGTATTTTAGTTCTAGATACATCCATTTTCGGCATGCGAATTCCGAACGGAGGGAGTAATAAGATCCAAATGCTGAGATACGCGAGATCAGACCCTAGCCCGAGGTGAATCTAGCGCTCGCAAAATGCCGAAAAGCTTCGGATAACACAACGCGCGTCGTCGACAAGCCATGCCAGTGCCACGACTCGGATTGGCTCGTTCGCACGTCGCCTTGTCCATTCCCGTAACTTTGCCCAACGGAAGCGGAGGCCGAGGCCACGAACCACAAAACCAGGCCATCGCCCCCAACAACAAACGTGCGAAGCTACCAGAAAACAGAAGCAAACGCGCAAGGACAAGCAAGTGGCCATTTGTTCCTCGTCGCCTCCGCTTTCCCAACCCCCACTGCCCCCCAGCCAAATCCACCGCCCGATTCCGCTGCCGCGCCGCCGATCCCTCCCCCGCCCATGGCGATCGGGCCCGGCAGCCGGCTCCCCGACCTCCCATTCTCCCGATTCGGAATTTGATAAGGTTTAGCGGCCTCTCCGCCTCCCGCAGCTCGATTGCTGATTTGGTCGGGGGAAGGGAATCTTCTGCGGCTGCCGCTTCTGCTGAATTGCTCTCTGGGCGGGCGGGGGGAGGGAGGGATGGGGATGCTGTTCCTGGAGTACCTCCCGGGTCCCAAGGTGTTCAAGTGCAAGTTCTGCAGGGTTGACTCGGCGTCGCCTGACGACATCGTGTCCAAGGAGTTCCGTGGCCGCCACGGCCGCGCCTACCTCTTTGATAGCGTGTGAGCTGAGCCATCTCTCTCTCTCTTCACCCTCTTCTGTTTTTCCTGTTTTCCGCGTGTGGATCGTGCGATCATTGCAATGCCGCTGTTCTAGAAATGCTTTTCAGTTGCAGGCATTACGAGATAGCAGTAGGTAAGTCGTGGCGTGCAAAGTTATGTGCATTGCTGTTAACAACACTGATTTAAGTTCGTCATAGTTGCAAGATTATTGTTTTGTAGTAGTAATGTTGTTTCCTTGAGGGGGTTTTGCTTGTGATTTTGGGTGAAAAATTATGATTGTTGTTAGTACTAATTACGAGTGCAAGAATGCGATGATGGATCCGATATGGTTATGTTTGATTTGAGCAGCATTGAATCCTCTGAATCATGATAAATATGAATCAAATGAGTTCTGGCACCCTATCTCGAAAGGTAATAAATGAGTTTGGTAATCAACCCGGGCAAAATTGTATGTATTGTTACAGACCTTATGGTCAACCTGGTGAGCTATGTCGATCTTAGGCTAGAGAGTTAAAATTTGGAGGCTAAGTAGCCTAAATTGCACAGTTGATATCACTTGATTTACAAGATCATGCTTTACTACCAATGGAGATATGCAACTCAATCTATGAAGTGAGAGAGCTTGATCAGGACCAGTTGTTTCTGAATATGAATTGCTTCTTAGCCCATTTTCATCTTTATGTTGCTGACCAACTATCAAAAGTTAACTTCACGGAGAGCTCACATTTTGTGAATTCAATAGACCTGCTAATGAAGTATCCTTGACTTTCTTCATTGGCCCAAATACTGAGTTACTTTCAATAAATTATGTAATGAGGCAACAGTTCCATATTATCTAGGAATCATAGATGTCAAATAGAAAAGTATGGTTATTAACATTACATGAACTAGTAATTGACCATTGAACATCTGAACTACCAAGTTTTTGCTTATTATTGTTGACATGTTAATCTGGGCTGAATGTGACATCCAGGGTGAATGTGAGCCTTGGTCCCAATGAGGATCGCCATCTCTTGACTGGATTGCATACTGTGAACGATATCTACTGTAGCTGCTGCCAACGACTCCTTGGCTGGAAATATGTAAGTTTCAGTTTACATTTTAGTTAATGAAAAATTCATTTAAGACTGCTCATAGATTAGTTAAAGCATGCGAGTTTGTCATGCTGTTGAAATTAATTCATCTAAGAGGATAAGCATTCTAGCGCTATCCTGTCATAGTGATGTTTGTAATATGAAACTAGGGTTCTTACTGGGGAAACTACTACCAGGAAGATAGCCATGTACTACATGGCTGCTAGTGATAGGATAGATTAGAGATTTGGGTGATTCACTGTGATTTCTGTTGATGCGTAGATCCTGTTCCCCACTGGCAAGTCCGTTTATATATGGAGAGGCTGATCACATCGAAGCCTAACAGTAGGTAGCTAATCAACTGAATTGCTAAATGGAATGAAGCAACTAAAACAGACATAATGCATATTCTTAGCTGGTTAGCTCTTCTTGGTGCCTTAGAGCAAGTACAATAGGATGACATAGCTGGACTGTAAGACTTTAAATATTATATTTTTGATGAGTTGGCGGAGAGAGAAGAGAAGCGGGCTACTCACTAACAGCCGGCTGTAGCACGTGCTCCTAGACACTTTGTGAGAGAGGGTGGTGGACCATGTATCAACAAAGTAGTACAAATTTATATGCATCTATTGTACTTGCCGGCTATAAGGCTGACTATAGATGACATGGCAAGATCATATAGCCAGCAGCTGGCTATACTATTAACCATGCTCTTAGGTACGTCCCCTGTCACGGAAGCTAAGGCATGACCTTGTGTTTCTAGAGGACCACTTGATTCAGAATTCTCTTGGCTATTGAGTACATGGTATAGGCTGCGTAGTTGATAGAGAAGGCCACATTTGGTGGTATAGGCTGCGTAGTTGATAGAGAAGGCCACATTTGGTGAAATTATTCTGAAACCTAAATGACACATCCACATATTTTATCTGCTGACTTTTTTGAGGGATCCGTAGACTTGTAGACTTGTTTATGGGCAACTAATTGTAGGTCTTTCTATTTTGTCGAGTATATTTTTATATATTGATGCTTTATTTTGTTGTATAGCAAGTTCATAACAATGTTGTAGTTAAGACATAAATTTTGAATCCACGCCTTGCTCGTTAAAGGCCAGAAAGTAAAATTCTGTCGCTCTCAGTTCATCTAGGTTCTTATGGCTTTTATTTTTTTTTTACTTTTCTCCTGATTTTTTTGTCATGTTTATTGAACTATATTTTTTCTTGATAGAAGCACATCCCAGTCCACCTGGTATTCATAGCGTCTCACTTAAGTCATGTTTGATGTCCTAGTTTGACTGCATTTTCCCTGGAATCATGAAGCATTAGCTTAGCAGGATCTTGTTATCGTTTGGCTGCGGTTATAATAATACAAAGGTTCCTCCAGGCTCCAGGGATGGGTTGTCTTTTCCCTTGAGCCTGCCATTGACATGTATGCCGGAGCAAGCCTGGTCATGGATGTTTGAACTTTTGGTGCAATTGGCATAAAATGAGAGCAGGAACAAACGAATACCTTCACATATCTCTTAGGTCCTGTTCGGAGCACAGTTTTCCCTTCCCTCTTAGACCTCATTTGGTTTGGAGGATTTTCGTAGGAAAAACATAGGACTAAGGATTCTAGAGGAAAATTTCTTATAGATGCATTCGGTTTGTAGGAAACGCATACTGAAATTCCTTGGGGATACTACTCATTTCCAGTGTTTTTGGAGGAAACTACACGTCCACTCAAAGCTCATTTTTTGCGTAGGAACGAGGCAAGACAAATCCTTAGAGCATCTCCAACAGCAGACCTAAAATAGTGCACCAAAAAGTATTTGGAGTAAATTTGGGGCACCAAAAGGTGATTTTTTGGGCACAAAAAAAATGTCCATCTCCAACAGCTGCCCAAAAATAGGGACTCATCCAAACAAACATCCAAACCACTTGATCACACTGCATACTTCAAATACAAACTCCCAAACATTCGAAGTTTTAAACATGCAACGTAAACATCCTAACATTCAACTTAACATCCAAACATTCAAACACATAATACTCCTACGGATACACTATGCACATACTAGTCATCATCGTCAGGCTGTGAGTCTGATGGCGTTCCAAAACACCATGGTCTCCTCCTTAGAGGTATTGAACTCCTCACTCTCGTCATCAGACCCGAGCTTGATCACCCTGGAGGGGCTACCTCGTCCTCCTTGCGCTCCGCCTTCTTGCACTCATTGTCCCTCTTTCAAAACCACTCCACCTCCGCCTGTACGTGGTGCGGATTTTCCACGGTGAACCTCGCCATCGCCGCCTCATTGCTCTCCCGGGTGTCCCGCTGCTCCAGGACGATGCGGGTGACCCTCTTCTCCTTGCGGGATACAATATTCACCGTCGGACTGATGAACTCTGCCGCCTCCCGAGATTCGATTACCCAGAAGTTAAGCTGGTGAAGCGGCTGGCCAAGTCTCCAACAGGCGATGTTGAGCGTGCGCGTGGCGAGCTCTGCCACTCGAACGTGCCGAGCCAATGGTGCTAGCCGTCGCACTGCAGCTCGGTGTCGTAGCGGCAGGACTGCCACAGCCGAACATGCGCTCTTTGGCGCGCGTTTCGGCGGCAGCCTCGCAGTGGCGGCCGATTGGAGGAGGGGGGGACAGGGTTACGGCGGTTTCAGGCAGCAGGGTGGTGCAGGATGGCTGTGGTGGCTGGATTCGGTTGGGCGGCGGCGGCGCAGAGGGAAAAGGGATGTGGGAGGCTGCGGGGAAGGTTCCTGAGGTGGCAGTTGGGCTGCATGCGGCTAAGTTTTTGGTTGCGCAGCCGCGTGACTGCCGTATATTTGCAGCTGGCGCTGCCTTATTGGGCTGCTCTAAAAACTCTCGCAAAATTTACAACAAGGGCAGCTGTTGGAGCTGCGTTGTTTGCCCCAAATGCCCTAAAATAGGGCAGCTGGTGGAGATGCTCTTAGGATGACAAGTGTCATCCTTATAAAATTCCTGTACTCTCCTAGTTCCGACGTTTCGGTTTCCTCCAAACGGAATGAGCCCTTGAATATTATCGGCATCAAACTGTTTCCTGTGAAATCCCTGGGTTCAAAAAGGTCATGCAACCTTTCTTTGTTGACGTTGGGTTGTTCTCCGAACCTTGATTCTTCTGACGACTTCCCTACTCATTGTACAATATGCAGGCGAAAGCCTACAACGAAGACCAGAAGTACAAAGAAGGAAAGTTCATACTAGAGAAGAACATGATGCTGAAAGAAGGACGTTAGCTGGCGGGAAATGATGGTCTGCTGTCAAAGTCTGCAAAAGCGGACATTCGCAACTGTGAACTGTAACTAAAGATTCGTCTACTAGTTTCCTGAATATTGATTATTCTGGTGACGGCCATCACCACGAAAATGCATTTGTGAAATCTGTTGCCCTGTTACATTTGCTCGGCTGGCCTCTGAAATCGTACTCTGTTACCAGTTTTTCTTGATTCAACCGTGGAGGTTCACAGATGTCAGGTTTCTGAAGCTGGGTGCTGATGTAGGCCTAGTGCACTTACTTGCCTCGCTTGAGTGTATCACGTACGCATCGTTAAACCCGTGAAGAACGAAACCCTTTTCTGCGAGATTGAACTATTTCACGTGAATTTCCTGTGAAAGGAGGTTGAACCACTTCACGTGAATTTCCTGTGGAGGTAGGAAACAGGTATTTCCTGTGAAAGGAGGTTGAACCACTTCACGTGAATTTCCTGTGGAGGTAGGAAACAGGTACTCCCTCCGTTCGGAATTACTCGTCCCTCCGTTCGGAATTACTCGTCCAAGAAATGAATGTATCTAAATATATTTTAGTTGTAGATACATTCATTTTTATTCATTTTTGTGACAAGTAATTCCGAACGGAAGGAGTAGGTGTTTGTCATGGTCATGTACCGCAATGTTGGATGTGCAGTGGCTACAATATCTCTAAATGCATCCCCCCTACTGTCTCCGTTTATCCGGGGAAACAGTCTGGACATTGTCGGGATATATAGAAAAAGGTAACCCAAAGGTAACCCAGCGCCATCTATGGCCGAACTACGGCCGAACTGAACAAATTTGACCCCTCAAACACCCGCGGACATGTTCAGCTGCGTCCGCTTAAACTCCCTATTTTTTTCGTTCATGCAGTCATGTACCTCACTTTTTTTTATATGTCCGGTCACATGCATGTGATGGGTGGAGAAGGAGAGAGAGATAAAAAGAAATAATAAAGGAAAAAAAGATGCTCTATGAAGGGGCCAATACTATGTGGCGGACGAAGGACCACTGACCAGACACGCCCGGGCACTCCTCATACTCATCCCATATATGAGATTAATATAAGGGAGCCCGGGCATTTAAGGAGGCTTTAAGAGGTCCGGTTGGTTTAACTTTTTGCTTCTCTCTTCTGTCAGGTCAGTGGTCCTGTGTCCGCTTGGTCAATTTAAGGAGTCTGGTTGTAGATGGTCTAAACTTGGCCTCCTCTAATATGGGAGAGAGTTGGGATTGTTGAATTATCCTTAGGGCATCTCCAACGGCAATACACAATTCTTGAAATTCCCTTCCGCATCCATTCGCGGACAGGACCGATCCGCGGACACGGATGCGGGAGGCCATCATCCAATGCTATTATGTATATGTTCGCAGTAGTTTAAAACTCAAATTTAGTCCGATCCATATAGCGCGCCGGTTCACACCAGTGGCGGGTCGCATGCCCGATCACATTCAAAAAGAGGCAAGTATGCTTAATTTTTACATGCACGAATCCAAAAGAATATGAGTCCGACAGTCCCTACAATTTTCTGCCCTACCAAACTGTCAATCCCAGCCATATGTTCCTTGATCAAGGTGCCATCATTGCCGCGTAGGCAGCCTCCACCGCTATCAACTATCTTTCTGCCGCTGCAACATCTGCTAGCGGATGGATTGCACAATCATTCTTGAGTCACCATCCAAAGAGGACACATTCAGGGACATCATCTTGGTGTCCTCCTCATTGGTGGCGATCTTCAACTTCTTTTCCTTGAACTCGGCCTACCTCTCTTCGATCATGGTCCTCCTCTCTTCAAGCTTGAGCTTATTTTCCGTTGCCTTCAAATGTGAACCTCTCCGCCTTTTTCTCCTCCTTGATGTCCGAGCGCTTCACGCATGCCTCCTCCTTTGCCAAGATGTCCTAGAACCTCTCCGCCAGCTTGGCCGCCGCACCTTCTCGCTTAGCCCTCTCCTCCTCCCACTTCTCTCCCCATAAAATTCTTCTAACCTTCTTCGACAGTTCTTAGGTTGGGTCGGTAGGGTCACCAATTTCTTTCTAGGTGGCTTAGGCTATGAAAAGGTTTCACTTCGGTTGCCCAATCAACTTCAACCAACAATGCATGATGGTGAAGTTTTTCTTCTCCAACTTCTTGTACACCAAACAAGCATGAGAATGCTACAAAGTGAAACATTGTCAACAATGCATATCAGGCTAGTGAGCGAAAAATCGAAGCATATCCGGCTAGTGAGTAACAAATCTAAGCATATTCGGCTAGTGAGCAATAAATCTATGCATATCCAGCTAGTGATCAACAAAACTATGCATATCCGGATAGTGATCGACAAAACTATGCATACCTGGCTAGTGATCAACAAAACTATGCATACTCGGCTAGTGATCAACAAAAGTATGCATATCCGGCTAGTGAGCAACAAAACTAAGCATATCTGGCTAGTGATCAACTTACTTGCTCGGTGATTTGTGCACCACTAGGCCACCGTGCGATGAGATGCTTCAAGTGCCTGCAATACTTGGACACGGTCTCTTGTATGGTGTACCATTGATGGTTGAGGGACTTTGATTCATGGCTGCGGATGACAGTGTCGGAGTAGGGGGGTGAAATGCTTGTGTCCGTGGAACCAAATGTGAATGTTGTTCAAAAATGTTGTGCCCTTTTGCTCCGTGCCATGGATCGGATCGAGGCTAGTGGCCAACCATGAATCGCATAACAACTCGTCCTCCCGCATGTTGAAACTTTCTCCTCTACCCTTCTTCTTTGGATCGCCGGCTATATCATCCGGGTCATAGTCCTTGTCGTCCTCCCCCTCCTCCTCCTCCCCTTCCTGCTGCTACTATCCGGCGGCCCAGTGCTGCTGTTGCTATGTGCCCATGCCGGATTGGGTGTAAGACTGTTGCTTGCTCGTCTGGGTGTAGGACTGTTGCTGCCGGTAGTTGCCGAACTGGGTGGGATCCGAGTCTTCCACCTTCCCGTCGTCATAGCCACATCCTCCTCCTTCGCCTCCGTCGTGGATGATGTCGAGCATCTCCCTGCCCTGGTCATCGTATGTCGGCTCCCCCGCTCTATGCATAGCAGCAAACAGCATGCGGGCACCCGTCTGCTCCCCACTCGTCGTCCGCGCCCGGACGAGCCGCGGTGAAGAATACTCGGAGAAGAGCGGCACCGCGTTAACGTCGACGATGTAAGGCACCGTATTGGCAGGGGTTCCGAGCTGCTTGGCGGCGTAGTAGTACGGAGGCTTGTAATGTTCCAGCCACATCGCCATTTGTATTGTTGGCATGCCCGTCTGGCGGTGTCCGCCATGTCCGCCACATCCTCCACGACCACCATGCCCAACGACGCCGCCAGGCCCATCGGCAGCCATCCACTTCTTAAGCTTCCCCTCCTTTGCGGCCTTCGCTTTGACGCGTAGCCGAGCTGATCTTCCGGGCGAGTGTGATGCTCGGATCCTATGACACCTCCGCTAGGTTCTCAGAAGGTTCCATGCATCGGCGGAGGAAGTAAGGAGATGGTGGGAGAAAAGGGCATGAATTGCGTGGCGAGCAACGAGGAATGGAAGAAGAGTGTGGGGGATTTTGGCGCCGAAACAATGAGGGCTGCTACAAAAGTGTGTGGTCCGTCTTCCTTTTGGGTGGGGAGGAGGGGTCAGAGAGCAACGTTTCTCGTGTCCAGACTCCCGCAACCCCCCCCCATGTTTGGTTCCAATTTGTGGGAAACTCATGGTCCGGACTATGCCTCGAACCGATACAGGACCGCGTTGGATGGTTTCCGTGGTCCGGACAACGGAGTCCGGACGGATGTGGGCGGTTTGAGGGTTGGCGCTGGAGATGCCCTTAAGGTCATCCTAGACATGTGGGCCCCTCCGCAAGGCTGCCACTGCCATGGCCACACTAGGGAGGAGGCTCATGGCGAAAGGTGTGCATAGTTGTGGACGGCGTGGCTACTCACGAGTTCTGGTCCAAATAGTCGCCACCCTACGATGCCTAAGACCATGTCATCGGCTCCGGACTATGAACACGCATCGAGGCCGCCATGCTAGAGAAGGGATCGTCGCCTCGAAGCGTGTCGGGGAGTCGAAGAGCGCACCACCAAGGCCGAAGCCCTATGAAAACATCGCATTGCAGCCTGTTGGACATGTCATCGGGAAGATGACGGCGGCAGTGGCCGCCCGAGTGTTCCAGCTTCACCTCAACTTTAGGCCCACGTTCACTAGACGTTAGGTGATGTTAAGGTTTAGTATATGTCTATGTTTAATTATGTTGAGCTATGTCCTATGTTTAATTTGAGCAATGTCCAATGTAATTTGAACTATACCTAGTTTGCGATCATGTAAAATTGGCTCTGAAATGTCTTGAAAATGGAGGAGGACAAATGGGGGATGCGGTTGTGCACTTGGGTTTTGATGGACATATGGGTGCCGTCCATGGACATGTTCAAAAATGTCTGAGGATGCACGGAGGAGGGGTTTCCATGAACCACTTGGAGATGCCATGAGCTGCTTGGGTATGGGATAAATGCAAACCAACCAGTGTATCAACATTGAAACATGAGTAGTGACACATCAATGGTCTTGTCGCGTTGAAACAGAGATCGATGACACGTTGGATGTTATCGAATGGATAGAGGAAGGAGAACCAACCTAAGGTTAGATGGCTAAGAGGATGGTTGTACCCCAACCAATCAGAGATCAAGCCCTACGTTTGACACATGTGTCTCATAAAGTTTAAATATTCATTCAGTGAGAGATGACTTTCCCGTCAATAGCGAGACATCTGTGGTGACTTCGTGAATCTCAAGATATGTCGACTCAATTTCTCATAAAGGTGAGTGTATGTAAGCGGCTGTATCTGTACCGCGTTTCTAAAAATGATTGCATCGAGGAGGTCCACCACGTTAATGTTACCAGCTGTACAGTGGCAGAGCGTCGGCGGGACGAACCAAGGCATGGCCCTCCTTCCTAGAGGTTTTTGCCAAATAAGCTTATCTTTTCTACTAATGCACCACTAATCCTTGGACGTCTCTTGATCATCATTGCCTTTGCTATGTCATTCACTCATTTGCCCCCACCCCCCTAAAACCACTACAGCTGGATATGACAATGGATTACGTTGAGACATACACTGGCTTTCCACGCTTATAAGCTAGCAACCCAACCAAACAGACAACTTTTTTTGTACGTGAGAGGAAAAGCTCACCCCGAGCAGCTGCGACCACATTGGATTGATCACACGTCCTCCCTACCCCTGAATCCCTAACACTTCACAATTTTTGCGAGCAAAATACCCTCAAGCTAGCCAAGCACCTTGCCCCCCTATCCTGACTCATTCCCACCCACCCCGCACCCCGTAGGAGATGACACAACGATGATGACACTAGGGTTTGCACCGCCAGCCACCATTGTTAGGGCATATTTCTTCCTTAGTGGTTTTGGTGATCGATGACAATATATTTGCGAACTAATCGTGTGCATTGAGCATTTGAGATGTTCTATCTTATGGCACAACACAATTGGTGCCCCTCGAAGTTTTAGAATGAGGACGGTTTATTTTCCTTCGGTTCTTTTTCGATGGATTTGAATCGTAGGAAATACCGTACTATCAAGAGGGGGTTCCGCTTCGGAAAGGTTTGGGTGGAATCAACACATACACATCTCCTTTTGCACCCTCCATATATCTCCGCTTCTTTGGAGTTTCCCCATCCGTTGCTTTGGAGTTTCTTGGGAAGCTACCAGTGGTAGTACCGTGGCTGGGAGCGGTAGTACCGCTTGTCGACGGTAGTACCGCCCCCAGTACGCTTGAACTACCGCCTCGACTCGGTTCACGTTTCTTCGTGTCGGGTTCAGTGGTAGTCCCTCTTGAACTACGCTTGAACTACCGCTCACCCCATTTTGACCCAGTTGAGCAAGCAGCAGTAGCAGCGGTAGTACCGCCCCTACCATCGCTGCCACTGCCACTCACTAATCTACTTTCCGAGCCCTTTCCTGGTTTCCTAGCGTCGCATGTGCTTCAACCTCAACGGTAGTACTGTTGGGGCGAGTGGTAGTACTGCTCCAGCGGCACTACCGACTAGAGGTCTTGCACCTTTGCACTGCACCGTGTGGACTACCGCTTGGACAGTACTACCGCTCTGAGGAGCTGTTGTACCGCTCGGTGCGGTCTGGAAACAAAGTAACGGTTGGTTTTGTCCCCACTATATAAAGGGGGTCTTCTTCCCCAAGAAGACTATCTCTTCCTCCCAAACCTCCATTATTGCTCCAAAATCTTATTTTCGCCCGATCTCTCTCCCTAGCCAATCAAACTTGTTGATTCTTTAGGGATTGGTTGAGAAGGCCCTGATCTACACTTCCACCAAGAGAAATTTGATTCCCCCCACTAATCCCTTGCAGATCTTGTTACTTGTGGGTGTTTGAGAACCCTAGACGGTTGAAGTCACCTCGGAGCCACATTCCATTATGGTGAAGCTTCCGGTGTTGTTAGGAGCCTCCAATTAAGTTGCGGAGATTGCCCCAACCTTGTTTGTAAAGGCTTGGTCGCGGCCTTCAAGGTCACCACTAGTGGATTCACGACATCTCGCATTGTGTGAGGGCGTGAGGAGAATACGGTGGCCCTAGTGGCTTCTTGGGGAGCATTGTGCCTCCACACCGCTCCAACGGAGACATACTTGCTCTCAAAGGGAAGGAACTCCGGTAACACATCCTCGTCTTCACCGTCTCCACTTGTGGTTATCTCTTACATTTACTTTGTGCAAGCTTTACTTGTGTTGTATCATTTGCTTGCTTGTGTTGCTTGTGTTGTTTGCATCATATAGGTTGCCCACCTAGTTGCATATCTAGAAAACCTATTTGTTGCTAACCCTAATTTGTTAATAAAAGTTAAAATAGGTAGTTGCCTATTCACCCCCCTCTAGTCAACCATATCGATCCTTTCAATTGGTATCGGAGTCTCATCTCTTTATTAAGGGTTTCACCACCCGAAGAGTATGGTTGACAGAGAGGAGGTAGTGCTCGAGGCCGTGGAGTTGAACTCGATCACTCGAGATGACTTAAATGAAGCTATGGCTTCACTTAAGACGTCTATGCTAACAGTGGTTAAATCTGTGTTTAAAGAATTACTTGAGGGGTTGAATACTACTCCCGGTCTATTTCTTGTGGTTAATCCTAGCACATCGGAGTCACAGGCCAATTTCGGGAAGGAAGCGGCTAAAGGTACTCAAACCTCCTCCCCTCAAAACAAGAATTGGACAGGAACCTTTGCCTCGGTTCCCCCTCCCCCAGTCTATGGAGGACCGGTCCCTACATCGCATATTAACAACCTTGGTCCTCCTCCTAAGCTTGTAAAGGGCGATTTCGCTTATTGGAATTTTCGTATCAAGTCTCATTTGAATCACAACTTAACAAAATTTTAGAGAATCATCGAGCAAGGTTTCTACCCGCATGATCCAAACAATCTTACTCCAAGAGAAGAAGCGGACGATCAATACAATCATGTTACATTGTTTCATCTTTCAATCTGCGGTGCCTCCCAAAGATCTATCTCACTTGCGCCCATTCTATCGTGCAAAGGATTGTTGGGAACACATCATAACCTTGTACAAGGGGAGCTCAAGCATTCAACAGTCCAACTTTGAGGTGGGTCTTGATGAGGCCGATGAATTTGTGATGAATGAAGATGAGGATTCTCGTGATCTCTACCGGAGGTTGACAACTCTTGCGGTCGCTCTTCAAGACCATGGGAGCAAGGATATGGATGACAATTGGATCAAGAGCAAATTCTCAAGGCCATCATGACATTCAACAAGGCCATGTCCTCCATGATTCGTCAAAGGCCGGATTTCCACACCTTGTCATCAAGTGAAGTGTTGGATGAGTTTATTTCTATGAACATCATGAACAAGACCGCCGATAATGCTCTAGCTCGTGTCCGGTCAAAGAAAGCCTCTCCCAACCTTGCCTTGAAGGCCAAGGCCATTCTGGAAGAAGAAGAGGAGGAAGAAGAAGAGAGTTTCCCCGAAGACACCAAATATGCGTACCACGAGCACATGGCTCTTGCGTCAAGGCAATTTTGGGGCAACCAGAGGAACTCAAGGCCCAACTTCTCCAAGAACAAGCAACGTGTGAGGACTTGCTACAATTGCGGCAATGTGAGTCACTTTGTGGTGGATTATCCTTATGAGAAGAGGGAAGACAATGATGGCAAACACATTCGCAAAGACAAAGCCAAGTCCTTCCCAAACAAGAACAACTTCACCAAGAAGATACCTCCAAAGGGCTTGGTGGCACATGAAGAGTACACCTCCGATGATGATGATGATGATGATGATACCCGTGGCCATTGCCACCTCTTCCCCTTCCAAGGTGTCTCCCTTCGGCGCCCCCAACGAGAACGTCATTGCCAAGTGCCTCATGGCCAAAGGTATCAATAAGGTAACCCCCAGCATCAAAACCACCATCACTACTACCCCCTCTTTGTTAGACTACGTAGATGATAGTGAGGTGGTGAAAGTTGATGAGAATGAGTTTGACAAATTCTTGAATAAGCTCAAGGGTGAAACCAAGAGGCACTTTGTTGCTCTCTTGGAACAACTTGGTGAGGCCAATGATATCATTGAGTCTCATGAGTATACGATCTCCAAGTTGAAGGGGCATAGTCATGATTATGCCGATGAGATTGTGGATCTTTCCATTGCTCTTGAGAAAGAGCGAGGTCTTCGTTTGACTCTTGAGCAGTCACACAACGTTGATCATGCTAAATTGCAAAAAGATCTTGATCATGCTATAGTTCTTTCTCGTGTGCTTAAATCTAAGAAAGTTGCACTTGGGATTGGCCATGAGAAACTCAAGGAGGAGTTTCACTTACTCGACAAGGCTCACAAGGTGTTGAAGGGTGCTCATGCTTCCCTCAAGGAGTCTCATGATCAACTCCAAGTGAATCTAACCAAGGAGATACACTACAAAAAAATACACTTCCGTGATGATACGTGTTTGTCAGAGTAGGTCATGTTTTCTGTCATGCATGTACATCCATGACGATTTTTTGATAGAATCAAGATAGTCATACATGTGCTGTCTTAGAAGTGTTCCATGACGTTACCAAAATTATCATCACGGAAGTGTCCACTTCCATGACGATAAATCACGCGTCATAGAAGTGCTTTCGTCCAGGGTGACCGACATGTGGCATCCACCATAACGGGTCGCCGTTAAGCTCTTGGGTTCCGGTTTGGATCCGATAACCCGTTAACAGCGCAGACCAATGGGGATTTTCCATGTGTAAAATTCTCATTGGCCGGCAAATCCACGTGTCGGCCCGGCGTTCGGAGAGTTGTCATCCAGCGAATGGACGGAACGTGCCTATGATTCGTCGACACGTGTCTCTGCCCAACAGTGGCCCATTCATGTTAAAAGGTCGGGCCTATCAAAATAAGCAGGCCCGCCCATTAGCGGCCTACTTGAGTCAGGCCCATTTACAAGCACGACCCATATAAGTTACACAAAATCGGCCCATCAAAGGCCCATTCTAGATTTGACAATTTCCAGCCCATCGTCAGTTTAAGCCCGTTAACGGCCCGCTATGTCTTTGGGCCCAATTGCGGCCCGAGCTTCTTTCGGCCTGTTAGCAGCCCATCGTCAGTTCCAGCCTGTTAAGGACCCAGAACGTCTTTCGGCCTTTTCTCAGCCCATTCTGCAGTTGGGACAATTCTAGCCCGCTGTGACTTTAGGCCTGTCCTCGGCCCATTCGGTAAATGGGCCAACTCCTAGACCATTTTGTCTCTCGGCCTATTAACGGCCCGCACAACAGTTGAGCCTTTGACTTTAGGTCCATTAGGGCATCATTTCAGCCCAACGCGACTTTTGGCCTTGTAAAAGCCTAGTTTGCAAATTGGGCCTCCTCTGGCCCATGACACTTTCGGCCTCTTACTGGCCCGTAAAGTAAAAGGGCCGAGACAAAATTGACATGTATTTCGGCTTGCTAGAGGCCTGCAAGCCATTTCCATTTATATGGCCCTATCGAGCTTTTGGCCTGTTAACGGCCTACTAAGAGCCGTTGTTACGCTGGGCCACATCATTTGGGATCCACTTAATATCATTTTGACTAGCCCAATTAAGGCCCGCTTTGACTACACATGTTTGTTCGTTTGTATGGTGTCCAGGAAATGTTTGGGCGTGTTGGCCCCCGTGTCAATGATATAGCATATTCAAGAATTATCCTACTCTATACTATCGCCTCTAAAAAACATACACTATACAATAAAAAATACTAAGGCATAGAAACGTAGAATAATCCTACAATATACAATAAAGAAATTACAGCCGAATATACCCACTGGGCATTATAGTTCGGCACCAGTGATAATAAAGCGTACACAAACAGCAAATTACATACACTGGACAAATAAAGCTCATACATCATGGACACGCATCAACAGAACTTACCATTTGAACTATAGTCTCTTAAGAAAATAGGATTGGCCGGATTCAGATAGCACAAATTTCAGTCTGCAAAATCTCCAATTCCTTCGTGGTTACCTCAGTGTCTTGTTTCATTTTTTTGACTCCTGCAGCTAATACCTGCAAGTCCAGTCTTAGCTTGTTGATTGTACATTGAGAATCATGTACACATTGTCTTGCCACCTCTAGTTGATGCTCGAGAACATCAGCACATTCCAATTCCAATCCATAATCATTCGGTAACGGCCATGCCGCACTGCTCGCAGATCTTTGTGTTGATGTCACTTCATCCTGAAATGTTTCTGTAAGTACACATGACTAGGGAAAAATATAGTTACAACTGTGAAGCGAGCAAGACAGACTATTTTGTACATGGCAAAACATGACTAACAATAATGTTACACGTCATGAAGCATAAGCAGGTGATATTATAAAAATTATAAAAATAGTAGTCTGTGCAGCCCGCATACGGAAATCTCTGTTAGCTAACCAGATGAGCATGATGTTGGGGCCAAATCCAAAACACAGACAAGTTACAAATTTAGACATCATGTTCTGTATAAGTAAGCAAGCAGTTGGCCATTCTATAGCTTAATGAAAGCCTTAGGGAGCATAATGAACACCAGAGGGATTCATACAAACCTACTACAGTAAGCAAAACTATGCAATCATTAGCCTAGTATAAACTAGATTGTGAGCCTCATGCAATAATAGTTGGTTAATAGACTTCAAAGCTTCAGGACACTACGCCAGAGTAATTAAATGGTAAGGCCTTTAATTATGTCAACTAATAGTTATACAAGTACCCAACATCAGGCATCATTGTTTGGGCATCTCATTAACTGAGGACAAATAAAGCAATTGGAAAGAGAAAATTAACTATGCCTGAAACAAACAAGGAATTGAGCTGTTGAGTTGGATACGGTGACTTACCTTAACTGGTTGAACAGGCTCAGCGCTGCTCCTACTTATCTTGCAAGGCTCATTCCTAACATCTTGTACTTGGAAATCCTCAATCTTATCTTCATTGCACCCCCTCTACAAGGTGACACACACTAGTTACTCATCTCCTTGGAAGATAAATATGCATACTTTCCAGTCTGTGAACAACACAAAAGGATGAGATTATAACAAAACAACACCACATAATGAAACATGCCACATCTCTTGCACTTGCACACAATGAAATGAGCATTTACTATGTGTGCACTATGTAAAAACTAGGCATACCTTCGAACTGGATCTCCAGGTACCCTTGGAGAGCCTACTTTAGTGTACAGCCAAACCTTTATGTCACCTATGAGTTAGACAAGCCCCCACTACAGCAGCCCTTAGTGTTTAAATCGTTGACAAGATTTGTTAGAGTGTTAGGTCAAGAACAACAAGTAATCAAAGCAAACAGTCCTAGTATGGTTGGCTGATGCAAACAAGCAATTGAACAGATGTGTGAGCAAATCTTACATATCAAGAAAAGAAGCAAAGAATGAGGCTTAAAGACCATCACTTGACTGACCAAATTTAAGGGGCATTTAAACATCATGTGCAACGTATGAACTAACATAAACATTGCATATTCTAGATTCTACAATGGCATGCACATGTATTAGGTTATGCCATGTATGATGATGCCTAAATGTACACTATAGCAGGCAGGAGTGATTCATCATTGCACACACAACTGAATTGCAGGTTAAGGGCCAGTTCTATTTCGCCTTTTCAGAGCTTATTGTCAAAATAAGCCATAAAAGATGTAAAGAAGTCATTTTTGAGTTATGGGCTTAGGCTTAACTTATTTCGCTTCGGAGGGGGTGTTTCGGGTAGAAGCTCACTAAAAATTGAAGGGAAGGGAATAGTGAAATGACTCTATTGTCTGCCTATATTACACTCAAAATACAACTGCTCACGCCCGCGTCACACCTGATCCTCAAGTAAAAACAAACACGCAAGCGTTCATTGCCCTGCCCTTTCCCGACAAACCGGTTACACTAAGACCCACAGAAACACGTATGGGCTCGGGAAAGGGGTCCCCCGAATATTGGGTATCCGTTGTTAAACCTGGTCGTATACTTTATGAAATGGGGAGTATCTGAAATCAGAGCTAGAGCAGCTATCTCCATAGCTGCCAAGAAATGCCCATCTGAAGTCAATTTATTCGATTAGAGATATAGAACCCTAAAAGGGTATGGAAGATAAAAAATGCCGGTTTTTCTTTACGGAAAGACAATATTTCTTTCATCTTGCATTGAAATAACAAATTGAAATCAAAATAATATGATTCAACCTCGACCCTTTTAAATGTAGCGAGATAATAGTGGAGCTCGAAAATTGATGTGTATTCGAGTCATAGGAGCTCTTTGGTAATCAGCGATATGCTCGTATTGGTGATGTTATTGTTGTTGTAATCAAAGACGCATTGCCCCAAATGCCTCTAGAAAGATCCAAGTAATTCGAGCTGTAATTGTGCGTACATGTAAAGAGTTCAAATTGAAGACGGTATAATAATCCGCTATGATGACAATGCTGCGGTTATAATTGATCAAAAAGGCAATCCAAAAGGAACTCGAGTTTTTGGCGCGATTGCCGAGGAATTGAGAGGATTGAATTTTACCAAAATAGTTTCATTAGCTCCTGAAGTATTATAAATACTAGTAGGCGAAATTGAGATCAAAGAATTAATTTAGTAGATTGTGTTTTACGATATGTTTTAAAATCCAAAATGAAAAAAAACATGTTGATTATAGAAAAATTAGGAGGAACCTAGAATTAGAGTCTTATGGGCAAGGACACTATTGCTGATTTACTAACCTCTATAAGAAATGCGGACATGAATAAAAAAGGAACAGTTCGAGTAGTATCTACAAATATTACCGAAAACATTGTTAAAATACTTCTACGAGAGGGTTTTATTGAAAGTGTTCGGAAACATCAGAACGTAAAAGATATTTCTTGGTTTCAACTTTGCGACATCAAAAGAGAAAGACTAGAAAAGGAATATATAGAACAAGAACCTTTTAAAGCGTGTCACCGACCCGACTTTAATTTATACCAACTATCAAGGAATTCCTAAAGTTTTGGGTGGAATGGGAATTGCTATTCTTTCTACTTCTCGAGGAATAATGACAGATCGAGAAGCTCGACTAAACAGAATTGGGGGAGAAGTCTTATGTTATATATGGTAATCGCCCCGCCTATACCTCCTATCCCCTTTCCCTCTACCTCGATCCCCTGCCTGCAGCGCTAGGGTTCCTCCGGCGAGCCGTCGCCACTGGTCCCATCTGGCCTGGTCCTCGACAATGCTCTGTCCAGCTAGGCTACATGGCCGGCGGGTAGGGCCAAATCTCCCCGGCTGCTCGTCCCTTTGGCGCCGCCCCTCATTCTCATGGTCTCCAGCAGCTGCTCCACTGTGGTCCGTCCAACACACTACTCCGGCGGGCGTCGCACAACTACGGCTGATGCCACACTACGGCAGAAGGCACCTTATTCCCCCTCCCCTCCTCCCAGGCCGTGGCCTTGAGGTGCTGTTGAAGGATGAGCTCATCCAACAAGGTGAGGATCTCCTCTGTTTTTTGCCAAATTTTCATTCTGATCCACTATACGATGAATTGCTATGAGCTGCTTCTGCTGCTGCTATATGATGCATTGCTATGAGCTGCTCCTGCTGCTACTATATGATGAATTTCTACGAGCTACTGCTGCTATATGATGAATTGCTATGAGCTTCTGCTGCTATATGATGAGTTGCTATAAGCTGCTCCTGCTGCTACTATATGATGAATTGCTATGAGTTGCTCCTGGTGCTGCTATATGATGAATTGCTATGAGCTGCTCCTGCTGCTGCTATATGATGAATTGCTATGAGCTACTCCTACTGATGCTATATGATGAATTGCTATGAGCTACTCCTGCTGCTGCTATATGATGAATTGCTATGAGCTGCTGCTGGTATATGATGAATTGCACACTGCTGCTGCTGTATGATGAGTTGCTATGAGCGCCTATTGCTGCTATATGATGCTTTTAGGTGGTGCTGCTATATGATAATAACCAGCCACTTGTACCATCGAATCTCAATACATAATTGTTCTTCATTTAAATGTGGGTCATGCGTTCTTCGTTTCAATTAGGCAATGATATCTCTATGGAAGACATTGACCAAAGTAGATTGTGCCAAGTAGATGGTATCTTTGTATTTGCATTTTGAACAAATAGCGACGGTCTGTTTTCCTATCATATTAATTAATGCACTGGGTTCAATTTGTGACGTTTTCAAGTCAAATTAATTTTCATATGGGCAGCAAAATGACAAAATATAATGCAATCTAGACTTTTCACTGATCATACCAAAGATAAGCTGAAAAGGAAGGCAATGAAAAGAACTAGTTGGCTTATTACCTGGAGCTTATATTCACATGTGCTTATTTTCTTAGGATAACTCGTAATAACTGTCCCTAAGAAACTTGGCCAATAGAACTGACATACAAATAACATGTCATGATGATATGCAATGGAGGAGTGACCTACCATAGCACACTGTATAGGCTCACTGATGCCTCTTCTTTTTTTGTGATGTTCCATCAAATTGCCACATACATCTTGTACTTTTTCATTGTGTAACCCTATCTGCAAGTTGACACGACTAATTTCAGACATCATGATAATACATTGCATATCCCTTGCTCATATTTAAACCACTAATTAACAATTGTGTGCTTAGCATAAACTAGCCATGACTCTGTGTGCCGGACTAGCAGGCACTCTAAGGAAGCCTAATGTAGTGCACTGGAATTCCTACATGCCACCTACGATTTTGTGTAATGTACTACCTCCGTTCCTAAATATATGTCTTTGTAGAGATTCCAGTATGGACCACATACAGATGTATATGGATGCATTTTCGAGTGTATATTCACTCATTTTGCTCTGTATGTAGCCTATAGTGGAATCTCTAGAAAGACTTATATTTAGGAACGGAGGTACGAGGTAGTATCATGTATGACATCTACATATCTAATCTAGCAGCCAGTAGTAGAAATCATTGTCTGCACAAAGGGATTACTGGTCGAAAATCCTAGCAAAGCACGCTGGCAGGCACACAACAATACAAGAGAGAGAGACGCACTTACAAGATCATAACAATTCCTCAGTCCAGGATCTTGGTTGGCCAAGCTGTTAGATCCAAAAGAAACATCGTCCTTGTAGTTTTTGCCAGCTGCATAACATGTAGCAGCGACCTGTTAGTATATTTGAAGTATATCGGGCAGGTGATGCTGGATGGGTTTAAAGGTGACAAGTACCTAGGCCGTGGCGGGTGCTTGGCATCTTGCCAGACGGTGGGAATTAGGTTAGAAACGTCAAGGGTGATGACGCTGTCGTGGTCCGGTAAGGAGATCTAGAACCGTCGAGTAGGGTGTTTGTGAAGGAAATATGCCCTAGAGGCAATAATAAAGTTATTATTTATTTCCTTATTTCATGATAAATGCTTATCATTCATGCTAGAATTGTATTAACCGGAAACATGATACATGTGTGAATGTATAAACAAACAAGATGTCACTAGTATGCCTCTACTAGACTAGCTTGTTAATCAAAGATGGTTATGTTTCCTGACCATGAACAAAGAGTTGTTATTTGATTAACAAGGTCACATCATTAGTAGAATGATCTGATTGACATGACCCATTCCATTAGCTTAGCACACGATCGCTTAGTATGTTGCTACCGCTTTTATCCATGACTTATACATGTTCCTGTAACTATGAGATTATGCAACTCCGTTTACGGAGGAACACTTTGGTGCTACCAAACGTCACAACGTGAATCGGGTGATTATAAAGGAGTACTACAGGTGTCTCCAAAGGCGATGTTGGGTTGGCGATTTCGAGATTAGGTTTTGTCACTCCGATTGCTCGGAGAGGTATCTCTGGGCCCTCTCGGTAATGCACATCATCAAGCCTTGCAAGCACTACAACTAATGAGTTAGTTGTGAGATGATGTATTACGGAACGAGTAAAGAGACTTGCGTAACGAGATTGAACTAGGTATTGGATACCGACGATCGAATCTCGCAAGTAACATACCGATGACAAAGGAACAACGTATGTTGTTATGCGGTCTGACCGATAAAGATCTTCGTAGAATATGTAGGAACCAATATGGGCATCCAGGTCCCGCTGTTGGTTATTGACCGTGAATAGTTCTAGGTCATGTCTACATTGTTCTCGAACCGTAGGGTCCGCACGCTTAAGGTTTCGATGGATCATATTATGAGTTTATGTATTTTGATGTACCAAGAAGTTCGAGTCCCGGATGTGATCACGGACATGACGAGGAGTCTCGGAATGGTCGAGAGATAAAGATTGATATATTGGAAGCCTATGTTTGGAGTTCGGAAGGTTCCAGGCGGCGGGAATTTACTGAGTACCGGAGGTTACCGGAACCCCGGGAGGTAAATGGGCCTCGATGGGCCTTAGTGGAAAGGAGAAGGGGCCAGCCCTAGGTGGGCGCGCGCCTCCCCCCCTTCCCTAGTCCTACTAGGACTAGGAGAAGGGGCCGGCCCCCCTCTCTCTCTTTCCCCCTTCCGGGAATCCTAGTCCAACTAGGATTGGGGGAATCCTACTCCCAGAGGGAGTAGGACTCCCTGGCGCGCCTCCACTTGGCCGCCGGCCCCCTTCCCCCTTGCTCCTTTATATACGGGGGCAGGGGGGCACCTTGGAACACACAAGTTGATCTTTAGATCGTTCCTTAGCCGTGTGCGGTGCCCCCCTCCACCAGATTCCACCTCGGTTATACTGTCATGAAGCTTAGGCGAAGCCTGCTACGATGAAACATCAAGATCGTCCCACGCCGTCGTCTTGACGGAACTCTCCTCGACACTCGGCTGGATCGAGTACGAGGGACGTCATCGAGCTGTCGTGTGTCAAGAACTCGGGGCGCCGAGTAACGGCACCGGATCGGTCGGATCGCGAGGAGAACGTCGACTACTTCCTCTACGTTGTGATCGCTTCGCCGGGTCTCACGAGGGTGCGTGAGACAACACTCTCCCCTCTCGTTGCTATACATCACCATGATCTTGCGTGTGCGTAGGAAATTTTTGAAATTACTCGTTCCCCAACAGTGGCATCCGAGCCAGGTTTTTTCTATGGTTTGATGTTTTGCACGAGTAGAACACAAGTGAGTTGTGGGCGATACAAGTCATACTACCTACCAGCATGTCATACTTTGGTTCAGCGGTATTGTGAGATGAAGCGGCCTGACCGACATTACGCGACGCTTACGCGAGACTGGTTTCACCGCCACGAGCACTCGTTGCTTAAAGGTGACCGGTGGGTGCTGTCTCTCTCACTTTAGTTGAACCGAGTGTGGCTACGCCCGGTCCTTGAGAAGGTTAAAACGGAGTCTATTTGACGAAGTATCGTTGTGGTTTTGATGCGTAGGTGAGACTGGTTCTTGCTTAAGCCCGTAGCAGCCACGTAAAACTTGCAACAACAAAGTAGAGAACGTCTAACTTGTTTTTGCAGGGCATGTTGTGATGTGATATGGTCAAGACGTGATGCTATATTTTATTGTATGAGATGATCATGTTTTGTAACCGAAGTTATCGGCAACTGGCTGGAGCCATATGGTTGTCGCTTTATTGTATGCAATGCAATCGCATACGTAATGCTTTACTTTATCACTAAGCGGTAGCGATAGTCGAGAAGCATAAGTTTGGCGAGACGACAACGATGCTACGATGGAGATCAAGGTGTCGAGCGGTGGCGATGGTGATCATGGTGGTGCTGCAAGATGGAGATCATGAAGCACAAGATGATGATGACCATATCATATCACTTATATTGATTTGCATGTGATGTTTATCCTTTTATGCATCTTATCTTGCTTTGATTGACGGTAGCATTATAAGATGATCTCTCACTAAATTATCAAGAAGTGTTCTCCCGGTATGCACCGTTGCCAAAGTTAAATCGTGCCCGGACACCACGTGATGATCGGGTGTGATAAGCTCTCGTCCATCTACAACGGGTGCAAGCCAGTTTTGCACACGAGAATACTCGGGTTATACTTGACGAGCCTAGCATATGCAGATATGGCCTCGGAACACGGAGACCGAAAGGTCGGCGTGAATCATATAGTAGATATGATCAACATAAGATGTTCACCATTGAAAGCTACTCCATTTCACGTGATGATCGGTTATGGTTTAGTTGATTTGGATCACGTGATCACTTAGATGACTAGAGGATGTCTTTCTAAGTGGGAGTTCTTAAGTAATATGATTAATCGAACTTAAATTTATCATGAACTTAGTACCGATAGTATCTTGCTTGTTTATGTTTGATTGTAGATAGATGGCTCGTCTTTGTTGTTCCGTTGAATTTTAATGCGTTCCTTGAGAAAGCAAAGTTGAAAGTTGATGGTAGCAATTACACGGATCGGGTCCGTAACGAGGATCATCCTCATTGCTGCACGTAAGAGTTACGTCTGGATGCACCGCTAGGTGCAGACTCTTGCTAATGCAACTGCAGATGTTATGAGCGTCTGGCGAGCAAAGCGATGACTACTCTATAGTTCGATGTGCCATGCTTTACGGCTTAGAACCGGGACTTCAACGACGTTTTGAGCGTCATGGAGCATATGAGATGTTCCAGAGTTGAAGTTAATATTCCAACAGAATGCCCGGATTGAGAGATATGAAGTCTCCAATAAGTTCTATAGCTGCAAGATGGAGGAGAATAGTTACATTAGTGAGCATATACTCGTAATGTCCGGGTACTACAATCACTTGACACAATTGGGAGTTAATCTTCCGGATGATTGTGTCATTGATGAATTCTTCAATCACCGCCACCAAGCTACAAAGGCTTCGTGATGAACTATAATATGCAAGGGTTAGTAAAGACTATACAGAGCTCTTCGCAATGCTAAAGGCTGCGGTAGAAATCAGAAGGAGCATCAAGTGTTGATGGTCAATAAGACCACTAGTTTCAAGAAGAAAGGCAAAGGGAAGAAGAAGGAACTTCAAGAAGAACAACAAGCAAGTTCTTTGCTCAGAGAAGAAACCCAAGTCGGCCCTAAACCTGAAATCCGAGTGTTTCTCCGCAAGCGAGACGGTCCTTTGAAGCGGAACTGCCCCAAGTATTTGGCGGATAAGAAGGATGGCAAGGTGAACAAAGGTATATGTGATATACATGTTATTGATGTGTACCTTACTAGAGCTCGTAGTAGCACTGGTATTTGATATTGGTTACATTGCTAATATTTGCAACTCAAACAGGACTACTGATTGCTTAACTCGCAAAGGACGAGGTGACGATCGCGTGGGAAATGGTTCCAAAGTCGATGTGATCGCGGTCGGCACGCTACCTCTACATCTACCTTCGGGATTAGTTTTAGACCTAAATAATTGTTATTTGGTGCCTGCGTTGAGCATGAACATTATATCTGGATCTTGTTTGATGCGAGACGGTTATTCATTTAAATCAGAGAATAATGGTTGTTCTATTTATATGAGTAATATCTTTTATGGTCATGCACCCTTGAGGAGTGGTCTATTTTTGATGAATCTCGATAGTAGTGATACACATATTCATAATGTTGAAACCAAAAGATGCAGAGTTGATAACGAAAGTGCAACTTATTTGTGGCACTGCCGTTTAGGTCATATCGGTGTAAAGCGCATGAAGAAACTCCATACTGATGGGCTTTTGGAGTCACTTGATTATGAATCACTTGGCACTTGCGAACCGTGCCTCATGGGCAAGATGACTAAAACCCCGTTCTCCGGTACTATGGAGAGAGCAACAGATTTGTTGGAGATCATACATACAGATGTATGTGGTCCGATGAACGTTGAGGCTCGTGGCGGATATCGTTATTTTCTCACCTTCACAGATGACTTAAGCAGATATGGGTATATCTACTTAATGAAACATAAGTCTGAAACATTTGAAAAGTTCAAAGAATTTCAGAGTGAAGTTGAAAATCATCGTAACAAGAAAATTAAGTTTCTACGATCTGATCGTGGAGGTGAATATTTGAGTTACGAGTTTGGTCTACATTTGAAACAATGCGGAATAGTTTCGCAACTCACGCCACCCGAACACCACAGCATAATGGTGTGTCCGAGCGTCGAATCGTACTTTACTAGATATGGTGCGATCTATGATGTCTCTTACAGATTTACCGCTATCGTTTTGGGGTTATGCTCTAGAGACGGCCGCATTCACCTGAATAGAACACCGTCGAAATCCGTTGAGACGACACCTTATGAACTGTGGTTTAGCAAGAAACCAAAGTTGTCGTTTCTTAAAGTTTGGGGATGCGATGCTTATGTGAAAAAGCTTCAACCCGATAAGCTCGAACCCAAATCGAGAAATGTGTCTTCATAGGATACCCAAAGGAGACAGTTGGGTACACCTTCTATCACAGATCCGAAGGCAAGACATTTGTTGCTAAGAATGGATCCTTTCTAGAGAAGGAGTTTCTCTCGAAAGAAGTGAGTGGGAGGAAAGTAGAACTTGATGAGGTAATTGTACCTTCTCCCTTACTTGAAAGTAGTTAAATCGCAGAAACCGGTTTACGAGACACCTACACCAAGTAGTGAGGAAGTTGATGATGTGGATCATGAAACTTGAGATCAAGTTGCTACGTAACCTCGTAGATCAACGAGTAAGATCCGCACTGAGTGGTACGGTAATCCTGTTCGGAAATCATGCTACTAGATCATGATGAACCTCGAACTATGAAGAAGCGATGGTGAGCCCAGATTCATAAAATGGCTTGAAGCCATGAAATCGAGATGGGATCCATGTATGAAAACAAAGTGTGGACTTTGGTTGACTTGCCCGAGGGTAGGCAAGCAATAGAAAACAAGTGGATCTTCAAGAAGAAGACCGACGCCGACGGTAATATTATCGTCTATAAAGCTCGACTTGTCGCAAAGGTTTTCGGCAAGTTCAAGGGATTGACTACGATGAGACCTTCTCACCCGTAGCGATGCTTAAGTCCGTCCGAATCATGTTAGCAATTGCGCATTTTATGATTATGAAATTTGGCAAATGGATGTAAAGACTGCATTCTGAATGGGTTTACGGAAGAAGAGTTGTATATGATGCAACCGAAGGTTTTATCAATCCAAAGGAGCTAACAAAGTGTGCAAGCTCCAGCGATCCATTTATGGACTGGTGCAAGCATCTCGGAGTTGGAATAAGCGCTTTGATAGTGTGATCAAAGCATTTGGGTTTGTATGCACTTTTGGAGAAGCTCAGATTTACAAGAAAGTGAGTGGGAGCTCAGTAGCATTTCGATATTATATGTAGATGACATATTGCTGATCGGAAATGATATAGAATTCTGGATAGCATAAAGGGATACTTGAACAAGAGTTTTTCAATGAAAGACCTCGGTGAAGCTGCTTACATATTGGGCATTAAGATCTATAGAGATAGATCAAGGCGCTTAATTGGACTTTCACAAAGCACATACCTTGACAAAATTTTGAAGAAGTTCAAAATGGATCAAGCAAAGAAAGGGTTCTTGCCTGTGTTACAAGGTGTGAAGTTGAGTAAGACTCAATGCCCGACCACTGCAGAAGATAGAGAAAATGAAAGATGTTCCTATGCTTCACCATAGGCTCTATCATGTATGCAATGCTGTGTACCGGACTGATGTGTGCCTTGCTATAAGTTTAGCAGGAGGTACCAAAGTAATCCAGAGTGGATCATCGACAGCGGTCAAGAACATCTGAAATACGAAAAGGACTAAGGATATGTTTTCGTATATGGAGGTGACAAAGAGCTCATCGTAAACGGTTACGTTGATGCAAGCTTTGACACCGATCCGGACGATTCTAAATCGCAGACCGGATCGTATTTACACTAAGCGGAGGAGCTGTCGGTTGGTGCAGTTCTAAACAAAGCGTCGAAGGGATCTACATGTGAAGCGGAATACATAGCAGCTTCGAAGCAGCTAATGAAGGAGTCGGATGAAGGAGTTCATATCCGATCTAGGTGTCATACCTAGTGCATCGGGTCCAATGAAAATCTTCGTGACAATCTTGGAGCAATTGCCTTAGCGAAGGAATCCAGATTTCACAAGAGGACCAAGCACATCAAGAGACGCTTCAATTCCATCCGGGACTTAGTCCGTGGGAGACATAGAGATTTGCAAGATACATACGGATCTGAATGTTGCGCACCGTTGACTAAGCCTCTTCCACGAGCAAAACATGATCAGCACCAAGACTCCATGGGTGTTAGAATCATTACTATGTAATCTAGATTATTGACTCTAGTGCAAGTGGGAGGCTGAAGGAAATATGCCCTAGAGGCAATAATAAAGTTATTATTTATTTCCTTATTTCATGATAAATGTTTATCATTCATGCTAGAATTGTATTAACCGGAAACATGATACATGTGTGAATGTATAAACAAACAAGATGTCACTAGTATGCCTCTACTAGACTAGCTTGTTAATCAAAGATGGTTATGTTTCCGACCATGAACAAAGAGTTGTTATTTGATTAACAAGGTCACATCATTAGTAGAATGATCGATTGACATGACCCATTCCATTAGCTTAGCACACGATCGTTGTTGCTCTGCTTTTATCCATGACTTATACATGTTCCTGTAACTATGAGATTATGCAACTCCGTTTACGGAGGAACACTTTGGGTGCTACCAAATGTCACAACGTAATCGGGTGATTATAAAGGAGTACTACAGGTGTCTCCAAAGGCGATGTTGGGTTGGCGTATTTGAGATTAGGTTTTGTCACTCCGATTGTCGGAGAGGTATCTCTGGGCCCTCTCGGTAATGCACATCACTTTGAAGCCTTGCAAGCACTACAACTAATGAGTTAGTTGTGAGATGATGTATTACGGAACGAGTAAAGAGACTTGCGGTAACGAGATTGAACTAGGTATTGGATACCGACGATCGAATCTCGGGCAAGTAACATACCGATGACAAAGGGAACAACGTATGTTGTTATGCGGTCTGACCGATAAAGATCTTCATAGAATATGTAGGAACCAATATGGGCATCCAGGTCCCGCTGTTGGTTATTGACCGTGAATAGTTCTAGGTCATGTCTACATTGTTCTCGAACCGTAGGGTCCGCACGCTTAAGGTTTCGATGATCGTTATTATGAGTTTATGTATTTTGATGTACCAAGAAGTTCGAGTCCGGATGTGATCACGGACATGACGAGGAGTCTCGGAATGGTCGAGACATAAAGATTGATATATTGGAAGCCTATGTTTGGAGTTCGAAAGGTTCCGGCGGCACGGAATTTATCGAGTACCGGAGGTTACCGGAACCCCGGGAGGTAAATGGGCCTCGATGGGCCTTAGTGGAAAGGAGAAGGGCCAGCCCTGGGTGGTGCGCGCCTCCCCTTCCCTAGTCCTACTAGGACTAGGAGAAGGGGCCGCCCCCTCTCTCTTTCCCCCGGAATCCTAGTCCAACTAGGATTGGGGGAATCCTACTCCCAGAGGGAGTAGGACTCCTGGCGCCTCCTCTTGGCCGGCCCCTTCCCCTTGCTCCTTTATATACGGGGCAGGGGGCACCTTGGAACACACAAGTTGATCTTTAGATCGTTCCTTAGCCGTGTCGGTGCCCCCTCCACCAGATTCCACCTCGGTTATACTGTCATGAAGCTTAGGCGAAGCCTGCTACGTGAAACATCAAGATCGTCACCACGCCGTCGTCTTGACGGAACTCTCCCTCGACACTCGGCTGGATCGGTACGAGGGACGTCATCGAGCTGTACGTGTGTCAAGAACTCGGGGCGCCGAGTAACGGCACCGGATCGGTCGGATCGCGAGGAGAACGTCGACTACTTCCTCTACGTTGTGATCGCTTCGCTGGGTCTCGAGAGGTGCGTAGACAACACTCTCCCCTCTCGTTGCTATACATCACCATGATCTTGCGTGTGCGTAGGAAATTTTTTGAAATTACTACGTTCCCCAACAGTTTGTGGAGCGGCTCCGATAGGGTGGACTACGGTGTGGGCAAAGCGAATCTATGGCCGTGGACGAGGGCGTCGGTGAAGCTGCTCCGGTGGTTGGGTTCAGGATGGTGTCGATGATGCGGATCTGCGGCCGTCGATGGGGCATCACAAGCTGCTCCGGTAGGTTGGATGAGGGTGCGGCAAAGCGGATCTGAGGCCGTGGGCTTGTGAGTTGGCAAAGCGGCCCCGGTAGGGTTGAGAATGGTATAGGAGAAGCTACTCCAGTCGGTTTGACGACGGTGTCGGCGAAGCGGCTTCGGTAGGGTTGAGGAAGGTGTCGGCGAAGAGGACCAGAGGCCGTCGACGGGGGCATCGGTGGGCGGCTCCGTGGGGTGTGGACGAAGCGTCTCCGATGGGGAGTACGAAGGAGCCGTTGCAGATGTGCTGCGGTTGACGAGAGTACCGTCGAAGCAGATCCAGCGTCGTGGACAAGGCGGCACTGAATGGGTTGTGGTACAATGTTGGATGAGCAGTCTACTTGTTTCTAGGGGAGGTGGGAGGGGTAGATGCTGCCGCAGAAGCAGATCCGGTGAGGTGGATGCCGCTGGCAGTGAATGGGCTCTAGTACGCCGGTGGATGAGCAGTCTAGGGTTTCGAGAGGGGAGGGGTAGAAAGGCCGATGAAGTACGGACAGCGTGATGTAAGATGCTCTGGTGCTGTGGAGTTAGTCATTTTTGTGGGAGGGGGAGAGGAAATGGGGGTGCCATGTGGTGGCGGGAACTGGAAGTTACCAAAGCAGCCCCGACCTATTATGTAGATGAGGGCGGTACTGTAACTGTTGTTCTCCGTGCACCAAGGACAAAAGGGAATTTCGCATGCTAAAGACTAGGTGGCGGAAATTTTAGAAGGAGGCGGGAGATTTTGCTGCCCGCGGGATTGTTCGTATCCAGTTTCAACTAATTTTGGACCGTGCTAGCGGGAAGGTCATGCGAGACTATGTACACGGGGCACGCGTCAGCAGTTAATAACTGGTGTGAAATCCACCCCAGAAAAAAGACAATAACTCGGGATGATGCACCGATAACTTGGACGTTCACATAGGCGCGACCAATCGTACGGGTGTAGAGGCGCGTTCACAAAAGAAGGATCAAACGCTCAGCCTATGTATTTCTCGTGGAAATAGATAATTTAGTGCCATTGATTATTTACTTTAAACATAATGCATTGACATGTTAGTGTAGAGGCGCACAAAAATAAACTGATATTGTAGTCCCACGAAAGAAATGGATATTGTAGTCCACTACTTAAAAGTGTTACCTCATATGATTACATAGCCTCCATTTCATAAATTGCGTACCCATTGAATTCATATATGAATATTACATATATTACTTCATAATAGAACCGTAAATCATCCAAGACTAATGAATTTGAATGCAAGACTAACAATGGTGCATGTACATGATAGCTACATTGGTTGTTGGAAGAAACATCACTGTAACTTTGGCATGCACAATTGAAAAGGTTTATTTACATAAAAAATGTGATATGTGAGTGTCCAATCTTTATAGTGTTGAATCGATATTGTACCTTTGGCCACGATGTGAAGTAGATATTGATTTATGTTCAAGCGATGCACGTCCATGATCCCTAGATAGTGATACGTGAATGAATTCTGCAATCTCTCTCACACGCATACATATCTCATTTCCCGGTGGGCATCGGAATCACACACGCGCACTTCGTGTATTTCTCTCCCTCCGTCAAGGTTAGAATTCGTCTTTCTACCCTGTCCTACAAATCTCTCACACAGAAACACGCACGCTCTCTCTGTCGAACACGCCCATCCCTTTAAATCCGCCCACCCACAACCACTAATGTCTCAAAGTATAATTATGTCTCTCACACATATGCCTAAGGTTAACTCGAGTTTCGGAACCATATGAATACATACAATGGGATTCCAGCAGAGCACCTTTTGTTTTGATATTTCGCTCTCTCTCTCTCTCTCTCTCACACACACACACACAAACACACACACACACACATATACATACACACGCGCGCGCGCGAGCGTGTAGACATTGTTTCTCACTTCATTTTTTCCGGCACTTGCATGCACACCGCTTTTTTTATCTCTGTGATGCTTTAAGTATGCCTCGCACACATGCTATCTACCTATCCCTTAATATAGATATGTGTCACACAAACTCCTTCTCCCTGCTAGCAAGATGCCCATGCGTTGCATGGAACATCAGATGCATTTGTATGAGTAGTTTATCTTGTGGGAGAAAAGGATGAACGAGGGAAGGCCTTATTTGCAAATGTGGAGAGGGGTGTGGGTATCTTTTTGTAAAATTACCATAGTTTCCTTCCTATCTGTCGGATATAAATCGGATGGCCTATATTGCAGGATGGCAGGCACACCATCATCACCAACTCTGTTTTTTTATAAGAGTAGAGATATGTAAGTGTCACTGCCCCCCCCCACACACACACCCACACACACACTTCCCGACACCGAAGGAGTAGGGTGACACCTTGATCTTGATACTAATCTATCGACTGGCTTCTCTCTCAAACACACACACACACACACACACACACACACACACACACACACTACTCGACACCGAAGGAGTAGGGTGGCACCTCGAACTTGATAGTAATCTATCTGCTGCTTCTCTCTCAAACACACACACATACACACACACTCGCTAGTTGTGCCTCTATGCCTACCGCGCACACTCTCATACGTCTTTCTCTCCCTCCCCCTCCCCACCCCAACAATGACAGCAGAAGGGTGACAACTGGATCTGATCTTAATCTGTCAATTGGTTTCTCTCTCAAACATTGTGTCTGTGCCTCGCTCATACACACTCGATACGTCTTTCTCTCCGTAGCCCCCTCGATATGTAGACTTCTCGCGTGTGCACAGCTATAGTGACGATGACGCTGAACCCAGTGTGCCTTGTTTTTACCGGCCTCATGTGATAGTTTTCACCCTATTTTCTGTTAATTAACAAGGCAACCTTTTCTTTGTTACTACTAGTGAATCTGAAATCATTCGGGGCAGACATAAAATATATCACTTCAACCCAATTATTGCAGTAACTATTTTAAAAGAAACTAGCTAGATGCCCATGCATTGCACGGAACATCAAGATGCATTTGTATGAGTAGTTTATCTTGTGAGAGAAAAGGATGAACGAGGGAAGGCCTTATTTGCAAACGTGCAGAGGGGTGTGGGTATCTTTTTTGCAAAATTGCCATAGTTTCCTTCCTATCCGTTAGATATAAATCCGATGGCCTATATTGTAGGATGGCACACACACCATCATCACCAACTCTGTTTTCTACTCCATCCATTCCTAAATTTTGTCTTTTTAGAGATTTCAACAAGTGACTACATATAGAGCAAAATGAGTGAATCTACACTCTAAAATATGTCTACATACACATCCGTATGTGGTAATCCATTTGAAATCTGAAAAAGACAAATATTTAGGAACAGAGGGAGTATAAGAGTAGACATGGAGATATATCTCCAGCATGGTCCACAACAAAATGTGTTGGACTGGTTAGCGCCAGATGCTTGCAATGCGATGACCTGAGTTAGAATTCTGTCTTTAACTTTAGATTTTATATTATATATTACTTATTTAATATATACTTCTTTCGCTACTGTACTGAGAGTGGAACCCACATAGTACTTACAATACAAGATTAAGGATGGACTTGTTTCTTTTTAACTTTCTATATGAAGCTGTAGCCACCCTGCAAGTCACGTGTACACTGTACATGCAATTAACTTTTTATAGAGGGAGAATCATAAACGCAATTAACTCAAATGGATTGGATGTGACTCTATCATTTCCAGCATAAGAGCATCTCCAATGGCAGCCGGCAAATTTCCTCCCCCTTCCTTCCGTGGAGGACGACATCAAACGCCAGCGGCATACATTTTCACAACTCTAACCAACCAGATGAAATTCGTGCAAACACGGACTGATTTCATATAAGCATGAAGGATTTTGTATTAAAAAGCCGGATCTTCATATAAACATGATGGATTTCATTACATTTACATGAACTAAGTGATGCTAATCCGGCTCTCTTGGTATAATTAATACTCCCTCTGTCCGAAAATACTTGTCCTAGAAATGGATGTATCTAGACTTATTTTAGTTATAGATACATCCAATTTATCCATTCTTAGAACAAATATTTCCCGCCAGCCGGGGAGGGAGTACCTAATCTAAATGGCCGACCGCGGATTTCTTTGTCTTCCTCATGTCCGGTAGACACTTGCGGGGTTGACGAAGGTCCTCGGAAGAGACGAAGCAACAAAGAAACCACCTAAATGCGCACTCACCACCTCGGCGGTGGCCTTCATGGGACCCAAGTGGCGGCGGCCTCCGTGTTCTACTTCTTCTCGATGATGGCGCGGACACGGAGAAGCTGGCCACCGACTTGTCGCTCTCCACGCACCCGGCTTCTGTCTCTGCCTGCGTGGCACTGCCGCAGGCGCGGGAGGTGCAGCCGTAGGCAAGGAAGACACACCCACAGACACGGGAGGCGTGGCTACCGCAGACACTGGTGGCGCGGTACGACGCGACAGGGATGACGCCCGTACCGGCATGCTCGCCGCCGTGTGCTACCTCTTGAGCATGCGTTGGTTTTTCCCTTGAAGAGGAAAGGGTGATGCAGCAAGGTAGCATAAGTATTTCCCTCGGTTTTTGAGAACCAAGGTATTAATCCAGTAGGAGGCTCCTCAAAAGTCCCACGCACCTACACAAACAAACAAGAACCTCGCAACCAACGCGATAAAGGGGTTGTCAATCCCTTCACGGTAACTTGCAAAAGTGAGATCTGATAGGGATAATAAGATAAGATAAATATTTTTTGTATTTTTACGATATAGATTGGAAATAAAAGATGCAAATAAAAGTAGATGAAAAACTTATATGATAAAAGATAGACCCGGGGGCCATAGGTTTCACTAGTGGCTTCTCTCAAGATAGCATAAGTATTACGGTGGGTGAACAAATTACTGTCGAGCAATTGATAGAAAAGCGCATAGTTATGAGATTATCTAGGCATGATCATGTATATAGGCATCACGTCCGTGACAAGTAGACCGACTCCTGCCTGCATCTACTACTATTACTCCACACATCGACCGACTCCTACCTTCATCTTCTTTATCAATGTTACTTGCATATGCATCTCATCATGATTTCAAATTGCAACAAATGGATGTGAAGAGTGCATTTCTTAATGATCCTTTGTATGAGTTGGTATATGTTAAACAACCCCCAGGTTTCGAGGATCCCAATCTCCCCAATCATGTATACAAATTCAACAAGGCACTCTATGGCCTTAAAAAAGCCCCACGTGTGTGGTATGAGCACCTTACCGAGTTCTTGCAAGATTGTGGGTTTGAAATTGGGAAAATCAATCCCACTCTTTTACTAAGAGGGTTAAATGGGATTTTTTTCATATGCCAACTATATGTTGATGACATCATATTTGGTTCTCCTAACAAATATTTCAATGATGAGTTTGCCGCACCAATGACCGAGAAGTTTGAGATGTCTATGATGGGAGAGTTTAAGTTCTTTCTTGGGTTTGAAGTCAAGAAAAGAAGAGAAGGAACCTTCATCAACCAAGCCAAATACACCCAAGACATGCTCAAGAGATTCAAGCTTGATGATGTCAAGCCGGCCAAGTTTCCAATGCCTACCAAGTGCAAGCTTGACATTGATCCCAATGGTAAAGCAGTCGATCAAAAGGTATATTGCTCCATGATAGGAGCCTTGCTTTACCTTTGTGCATCTAGACCGAATATTATGTTGAGTGATGTGTGCAAGGTTCCAAGTCGCACCTAAGGAAAGTTACTATGCGGCAGTCAAGTGAGTCTTTCGATATTTGGCTCATACCACAAACTTTGGCATATGGTACCCCAAATGAGCAAGCTTTGATCTCATGGGTTATTCAGACTCGGATTTGGCGGGAGATGTTGTGGACAGGAAGTCCACTTCCGGAGGATGCCAATTCCTTGGTCGCTCTTTGGTGAGTTGGTCTTCGAAGGAGCAAAATTGTGTGTCTCTCTCTCTTCCACCGAGGCCGTGTATGTAGTCGCCGCAAGTTGTTGTGCACAATTGCTATGGATGAGGCAAACTTTAGAGGATTACGGTGTCACTTGTGACAAAGTGCCTCTTTTATGTGACAATGAAAGTGCAATCAAGATTTCCCGCAATCCCATGCAACATAGCAAGACAAAGCACATTGAGATTCATCATCATTTCATTTCAAATCATATCAAGCGTGGAGAGATTGATATTATCTACGTCAACACTCAAGAGCAACTAGCGGACATTTTCATGAAGCCCTTGGATGAAGCAAGATTTTGCGAGTTAAGGAATGAGCTAAATATCAGTGATTCGAGCAATGTGGCTTGAATCTAGGCACACCCCCACCGCATTCATCATTTTATCTTGTTCTAGATGTAGGCATGGACATAGGGGGAGTGTTGTTCTCTCAATGAACTGTCCCTCCCCCCATTATGCATAAATAGATCAAGTCTTTCACACTAGCCATTTTTATGGTACTTGTGCTTCAAACATGAGTTTTGGTCATGGGCCCAAGGTTAAAATCTTCGCGGTGCCATACCAATTGACTCAAACATAGGTGGCTTCGGCCACAACCCTCTCTTTGAGAAGTTCTCGAGTTGGTTCTAGTTGGTTTTATCTAGTCTTTAGGACTCTGTTTGTGCCTTGAGTCACTCCAAGCTTGTTGTTTCCCTCCTTGTCTTTTTGAACCTGGAGTGCTTCCTCCATGTTGCTGGTGTTTTCGTGTCTCTATCCCAAGCCATCTCATCTACATCCTCTCTATATTTTGCATAAGCCATCCTTGTGTCAACTTGATCTTGCTTGTTGTCGCCTTCACGGTACTACCGCGATGCCTGGGCGGTACTACCGTTGATAAGCGGAACTAGAACCGTGCGCCCCGGTACTACCGCTCGAGCGGTACTACCTGACCTCCTACTGCGGTGTAGTACCGGGGCGGTACTACTGCTCCTCCGAGCGGCACTACCGCTCTGTGATGGGGCGTGGGGGTTATGAGTCGGTCATGGGGAGTTTTAACTCCCCCATACCCATTCATCTCTCTCCCCCAGTCCCTCTCCTCTCACAGGCAACGAAGAAGCACCAGGGGGCATTGCCGGGCCGCCGATTCCGTGTCGTCTTCCGCGATTCCGTTCGGTGGGATCGATCCCCACCTTATCCTCTTGCCATGGATGTCGGTATTGCCCCCATTTTCTTCTCCTATGGTTCTACTTTTTGAATCTAGGTTCTAGGGAAATAGGTGGTGCATTCTTTGATTTTTGGCCAAATCGAGGCTTGAGTAGGATGTAGAAGACTACTAGACTAGGTGGACTAAAGTTTGGTTGGAGGGATTTTGTCTTTGACACCCCCGGTAGTACCGGATCTCACCGCGGCTCTGGAAAGTCCGCTGACCTCCGCCCCAGACAATACTACCGCTCCCAAGGGAGCGGTACTACCTCTTGTGGGCGGTACTGCAACTTAGGCAGTCCACTCCTACCACTTGGGGGTGTCACATCCCACTTCTCTCGTATCAAACTTCAACTCTTTTGATTCTTTTGTGTGGCTTATGTAATTGTTTACACTTACTTTTCCCTCGTTCTTCTTTCTGGGTCCCAGGTGATAGCAGTGCTAGGGTTCAGGGCCATCGCAAGAATCCAGATCGTACGGGCGGTTCAAAGTGCTAACGCACTTCCGAGGATGCCGGTGCCTCGGCTTGTGCTCAGCCCATGCAGCGATCCAAGTAGGTTGCCAGCAAGCCTATGCCAAAGATCAAGCATGTGTCTGATATGAATAGCCAGGAGTTCTGTACCTTCCGCCGTATCAATCCATATCGTGAACCGCAAGATCCAACTCTTCTCAACTGTCCCTTCTGGACCAAGCAGGAGCACTCTAATTCTTTGATGAACTCAAGGCGAAGAAGAACGTGTATGTGAAAACCCGGACCATTGACATTGCTCATATGAAGAAGAACCCGGAGTACTTTGGAGAAGCTCTGGACTTATGTGAGAGTCTGGACATTGTTAGGATGATGCAATTCAACAAGGACTTTGATCCAGAGGTCGTGGCTCAGTTTTATGCCACAGTTCACCTTGGAAATGATGCAGAGAGGACCTTGACGTGGATGACCAATGGGAAGGTGCTTTCGGTCAAGTGGAAGGCATTCATGGAGCTTCTAGGATATGAGGATAAGGGGCGTGATAACCCTGTCGAGATGCACCCTCACAAGGAGTCCGCTGCTACTCACAAGTCTGCTCTTTGGCTCTATAGCACTCTGAAAGCTTCTCCTATCACAAAGAAGAAGTCGTATGAGCTGTGCCCTTTCCTGGACATCCTGCATCGCATCTTCATGCACACGTTGTTCCCCTACATCGGGAACTTGGATTAGGTTCACTCCTATCTTGTGGATTTGCTGCTCTTCTGTCAGAACGAAAAGGAGGCTCCCACGGGGCAAACTTTGGATGTCTCTCATATCATGTGGTTGGAGCTCCTCTCGGCCATCACAGAGCGTAAGTGCCCCATTTATGCACCTTATCTGATGCTTCTCATTGAGAAGGCCTGGGCTTTCACTTATCCTGATGAAAGGTTGGCGCTTGGTGACTTGACCTCTCATGAGATGGTTCATCTGAGAGAGAAGGATAACTGCGGTACCCCCGTTCCTACGACAGAGGCTCCCGTGGATGAAGATGAAGTTGAGAATGATGATGATGAGCCTGACTATGAGCCATCTGGAGTGGAGCCATCTTGGGCTAAGAAGCTCAAGTCGAAGATGAAGAAGCTATTTTGCATGGAGGCTCACAGGCAGTACATGACTCACGTGGCAGAGAAGAAGGCCTGCGGTCGCGATAAGCTCATTATGAGGCAGCTTGGGCTCGAGTTTCCAGTGGGTCAGAGGAGAGGATCACTGATGAGGAGACTTGGACTTCCAAGCATTGCAAGTGGTCAGATTCTGAGGTTGATCAGGCTACTGTTGCGGCTGTAGATGAGGACTCCAGTGAGGACGGGGAGTGGTGGTGATGAGGTTCTCCGGCATTGCTATCACGTGTGATCGTTCTAGTGCTTTCTGCCCCTTTTGTGGCTCGATGCCAAAGGGGGGGAGAGTTTAGGGATTTGCCGAGTCACGAGTGCGTCACTTGCTTGTGTTTCTCTCTCGTGAACTCTTTTATCATTTATTTGCTTTGGTTTGTGTTTGCGAGACCTGGATATTGCGTCATATGGTGTGAGACATATGCTACCTTATCTATCTTTATGTCTAGTCCTCTATCTGCTTGTGAGTTATTATGCGTATCTTGTGCCCTATCATTATGCTCATATTCTATTCCTTGCATCAGCATTTATCTATCTTATGTCGTGATGCAAGGGTTTCCGGTATATAAAAATAGGGGGTGCATTGATCCTAGTGTGTGTGCCTTCCATTCCAAAAGCATACTTAATTAGTGCACACAGCTAGGGGGAGCCCGTCTATATTTTGTAGTTGTTGGGTTTGCATACCTTCATGTCTCATTCTTGTGCAAATCCCTTGTTGTCATCAATCCACCAAAAGGGGGGAGATTGTTAGGGCATATTTCTTCCTCAGTGGTTTTGGTGATTGATGACAATATATGTGAGGACTAATCGTGTGCATTGAACATTTCAGATATTCTATCTTATGGCACAAGACGATTGGAGCCCCTCGAAGTTTTAGAGTGAAGATGGATTATTTTCCTTCGGTTCTTTTTTGGTGGATTTGTCATAGGAAATACCGTACTATCAAGAGGGGTTCGCTTCGGAAAGGTTTGGGTGGAATCAACACGTACACATCTCCTTTTGCACCGTCCATATCTCTCCGCTTCTTTGGAGTTTCCCCATCCGTTGCTTTGGAGTTTCTTGAGAAGCTGCCTGCAGTAGTACCATGGCTGGGAGCGGTAGTATCACTGGTCGGCGGTAGTACTACTTGAACTATCGCCTCAACTCGGGTCATGTTTCTTCGTGTCGGGTTCAGCAGTAGTCCCTCTGGCTTGCTACCGCTCACCCCATTTTTCCTAGTTGGGCAAGCGGCTGTAGCAGCGGCAGTAGGACCGATAGTATCACTTATAGGCGGTAGTACCACCCCTACCACCGCTTCCAGTGCCGCTTGCGACTCTACTTTCCAAGCCCTTCCCTGGTTTCCCAGCGTCGCATGTGCTTCAACCTTATCGGTAGTACCGCTGGGCCGAGTGGTAGTACCACTCCAGCGGCACTACCGGCTCGAGGTCTTGCACCTTTGCACTACACCATGTGGACTACCGCCCGGACTGTAGTGTCGCTCTGAGGAGCTATAGTACCGCTCGGTGTGGGCTGGAAACAAAGTAACGGTTGGTTTTGTCCCCACTATAAAAGGGGGTCTTCTTCCCCAATAAGACTATCTCTTCCTCCCAAAACTGCATTGTTGCTCCAAAATCTTATTTCTTCTGATCTGTCTCCCTAGCCAATCAAACTTGTTGATTCTTTAGGGATTGGTGATACGTCTCCAACGTTTCTATAATTTTTGATTGTCCCATGCTATTATAATATCCATCTTGGACATATTATATGCATTTTGGCAATATTTTATATCATTCCTAGGACTAACCTAGTGCCCAGTGTCAGTTGTTGTTTTTTCCTTGTTTTTGTCTTTTACAAAATCAATATGAAACGGAGTCCAAATGGAATAAAACTTTACGATGATTTTTCTTGGACCAGAAGAAACCCATGAGACTTGGAGAGGAGGCCAGAAGACCTATGAGGAGGCCACAAGCCCCGAGGGAGCACCGCAAGGGGGGGCGCCCCCAGGCTTGTGCGCCCACTACTGCAGGATGCTGCTAACGCGACACTATGATCAGAGACCCTTCGATGGAACTATGTGCGATGCCATAATCGCAAACAGTGGTGTAAAAAACCGTCAAAAAAGGTGCAAAACGTTTGCGATGGAGGATGCATCAAACACGGTTCAGATTTTAGTTGCGTGTGCGATGCAGGGCATATGGTTCAGTTCAATTAACCGTTTGCGATGAGGAGGAACAAAAGAAACGGGCAGCCAGATGAAGGTGTGTGCGATGTACAGCATACGGTTCACTCGGATGAACTTTTGTGATTAGGCAACACAAAAGAAACGGTCAGCCAGATCAAGGTGTGTGCGATGTACAACATACAGTTCACTCGGATGAACTATTTGTGATTAGGCAACACAAAAGAAACGGTCAGCCAGATCAAGGTGTGTGCGATATACGACATGCGGTTCACTCGGATGCACTGTTTGCGTTGAGAAAAGAGAACAGAAACTGTTCAATATAACAAATACCATAAATATTGCAAGGTTCAAATTCAAAGATTACAACGCCCAAATTCAAACATTGCAAGCTGCATCATTTCTGAAAAGGGATCAGCCGCTGACAAGTCATGTATGGGTTTGACACGATGGCTTCCAATTGCTTTTCCATATGCTCTTCCAATACGAAGTTTGGCATTTTTGGAGGCTCTTCCATTCTGTAGTACCTGCCGGCTCTGATAATCATACCATTCATCTTTCCTAATTAAATGTGTGTTCAACCTCAGTACCCTCAGCACCTTTGCTCTGGCAAGAAAGAACCTCGCGAGTGTAATCTCCGGAAAGGTCCCTCGATAGGTGTTCAAAGTAATATTTGAGAGATGCAGATCGAGACATTCTATGTGATTGTCATTATACACATTATCCACCTCTGGGCCTATTATTATCTGCAAAAGAAGAGAACATGTTAGTTCCTACATGCAGTTTTGAACACTGCTACACGCCCATTTGGTTTGCAGGGTTTGTAAAATGCACCAACGTGCCATCTTCGATCTGGCATGATTAACATGGGCATTTGATTATAATCTAGAAACATGTAGCCTTCTTCACAAGAGGTTGGACTGGATGGAAAATTCCCAAAGAAAACTAATACAGATGAATCCAAAGGAGAAATGCTTATGGACGATTGTAACCATATGAATGAAGCAACCAAAATGGGGTGGGGGTGTATGTACTAAAATCCTCCAAAATGCCTTCAGAAATCGTAGTACATTGTCATTGTAAACTTGGGAAAAGGTGCAAAAAATTGAACTCCCTTATGATTAACATTTAACAAGAAATGAACATCACCTCGATATACAGCTTCTTCAGGCACGGAAAGCATCTCAGGCAACTGATAACTTGGTCCGGGTTGGGGCCGACAGATTCTAGTGCCAAGACCTTCACTGCTGTAGATGCAGGTGAAGCTTATTGGATGATGATTTAACATACATCTTCAAAACTAGAAATAACGTTGATATCAAGAAGGAGAGGTATAAGGCGATTATTGTACCTGAAAATTGTAGTATTTGATAGACGAGTAGCCCACCAATTTCAATTCCGGCGCAGAAATGACATTGATTCTTGTTGGACCTTGTTGATCAACTAAAAGTAATCTCTCAAGTGAAGGTGTGTCCTGGATGACCATATTGTGGTCCACCTTTTGTGATCTCTCGTTGCAGCACCAGCAACACACATAAATAGTCCGGAGAGTCCTGGAGGTGATGTGCAAGGTACTCGACCAATTCATCACCTAAAGACGAAGGAACTCGAGTGCAGTACAGCCGCAGAGCAGGCGCTCCATGTCATCCTTTGGGATGCGGACGGCGAGGAGCTTGGGGTTCTTCAGTCGTGGTAGAAAAAGAGCGGGCGTATCATTAAGGGGATGGCAGTTCATGAACTTGTCGAGGCGCAGCATGGGCGCGAAGCGGAGCACGGACGTTGGCAGCAAGCGCATATGTCCATCATTAAAACTGAGCTTCTCGAGCTAATCTATGGCGGGGGATCGGAACCACTTGTCAAGCTTGGCTCGGTCCTTGCCATTGGAATGGAACTTGCCCGTGATAAGGCCTTTGATTGGGCCATGGTGACTGCCAAGGATCTAGGAGAACGCATCCAAGCATTGGCGATAGCCATGGCAGAGCTTGTGGGCGTCGAGGAGGTCGACAGGGGTGAGGAGCCATAGGGAGCACCATCGCTGGGAAAGGGCGACTGTCCTCGCCTGATATTTGATTGGGAGGAGGGATATGATGACTATCAACATATCATCGGGGAGGTTGTTGATGAAGTCTAGGCCTACTGGAGTTGCTTGCGGTTCTTTCTCGACCCGCCTCCGCTTGTTGGCAGCCTCGTTCTCCACCTCGTCGGTAGCGAGGGAAACCTTTGTCTCCATATTCACGCCGTGCTTTGGTGCTCAGCAGCCCCGGCGTGGCCACTCCCTCCGATGGGGCGCTTCGGCGGCATCCTCGTACACTGGCGGCTTTGAGGACTCAGAGCGGCGTCGAGGATGCGAGCGGAGAGAGGGGATTGTGTGTGTGGCAAGGATGGAGGGTGTGTGGCCGCTCGGCGACGCCATTAACATAGACCTGTGGGAGCGAGACGGGTGGCAGTCCAAGGCTGTCTCACTTCCCGGTGAGAACGACTGCTTAATCTCTATGAATGAAATCTATGCTTAATTATTGAATTTTAGTTGCAAAAAATAGATAGTGCTATTGATCTTTAGCTGCATATTTTGACAAATCGCAGTGTCTCTTGGCTTAGAGCTGAAGTCTGGCTTTAATTTGCATAGCGTAATCTGAACCGTTTGCATTGAAGAGATGCACAGATCTTGCGTTGAACAGCTTGTACGCTTCCCGGTGAGCCTGCGCACCGGACTGCACTCGCACGCCTCCCGTTCAGTCAAGAAGCTGTCCACACGACACCTCCTATAGCCATTAAAACCAAGACACATGGCGTCACATGAATGGTTAACAGAACGCACATGGTTTGAATTATACAAACGTTTCAGATATTAAAGTGGCAGCTATTTTTCCAAAATGCCTTTGTTGGCTGTCATTATTCGAGTGCGCCTTCTCTAAAAAATGGACACGAAAAATACCACAGCATGTCGGGTGCCATTCCATGATAGCATGCCAACTTTCATGAAATTCAGACGAGTTTTGGATTTACTAGAATTTAAAAACCAGGTATCTCAACGTTTTTCCGGCAATCAACGATGCCCTGGTGTTTGAAATTCATCCCCATTTCTTGCATGGGACCTAAGCATGCACCCAATGACATATATTTGATTTTTCAACCAATTTATATGCACTGGAGCATGTGCATGTAGTTCAAATTTGAATTATGCACATAAGTGCATTGAAAACTCAGTTAATGCATAAAAATGTCCAAACGAACCCCGAAAAATCACAAAAAATGACACAACACTCCTGTTGTTCTATGTTGACACAAGAAAAAATTTGAAAGCAATAAGAGGCAATGGATATCGTTTCGTCCCCAAAGGTGGGACGTTCCCTATCGAAACCATCATGATTGCTGTGAGAAGCATATACCCAAACCTGCCCCAAATGGGGCAAATTTTTTACCATGGCATGTTGATGCCGCTCCATGATACCATGCCAAGTTTCATGAATTTCAGATGAGTTTTGGATTTACTAGAACAGAAAAACCAGGTATCTCAACATCTTGCCGGCAATCAACGCCCTGGTGTTTGAAATTCATCACCATTTCTTGCATGGGACCTAAGCATGCACCCAAGGACACAAATTTGATTTTTCAACCAATTTATATGCACTGGAGCATGTGCATGCAGTTCAAATTTGAAATACGCGCATAAATGCATTAAAAACTCAGTTAATGCATAAAAATGTCCAAGCGAATCCCCAAAACTCGAAAAAATAATGGACACAACACTCCTGTTGTTCTATGTTGACATGAGAAAAAATTTGAAAGCAATAAGAGGCAATGGATATCGTTTCGTCCCCAAAGGTGGGACGTTCCCTATCAAAACCATCATGTTTGTTGTGAGAACCTCTGGTTTGTGAGAAGCTTATACCCAAACCTGCCCCAAATGGGACAAAATTTTTTAGCACGACATGTTGATGCCGCTCCATGATACCATTCCAAGTTTCATGAATTTCAGACGAGGTTTGGATTTACTAGAATTTAAAAACCAGGTATCTCAACATTTTTCCAGCAATCAACGGTGCCCTGGTGTTTGAAATTTATTCCCATCTCTTGCATGGGACCTAAGCATGCACCCAAGGACACAGATTTGATTTTTCAACCAATTTATATGCACTGGAGCATGTGCATGTAGTTCAAATTTGAATTATGCACATAAATGCATAGAAAACTCGGTTAATGCATAAAAATGTCCAAATGAACCCCGAAAAATCACAAAAATTGACACAACACTCCTATTGTTCTATGTTGACACAAGAAAAATCTGAAAGCAATAAGAGGCAATCGATATCATTTCGTCCCCAAAGGTGGGTCGTTCCCTATCAAAACCATCATGCTTATTGTGAGAAGTTGTGGTTTGGGGGAAGCTTATACCCGAACCTGCCCCAAATGGGACAAATTTTTTACCACGGCATGTTGATGCCGCTCCATGATACCATGCCAAGTTTCATGAATTTCAGACAAGTTTTGGATTTAGTAGAATTTAAAAACCAGGCATCTCAACGTTTTGCCGGCAATCAACAGTGCTCTGGTGTTTGAAATTCATTCCCAGTTCTTGCATGGGACCTAAGCATGCACCCAAGGACACAGATTTGAGTTTTCAACCAATTTATATGCACCAGGGCATGTGCATGTAGTTTAATTTTGAATTATGCACCTGAAATGACTAGAAAACCAGTTTAATGTATAAAATGTCCAAACAAACCCTGAATTATTCCAATTCTTTTACGACACACATATAGTTGCATGTTCACTTCAGATAAAAGGTCTAGCAATTCAAACAGCGTCCACTGCCGCTGTGACCCCATTATGTAATTCAAATCAAGTAGATCCCACACAGTTTATTATCACCAACCGTGTGACATGTAATACAAAATATCTTGGAGCATCGTCGGTGTATAGTATGCCTATGGCTTACGCGAGAAGGTGCGTCAGCTACAGTCCACAGCCGGCGTGTCAAGCACACTAGCTCGCTCCCCAAATACTCCCGCCTCTGCATCCCTCGCAATCTCGAAAATATTACTGCCTCGTAATCTCGAAAATATCTACCGCCTGGAAGGTTTTAATGTTTGATAGCACACGATTAGTATGTGTGGACCGTGTGCGATGTCTGTTACTCCCGCTCTGCTTCAGGCCCTTGATTCAAATTTTCAGTAGCCCCGGCATTTTACTCCCGCCTCTGCATCCCTCGCAATCTCAAAAATATCTGCTCGCCCTTGATCCAAATTTTCAGTAGCCCCACCTTGTTACTCCCGCCTAGTAAAATTTTCAGTTGTCGCAGTATTTCCTCAAACACAACCTTGCGCCCCCCCGCCCCCTCCACACACACCCCAAAACCTCCGCTCACACAGACACACACAACCCTCGAAACCATTGGTAGGTCGCCGCCATCGCCGGCGCCTCCATCCTCAACCTCTGCCTATGTGCCGGGGAGCTCGAGGAGCAAATGGCCAAAAAGAGGTTTATCGCGGCCTTTTCGCCCGACACCGGCGAGGTGGCCGCCGAGGTGTCCCCGTCGTCCTCCGCGGGCCCGATCCGTCGTTGCCGGTCCCCCGATCCGCCCGCCGCCACACCCCTATGCCGATTCGAGGACTTCCCCGTCCTCCCTCAGACCCGGCAGCCGACGAGTCCTACCTTGGGGTCCGGCAGCGGCGGTGGGGGACGTGGGTCGCTGAGATTATAGATCGAGAGACCCACACCCGCCGGTGTCTCGGTAGCTTCCACACGGCCTAGCTTGCAGCCATGGAGTACGACCGCTGGCAGGTCCGCTACCATGGCGCGGCGGCTAGGCTCAATTTCCCCTTCGGCACACGCCCGGTCGAATTCCTTCCACCGGAGCCAGGGGTGATGAGCTCGGCTATGGCGTGGGAGGACCGCGAGGCGTGGGAGCGCCTCGAGGCCGAGGCCGCCGACAAGGCCTACAAGCAAGAGCTCTGCCGACAGCACCCGGAGCTCGTGGAGGTGGAGCGGCCGATCTTTGCCGGTGCGGAGGGCGGCGAGGTTATCGTGCTCTCCTCTGATGACTAGGTCAAAGGCGGGGAGGACGGCGGCGCGGAAGGTAGCGAGGTTATCACGCTCTCCTTCGACGATGAGGTCGAAGGCGGTGGCGATGGCGGCGCGAAGGGCATCGAGGTGGGCCCCGAGTACGAGGAGATTGATGTCGACGAGTGGAGGAGTGCCTTCCCCAATGACCCCGACGACGGTACCGGCCCGGACCCGGCTCGCGGCACGCCGTACATGATGAGGAAGGATTGGCTCGAGCTCTACTTCGACCGAAAATAGTTTAGCTTAGTTTAAATTTATGTTTTATGTTCGGTTATGCAAAACTATCTATGTTTATGTTTGAATGAATGCTACTTTCGGTTGAACCTTCTTTGAACTTGATCAAATTGAAGTTTACAACCTTAAGTTTAGGGGGTCGACTAGAAAAGGCCAAAATTTGCTTCAGTATATATATATCCACTAAGGGGTTTAGTCCTTTAACTTTTTAAGGATCGCCTAGAGATGTCCTTATGACTTGTTTATTTCAGTTTTTCACAAGGTGATGCTCTATATGTGCAACTATTTGCCGTGCAGTTCAATTTCATCCATAACAATTTCAACAATACCACTATGAATTATGATATTTGGTTGCTGTTAAGGATATTGTAGTTAACATGCCTTTTCATTTTTTTAACAATAACTAGTATACTGTAGGCCTACACAATACCAGTTTGAATGACTACTTATGCCTGATGCAGATAACACACATTTCCACTTCTTGTTTTGCTTAACTAGCGTGCTTAAGCCTCCACACTGAAGCTATCATTTGTAGATTATGTTGTCTACCATGGATATATTTGGTTTATGTTTAGCCCGTTGTGCTTAACATGCCTTTATATGTACTCATGCAGGACAATAATGAGGACAGTGTTGTTTTCCATCGAGGTTAGTTTCATCGCATTGCTTATATGTACTCACTGTTCAGGATATCGATAGCTGGTACCATATAGCCTGGGGCTGATAAGGGATTAATCGTCGAATCGGACATTTCATTGAATATATCTGTAACCCATTTATCAGTAGGTTAATGCTACCTCTTGAGCACTGCATTGGATTTCCCCGAAGAGGAGAGGATGATGCAGTAAAGTAGCGTAAGTATTTCCCTCAGTTTTTGAGAACCAAGGTATCAATCCAGTAGGAGACCACGCACAAGTCCCTCGTACCTACACAAAACGATAGCAACTCGCAACCAATGCTTAGGGGTTGTCAATCCCTTCACGGTCACTTACGAGAGTGAGATCTAATAGAGATAATATTTTTGGTATTTTTGATAGATAGATGCAAAGTAAAAGTAAAGGCAAAGTAAAAACAAAGCAAGTAAGTAAAGTGATATAGATTGATATGATGAGAATAGACCCGGGGGCCATAGGTTTCACTAGTGGCTTCTCTCAAGAGCATAAGTATTCTACGGTGGGTGAACAAATTACTGTTGAGCAATTGATAGAACTGAGCATAGTTATGAGTATATCTAGGCAATGATCATGTATATAGGCATCACGTCCAAAACAAGTAGATCGAAGCGATTCGCATCTACTACTATTACTCCACTCATCGATTGCTATCCAAAGATGCATCTAGAGTATTAAGTAAAAAGAGTAACGCCGTAAGCAAGATGACATGATGTAGAGGATAAATTCATGCAATATGATAAAAAAACATCTTGTTATCCTCGATGGCAACAATACAATCGTGCCTTGCAACTCTTTACATCATTGAGTAAGGACACATAAGATTGAACCCAAAGCTAAGCACTTCTCCCATTGCAAGAACTACCCATCTAGTTTGCCAAACCAAAAAGGATAATTCGAAGTGACTTGCAAAGATAACTCAATCATACATAAAAGAATTCAGAGAAGAATTAAATAGTTTCCATAGATAATACTGGATCATAAACCCACAATTCATTGGTCTCAACAAACACACCGCAAAAAGAAGATTACATCGAGTAGATCTCCACGAGAGAGGGGGAGAACATTGTATTGAGATCCGAAAAGAGAGAAGAAGCCATCTAGCTACTAGCTATGGACCCGAAGGTCTGAAGTAAACTACTCACACTTCATCGGAGGGGCTATGGTGATGATCTAGAAGCCCTCCGTGGTGGATGCCCCCTCCAGCGGAGCTTCGGAACAGGCCCCAAGATGGGATCTCGTGGATACAGAAGGTTGCGGCGGTGGAATTAGGTTTTTGGCTCCAGTTCTGATCATTCGGGGATACGTAGGTATATATAGGAGGAAGGAGTACGTCGGTGGAGCTCCGAGGGGCCCACGAGGTAGGGGGGCGCGCCCTCCACACTCGTGACCTCCTCGGAAGCTTCTTGGAGTAGGGTCCAAGTCTCCTGGATCACGTTCGGTTGGAAAATCACGATCCCAAAGGTTTCATTCCGTTTGGACTCCGTTTGATATTTTGTTTCTTCGAAATACTGAAAAAGGCAAAAAACAGCAATTCTGGGCTGGGCCTCCGGTTAATAGGTTAGTCCCAAAAGTAATATAAAAGTGGAAATAAAGCCTAATGTAGTCCAAAACAGTAGATAAAGTAGCATGGAGCAATCAAAAATTATAGATACATTGGAGACGTATCAGGCATCCCCAAGCTTAATTCCTGCTCGTCCTCGAGTAGGTAAATGATAAAAAAGAATTTTTGATGCGGAGTGATACTTTGGCATAATTTCAATGTAAATCTTCTTAATTGTGATATGAATATTCAGATCCGAAAGATTCAAGACAAAAGTTCATATTGACACAAAAATAATAATACTTCAAGCATACTAATCAAAGCAATCATGTCTTCTCAAAATAACATGGCAAAAGAAAGTTATCCCTACAAATTCATATAGTCTGGCTATGCTCCATCTTCCCCACACAAAATATTTAAATCATGCACAACCCCGATGACAAGCCAAGCAATTGTTTCATACTTATGACATTCTCAAAACTTTTTCAATCTTCACGCAATACATGAGCGTGAGCCATGGATATAGCACTATAGGTGGAATAGAAGGGTGGTTGTGGAGAAGAAAAAAAAGGAAGATAGTCTCACATCAACTAGGCGTATCAACGGGCTATGGAGATGCCCATCAGTAGATATCAATGTGAGTGAGTAGGGATTGCCATGCAACGGATGCACTAGAGCTATAAGTATATGAAAGCTCTACAAAAGAAAGTAAGTGGGTGTGCATCAACTTGCTTGCTCACGAAGACCTAGGGCATTTTGAGGAAGCCCATCATTGGAATATACAAGCCAAGTTCTATAATGAAAAATTCCCACTAGTATATGAAATTGACAAAATGAGAGACTCTCTATCATGAAGATCTTGGTGCTACTTTGAAGCACAAGTGTGGTAAAAGGATAGTAGCATTGTCCCTTCTCTCTTTTTCTATCATTTTTTTATTTCTTATTTTTTTTTGGGCCTTTCTCTTTTTTTTTATGGCCTTTTTTTTGTAAAGTCTGGAGTCTCATCCCGACTTATGGGGGAATAATAGTCTCCATCATTCTTTCCTCACTTGGGACAATGCTCTAATAATGATGATCATCACACTTTTATTTTTCTTACAACTCAACAATTACAACTCGATACTTAGAACAAAGTATGACTCTATATGAATGCCTCCGTGATGTACCGGATATGCAATGAATCATGAGTGACATGTATGAAAGAATTATGAACGGTGGCTTTGCCACAAATACAATGTCAACTACATGATCATGCTAGCAATATGACAATGATGGAGCGTGTCATAATAAACGGAATGGTGGAAGGTTGCATGGCAATATATCTCGGAATGGCTATGGAAATGCCATAATAGGTACGTATGGTGGCTGTTTTGAGGAAGGTATATGGTGGGTGTATGATACCGGCGAAAAGTGCGCGGTATTAGAGAGGCTAGCAAAGGTGGAAGGATGGGAAAAAGTACGTATAATCCATGGACTCAACATTAGTCATAAAGAACTCATATACTTATTGTAAAAATCTAGAAGTTATCAAAGCAAAGTATTACACGCATGCTCCTAGGGGATAGATTGGTAGGAAAAGACCATCACTCGTCCCCGACTGCCACTCATAAGGAAGACAATCAATAAATAAATCATGCTCCGAGTTCATCACATAACGGTTCACCATACGTGCATGCTACGGGAATCACAAACTTCAACACAAGTATTCTTTGAATTCACAACTACTTAACTAGCACGACTCTAATATCACCATCCTCATATCTCGAAACAATTATCAAGCATCAAACTTATCTTAGTATTCAACGCACTCAAAAGAAAGTTTCACATATCTTGAATACCAAGTATATTAACATTATGCAAATCATCATGCTATTAACGACTCTCAAAATAATCTAAGTGAAGCACTAGAGATCAATAGTTTCTTTAAAACAAATCCACCACTGTGCTCTAAAAGGTCTAAGTGAAGTACTAGAGCAAAAATTATCACGCTCAAAAGATATAAGTGAAGCACTATGAGCAAAACTATCAAGCTCAAAAGATATAAGTGAAGCACATAGAGTATTCTAACAAATTTAAATTCATGTATGGCTCTCTCAAAAGATTTATACAGCAAGGATGATTGTGGTAGACTAACAAGCAAAGACACAAATAATACAAGACGCTCCAAGCAAAACACATATCATGTTGGTGAATAAAAATATAGCTCCAAGTAAATTACCGATGGAAGTGGACGAAAGAGGGGATGCCTTCCGGGGCATCCCCAAGCTTTGACTTTTTGGTGTCCTTGGATTATCTTGTGGGTGCCATGGGCATCCCCAAGCTTAGGCTCTTGCCACTCCTTGTTCCATAATCCATCAAAAGAATTCACCCAAAACTTGAAAACTTCACAACACAAAACTCAACAGAAATCTCGTGAGCTCCGTTAGAGAAAGAAAACAAAAGACTACTTCAAAGTACTGTAATGAACTCATTCTTTATTTATATTGGTGTTAAACCTACTGTATTCCAACTTCCTTATGGTTCATAGACTGAATTACTAGCCATAAATGCATTGAAATAAGCAAACAACACCCGAAAAACAGAATCTGTCAAAAACAGAACAGTCTGTAGCAATCTGTAACTAACGCAAACTTCTGGAACTCTAAAAATTCTACAAAAATAGGAAGTCCTGGAAAATTTGTTTATTGATCATAATAAAAAAGAATCAACGCAAAAGCACGTTCCTGTGATTTATCATAACTAAATTCGTGCGTGCAAAGTTTCTGTTTTTCAGCAGAATCAAATCAACTATCATCGTAGGTTATCCTATAGGTCCTACTTGGCACAAACACTAATTAAAACATAAAACCACATCCAAACAGAAGGTAGATGGATTATTTATTCCTAAACAGAAGCAAAAACAAGAAACACAAAATAAAATTGGGTTGCCTCCCAACAAGCGCTATCGTTTAACGCCCTTAGCTAGGCATAAAAGCAAGGATAGATCTAGGTATTGCCATCTTTGGTAGGCAATCCATAAGTGGCTCTCATGATAGATTCATATGGTAATTTTATTTTCTTTCTAGGGAAGTGTTCCATACCCTTCTTTAAGGGAAATTGGAACATAATATTCCCTTCCTTCATATCAATAATTGCACCAATCGTTCTAAGGAAAGGCCTACCAAGAATAATAGGACATGAAGGATTGCAATCTATATCAAGAACGATAAAATCTACGGGCACATAATTCCTATTTGAAACAATAAGAACATCATTAATTCTTCCCATAGGCTTTTTAATAGTGGAATCCGCAAGATGCAAGTTTAGAGAGCAATCATTAAAATCACGGAAATCTAGCAAATCACATAAAGTTTTGGGGATAGTAGAGACACTAGCACCCAAATCACACAAAGCATGGAACTCAAAATCTTTAATTTTAATTTTAATAGTAGGTTCCCACTCATCATAGAGTTTTCTAGGGATAGAAACTTTCAACTCAAGTTTTTCTTCATAAGATTGCATCAAGGCATCAACAATGTGTTCGGTAAAGGCCTTGTTTTGACTATAAGCATGAGGAGATTCTAGCACGGATTGCAACAAGGAAATACAACCAATCAAAGAGCAATTTTCATAATTAAATTCCTTGAGATCCAAAATAGTGGGTTTAGCAACATCACGGTTTTTATTTATTTCAATCCCACTTTCATCAATTTCATTATCAAGATCTAGAAACTCTGAATTCTTAGAACGCCTTCTAGGTAAAGGAAGATAATCTTCAGATTCATCAAGATTCATATTGCAACACAAAGATTTAATGGGGGACACATCAATAACTTTTAGATCTTCATCTTGATTTTCATAGGGATTGGAAGAACACGCTTTAATAAAGGCATCTTTGGAAGCACGCATCTAGCGGTTCTTTCCTTGCACTCATCAATGGAAATTCTCATGGCTTTGAGAGAGTCATTGATATAATATCATGATTAGGGGGAATAGATCTAAGCTTTAAAGAATCAATTTCAAGAGAAATTCTATCAATGTTCCTAGCCAAATCATCAACTTTAAGCAATTTCTCTTCAAGCAAAGCATTAAAATTCTTTTGTGAATTCATAAACTCTTTAACACTACTCTCAAATTCAGAGGGCATCTTATTAAAATTTCCATAAGAGTTATTGTAGGAATTTCCATAATTATTAGAAGGATTACTAGCATAAGGCCTAGGATTAAAATTCCCTCTATAAGCGTTGTTTCCAAAACTATTCCTACCAACAAAATTCACATCCATAGATTCATTATTATTCTCAAGCAAAGTAGATAAAGGCATATCATTGGGATCAAGAGGAGTATTTTTAGGAGCAAACATCTTCATAAGTTCATCCATCTTTTCACTCAAAACATTGATTTCTTCTATAGCATGCACTTTTTTACTAGAAGATCTTTCGGTGTGCCATTGAGAATAATTAGCCATAATATTATCAAGCAATTTGGTAGCATCCCCTAACGTAATTTCCATAAAAGTGCCTCCCGCGGCCGAATCTAAAAGATTTCTAGAAGTAAAATTCAATACGGCATAAAATTTGTGTATGATCATCCATAAATTCAAACCATGAGTAGGGCAATTGTGAAGCATTGATTTCATTCTTTCCCAAGATTGAGCAACATGCTCATGATCAAGTTGTTTAAAATTCATGATATCGTTCCTAAGAGTGATAATCTTAGCGGGAGGAAAATACTTAGAGATAAAAGCATCTTTGCACTTGTTCCAAGAATCAATAATATTTTTAGGCAAAGACGAAAACCAAACTTTAGCATGATCTCTAAGTGAAAACGGAAATAACTTCAATTTGACAATATTGTTATGTGTATCTTTCTTCTTTTGCATATCACACAAATCAAAAAATGGTTTAGATGAGTAGCGGCATCTTCACTTGGAAGGCCGGCGAATTGATCTTTCATAACAAGATTCAACAAAGCGGTGTTGATTTCACAAGACTCATCATTATTAAGAGGAGCAATCGGAGTACTAAGGAAATCATTATTATTGGTATTCGAGAAATCACACAATTTGGTATTATCTTGCGCCATGGCAACAAGTAATCCAACACACACAAGCAAACAGAAAGGCAACGGGAAAAAGGCAAACGGGAAAGAGAGGAGGAGATTGGGAAAGAGAGGGCAAATAAAATGGCAAGGGTGAAGTGGGGGATAGGAAAACGAGAGGCAAATGGCAAATAATGTAATGCGAGAGATAGGGATTGCGATGGGTACTTGGTATAGTTGACTTGCTTGTGTGAACCTCCCCGGCAACAGCGCCAGAAATTCTTCTTGCTACCTCTTGAGCACTGCGTTGGATTTCCCCGAAGAGGAGAGGATGATGTAGTAAAGTAGCGTAAGTATTTCCCTCAGTTTTTGAGAACCAAGGTATCAATCCAGTAGGAGACCACGCACAAGTCCCTCGTACCTACACAAAATGGTAGCAACTCGCAACCAACGCTTAGGGGTTGTCAATCCCTTCATGATCACTTACGAGAGTGAGATCTGATAGAGATAATATTTTTGGTATTTTTGATAGATAGATGCAAAGTAAAAGTAAAGGCAAAGTAAAAACAAAGCAAGTAAGTAAAGTGATATAGATTGATATGATGAGAATAGACCCGGGGGCCATAGGTTTCACTAGTGGCTTCTCAAGAGCGTAAGTATTCTACTGTGGGTGAACAAATTACTATTGAGCAATTGACAGAATTGAGCATAGTTATGAGTATATCTAGGCAATGATCATGTATATAGGCATCATGTCCAAAACAAGTAGATCGAAACGATTCTGCATCTACTACTATTACTCCACTCATCGACCGCTATCCAAAGCATGCATCTAGAGTATTAAGTAAAATCGAGTAACGCCGTAAGCAAGATGACATGATGTAGAGGATAAATTCATGCAATATGATAAAAAACCATCTTGTTATCCTCGATGGCAACAATACAATACGTGCCTTGCAACTCTTTCTGTCACTGAGTAAGGACACCACAAGATTGAACCCAAAGCTAAGCACTTCTCCCATTGCAAGAACTACCAATCTAGTTGGCCAAACCAAAAAGGATAATTTGAAGAGACTTGCAAAGATAACTCAATCATACACAAAAGAATTCAGAGAAGAATTAAATATTTTCCATAGATAATACTGGATCATAAACCCACAATTCATCGGTTTCAACAAACACACCGCAAAAAGAAGATTACATCGAATAGATCTCCACGAGAGAGGGGGAGAACATTGTATTGAGATCCAAAAAGAGAGAAGAAGCCATCTAGCTACTAGCTATGGACCCGAAGGTCTGAAGTAAACTACTCACACTTCATCGGAGGGGCTACGGTGATGATGTAGAAGCCCTCCGTGGTGGATGCCCCCTCCGACGGAGCTCCAGAGCAGGCCCTAAGATGGGATCTCGTGGATATAGAAGGTTACGGCGGTGGAATTAGGTTTTTGGCTCCTGTTCTGATTGTTCGGGGATACGTAGGTATATATAGGAGGAAGGAGTACGTCGGTGGAGCTCCGAGGGGCCCACGAGGTAGGGGGGCGCGCCCAGGGGGGCTCCCTCCACCCTCGTGACCTCCTCGGAAGCTTCTTGGAGTAGGGTCCAAGTCTCTTGGATCACGTTCGGTTGGAAAATCATGATCCCGAAGGTTTCATTCCGTTTGGACTCCGTTTGATATTTTGTTTCTTCGAAATACTGAAAAAGGCAAAAAACAGCAATTCTTGGTTGGACCTCCGGTTAATAGGTTACTCCCAAAAGTAATATAAAAGTGGAAAATAAAGCCCAATATAGTCCAAAACAGTAGATAAAGTAGCATGGAGCAATCAAAAATTATAGATACGTTGGAGACGTATCAGTTAACTAGGGCCATATTTAATATATCTGAGGCTACATAGCAACATGCATTGTACTGAATGACAAAATATGCAATCCCAGGCTACATAGCAACAAGGAAGAGTGTTACCTTAATGTTCTGATGATGTCTAGATATACATGTAATAAAATCTTATATAATGGGATGGAGGGAGTGTTGTACTACATCATTTTTCAATTGTTGTTTAGCTTCTAATATTAACTTGGTGCTTTTAGGTACATATATCATTTCCAAAGATCCACACTTCGACCCTTTCTGCGTATGGGGCAATGAGATATTCATGAACCAACATCAAGTGAGGAAACTGATAAAGATTGTTATTAAAATGGGTCAAAAGATGTCAATCGAACTATTTGTTTACACTTTATGCAAGACAACAGTGAACTGCAGGATGGTAAGTAAGAGCCATGTCGCCTTCTTTTTTCTGCCCATAATGAGTTGTGTTAGATGACAATGTCTGAATCTTTCTTCTTTTGCAGTGGATCCTGAACCAGTTTACTCAAGATTACCTCTCAAACTACATGATTGGGGTCCGGCCATCACAAGGGGTTGTACTAGAGTCCTGCATGCCTTATGCATCCAGGAGAGCACAATAGGGCCATTCCGCTTCACCCTGTTCAGCAACCGGAATGTCTGTCGCCTCTTTCTTTACCATCTGTAATATTACAAGTATAGAACCCTGGTTCATCATTCTTTATTTGGTGCTTATGTAATTCTTAAACACATGTACCTGTGAATCGAATAATGCATTGGTTGTTTGAACCTGATGGATATGAATAAAGCTATAGCCTACTTTCAAGTTTAAATTAGGTACAATTTTAAATAGCAGCAATTAAATTAGGGCGAAATTACGGTGTGCAGGTCATTATGGCACACATGGTTGGTAAAACACAAACGTTTGCGATATACACCATAATCCAAGACGGTTCACGGAGAGGAAATGTGTGCAAGCATGCACACAGTTGCCGTTTGCAAAGCGTGTGTGATGTCAAACACTATCACATACGGTGCGGGAAAATTAAATGTCTGTGATTGTCTACCTATCGTACACGGTTTATAATCATGAACTGTTTGTGATGTGTCAGGCATCGTAAAACTCCCGTGCCTGGAATCTGCCTGGAAAGTTCTCGTGCCTGGAATCTGCCTGGTTTTAGGTAAAACCACAAAACTCTGACTGCGATGGCAATACAAGCACAAACGAGTAGCAAGGATGAAGTGTTTGGGATATTCGAGATATCGGAAACGGTTATATAGGGACAACTATATGCATCAAGGCTCCCTATCCCCGACGGTTTCTGGGTCGTGTGGGAAGGACCCCCCCTATCGCCCACACTCACTTGGCGTCGATTCCAAATGCGTCGCGGAAAGGGGTTAAAAAACGTTTGTATAGCACCGACGCACACCAATGGCCCCTCGTAGACCTCCTAACCCTAATTCTTGCTCCATGAATACCCAAATATTCCATCTACATCAGAAGCGTCCACAAAAATACTTTTCTGCCGCCACAAGCTTCTATTCTCATGAGATCCCATCTTGGGGCCTTTTCTGGCACTCTGTCGAATGGCGATTCAATCACAGAGGGCCTCTACACCAACTTTGCCGCCCTTCCGATGATGTGTGAGTAGTTTACCACAGACCTACGGGTCCATAGCTAGTAGCTAGATGGCTTCTTCTCTCTCTTTGATCTTCAATACAATGTTCTTCTCGATGTTCTTGGAGTTCTATCCGATGTAATCTTCTTTTGTGGTGTGTTTGTTGAGATCCGATGAATTGTGGGTTTATGATCAGATTATCTATGAATATTATTTGAGTCTTCTCTGAACTCTTTTATGCATGATTAAGATAGCTTTGTATTTCTCTCTGATCTATTGATTTGGTTTGGCCAACTAGATTGATCTATCTTGCAATGGGAGAGGTGCTTCGTGATGGGTTCAATCTTGCAGTGTCCTCACCCAGTGACAGCAGGGGTAGCATGGCACGTATTGTACTGTTGCCATTAAGGATAAAAAGATGGGGTTTATATCATATTGCTTGAGTTTATCCCTCTACATCATGTCATCTTGCTTAATGTGTTACTCTGTTCTCTTGAAATTAATACTCTAGATGCAGGTAGGAGACGGTCGATGTGTGGAGTAATAGTAGTAGATGCAGAATCGTTTCGGTCTACTAGTCACGGACGTGATGCCAATATTTATGATCATTGCCTTAGATATCATCATAACTATGCGCTTTTCTATCAATTGCTCAACAGTAATTTGTTCACCCGCCGTATGTTTTCTTTCAAGAGAGAAGCCTCTGGTGAAACCTATGGCCCCTGGATCTATTTTCCATCATATATTTTCAGATCTATAAAACCAAAAACCCCAAAATACCTTGCTACAATTTATTTACCTTTACTTTATTTTGCCTTTTACTTATCTTTAATATCTATCTCTATTAGATCTCACTCATGCAAGTGACCTTGAAGGGATTGACAACCCCTTTTTCACGTTGTGTGCAAGTGTTTGTTAGTTTGTGCAGGTACATCTATTGGAGACTTGCTTGTTCCTCCTACTGGATTGATACCCTGGTTCTTAACTGAGGGAAATACTTATCTCTATTTTGCTGCATCACCCTTTCCTCTTCAAGGGAAACAACAACGCAAGCTCAAGAAGTAGCAATTGGTTGAGAAGGCCCCGATCTACACTTCCACCAGGAGAAATTTGATTCCCCCCACTAATCCCTTGCGGATCTTATTACTCTTGGGTGTTTGAGGACCATAGACGGTTGAGGACACCTGGAGCCACATTCCATTGTGATGAAGCTTCGTGGTGTTGTTGGGAGCCTCTAATTAAGTTGTGGAGATCGCCCCAACCTTGTTTGTAAAGGTTCGGTCGCCGGATTCAAGGGCACCATTGGTGGACTCACGACATCTCGCATTGTGTGAGGGCGTGAGGAGAATACGGTGGCCCTAGTGGCTTCTTGGGGAGCATTGTGCCTTCACACCTCTCCAATGGAGACGTACTTCTTCTTAAAGGGAACGAACTCCGGTAACACATCCCGTCTTCACCGTCTCCACCGTCTCCACTTGTGGTATCTCTTACCTTTACTTTGTGCAAGCTTTACTTGTGTTGTATCATTTGCTTGCTCATGTTGCTTTTGTTGTTAGCATCATATAGGTTGCCCACCTAGTTGCATATCTAGACAACCTATTTGTTGCTAACTCTAATTTGTTAATAAAAGTTAAAAATTAGTAGTTGCCTATTCACCCCCCCCCCTCCAGTCAACCATATCAATCCTTTCAGCCATCCTCGTCTCGTCTGCCACCTATGATCCGGAACGTCGGTGCTCATCAGACTAGGAATGATTGTGGTCTTTATGACCACTAGAACTTCTTCTTTTTAGGGGGAGGAATTTTCTTCTAAAATGTTAAAAATATGATAGTAGGCTTTTAGCCATGGCAAATCTGACGTCCGGTATGGCAACTATGTTGTCGCGATCATGGCAATTTCCTCTAGCATGCATGACAAATCATGACAAATAACTGAGCACGGCAAAAAACACAGTAACACATGTGGGTGGGCCCGCTAGCCCTCGCGTCAGAGGCGAGGTGAGCTACCGTCTCACAAAGAGCGAGATATGGCGAAATCACTAATTAAGTGGTACTCCTGGTTCTCGCTACCATGGAGAGCTCTACAGACAAATTGTTTTATTTTTATTTTTATTTAATAGGTACTTTCAGTTTCAATAAAATACTATATCCCAAACAGTTTTTTTGAGGGACCAAACAGGTTGTTGGTCATTATGCGACTGCTGGAATTTCCCTTTGTCCTTGCTAAGGGGATTACAGCCTACCTTGCTTCGACCTTCCAAGCCTATTTTTTCCTAAACGGAGACAAAAGATTTGCCTCATCGATTAATTAAGAAGAAGAGAATTTCCTGGTTAATTAACGGAAAACCGGGCGAAAACCATACAGACCAACCACACGTGGACTACTCACACAACATGTAACTCATAAGCACATGATCGCCTGACAACCATACCCAGCACCTAACGTCCACCAGCCCCCACACTGCTACATCCCAAAGACAGCCGAACGAGAGTAACTCGGCCGAAGACCACATGCACCACCAAATCCACGAAGACAAGCCAGACCATAAGAACAACCTAAGAGACTGATAACCATCCTTCAAGCAGCTGTGGACGCCTTTCCTGTGGCGCTACTCTTCTTTCCTTTGCTCCTGAGAGCTTCCTCCACAACCGCTTTGCCAGAACCAGGGCTCACCATCGGTCACACGTACCACTGACATGATGGACTCAGGCGTCTCCAGTTGCTCACATGATAGAGCCTCGGAGTTAGGTGCCAACATACCTGTCGCATCACCTCGCCACTCGAAGACGCCACATGCCTAATGGCCATAGATGAGGCAGTGATAGAATCAACCAAGTCTCCACTATCCGCAAAGGCGGGCAGCTGGCAGGACTCTGGCGGTGGTAGTGAGAGTGTCATGGCCACCGCCAAGGACTCCAATGCGCTCAGCTCCATTGGTAACACCATAGATGATTCCTCACAAAGCTCCTGCAACTCAGGCATAATCTGCAGAGTTGGAGCTACGACCTCGGTGATAACCGCACTCCCACGAACAAGCGGCGTCACATGCAGAGCATGAGGAGAAAAATCTCCAAAGAAACATTCAGCATCCTCATCAATGGAAACAACCTGGAGCTCAGGCAACAAAGGCACAACTGACACAACCTCAAGCTTGGCTAGAGCATCGCGAAGCTCAATGCGGAGCAGCTCAACCTCTTGAAGGAGCTCTGTGCGCAGGAGGGCAAGTTGCGACTCCAAAGCAGAGACCAAAGATGCGCTGACACTGGAATCCTTGCAACACCCATATTGGGACCTTGGCAGCACCGACACACACAGTGAAGAGTCGCCTACAACCTCAACCCAACTCCTAGTCAGCGAAGGGCAAGGCTGGATGGACGGGGAACGACTCTGCTCGTGAGGAGCGCAAGTGACCAGAGAGCCACCGCGAGCGACCGAAGAGCGAGCACGACAGAACTTCTTCCGATGACCAGGGCGACAACAGCAAATGCATCTGAATGGCTTACGGCATGCACTGACTTGGTGGTCACGCTTGAGGCAATAAAAGCACCTTCCTCGAGCCCAATGCTTGAAGGCGAGGCTACGCTCGAGACCTTTCCTCAATGGCTTGGGTTAGCGTGCCGACCAAAATGGCGCCCCTGATCCACATGCTCCCAGCCCACACCGCTAACAATAGCAGTGGCGGCAGCAGAGAGGTCGTTGCATGCCGACGCTGAAATGGACCAAGCAGAGGAGAGCCCAACTTCTCTGGTGTCTTCTCGTCATCGCACCCATCGTCGGTTCTTCGAGCCTCTCCGGCAGCGCCTCCGGAGGCGGTCGATGCTGCCGCACAGGAGGCCGACATGGTCGCTGACACACGTGGTTGATCTTCTGATGCCAAATCTTGGAGGGGCGCAGCCGACTGTCTGTGGAGCGAGGCCTCAAGCGTCATCTTCACCCCATCGCGGGCGTCATGGAGGGTACTGGTAGCATCGAGCAGCAGGTCCGACGGGGCCGACGCCGCGGCACAAACTATCTTCTCCCGATCTAGAACAGGCCCCGGGTGCAGAGGAAGACTAGCAGCTGCTGGAGGGACGACGGGCAGCGGCTCCGTAGCGGCCGTCGTCAACTTGGCAGGCAGCGAGCGCGACCTCCAATGGCCGGGTCGGCCTTGAGGGAGGCCAAGGCAGCCGAGGCCAGCACAGCGGCCGCGGAAGCCGGGGAGGTGAACTGCGTAGTCGGAGCAGCCACGGGGAGCGACGCGAACGTGGGCATAACTAGCTCGCTTGGGGGCATCGCTGGACCAGCCTTGAGCACGCTACATCCCTTGGCAGGGCAGGCCAGCGTCGTCGGCGGCGACGGACCCTGATCCAGATCGGAACGAGGAGAGGACGGGGGCGGCAACGGGAGGACGCACGGCACGAGGCCCGCGGGCAGCTCGGCAGGAGGCGGCGGCAGCATGCTGATCGGGACATAGCACATCGGTGGGGTGGCCGACGGGGCCGGAGTGGCCGCCGCCGTTGCGTGATGGTGGTCAACTGCGCGCGCTTTGTGGAGCGCGTGTATGTATTTGTAATATCCCCCTTGCCGGCGTGAGACGGAAGCAGCAAACTGCGTGAGGAAGAAGGAAGACTCAAAGGGGAAGAGTAGGAGGAGAATTCAGCATTGATTTCAATGCTCAGAGTTGCTACAACTGCCAGCGAGAAAAGTAAAAGAAAGTCAAACGGTATTAAAAAAAGTCAAACCGACGAACTACGTGGCGGGCGCCTAACAAAGTGGCAGTCGGTTTAACGAGTTCCGATCAACGCAGCAACTAAACCGATACTTAAAAAAAGGCAACAAACAAATCGTTGAGTTAACAAACAAACACAAACGACGAAACTATGTCGATTTGTATACAGTCCACGCGGCGTCGTGAACCGGACGAACCGCCCAGCCGACGGACGCGGCGGCCCCCGATCTCACGGCACGCCAACGTGGCCGAGCCCAACAGCCACTCGGCCCCAAAATCCGGGTCAAATTCCCATACGTACGCGCGCACGTGTAGCAACTAGCAATCTGTTGATTATTCTACTTCCTCCGTTTCATATTGTAAGACGTTTTTTGACACTAATGTAGGGTGAAAAACGTCCTACATTATGGGATGGAGGAAGTACTTGTTACTACTAGTTTCCTGAATAGGAGTATTGATTAGTGACGGCCAGCACCACGAAAATGCATTTGTGAAATCTGTTGCCCTATTACATTTGCTCGGCTTGCCTCTGAAATAGTACTCTGTTACCAGTTTTTCTTGATTCAACCGTGGAGGTTCACAGATCTCAGGTTTCTAAAGATGGGTGCTGATGTAGGCCTAGTGCTCTTTATTTGCCTCACTTAAGAGTATCACGTACGACTCGTTAAGCCCGTGAAGAACGAAACCCTTTTTCTACGAGATTGAACTATTTCACGTGAATTTCCTGTGAAGCAGATTGAACCATTTCACGTGAATATCCTGTGAAGGTAGGAAACACCTAGCTAGTTGTCATGGTCGTGTACCGCCATGATGGATATGGAGTGGCTACAACATCTCTAAATGCATTCCCTACTTTGTCCCAATTGTTCAAGCAAACAGTTCCGACATGTTCGGATAGAAAAAGAAAACCCAAGACCTCTCTTAAACGTGGCTCATACGTGTGGCCTCCTCCAAACCCAGCTCATATGTGGGAGAGGTTTGGGGTTGTTGAATTATCCTTAAGGTGGGGCCCTCCCCAAGGCTGCTACTGCCATGGGCCACACAAGGGAGGAGGCCCGTGGTGAAAGGCGTGTGTGGTTGTGGGCGGCATGGCTACTCACGGGTTCCAGTCCAAATAGTCACCACTCTGTCGGGATTCCTGAGACCTCTCCATCAGCTTCAGACCATGAAGGGAAGCGATACACATCGAGGCTACCGAGTTGAAGAAGGGCATCGTCGCCTCAAGCGCGTAGGGGAGTCGAAGAGCGTGCCGCCAAGGCCGAAGCCCTATGAGGACGACGCATTGCATCCTGTTGGATATGTCGTAGGGACGATGATGGTGGCGGCGGCTGCCCGAGAGCGTTCCAGCTTCACCTCAACTTCGGGTATGCGTTCACTAGACATTAGGTTATGTTAAAGTTTAGTATATATCTATGTTTAATTATGATTGAACTATGTCCTATGTTTACTTTGAACTATGTGTAGTTTGTGATCATGTAAAATTGGCCCCAAAATGTCTTGGAAAATGGAGGACAAATGGGGGATGCGGCTAAGCACCTGGGTTTTGATGGACAAATGGGTGTTGTCCATGGACATGTTCAAAAATGTCCCAAAAAACATGAAGGAGGGTTTTTTCATGAACCGCTAGGAGGTGTCATGAGCTGCTTGGGTATGGGTTAAATGCGAACGAGCTAGTGTATCAACGTTGAAACATGAGCGGTGACACATTCATGGTGTTGTCGCGTTAAAACTTGAAACGGGAATCGATGACACGTTGGATGTTGGATGTTGTCGACTGGATTGAGAAGGAGATGGCTAAGAGGGTGGTTGTACCCCTAACCCACGAGGGATCAAGCGGTTGACACATATATGTCTCGTAAAGTCACAATATTCTTTTAGTGGCAGGCGACTTTTCCGTCGATAGCTACACACCTATGGTGACTTTGTGAATCTCAAGATCTGTCGTATCAGTCTTTCAGATGTACCTATAGAGATAGGGTGTGTGTGTACGTTCGTAAATGTGAGTGCATGTAAATGTCTGCATCTGTACCGCATATCTAAAAAAGTACGTCTGCACCATGTTCACGTTACCAATTGTACAATGACAGAGCGTCGGCAAGATGAAACTAGGCCCCGCTCCCCTTCCTAGAAGTTTTTGCGAAATAAGCTTATCTTTTGCTAATCGCTCAACTAATCACGTCTCTTGATCGCCAGAGCCTTTTCTATGGCATACACTCATTTGCCCCCTCCCCCTAAATTTTGGTTCACTCACCGCCACTGCAGAATATATGATAATGAATTAAGTTGACACGCACACTCAGCGGGATGACAGAGAGAGTGTTTGGTTAGGCTCTTAGTTGGCTTTCCACGCTTATAAGCCAGCATCCCAACCAAACAACCGGCTTTTATTTGGCTTATAAGGCCAACTGCAGCTTTTTTTGTAAGTGCGAGGAAAAACTCGTCTCGAGCGTTCGATCAATCTCACACCCTTCCTACCCCTGGTACATCATTGAAGGAAATATGCCCTAGAGGCAATAATAAAGTTATTATTTATTTCCTTATTTCATGATAAATGTTTATTATTCATGCTAGAATTGTATTAACCGGAAACATAATACATGTGTGAATACATAGACAAACATAGTGTCACTAGTATGCCTCTAGTTGACTAGCTCGTTTATAAAAGATGGTTATGTTTCCTAGCCATGGACAAAAGAGTTGTCATTCGATTAACGGGATCACATCATTAGGAGAATGATGTGATTGACATGACCCATTCTGTTAGCCTAGCACTTGCTCGTTTAATATACTGCTATTGCTTTCTTCATGACTTATACAAAGTTCCTGCAACTATGAGATTGTGCAACTCCCGTTTACCGGAAGAACACTTTGTGTGCTACCAAACGTCACAACATAACTGGGTGATTATAAAGGTGCTCTACAGGTGTTTCTGAAGGTACATGTTGGGTTGGCATAATTCGAGATTAGGATTTGTCACTCCGATTGTCGGAGAGGTATCTCTGGGCCCTCTCGGTAATACTCATCACCTAAGCCTTGCAAGCATGTAACTAATGAGTTAGTTATGAGATGATGTATTACGGAACGAGTAAAGAGACTTGCCGGTAACGAGATTGAACTAGGTATTGGATACCGACGATCGAATCTCGGGCAAGTAACATACCGATGACAAAGGGAACAACGTATGTTGTTATGCGGTTTAACCGATAAAGATCTTCGTAGAATATGTAGGAGCCAATATGGGCATCCAGGTCCCGCTATTGGTTATTGACAAAGAATAGTTCTAGGTCATGTCTACATAGTTCTCGAACCCGTAGGGTCCGCACGCAAGGTTTCGATGGCGGTTATATTATGAGTTTATGAGTTTTGATGTACCGAAGGAGTTCGGAGTCCCGGATGAGATCGGGGACATGACGAGGAGTCTCGAAATGGTCGAGACGTAAAGATCGATATATTGACGACTATATTCGAGTTCGGAAAGGTTCCGAGTGATTCGGGTATTTTTCGAGTACCGAGAGTTACGGAATTCGCCGGGAGAAGTATTGGGCCTTATTGGGCCTGCGGGAAAGAGAGAGGGGCTGCCTAGGGCAGGCCGCGCCCCATGGCCTAGTCCGAATTGGACTAGGGAGGGCCGCACCCCCTTCCTTCCTTCTCTCTTCCCTTCCTTGTCTCCTACTCCTACTACATGGAAGGACTCCTAGTTGGACTAGGAAAGGGAATCCTACTCCGGTGGGAGTAGGACTCCCCATGGCGCCCCTCCTCGGGCCGGCCTCCTCCTCCCTCCTCTTTTATATATCTGGGGCAGGGGCACCCCATAGACACACAAGTTGATCTACGGATCGTTCCTTAGCCGTGTCGGTGCCCCTTCCACCATATTCCACCTCGGTCATATCATCGCGAAGCTTAGGCGAAGCCTGCGCTGATAGAACATCAATATCGTCCACGCCGTCATCTTGACGGAACTCTCCTCGACACTCAGCTGGATCGGAGTTCGAGGGACGTCATCGAGCTGAGCGTGTGCTGAACTCGGAGGCTCCGTGACGTTCGGTGCTTGGATCGGTCGGATCATGAAGACGTCGACTACATCAAGCGCGTTGTGCTAACGCTTCGCTTCGGTCTCGAGGGTACGTGGACGAACACTCTCCCCTCTCGTTGCTATATCATCACCATGATCTTGCGTGTGCGTAGGAAATTTTTGAAATTACTACGTTCCCCAACAGTGGCATCCGAGCCTAGGTTTTATGCGTTGATGTTATATGCACGAGTAGAACACAAGTGAGTTGTGGACGATATAAGTCATACTGCCTACCAAAGATGTCATACTTTGGTTCAGCGGTATTGTTGGATGAAGCGGCCCGGACCGACATTACGCGTACGCTTACGCGAGACTGGTTCTACCGACGTGCTTTGCACACAGGTGGCTGGCGGGTGTCAGTTTCTCCAACTTTAGTTGAACCGAGTGTGGCTACGCCCGGTCCTTGCGAAGGTTAAAACAGAGTCTATTTGACAAACTATCGTTGTGGTTTTGATGCGTAGGTGAGATTGGTTCTTGCTTAAGCCCGTAGCAGCCACGTAAAACTTGCAACAACAAAGTAGAGGGCGTCTAACTTGTTTTTGCAGGGCATGTTGTGATGTGATATGGTCAAGACGTGATGAGATATAAGTTGTTGTATGAGATGATCATGTTTTGTTGAAGTTATCGGCAACTGGCAGAAGCTCTATGGTTGTCTCTTTGTTGCATAAGATGCAAGTGCCAAATGATTGCTTTACTTTATCGCTATGCGATAGCAATAGTTGCAAGAGCAATAGTTTGCGAGACGACCATGTAACGACACATTGATATAGATCAAGATGATGAAGATCATGGTGTCGTGCCGGTGACGATAGAGATCATGACAGTACTTTGGAGATGGAGATCAAAGGCGCAAGATGATCATGGCCATATCATGTCACATATTTTGATTGCATATGATGTTTATCTGTTATACATCTTATTCTGTTTTGTTTGACGGTAGCATTTTAAGATGATATCTCACTAAAATTATCAAGAAGTGTTCTCCCTGAGTATGCGCCGTTGCCAAAGTTCGTCGTGCCCAGACACCACGTGATGATCGGGTGTGATAAGCTCTACGTCCATCTACAACGGGTGCAAGCCAGTTTTGCACACGCGGAATACTCAGGTTAAACTTGACGAGCCTAGCATATGCAGATATGGCCTCGGAACACGGAGACCGAAAGGTTGAGCGTGAATCATATAGTAGATATGATCAACATAGTGATGTTCACCATTGAAAACTACTCCATCTCACGTGATGATCGGTTATGGTTTAGTTGATTTGGATCACGTGATCACTTAGATGACTAGAGAGATGTCTGTCTAAGTGGGAGTTCTTAAGTAATATGATTAATTGAACTTAAATTTATCATGAACTTAGTCCTGGTAGTATTTTGCAAATTATGTTGTAGATCAATAGCTTGCGTTGTTGCTTTCATATGTTTATTTTGATATGTTCCTAGAGAAAATTGTGTTGAAAGATGTTAGTAGCAATGATGCGGATTGGATCCATGATCTGAGGTTTATCCTCATTGCTGCATAGAAGAATTATGTCCTTAATGCACCGCTAGGTGACAAACCTATTGCAGGAGCATATGCAGACGTTATGGACGTTTGGCTAGCTCAAAAGGATGACTACTTGATAGTTTAGTGCACCATGCTTAAACGGCTTAGAATCGGGACTTCAAAGACGTTTTGAACGTCATGGACCATATGAGATGTTCCAGGAGTTGAAGTTAATATTTCCAAAGAAATACCGAGTTGAGAGATATGAAGTCTCCAACAAGTTCTATAGCTAAAAGATGGAGGAGAATCGCTCAACTAGTGAGCATGTGCTCAGATTGTCAGGTACTTCAATCGCTTGAATCAAGTGGGAGTTAATCTTCCGAGATAAGATAGTGATTGATGAATTCTCTAGTCACCATCACTAAGTTACTAGAACTTTGTGATGAACTATAGTATGCAAGGGATGACGAAAACGATTCCCGAGCTCTTCGTGATGTTGAAATCGACGAAGGTAGAAATCAAGAAAAGACCATCAAGTGTTGATGATTGACAAGACCACTAGTTTCAAGAGAAGGGCAAAGGGAAAGAAAGGGAACTTCAAGTGGAAAGACAAGCAAGTTGTCACTCCTGCGAAGAAGCCCAAAGCTGGACCATAGCCTGAAACTGAGTGTTTACACTGCAAAGGAAATGGTCACTGGAAGCGGAAATGCCCTGAATATTTGGTGGATAAGAAGGATGGAAAAGTGAACAAGAGTATATTTGATATATAAATTATTGATGTGTGCCTTACTAGTGTTTATAGTAGCCCCTAAGTATTTGATACTTGTTCGCTTGCTAAGATTAGTAACTCGAAACGGGAGTTGCAGAATAAACAGAGACTAGTTAAGGGTGAAGTGACGATGTGTGTTGGAAATAGTTCCAAGATTGATATGATCATCATCGCACACTCCTTATACTTTCGGGATTAGTGTTAAACCTAAATAAATGTTATTTGGCGTTTGCGTTGAGCATGAATATGATTGGATCATGTTTATTGCAATACGGTTATTCATTTAAAATCGGAGAATAATTGTTGTTCTGTTTACATGAATAAGACCTTCAATGGTCATACACCCAATGAAAATAGTTTGTTGGATCTCGATCGTAGTGATACACATATTCATAATATTGAGGCCAAAAGATGCAAAGTTAATAATGATAGTGTAACTTATTTGTGGCACTGCCGTTTGGGTCATATCGGTGTAAAGCGCATGAAGAAACTCCATAAAGATGGATTTTCGGAATCACTTGGTTATAAATCATTTGGTGCTTGCGAACCGTGCCTTTTGGGCAAGATGACTAAAACTCCGTTTTTCGGAACAATGGAACGAACTACCGACTTATTGGAAATAATACATACTGATGTATGCAGACCAATGAGTATGAAGGCTCGTGGCAAGTATCGTTATTTTCTGACCTTCACAAGATGATTTGAGCAGATATGGGTATATCTACTTGATGAAACATAAGTCTGAAATAGTTGAAAGGTTCAAAGAATTTTAGAGTGAAGTGGAAAATCATCGTAACAAGAAAATAAAGTTTCTGCGATCTGATCGCGGAGAGGAATATTTGAGTTACGAGTTTTGTCTTCAATTAAAACAATATGGAATAGTTTCACAGCTCACGCCACCTGGAACACCACAACGTTATGGTGTGTCCGAACGTCGTAACCGCACTTTATTGGATATGGTGCGATCTATGATGTTTCTTACCAATTTACCAATATCGTTTTGGGATCTTGCATTAGAGACAGCTGCATTCACGTTTAAAAGGGCACCATCTAAATCCGTTGAGACGACACCGTATGAACTATGGTTTAGCAGTAAACCTTGTTGGAAATATGCCCTAGAGGCAATAATAAAAGTATTATTATATTTCAATGTTCATGATAATTGTCTTTTGTTCATGCTATAACTGTATTATCCGGAAATCGTAATACACGTGTGAACACTTAGACCACAAATGTCCCTAGTGAGCCTCTAGTTGACTAGCTCGTTGTGATCAATGGATAGTCATGGTTTCCTGACTATGGACATTGGATGTCGTTGATAACGGGATCACATCATTAGGAGAATGATGTGATGGACAAGACCCAATCATAAGCATAGCATAAAAGATCGTACGGTTCGTTTGCTAGAAGCTTTGCCAATGTCAAGTATCTCTTCCTTCGACCATGAGATCGTGTAACTCCCGGTTACCGTAGGAGTGCCTTGGGTGTATCAAACATCACAACGTAACTGGGTGACTATAAAGGCGCATTACAGGTATCTCCGAAAGTATCTCGCGGTTGACACGGATCGAGATCGGATTTGTCACTCCGTATGACGGAGATGTATCTCTGGGCCCACTCAAGAATGCATCATCATAATGAGCTCAAGTTGACCAAGGTGTTGGCCACGGGATCATGCATTACGATATTTAGTAAAGTGACTTGCCGTAACGAGACCGAACAAGGTATTGGGATACCGACGATCGAGTCTCGGGCAAGTAACGCATCGATTGACAAAGGGAATTGCATACGAGGTTTGATCGAATCCTCGACATCGTGGTTCAACCGATGAAATCATCGAGGAGCATGTGGGAGCCAACATGGGTATCCAGACCCCGCTGTTGGTTATTGCCCGAGAGTCGTCTCGGTCATGTCTGCGTGTCTCCCGAACCCGTAGGGTCTACACACTTAAGGTTCGATGACGCTAGGGTTAGTAGGAAGTCAAGTATGTGACTACGAATGTTGTTCGGAGTCCCGGATGAGATCCTGGACGTCACGAGGAGTTCCGGAAGGGTCCGGAGGTAAAGAATAATATATAGGAAGTGGTGTTTCGGCCATCGGGAAAGTTTCGGGGTCTCCGTGAAAGTACCGGGACCACCGGAAGGGTCCCGGGGGTCCACCGGGTGGGGCCACCTATCCGGAGGGCCCCATGGGCTGAAGTGGGAGGAACCAGCCCATAGTGGGCTGGTGCGCCCCTAGGCCCACCCCCTGCGCCTAGGGTTGAAACCCTAGGGGGGGGGGGCGCCCCACCTGGCTTGGGGGCACTCCACCCCCCTTGGCCGCCGCCCCGGAGATTGGATCTCCAGGGGCCGGCCACCCCCCCAGGGGGCCTATATAAAGGGGGGGAGGGAGGGGGGCTGCTGTACCCATCTCCAAGGCGCAGCCCCTCCCCTCCCCAACACTTCTCCTCCTCCGTAGGCGCTCGGCGAAGCCCTGTCGGAGTACTTCTTCTCCACCATCACCACGCCGTCGTGCTGCCGGTGGAGTTGTCTTCCTCAACCTCTCCTTCCTCCTTGCTGGATCAAGACGGAGGAGACGTCGCTCGTCCCGTACGTGTGTTGAACGCGGAGGTGCTGTCCGTTCAGCACTTGGACATCGGTGATTTGAATCACGTTCGAGTACGACTCCATCATCACCTTGCAAGCTTCCGCACGCGATCTACAAGTGGTATGTAGATGCAAACTCTCTCCCGTTACTCGTTGCTTAGATGAACTCATAGATGGATCTTGGTGAAGCCGTAGGAAAAAATTTAATTTTCTGCAACGTTCCCTAACAGTGGCATCATGAGCTAGGTCTATGCGTAGTTCTCTAATGCACGAGTAGAACACAATTTGTTGTGGGCGTTGATCTTGTCATCTTACTTGCCTCTACTAGTCTTTTCTTGCCCAACGGTATTGTGGGATGAAGCGGCCCGACCAACCTTACACGTGCGCTTACGTGAGACCGGTTCCACCGGTCGACATGCACTAGTTGCATAAGGTGGCTGGCGGTGTCTGTCTCTCCCACTTTAGTTGGAGCGGATTCGATGAACAAGGCCCTTATGAAGGGTAAATAGAAGTTGACAAAATCACGTTGTGGTGATTCGTAGGTAAGAAAACGTTCTTGCTAGAACCCAATCGCAGCCACGTAAAAGATGCAACAACAATTAGAGGACGTCTAACTTGTTTTTGCAGCGATTGATCATGTGATGTGATATGGCGAAAGTTGTGATGAATGATGAATTGTGATGTATGAGATCATGTTCTTGTAATAGGATTCACGACTTGCATGTCGATGAGTATGACAACCGCAGGAGCCATAGGAGTTGTCTTTATTTTTGTATGACCTGCGTGTCATTGAAGAACGCCATGTAAACTACTTTACTTCATTACTAAACGCGTTAGTTATAGAAGTAGAAGTAGTCGTTGGCGTGACAACTTCATGAAGACACGATGATGGAGATCATGGTGTCAAGCCGGTGACAAGATGATCATGGAGCCCCGAAGATGGAGATCAATGGAGCTTGATGATATTGGCCATATCATGTCACAACTATATAATTGCATGTGATGTTTATTATGTTTATGCATCTTGTTTACTTAGGACGATGGTAGTAAATAAGATGATCCCTTACAAAATTTCAAGAAGTGTTCTCCCCTAACTGTGCACCGTTGCTACAGTTCGTCGTTTCTAAGCACCACGTGATGATTGGGTGTGATGGATCCTTACGTTCACATACAACGGGTGTAAGACAGTTTTACACAATAAAACACTTAGGGTTAACTTGACGAGCCTAGCATGTGCGGACATGGCCTCGAACACGGAGACCGAAAGGTCGAACACGAGTCGTATGGAAGATACGATCAACATGAAGATGTTCACCGACGATGACTAGTCCGTCTTACGTGATGATCGGACACGGGCTAGTCGACTCGGATCGTGTAACACTTAGATGACTAGAGGATGTCTAATCTAAGTGGGAGTTCATAATTTGATTAGAACTTTATTATCATGAACTTAGTCTAAAACCTTTGCAAATATGTCTTGTAGATCAATGGCCAACGCTAATGTCAACATGAACTTCAACGCTGCTCCTAGAAAACCAAGCTGAAAGATGATGGCAGCAACTATACGGATTTGGGTCCTAACCCGAGATTATCCTCATAGCTGCCAGAAGCAATATGTCCTAGAAGGACCGCTAGGTGACGCCTCCGTCCCGAGAGAACCAAGGCGTTATGAGCGCTTGGCAAGCTCGTCTTGATGATTACTCCCTCATTCAAGGCGGCATGCTTTACACTTAGAACCGGGGCTCCAAAAGCGTTTTGAGCACCACGGAGCATATGAGATGTTCAAGAGCTGAAACTAGTTTTCCAAGCTCATGCCCGGTCGAGAGATATGATGTCTCGACAAGTTCTACAGATTGTAAGATGGAGGAAAATAGTTCACAAGGAGCACATCCTAAAGATGTGCAGGGTTGCACAACCGTATGACCCAAATGAACATTAACCTCCCGGATGAGGCGGTCATTGACAGAATCCTCCGATCGCTCCCACCAAGCTACAAGAGCTTTGTGATGAACTACAACATGCGGGGATGGTAAAGACCATTCTGAAGTGTTCTCGATCTTGAAGTCAGCAGAGGCTGAAATCAAAAGGAACATCAAGTGTTGATGGTCAATAAGACCACTAAGTTCAAGAAGGGCAAGGGTAAGAAGAACTTCAAGAAGGACGGCAAAGATGTTGCCGCGCCCGTAAGCTTTATTGCCGGAAGAAGTCAAAGAATGGACCCAAACACGAGATCGAGTGCTTTTATTGCAAGGGAAGGGTCACCGAAGCGGAACTGCCCCAAATACTTAGCGGATAAGAAGGCCGCAACACCAAAGGTATATTTGATATACATGTAATTGATGTGTACCTTACCAAGACTCGTAGTAACTCCCGGTATTTGATACGGTGCTGTTGCTCATATTTGTAACTCACAAGACGAGCTGCGGAATAAGCGGAGACTGGCGAAGGGCGAGGTGACGATCTTGCGCGTCGGGAATGGTTCGAGGTCGATGTGATCGCCGTCGACACGCTGCCTCTACATTTACCTACGGATTAGTTTTGAACCTTAATAATTGTTATTTAGTGCCATGTTTGAGCATGAACATTGTATCTGGATCTCGTTTAATCTGAGATGGCTACTCATTTAAGTCTGAGAATAATGGTTGTTCGATTTATATGAGAGAGATGTTTTATGGTCATGCTCCGATGGTCAATGGTTTATTCTTAATGAATCTCGGCGTAATATTACACATGTTCATAGTGTGGATGCCAAAAGATGTAAAGTTGATAACGATAGTCCCACATACTTGTGGCATCGCCGCCTTGGTCACATTGGTGTCAAGCGCATGAAGAAGCTCCATGCTGATGGACTTTTAGAGTCTCTTGATTATGAATCGTTTGACACATGCGAACCTTGCCTCTTAGGCAAAATGACCAAGACTCCATTCTCCGGAACAATGGGCGAGCAACCAACTTGTTGGAAATCATACATACCGATGTAAAGCGGTCCAATGAGCGTTGAGGCTCATGGAGGATATCGTTATGTTCTCACTCTCACCGATGACTTAAGTAGATATGGGTATGTCTACTTAATGAAACACAAGTCTGAGACCTTTGAAAAGTTCAAGGAATTTCAGAGTGAGGTAGAGAATCAACGTGACCGAAAGATAAAGTTCCTACGATCAGATCGTGGGGGAGAATACTTAAGTCACGAATTTGGTACACACTTAAGAAAATGTGGAACCGTTTCACAACTCACGCCGCCTGGAACACCTCAAATAAACGGTGTGTCCGAACGTCGTGTCGCACTCTATTGGATATGGTGCGGTCTATGATGTCTCTTACCGATTTACCACTATCATTTTGGGGATACGCTCTAGAGACAGCTACATTCACTTTAAATAGGGCACCGTCTAAATCCGTTGAGACGACACCGTATGAATTATGGTTTGGGAAGAAACCTAAGCTATCGTTTCTAAAAGTTTGGGGATGCGATGCTTATGTCAAGAAACTTCAACTTGAAAAGCTCGAACCCAAGTCGGAAAATGCGTATTCATAGGATACCCTAAGGAAACTGTCGGGTATACCTTCTACTTAAGATCCGAAGGCAAGGTCTTTGTTGCCAAGAACGGATGCTTTACGAGAAAGAGTTTCTCTCGAAAAGAAGTAAGTGGGAGGAAAGTAGAACTCGATGAAGTACTACCTCTCGAACGGGAAAGTGGTGCAACAGAAACCGTTCTGTGATGCCCACACCAACCAAGAGGAAAACAATGATGATGATCAAGGTACTTGATCAAGTTACTCTTGAACTTGAAGGTCCACGAGGACACGTTCCGCACTGTGTGGTACGGAAACCTGTCATGGAAATCATGTTGCTAGACAACAATGAACCTTCGAACTATGAAGAAGCGATGGCGGGCCCGGATTCCAACAAATGGCTTGGAGCCATGAAATCTGAGATAGAATCCATGTATGAAAACAAAGTATGGACTTTGACAGACTTGCCCGATGATCGGCGAGCGATAGAAAACAAATGGATTTTTAAGAAGAAGACGGACACGGATGGTAATGTTACCATCTATAAAGCTCGACTTGTCGCTAAGGGTTATCGACAAGTTCAAGGGATTGACTACGACGAGACATTCTCTCCCGTAGCGAAGCTTAAGTCCGTCCGAATCATGTTAGCAATTGCCGCATACTATGATTATGAGATATGGCAGATGGACGTCAAAACGGCATTCCTTAATGGACATCTTAAGGAATAGCTGTATATGATGCAGCCGGAAGGTTTTGTCGATCCTCGAGCGCTAACAAAGTATGCAAGCTCCAATGATCCATTTATGGACTGGTGCAAGCATCTCGGAGTTGGAACATTTGCTTTGATGAGATGATCAAAGCGTTTGGGTTTATGCAGACTTATGGAGAAGCTGCGTTTACAAGAAAGTGAGTGGGAGCTCTGTAGCATTTCTCCCGTTATATGTAGATGACATACTCTTGATGGGAAATGATACAAAACTTCGGACAGATATTAAGGCCTACTTGAACAAGTGTTTTTCAATGAAGGACCTTGGAGAAGCTGCTTATATATTAGGCATCAAGATCTATAGAGATAGATCGAGGCGCCTCATAGGTCTTTCACAAAGCACATACCTTGATAAGATTTTGAAGAGGTTCAAAATGGATCAGTCCAAGAAGGGTTCTTGCCTATGCTACAAGGTGTGAGATTGAGCTCAGCTCGATCACCGACCACGGCAAAAGATAAAGAAGAGATGAGTGTCATCCCTATGCTTCAGCCATAGGATCTATTATGTATGCCATCTTTGTGTACTGGACCGATGTTAACTCGGCCGTAAGTTTGGTTGCAAGATACCAAAGTAATCCCGCAAGGAACACCGGACAGCGGTCAAGAATATCTGAAGTACCGAAAAGGACAAAGGACATGTTTCGTTTATGGAGGAGACGAAGAGCTCGTCGTAAAGGGTTACGTCGATGCTAGCTTCGACTCGAGATCTGATGACTCTAAGTCACAAACCGGATACGTGTATATGTTGAATGGTGGAGCGATGGCTGGTGTAGCCGCAAGCGAGCGTCGTGGCGGGATCTACGTGAAGCGGAGTACATGGCAGCCTCGGAGGCAGCGCATGAAGCGATTTGGGTGAAGGAGTTCATCACCGACCTAGGAGTCATACCCAATGCGTCGGGGCCGATCAAACTCTTCTGTGACAACACCGAGCTATTGCCCTTGCCAAGGAGCCCAAGTTTCACAAGAAGACCAGGCACATCAAGCGTCGTTTCAACTCCATCCGTGAAAATGTTCAAGATGGAGACATAGAGATTTGCAAAGTGCACACGGATCCGAATGTCGCAGATCCGTTGACTAAACCTCTCTCGCGTGCAAAACATGATCAACACCATAACTCTATGGGTGTTCGATTCATCACAATGTAACTAGATTGGTGACTCTAGTGCAAGTGGGAGACTGTTGGAAATATGCCCTAGAGGCAATAATAAAAGTATTATTATATTTCAATGTTCATGATAATTGTCTTTTGTTCATGCTATAACTGTATTATCCGGAAATCGTAATACACGTGTGAACACTTAGACCACAAATGTCCCTAGTGAGCCTCTAGTTGACTAGCTCGTTGTGATCAATGGATAGTCATGGTTTCCTGACTATGGACACTGGATGTCGTTGATAACGGGATCACATCATTAGGAGAAATATGTGATGGACAAGACCCAATCATAAGCATAGCATAAAAGATCGTATAGTTCGTTTGCTAGAAGCTTTGCCAATGTCAAGTATCTCTTCCTTCGACCATGAGATCGTGTAACTCCCGGTTACCGTAGGAGTGCCTTGGGTGTATCAAACGTCACAACGTAATCGGGTGACTATAAAGGTGCATTACGGTATCTCCGAAAGTATCTGCGGGTTGACACGGATCGAGGCGGGATTTGTCACTCCGTATGACGGAGAGGTATCTCTGGGCCCACTCGGTAATGCATCATCATAATGAGCTCAAGTTGACCAAGGTGTTGGCCACGGGATCATGCATTACGATGCGAGTAAAGTGACTTGCGATAACGAGACCGAACAAGGTATTGGGATACCGACGATCGAGTCTCGGGCAAGTAACGCATCGATTGACAAAGGAATTGCATACGGGTTTGATCGAATCCTCGACATCGTGGTTCAACCGATGAAATCATCGAGGAGCATGTGGAGCCAACATGGGTATCCGCACCCGCTGTTGGTTATTGCCCGAGAGTCGTCTCGGTCATGTCTGCGTGTCTCCGAACCCGTAAGGTCTACACACTTAAGGTTCGGTGGCGCTAGGGTTAGTAGGAAGTCAAGTATGTGACTACGAATGTTGTTCGAGTCCGGATGAGATCCCTGACGTCACGAGGAGTTCGGAAGGGTCTGGAGGTAAAGAATAATATATAGGAAGTGGTGTTTGACCATCGGGAAAGTTTGGGGTCTCCGTAAAATCACGGACCACCGGAAGGGTCCCGGGTCCACCGGTGGGGCCACCTATCCGGAGGGCCCCATGGGCTGAAGTGGGAGGAACCAGCCCATAGTGGGCTGGTGCACCCCTAGGCCCACCCCTGCGCCTAGGGTTGAAACCCTAGGGGTGGGGCGCCCACCGCTTGGGGGCACTCCACCCCCTTGGCCGCCGCCCCAGAGATTGGATCTCCAGGCCGCCACCTGAGGGGCCTATATAAAGGGGGGGAGGGAGGGGGCTGCTGTACCCATCTCCAAGGCGCAGCCCTCCCTCCCAACACTTCTCCTCCTCCGTGGGCGCTCGGCCCTCGCCACAGCCAGATACTTCTTCTCCACCATCACCACGCCGTCGTCGTCTTTGCGGTGGAGTTGTCTTCCTCAACCTCTCCTTCCTCCTTGCTGGATCAAGACGGAGGAGACGTCGCTCGTCCCGTACGTGTGTTGAACGCGGAGGTGCTGTCCGTTCAGCACTTGGACATCGATGATTTGAATCACGTTCGAGTACGACTCCATCATCACCTTGCAAGCTTCCGCACGCGATCTACAAGTGGTATGTAGATGCAAACTCTCTCCCGTTACTCGTTGCTTAGATGAACTCATAGATGGATCTTGGTGAAGCCGTAGGAAAAATTTTAATTTTCTGCAACGTTCCCCAACAAACCTAAGCTGTCGTTTCTTAAAGTTTGGAGTTGCGATGCTTATATGAAAAAGGTTTTCAACCTGATAAGCTCGAACCCAAATCGGAGAAGTGTGTCTTCATAGAATACCCAAAGGAAACTATTGGGTAATCCTTCTATCACAGATCCGAAGGCAAAACATTTATTGCTAAAAATGGATCATTTCTAGAGAAGGAGTTTCTCTCGAAAGAAGTGAATGGGAGGAAAGTAGAACTTGATAAGGTAATTGTACCTTCTCCCTTATTGGAAAGTAGTTCATCACAGAAATCTGTTCCTGTGACTACTACACCAATTAGTGAGGAAGCTAATGATGATGATCATGTAACTTCAGATCAAGTTACTACCGAATCTCGTAGGTAAACCAGAGTAAGATCCGCACCAGAGTGGTGTAGTAATCATGTTCTGGAAGTCATGTTACTAGACCATGATGAACCTACAAACTATGAGGAAGCGATGATGAGCCCAGATTCCGCGAAATGGCTCAAGGCCATAAAATCTGAGATATGATCCATGTATGAGAACAAAGTATGGACTTTGATTGACTTGCTCGATGATCAGCAAGCCATGTTAAATGAATGGATCTTCAAGAGGAAGACGGACACCGATAGTAGTATTACTATCTCGCCAAGCTCGACTTGTTGCGAAAGGTTTTCAACAAGTTCAAGGTGTTGAATACGATGAGATTTTCTTACTCGTATCGATGCTTAAGTCATGTTCGAATCATGTTAGCAATTGCCACATTTTATGAAATCGGCAAATGGATGTCAAAACTACATTCCTTAATGGATTTATTAAAGAAGAGTTGTATATGATGCAACCGAAGGTTTTGTCAATCCTAAAGGTGCTAACAAAATGTGCAAGCTCCAATGATCCATCTATGGACTGGTGCAAGCATCTCGAGTTGGAATATACGCTTTGATAAGTTGATCAAAGCATATAGTTTTATATGGACTTACGATGAAGCCTGTATTTACAATAAAGTGAGTGGGAGCACTACAGCCTTTCGATTAGTATATGTGAGTGACATATTGTTGATCGAAATGATGTAGAATTTTTCGCAAAGCATAAAGGAGTGTTTTAAAGGAGTTCTTTAAAAAGAAAAGACCTCAGTAAAAGCTACTTACATATTGAGCATCAAGATCTATTGAGATAGATCAAGACGCTTGATAAGATTTTCAATGAGTACATACCTTGGCAAGATTTTGAAATAGTTCAAAATGGAACAGTCAAAGAAAGAGTTCTTGCCTGTGTTACAAAGGTATGAAATTGAGTAAGACTCAAATCCCGACCACAGCAGAAAATAGAAAGAGAATGAAAAGTCATTCCCTATGCCTCAGTCATAGGTTCTATAAAGTATGCTATGCTATGTACCACACCTATTGTATGCCTTGCTCTGAATTGGGCAAGGGGGTACAATAGTGATCTAGGAGTAGATCACTGGACATTGGTCAAGAATATCCTTAGTAAGGACTAAGGAGATGTTTCTCGATTATGGAGGTGATAAAAGAGTTTGTTGTAGAAGTTACATCGGTGCAAACTTCTACACCGATCCGAATGACTCTAAGTCTCAACCTTGGATACATATTGAAAGTGGGAGCAATTAGCTAGAGTAGCTCCATGCAGAGCATTGTGGACATAAAATATTTGCAAAATACATACGGCTCTGAATGTGACAGACCCGTTGACTAAGCTTCTCTCATGAGCAAAACATGATCACACCTTAGTACTCTTTGGGTGTTAATCACATAGCGATGTGAACTAGATTATTGACTCTAGTAAACCCTTTGGATGTTGGTCACATGATGATGTGAACTATGGGTGTTAATCATATACAGATATGAATATTGGTGTTAAATCACATGGCGATGTGAACTAGATTATTGACTCTAGTGCAAGTGGGAGACTGAAGGAAATATGCCCTAGAGGCAATAATAAAGTTATTATTTATTTCCTTATTTCATGATAAATGTTTATTATTCATGCTAGAATTGTATTAACCGGAAACATAATACATGTGTGAATACATAGACAAACATAGTGTCACTAGTATGCCTCTACTTGACTAGCTCGTTTATCAAAGATGGTTATGTTTCCTAGCCATGGACAAAAGAGTTGTCATTTGATTAACGGGATCACATCATTAGGAGAATGATGTGATTGACATGACCCATTCTGTTAGCCTAGCACTTGATCGTTTAATATACTGCTATTGCTTTCTTCATGACTTATACAAAGTTCCTGCAACTATGAGATTGTGCAACTCCCGTTTACCGGAAGAACACTTTGTGTGCTACCAAACGTCACAACGTAATCGGGTGATTATAAAGGTGCTCTCTGGTGTTTACGAAGGTACATGTTGGGTTGGCATAATTCGAGATTAGGATTTGTCACTCCGATTGTCGGAGAGGTATCTCTGGGCCCTCTCGGTAATACTCATCACCTAAGTCTTGCAAGCATGTAACTAATGAGTTAGTTATGAGATGATGTATTACGGAACGAGTAAAGAGACTTGCCGGTAACGAGATTGAACTAGGTTGTAACGCCTCGGACACACCCGCCGGTGGTCGTTACTCCTGGCGGGATCTAGACTGGCCCCACAGATCAATACTAGTCTTTTCTGCGCACTTTGTCCTCACTCGTGCGCACCCGGGAGCAACTTCCTGGTCGGTCACCCATCCTGAAACTACTCCAAGCTGAGCACGCTTAACTTTGGAGTTCTTTCCGAATGGGCTCCCGGAAAAGAAGGAATTCCTTATTGATATGAGTAGTCTATCATCCCTAATAAGCCGTGATATCACATACACCCCCACTCGGAGGAACCGACGTCCTCGTCGGGCCACAGAACGCTCCTCTTGGCACAACCATCTGCATCCGATGCCCGTACATGTGCCATGCCGTGTGCCACGACGGGTCACAAACGCCATGAACAACATGACCACAAGCACCGTCCGCAACCATCCGTGTAACCGCGAGGGTCTCGCTCGATACCAACTTGTAACACCGGACACACCCGCCGGTGGTCGCATTCTCTGGCGGGATCTAGATCGCCCCACAGATCAATACTAGTCTTTTCTCGCGACTTTGTCCTCACTCGTGCGCACCGGAGCAACTTCGGTCGGTCACCCATCCCAAACTACTCCAAGCCGAGCACGCTTAACTTTGGAGTTCTTTCCGAATGGGCTCCCGGAAAAGAAGGAATTCCTTATTGATATGAGTAGTCTATCATCCCTAATAAGCCAGGATATCACATAGGTATTGGATACCGACGATCGAATCTCAGGCAAGTAACATACCGATGACAAAGGGAACAACGTATGTTGTTATGCGGTTTGACCGATAAAGATCTTCGTAGAATATGTAGGAGCCAATATGGGCATCCAGGTCCCGCTATTGGTTATTGACAAAGAATAGTTCTAGGTCATGTCTACATAGTTCTCGAACCCGTAGGGTCCGCACGCTTAAGGTTTTGATGGCAGTTATATTATGAGTTTATGAGTTTTGATGTACCGAAGGAGTTCGGAGTCCCAGATGAGATCGGGGACATGACGAGGAGTCTCGAAATGGTCGAGACGTAAAGATCGATATATTGGACGACTATATTCGAGTTCGGAAAGGTTCCGAGTGATTCGGTATTTTTCGAGTACCGGAGAGTTACGGAATTCGCCGGGAGAAGTATTGGGCCTTATTGGGCCTCATGGGAGAGAGAGGGGCTGCCTAGGGCAGGCCGCGCCCTTCATGGCCTAGTCCGAATTGGACTAGGGAGGGGCCGCACCCCTCCTTCCTTCCTTCTCTCTTCCCCTTCCTTGTCTCGCTACTCCTACTACATGGAAGGACTCCTAGTTGGACTAGGAAAGGGAATCCTACTCTCGGTGGGAGTAGGACTCCCCATGGCGCCGCCTCCTAGGGCCGGCCTCCTCCTCCCTCCCTCCTTTATATACGGGGCAGGGGCACCCCATAGACACACAAGTTGATCTACAGATCGTTCCTTAGCCGTGTGCGGTGCCCCTTCCACCATATTCCACCTCGGTCATATCGTCATGAAGCTTAGGCGAAGCCCTGCGCGATAGAACATCAAGATCGTCACCACGCCGTCGTCTTGACGGAACTCTCCTCGACACTCAGCTGGATCGGAGTTCGAGGGACGCCATCGAGCTGAACGTGTCTGAACTCGGAGGCTCCGTGACGTTCGGTGCTTGGATCGGTCGGATCGTGAAGACGTACGACTACATCAACCGCGTTGTGCTAACGCTTCTGCTTACGGTCTACGAGGGTACGTGGACGAACACTCTCCCCTCTCATTGCTATATCATCACCATGATCTTGCGTATGCGTAGGAATTTTTTTGAAATTACTACGTTCCCCAACAATCATAATAATTACGAGCGAAATACCCTCCCATATAAGCGACCCAAACAACCTGTTTGCAGGAAGAAAACAATATATTGGCAAGGAGCTCTGACCAGAAAGACTTTTTGCATAAATTGCTGAATTTGCCCACCAAAAAGAAGATGCTCATTATTGCATTGTTATGGAACTGGTGGCTGGCGAGAAAAAAGGTAAATGCAGAGGGAAAGAAGCTGAATAAAGTAGAGGTTCTGATCAAAATTCGTAACTCTGTGGCTGACTATGAGAATCACTGTCTGAAGAACATAAAATCTGTTGTACACTCAAGGGTCAGATGGCAGCCTCCATTGAACGACATACTAAAGATAAATGTCGATGGTTCTTACCTAGCCGGAGTAAGATCAAGAGGATGGGGCTTTTATCATTAGGGACTCATCAGGGGATGCGGTGGGAGCGGGCGCCGGCAGGCTCGACTTTCTTCAGGACTCGTTATAGGCTGAAGCGGAGGCGTGTTGTCGTGCTTTACATGCTGCACAAGAGTGGTGTATGACCCAAGTAGTGGTGGAGACAGATGCCCAGGAGTTAGTAGCTGCTCTCACCTCTGATGCATATGATCTCTCGTCAAATGGTGTCCTGTTCAAGGAGAGTAAGGCCTTTGCTTTTTTGAATTTCTCTTTTTTCTCAGTAGTTTTCGCTCCTAGAGATTGTAATAAAGTGGCGGACGCCCTAGCGGCGTTTGGGACGAAGATGGTCACTGAACCCCAAGCCGTATAGCCGGGCGGTGCTCCTACCTTTTGCGCAGGACCTGGTTGCCGATGACATTTTTCGGCAAACTGTTTAATGGAAGAGCTTTTCCATCTCAAAAAAAAAGACTCACTCTCACCCACACTGTATGAGATGGCACAAAAGCAACATCGCTAGTGTTTACGCCGTCGGCCATCATCCTCGTCTCGTCCGCCGTCGATGACCGAAATGTCGGCGCCCGCCTAACATTGTGGTCATTGTGACTGCTGGAATTTCTTTTTTAGGGAAAGAATTTCCTTTGTTCCCCTTTTAGGTGTGGAATTTCCTCTTTTTTTCCGAAGGGATTACGGTTGCCGGGCCGTTGGACCCGAAGTCTAACACGGCAACACCCAGCATGGCCCAGTTACACCTACCTCGGTTGGACCTTCCAAGCCAATTGGCTACAAAAACTGATAGCCAGATAAGTAAAAGAAAAGTCAAACGCTACTAAGAAGGTCAAACCGACGAACTACGTGGGCGCGTAACAATCGGTTTAACAAGTCCGGATCACCATCAGCGCAGAAACAAACAAACAAACAAATCATCGAGTAAACAAACAGAAACGAGCAAACGGGATTCCTCTCCAGTCCACGCGGCGTCGTGAACCAGACGAACCGCCTAGCCGACGGACGCGCCGACCTCCTCCGATCACACGGCACGGCAAAGGGGCCCAACCCAACAGCCAGTCGGCCCGCAAATCCGGGTCAAATCCCCCATACGTACGTACGTACGCGCGCACGTGTAGCAATACGCAACAACTACGCTACCGAGCCCGTGCCGCTCTCGGTTGGTTCCTCCCGGGGAAGGCCGCTGCCGCACCGCACAACCACCTCCCCTATATATAGCGGCCGCCCCGATCGCCCTCAGCTTCGCTCGCCTCCCGCCCGCTTTTCACATGCCCCCGAACTCGACGCCGCAGCGCCGCGCGCAGCAGCAGCACCACCACCGCCCCGTCACCGCCGGCGGCAGGAGCCAGGAGGCGGCCATGTCGGCGGTGGCGTCCGACGAGGAGGCGTTCCAGGAGGTGGACCCGACGGGGCGGTTCGGGCGGTACGCGGCCGTGCTGGGGCTCGGCTCCGTCAAGAAGGTGTACCGCGGCTTCGACCAGGAGGAGGGCATCGAGGTGGCGTGGAACCGGGTGCGCCTGCGCGCGCTGGCGGAGCGCGACCCCTCCATGGTCGACCGCCTCCACGCCGAGGTGCGCCTCCTCCGCTCCCTCCACCACGACCACATCATCGGCTTCCACAAGGTCTGGCTCGACCGCGACGCCGGCGTCCTCAACTTCATCACCGAGGTCTGCAACTCCGGGAGCCTCCGCGACTACCGCGACCGGCACAAGCACGTCTCCCTCAAGGCGCTCAAGAAGTGGGCGCGCCAGATCCTCGAGGGCCTCGACCACCTCCACACCCACGACCCCTGCATCATCCACCGCGACCTCAACTGCAGCAACGTCTTCATCAACGGCAACACCGGCCAGGTAACAAACACCTCTATGCTATACCTGCGCCCATCAATCAATCTCGATCGGTCGCCTGGCCCTCGCTAATTGTTGCCTTTCCTCGCACAGTTCTTCAATTCAACAATTGTGGAATATCTGCAATCTCCCAAACTTTATATTTAGAACTGCGTTATACTACAGACTCTTTTTTTTTTGAGAATCAAGAGCTTTATTGAATATACTAGTCTCTCGCCTTCTCGCGCACGACGCCGTTTCGCATAATTTAATTTGTTTAATCGTTTCTAAAAAGAATTTAATTTAATCTTGTTTTAGTTAGATTGGAATACTCCAGATAATGCATGTATTCGGTTTTAACTAGATTCTGAATTGGTGATAAACATAATTTTTACTTACTACTTTCTCAATACTATCATAGTTTTGTGCCTAAGTAGGCAATTTGGGGTAGAACAGTAGTAGACGATGTACTAGTTTAGTGCTAAACAAAATTTTTACTTGCTACTAATACCTCAATACTATATTAGTTTTTTGTGAGCCTAAATAGGCAATTTGGGGTAGAACAGTAGCACAAGATGTAGTTTAATGCCTGTTGATCCGAACACCGACCCGTGCATTAGGCCGGCGATTAATCCGCGGACGGGCGCCTTTCCCACCTTTTCCGCTTCTTTTCTGTGGCGACCTAGCTGTAGTGTAGACCTTTGAAGCTGTCCGTGTCTCTGAAAGCATCGCGAGAACTGGACCTGCTAGGATATATGCTTTCGAGTAAAGGAGAAACACAACTGATGCACGTTGAGACGCACTTTGTTTTGCTTTCAAGCATAGCTGAGTCGCACTCTGATCTGTTACGCTAACTTGCTCAGTTGCTTGCTGCACCTGCATCTACGATTCTGCCGCCATCGAGCACTAGCTGTTAGATGTTGCTTTCACGATCCTGTTGGACTGACGGTTCTGGGTATTTTGGTGCAGGTGAAGATCGGCGACCTCGGGCTGGCGGCGATCGTGGACAAGGACCACACGGCGCACACGATCCTGGGCACGCCCGAGTTCATGGCGCCGGAGCTCTACTCGGAGACGTACACGGAGTCGGTGGACATCTACGCGTACGGGATGTGCGTGCTGGAGATGGTGACGCGGGAGATGCCCTACGGCGAGTGCGAGAGCGTGGTGCAGATCTACCACAGCGTCACCAACGGCGTGCCGCCCGCCGCGCTCCGGCGCCTCAGGGACCCGGAGATGCGGGCCTTCATCCAGCGCTGCATCGGCAAGCCGCGCAACCGCCCCTCCGCCGCCGACCTCCTGCGGGACCCTTTCTTCCACGGCATCGACGACGACACCACCGGCACGCTCAGCTAGCAGCGCCCGGTGGCGAGGGTGGATCGGACGTAGTAGCAGTGTTAACTTCTCCGTGTTGTTGTTAGTGGTTAGCTAGTAGTAGAAGCACGACGCTGAGTCCAAATGATTGTTTTGATTTGTGCTCCAGCAAGCAAGCGAGCAAAATGTGTAAAGATCATGCATGGTCTCGACGGAATTCGTCTGGGCCAGTCTGTATTCTTATTGTTGCATTCCACTAGTACAGTATTCTTATTGAGAAGGCATCATGGGCTCATGGCAATTAATAACTGTTCAACTGAATACAAATGAGGAATGAGCCAGTGTGAGCTCTTAAGAACCTTGACGCATTTTGTTTCTATTTTTACCGAGAAGAAAGACGCCGACACGAAATGCTACTTGTACGTACTCCCTCTGACTGGAAATACTTGTCATCAAAATGGATAAAAGGAGATGTATCTAGATGTATTTTAGTTCGAGATATATCTCTTTTTATCCATTTTGATGATAAGTATTTTCGGACGGAGGGAGTATTTGCTATGAGGATCTCAAGGAAGACACGATTTCCAGTCTTGCAAACCATGCCCTGTTTTTATAAGGCCTTGTACAATGGAAGATGTTTAGAAAAATAAACCGAGTTCTTTTAAGCACCGGTGCCTATTTCTACACGAGAGACACTTAGTTAAGTGTCTATCTTGTACAAATAAGCATCGGTGTTTAAAAAAAACCTGATTTATTTCTCTAAGCACCTTGCATTGTACACAGGCTAAGTAGCATCCAACTCGCAGAAAAAGTTTCGCTGCGCAAGAAACAGTTACGAATTAAGGCAGAGGAGACGGCTAGCCCCTGAGGCCTGAGCCAAGGAGTACATGTTTCTGACATAAGCAATCAAATGCTTGCACCCAACTTTTTCATATTCTTCTCGTTTAAAAATATAAACTCGTTCAGATTGCATCTATCCACTCCACCGTCCAACTTTTGCACTGGGACTTCACGCAAGATGAGACGCTGTGCATGGCTACAAGTGGAGTACAGTTATTGCGTAGGCTCGTTGAAGAGCCGGCTTCTAGGGAAAAAACCTGGAAGAGTACCAAAATCAGCTGGAGACGACTGGAAAGAAAATAAGCTGGACGTGGACGGGAGGCCCAACTGATACACTGGATATGGGCACTTTTTTTTTTTGTTCCTTGAGCGTGGGGAGCATGACGATCGATGGACAACTCACATCCTGCATTGCGCACAGACTGTCCGGCAACTGACGCGTCCAAGGCCACAGAAATAAGATGGTGTTGTTGGTGCGTCCGTTGGGTGGTGGATGATGGGGCATCGGCGTCGTAGCAGCTGGGGCATTTAGCGAAGCGCAGCCTTGGGGGCGAATCTCACTTCGTTTCTGCATCATGGTTTTGATGTGGCCAATTTCCCTTTGTCTTGTTGATGAAACGCTGACATCGTGTTAAGGCACGACTAAATCGTCGCCGGTTAGATGGATTATTACATCGCCGGGAAGTCCATCAACCACCTCAGAGTGGATGCCACGGACTCCCGCGGCACCAGGGCATGCGCCGGCTTGTTACAGACTGTCGGACTGCATACATAACACGAAATTCAATACTCCTTACAGACTCTCGAACATAACACGGATTTCAATAAAGGCCGTGTCTTTGAACAGGCGCCCGATCATTGATGAATCATTATGTGGATGACGGCGGACGGCGGACGGTGGACGGCGGAGGCAGTGAGAAAGGGCGGAATGACGCGAAAAGTGTAGTGGTGGATGTCCATGTACGCGGGTTCCGGAAGTTTTTTTTTGGTGGACCGAGCATGGAGGAGGTCCGAACACCCACAACCTCCCAGTGGCTTCAAGGTGGCTCCATCGCTGATATGCAGCTTTACGGACCTTCAAGGTGGCTCACCAAAAGTGAAGCCCTTATCGTTGAACGAATCAGACCGGGGTAACATCCCGGACACGCCATCGAACTCCAGATCTAGCACCCTACCACGACTAAAACGCCGAAGGAGGAAACCATATCTGCCATCCACGAACCACGAGCCCAGCACATGCTCCGTCTTCCAGATGTCGTCGATGCAGACCACAATCAAGATCCGCCTCGGACTACCTCCCAAGCTCCGCGCCGACGCCGGAGCAACGCAATCAGAACGGCGAGCCCGAGGACACAGTCCACCACGAGGATGCCGCCACGCCACGCCATCCTTGCTTGAACAGATCGATTTCCAAATCCATCCCCAACCATAGGACCGATGGCCTCGTCAGGGAAGGATCCGAAGAATCTTTATTCAGCGTTGTCATCGTCGCCGCCGAAGCAAACACGATACACAACCTAAAAACCTAGACTACGAGAGTAAAAATGATCCACACGCGTGGATCCGGCGGGCCTCCTCACCACCGACGACCGAGGTCGCCGGCGGAGGGGAGCCGCCGAAGAGCGGCGTTGGAAGATCGGCCTCCCCTGGCGGCGGCTAGGGTTCCAGCCACCAGGGACGAGAGGAAAAGCCGCCGCCAGGGACGAGAGGAAAACAAGAGTTGGCAGAGATTCGGGAAGACATGGACAGTAGCAGCCTGGGCCCGGGGCTCGGACCAAACCTGGCTCCGCCCCTGCAACCCCCCATACGTTTAGTTTCGGCTTGTAGAATTTCGGACATACTGACCCGTCCGTATAAATTTGAATACCGATGTTGAATCGCAAAAATTCTACGAATGGTCCATACATTTAGAAGCAGTTTGATGAACCGCCTTGGAGTTACCCTTATGCGGGCCTCCTATTTGGCACGTTATGCGTCAAAATGTCCACTAAACACACAAGTCGCGCGGGCGGCCAAGCCCATTTAACAGCGCGAGCGTTGACGCTAAGTGAGCCGACTGATTTTCTTTTTGTACTGTAGCGCTTCTATCAGTTTTCTAGAAAAGCCCAACTCAACACAAAAGTTTTAAAATTGTAAAATTTAAAACGTGGATTGTTTGGAAACTTTTTGCAAACATCTTTTGAAAAATTTGAACTTTCTTTAGAAAAATACACGATCATCAAAAAATACATGAACTTGTTGAAAATTTGGAAACATTTTGTAAATGAAAAATGTGAACATTATAAATATTTGACTGGACATTTTCTAAATTTCTCAAACTTCTTAAGAATTGTTTTTATATTTGTTGAAAAAATAATCTAAGAAAGAAAAGAAAAGAATGGAAACAACCTAAAAGAAAACCTATAAAACAGGTAAAGCAAACAATAGAACAAGAAATAAGACCACAATTTTATAGAAGGTTGTTAAAACCAGGAAAACTGGCAATCAAAACCAAGCTAAATGGGTTGCCCTTGTTCCGCTACTCACCTTGCTAGCTCTATGTGGGATGTTTGACGCAACACGTGTTAAATAGGAAACGCCCACTTACTCGGGAGCTCCTCCCATTCCACGCCTTCATCATGCAATTAGGCCGTGGCCCAATACGTTCGCTCCCTCGCTCGGTCAATCCGTTCGATCTCTGACAGTTGGTTTTTCTGTTCATAAATTTAAAATTGTTCATGAATTTGCAAATATATTTATGAGCTAAAATAAAATAGAAAAAGGTAAATACTGAAACAAAAACAAAAAAACCATGCATAAAAACACAGATAAGAAAACAAAATGTTAAGAGCATCTCCAACAGGCACCAACGCGCTACCAAAAAAACTGGTTTGCCATGCGCCCATCGCCTTCGGTTTGGCCTTGGCAAGCAATAAGCTCCAAAGAGCAAAAAAAAATACGGCGCATAACAATATTACTATTTTTAGATAAATCGGAAGCATAGATAAATAAAAACTAGATAGATTGCATAAATAAAAAATGATACAAAGGTATTTTACATCGGTGCAACTAGATAGATAGTTCAAAAGCATAGATAAACTACGACGCAACTAGATATGAACTACTCCAAGTCGCTATCATCATCACCATCATCATACTCGTCGGTGTCGTCCGAGGTATCGAGCCATATGTCCAACCAACGATCATTGTGTTTCCGTGAAGAACGACCTCCCACCTGCTGCAACGATATCCGACTGCGCATTCGCCAATGCCTTCCGCCGACGCCTCTCCACCCGCGAATTGCGGCGCCTTCGCGTGTCCTCCTCGCGGCGCCTTGCCCGTAGGGATTGCTCGTGGCGGCGTCCTCCGGTGGCGCCGCGCGCCACTCCCCATGACCCGCTTCGTCCTCTGGCGACGAGGAGGCGGCGCTGCCGCTTCGGCGTGCCGCCGACGGTCTTCTGCCGTGTTAAGACGAGGCGGCGGGCGACGCCCAACGCTCTGCTGGGCGCGTAGACGCCCCGAAATTATATGCCGTGCGGCTCGCTTAGGCGCCACGCCGCCACGTCGTACGCTCGGGCGGCCTCGTGCGCCATCTCGTAGGTGCCGAGGCCGAGCCGGAGTTCGCTGGGCGTATCTCGAGTAGTACCCGCCGTTGGGCGCAGCGACGCCGCGAAGCCCGACGCTCTCGGCGGCGCGCGGCGCGTCGGGTGGCGGGCGCTGAGCGATGGAGGCGCGCGTGGCAGAGGAGGAGGAAGAGGCGCGTGTCAGAGGAAGTGAAATCGTAGTCGTGGAGAAGACGCGTGGCGAGCGCCGCATTTTATAGGCGCCGAAGCGGTCGCGCAAAAATGACGCTATGAAGTCGTCGCTTTTTCACGCTGCAAGCAAGCGGTTCCCCAGCATGAAGTTTCCCGCCACCGCTAGAGCGCGGCAAAACGTTCCGCGCGCGCTAAAAGCTGGGTTTACCGCGCGCGCGTATTTTCGCGCGCCTGTTGGAGATGCTCTAAGCGGCAAACTTTTTAAAAAACCATGAAACCTACATGGGCCGACCAATTGCCTAAAGTAGGAAACAATCTATAACCTAGGGAAGTCCGTTTACTCCCCAAGTTATCACGTTTTCGGCCATTTCACGCCTCAATTTATTTTTTGGTTCATGGAACATCACAACCTAATAAAATTAGACAATCATCTCCCTAATATGTTGTGTCAGGCAATTTTGGTGATTGGTCACGATCCATACTGCCACGTAATACGCATAGTTCTGTAACATACTGCTCTAAAGACGTGGAGCTCTGGCATAGCATGTTCGCCCGCAACATTCCTCTTTGCAAAGCCATCGACAAGTGGAAGGCAAGGGAAGACAAAAGATGATGCAACACACTCAGTCTAGACTCAAGTTTGAGGAAAACAGCACCCCCCTAATGTCCATCTCGCGCATAGGCCAGAGGAGCAACGCCAAGAAGAACCTTGTGCACCAGAGCATCGTAGGGATGCTCGCCAACATGTTGATGGGCAACATCCTTTTTTATTTTATTTTTTGATGGGTTTAGTAAGCTTCGCATCCGATTTTGGAAAGCTTCTGGGTTGGTTTTCCCTTTTTGTTGTCAGTTTTTCTTTGTTTTTTTTCTCTTTTTCTCTTTTTATTTTTTTATTTTTCAATTTCTTTTTTCTCATTAATTTATTTATTTTTAATTCAGCCATGGATATTTTAAATTTGTGATACTAATTCAAACTCTCGAAGGTTGAATTGTGAATTTTTTTCTAAATTTGTGAGTATTTTCCAAATTCATGAACATTTTTGTATTCATTATAGTTTTTTGAATCAAGAACATTATCTAAATTTCACGAATATGTTTTAAAATTCATAGTCAAATTTTAACAAATTCACAGAAAATAAAATTTTTTGAACTATTTAAAATTAGTGATTTGTTATCGAATTTTTAAACATATTTTAAATTAAGAAAAAACTAAAAAAAGTAAAAAAGATTAAATTTGCAAAAAACAACTCTTTCGTATTCATGAATACTCTGACCATACAAAAATGAAGTAAAAAAATGGGTCGGTTTCGCTTTCTGCAAGCTTCGGTTCGCTGGGCCTGGCCTGTAAGACGCTGGGCTTGCAGTGAGCGACACATATCAGGATTAATTTGCAAAGCCCGTTCGACCCGCGAAACCCGTCACCAGGAAAGGTGTAGGTTGAAATTGCCTCATAAAGGAACTATTTATTCTAATGGTACATCATCAAAATTGCCCCCAAAGTTGCAAAATATTATCCACCGATGCCACCTATTGATTTTCATTAACTTGTAAATTCCTTATGTGAAATAACTCGGAAATTCGTTGTGCTAAACTTGTATAAGTGAAAGAAAATGTTTCACACAGGGGAATCCCCACCTGGGCCGGCCCTTGTAGTAGGATCCTTCTACACTTCGCTCGCGCTGGAAGAAGACACAGCACGCCTGTTTGGGCCGGCCCATGTCCGATCGTCCTGTTTTTTCTTTTTTTTTCTTTTTTGTCTTTGTTTTTCCTACGTTAAATAATTTGGGAAATCAGAAAAGTTCTATTTTTTTTAAAAAATACGAATTTTAGAAGTAAATCACTTAATAATTCATAAATGTTTGTGGATTCAGAAAATTTGCGCAATTTTGAAAGCAAATGTTCAGAAAATCAAAAATGTTCATGATTTTTAAAATATCCTGTATTAAATTTTTTAATGAAATTGAACAAAATTTCGCGAATACAAAAAATGTTCATAAATTGAAAAATAACTTAAAATTTTCAAAACTATTCGTGATTTATAAAATCGTTTATTGATTCATAAGATGTTCGATGATTCAAAAATCGATCATGCATTTTAGAAAATGTTCATTAAACTAAAATATGTTGCACCAATTTTCTATAAAATGTTCGTCGATTCTAGGAATGTTCACCTATTCAAGAAAAATCTTTAAAAAAATTCAAAATTTTTATTTTTTGCAAATAGTAAATGTTCATGAAGTCAAAAAATATTCGATATCTGTAAAATATTCAAGAATTTGAATTTTTTTTTGACGATTTCAAATATATTCACGAGTTTAAAAAATTGTTCACGATTTCAGAAAAATGAGAGTGATAGTGTATCTCAATGATGCAGAAAAATGTGATCATGGCTCATGGCCATTGGAGGTTATGATTTTTTGTATTTTCGTTTCAAGCGCACGGACTGTTTTGCAAATTTTGCTAGTAAATAAGTATAAAATTCGAACCCATTCCTGCATGTCGGATTGCGCGTCCAAACCGCTCACCACGTCCCTCGCATGAACAAAACACATTTCTCTTTCATTTTTTATTTTATTTTTGGTGTGCGGGGAACCATTTCTCTCTTTTTTTTTTGCGAGGGTAAAGGGATTTTATTCCATAATGATAGGGCTACAATCACGAGACAACTGCTCCTCACAACATGGAGGACACGAGTTCAGCCATACCGCAGTACAAGCTTCTGTACGACTATAGTTTGCCAATTGATGTGCTACCCTATTCTGATCTCTGCTAATTTTTAGAGGAACAAACTCCCTAGCTACCAAAAGATCCTTAATCTCATAAGCTAGATGACCATAGGCTGACCTAGAAAGAGTATCACCCGTGAGGATGGCCAAAGCATTTGAAGAATCTGATTGTACAATCACAGGCCTATCCGAGTGTTGAATGGCCAGTGCCATACCTTGCATAAGAGCATGAATTTCCGCTTCTAGGGCATCATTACAGTGGAAGATATATCTGTATGCCGCAAATATCAACGAACCATTCTCCTGCGCAGTACCATGCCAGCCGCAGCGCGACCATCCTGACTTGAAAACGATCCGTCAACCGACAGCGCCACCCATCCCACTGACGGAGGAGGCCAAGGCGCAGGGTACCGTGTTGCAACACATATTGTCCGCTCATCATCATACCTCGGCATCTTTCCTTTGATGATTTCCTCCATGCTATAGTTCCGGACCAGGTTTAGCGACTTATAATAACTATCAAGATAATCCACAGTTACCTCTACTGGGGTCTCGTTCTTCCCGTGCGTAATATCATTTCGGAGCTGCCAAATACGCCAGATGGTCATGATTACTAAATCCCTGGCCTGGTCTGAACATTTTGACAGAAGCTGCAATAACCAATCCTTGCCCGATTCCAGAAGTAGTGAATCATGAGGAAGCGGCCAGATTGCTCGTAGCCCCTCCCATATCCCACGTGCATGCATGCAAGTAATGAGTGCATGGAAACTGCTTTCTCTCTCCGTTCCACAAATAGGACAAGCACTGTGCGTTGGAATATGGCGATGAATTTTAGCCAGATTAGTGGCCAGTGCGCCCGTCGCTGTCTTCCATGCCATAATACGCATTTTTAGTGGAACTTTTGATTTCCAAATCGAGCTCCAGATTGATCTATCGCCGTCCGGTCTAGCGCTACATGCACCTCCAGAAAACTTCTCGTCATGTGTTTCCGTAGCCAGCCGGTAGGCACTCTTGACAGTAAAGTTCCCATGCGGCTCGGGGAACCAGCCGATGAAGTCTTGCCGATTTCTAGGAGATGTACGTATCTTAAGAATTTCATCAATATCCATTGGCCAGAAATGCTCCTCAAGACGGTCCATAATCCAAGCGCCATTACTATCTAAGAAATCAGAGACACGATTAAACCGGCAATTCCTTTTAGGAGTAATTGGGCGAAAATCGTATCGCCGAGGGATCCAAGGGTCCCTCCATGTTCTAACCGATGCCCCGTCACCAATCCTCCATATTATACCTTTCTTAACAAGCTCCAAACCATGTAGAATGCCTTTCCAAACAGCCGACGAATTTGCAGAGAACACCGTATCCAGAATACTTCCATTGGGAAAATATTTTGCCTTCAACAAACGAGCACATAAACTTTCAGGAGACTCGATTAATCGCCACACTTGTTTTGCCAACAATGCTTGGTTGAAAGCTCTCATATCCTTGAAACCCATACCACCTTTACTCTTAGGTAGTCTCAACTTATCCCAGCTGAGCCATGCCATCTTTCTTTTGCCCCTCTCCACTCCCCACCAGTACTGCCTCATCATTCTTGTTAGATCATCACACACCGAAGCAGGTAAACGAAACACACTCATAATATATGTGGGGATAGCCTGGGCAACAGCTTTGATCAATATCTCTTTATTACCTGAGGACATGAACTGCTCACTCCAGTCCACTAGTCTCTTCCTCAATCTTTCCTGGGTAGTTTCAAACCTCCCTTTATGCATTCTTCCCTCAGGTACTGGCAAACCCAAATATTTTGGTTCAAAAGCTTCACTACTAATCTTCAACAACCTCTTCACTTCCACAGATACCACCTCAGAACAATTACCAGAGAAAAGGATGGAACACTTTGATGGGTTTATAAGTTGACCCGTAGCCATCGCGTAAGTGCTCAACAAACCTTTCACAATTTTCGCTTGCTGCTCTGAGGCTCGAAAAAACAAAAGTGAATCATCCGCAAATAATAAGTGAGATATCGTGGGCGCACGGCGACAAATTTTAACTCCTTCCAGCCCGTCCTCCAAAGTAGCTTTGTTGACCAAACATGAAAGGGCATCAGCAACAAAGAGAAATAAAAACGGAGACAAGGGATCACCTTGCCTGAGGCCACGAGAGGGGCTGAATGACTCCAAAAATTTCCCATTCAGTTTCACCGAGTACTTCACCGAGGACACACACGCCATGATCCAAGAAGTCCACCTATGAGAGAAACCCCATTTGCCTAGGGCCTTCTCCAAGAATACCCAATCCACCCGGTCATATGCTTTAGAAAGATCTAATTTATATGCACAACATGCCGGTGAATTGCCTCCGACAGACTGAATATATTCAATACACTCAAAAGCTATAATAGAGTTATCCGAGATAAGCCTCCCTGGAATAAATGCACTCTGGTTTACTGATATAAGTTCTGACAAAATGGGACGTAGTCGGTTAACCAAGCATTTAGATACTATTTTATAGATCACATTGCACAAGCTTATCGGTCTAAAATCCTTAAGTTCCTTTGGGAATTGGACTTTTGGGATCAATACGATAGCAGTGTCATTAACTCCGTCAGGCATAATCCCAGAAGCAAAAAACTCCAAAACTGCTGAAATAATTTCTTCTTTCACCACCGCCCAATTACGCTGATAAAAACGAGCAGGAAAACCATCCATACCTGGGGCCTTAATGGGACCAATCTGAAAAAGAGCATCTGAAATCTCCTTCTCAGAGAACGGAGCACATAAAATATCATTCATCTCTGATGTAACTTTCTCCTCAATACACTGTAGCACCACATCAGGAGTTATAGTCGGGTCCTTGGTGAGAACCTCTTGAAAATAGGATCTCGTCATTAACTCCATCTCTGAAGGTGTCGAGCACCATGTGCCATCAAGTTTACGTAGCCGCTGAATATGATTACGTCTAGCTCGCCAAACAGCCCTGCGATGCAGGTATGTTGTGTTTCTTTCTCCTTCTCTTAACCACGTAATCCTCGAGCGCTGCAACCATAACATCTCTTCCCTGTAGAGAAGCTCATCAAGCTCATGCATCTTCTGCCGTATCAAATGACGATCGACATTGTTCTCTTGCAACGATGCAAGTTCAGACCGGAGCGTCTCAATATCCCGTAGGACATGTCCAAAGTTTTTGCTGCTCCATTCCCGAAGATTCTTCATGAGTTCCTTCAGCGAGTTTGACACCGATCCCAAGTTTCCAGCTGGCCGACTCTGCGCCCAAGCACGTGAAATAACATCTGGTAGTTTGGGATCTCTTTCCCACATGATCTCATATCTAGGCGCCCCACGTCGCCTCGGATTTGCATCGACTGGCACCATCTCGAGTACGATCGGGCAGTGATCGGAGCAAGAAGACGCCAGGTGAACAACTCTCGAAGCTGGAAATAGGTCACGCCATTGTTCATCCGCACAAACACGGTCCAAACGTACTCGCACGTTGCTATTACCAAACTGTCCATTGTCGTAAGTGAATGGCATACCCGAGAACCCAAGATCCACCAATTCACAAAGCATCAAGCAATCCCTAAATGCGGCCATTTGACTTTCCGATCTCATAGCTCTCGACATATGTTCATGCTGCCAAAGTGCTTCATTGAAGTCTCCACATACCAGCCATGGATCCTGCGACACCGCTCTCAACCGAGTTAGATGATCCCACATTAAGTGTCGGTTCTCCACCCTTGGCTCACCATAAACAAAGGTCATACGCCACTTTTTATCACAACTTTTCTCTCGTTGACCTTACACAGAATCTCACTTCATCTCCACCATGTAGCTCGCACTATCAAAGCCGTACGTACCATTCTTCTTTCCGTTCGTCTTGAGCTTGCTCCACCCGCAATGGGATGCCAGGCGAGCCGCCGGATCCTCTTCCTCCTCGCCACCATAGTCGTCGCCGCCTCACTGCCACCACCCACCGCGGCGCAAACGGCCAGCTGCGCCGACCACACGTTCTCCGGCGGCCGCCTCTACGCGGCATGCAGCCCGCTGGAGGAGCTGGACGCCAGCGTCCACTGGACGTACCACGCGTCCAACGGCACGGCGGACGTCGCGTTCCGCGTGCCGGGGGGCTCGGCCGGGTGGGCGGCGTGGGCCATCAACCCGTCCGCGGTCGGCATGCTCGGGGCCAACACGGTGTTCGCCTACCACGACCCGGCCACCGGCGTGGTGGCGGTCGCCACGGCGGTCGTGGACAGCTACGCTCCGGCGTTCGCGGACGGGGACCTCGCGTTCGCCGTGCACAGGCGCGGCGCCGAGTACACCGACGGCGTGTACGCCATCCACGCCACGGTCGCGCTGCCGGGGAACAGCACCAGGCAGAACATCGTCTGGCAGGCGGGCACGTCGTCCCCGGACGGCCTGCCGGAGAGCCACCAGGCGTTCGGAGACAACGTCATGTCGTCCCGGAGCTGGGACTTCAGGTCGGCCGAGGCGGCGGTCGTCGTCGACGACGTCCCTGCCGCGCCAAGGGACAGCGTCTACCGCGCACTGCTACGCCCCAAGAATGTACGCACGTACGACAGTTTGGATCACCATATTCTTGATTTTTCACTTGGGAAAACTTAGCTGGTTTGTGCGTGCAGATCCATGGCGTGCTGAATGCCGTGAGCTGGGGCGTGCTGCTCCCTCTCGGCGTCATGCTGGCGAGGTACATGAGGGTGTTCCCATCGCTTGATCCGGCATGGTTCTACCTCCACGTCGCCTGCCAATGCACCATGCAGCGGCTACGTGATCGGGGCGGCCGGTTGGGTCTTCGGCCTCACGCTCGGCAGCCCGGCAAAAGGCGCCCTGCAGCACCATGGTCACCGCAACATCGGCACCGCGCTTTTCGTCCTATCAACGCTTCAGGTCAGTACTCTGCAATCTGTTCAGTTCAGTTCTACATTACAGATGGGCATCTGATGACATTTGTCGATGAACAATCTTTACGTGTTTTTAATTACTTTAACCAACTTATTCATCGCTGCTTTCTACGGAGTATATACTTGCTGAAACGAATTGGATCGACCAGGTTTCTGCCTTGCTGATCCGCCCTAAGAAGACCGTCAAAGTTCGCTTCTATTGGAACCTGTACCACTGGTCCGTCGGCTACACGGTGGTCGTTCTGGGCGTCGTCAATGTCTTCAAGGGCATCGGCATCCTACAACCTGACCCCAAGTACAAGCACGCCTACCTTGGTGCCGTTCTGGTGCTCGCTGTGGTGGCCTTCGTCTTGGAGCTTGTGACGCTGACGGTCAGGTTCAAGAAGGGCCGGCGGTAAAAATTCCTACCGTGGTGCTTACACTACCTTAGGCTTATCTGCGTGGACATTTGATGTACTGCAACCGCTCATGGCTCGGCAAAATAGTATTTTGAGGGTATACATGTAAAACTGGGGAAGATGGAACGGTAAGTGGTTTTTGTACAGTAGTGTTGGTTTTTCTTGACATTATTATCTACGGTAATGAGCGGGCAGTGTAGTCGTGATGACAGTTTTGACCAAAGTTTATACAACATAGCAAAATTCAGCAAGAACACCGGTGCAACGTTGTCCAATCGGTCTTATCGTGCACGAAACGGACTACTTTCTGTTTCCCGAGCCGCATTCGGTTGTTGGGTCAGAATTTCACATGAGACGTACAGGGACCGGGACATCGATGATGTTGCCTCCGGGAGGCAACGATTTTCTGAAGGCAACTTTATAGGAACGTCGGTGCGACGTTGTTCAGCGGTCTTATCGTGCACAAACACCATGGTGCATGGTTGTTGTGTGTGTGTGTTACGAGGTTGGCCTGGGGCGATGCTGAGTGGCCGATTCATGTTGGTTGTGTTTGGTTGCTTGCAGGATCTCCAATCAAGTAGAGTTGAGCCAAGAAAAACATGTTTGGTCGCAAACAGGGAGGCCTGACTCGCATCGACGCAAACTATAAAGCAGCCCAGAGTCTGGCTCGCTGGGAACCCTTGAATTTGTAGTTTCCAACGAGACTGGCTGAGTGCGGTGCAAATGAAGGAAATATGCCCTAGAGGCAATAATAAAGTTATTATTTATTTCCTTATTTCATGATAAATGTTTATCATTCATGCTAGAATTGTATTAACCGGAAACATGATACATGTGTGAATGCATAAACAAACAACATGTCACTGGTATGCCTCTACTAGACCAGCTTGTTAATCAAAGATGGTTATGTTTCCGACCATGAACAAAGAGTTGTTATTTGATTAACGAGGTCACATCATTAGTAGAATGATCTGATTGACATGACCCATTCCATTAGCTTAGCACACGATCGCTTAGTATGTTGCTACTGCTTTTATCCATGACTTATACATGTTCCTCGTAACTATGAGATTATGCAACTCCGTTTACGGAGGAACACTTTGGTGCTACCAAACGTCACAACGTGGCTGGGTGATTATAAAGGAGTACTACAGGTGTCTCCAAAGGCGATGTTGGGTTGGCGATTTCGAGATTAGGTTTTGTCACTCCGATTGTCGGAGAGGTATCTCTGGGCCCTCTCGGTAATACACATCACTGAAGCCTTGCAAGCACTACAACTAATGAGTTAGTTGTGAGATGATGTATTACGGAACGAGTAAAGAGACTTGCGGTAACGAGATTGAACTAGGTATTGGATACCGACGATCGAATCTCGGGCAAGTAACATACCGATGACAAAGGAACAACGTATGTTGTTATGCGGTCCGACCGATAAAGATCTTCGAGAATATGTAGGAACCAATATGGGCATCCAGGTCCCGCTGTTGGTTATTGACCGGGGCGGTCTCGGTCATGTCTACATTGTTCTCGAACCGTAGGGTCCGCACGCTTAAGGTTTCGATGGCGGTGCTTATTATGAGTTTATGTATTTTGATGTACCAAGAAGTTCGAGTCCCGGATGTGATCACGGACATGACGAGGAGTCTCGAAATGGTCGAGACATAAAGATTGATATATTGGAAGCCTATATTTGGAGTTGGAATGGTTCCGGGTGAAAACAGAATTTATCGAGTACCGGAGGTTACCGAACCCCCGGTACTACATGGGCCTTAGTGGGCCTCGAGGGAGAAGAGGAGGGGCCGGCCAGGTGGGCAGCGCCCTCTCCCCCAGTCCGAATAGGACAGGAGGGGGCGCCCCCTTTCCCTCTTCCCCCTCCCCCAATCCTACTCCAACTAGGAAGGGGAGTCCTACTCCCGGTGGGAGTAGGACTCCTCCGGCGCGCCCCCTCTAGGCCGGCCGCACCTCCCCCCTCCCTCCTTTATATACGGGGGCAGGGGGCATCCTAGGACACACAAGTATTGATCTACGGATCGTTCCTTAGCCGTGTGCGGTGCCCCCTTCCACCAGATTCCACCTCGGTCATACCGTCGCGTTGCTTAGGCGAAGCCCTGCGCCGGTGAAACATCAAGATCGTCACCACGCCGTCGTGCTGACGGAACTCTCCCTCGACACTCGGCTGGATCGGAGTACGAGGGACGCCATCGAGCTGTCGTGTGTCAAGAACTCGGGGCGCCGAGTAACGGCGCCGGATCGGTCGGATCGCGAGGAGAACGTCGACTACTTCCTCTACGCCAGATCGCTTCGCTTGGTCTACGAGGGCGTAGACAACACTCTCCCCTCTCGTTGCTATGCATCACCATGATCTTGCGTGTACGTAGGAAATTTTTGAAATTACTACGTTCCCCAACAATGGCATCCGAGCCTAGGTTTTTATGGTTTGATGTTTTGCACGAGTAGAACACAAGTGAGTTGTGGGCGATACAAGTCATACTACCTACCAAAGATGTCATACTTTGGTTCAGCGGTATTGTGAGATGAAGCGGCCTGACCGACATTACGCCAGACGCTTACGCGAGACTGGTTTCACCGCCACGAGCACTCGTTGCTTAAAGGTGACCGGTGGGTGCTGTCTCTCTCACTTTAGTTGAACCGAGTGTGGATACGCCCGGTCCTTGAGAAGGTTAAACGAGTCTATTTGACGAAGTATCGTTGTGGTTTTGATGCGTAGGTGAGACTGGTTCTTGCTTAAGCCCGTAGCAGCCACGTAAAATTTGCAACAACAAAGTAGAGGACGTCTAACTTGTTTTTGCAGGGCATGTTGTGATGTGATATGGTCAAGACGTGATGCTATATTTTATTGTATGAGATGATCATGTTTTGTAACCGGTTATCGGCAATGGCGAGAGCCATATGGTTGTCGCTTTATTGTATGCAATGCAATCGCCCTGTAATGCTTTACTTTATCACTAAGCGGTAGAGATAGTCGTAGAAGCATAAGATTGGCGAGACGACAACGATGCTACGATGGAGATCAAGGTGTCGCGCCGGTGACGATGGTGATCATGGTGGTGCTGCGAAGATGGAGATCACGAAGCACAAGATGATGATGACCATATCATATCACTTATATTGATTTGCATGTGATGTTTATCCTTTATGCATCTTATCTTGCTTTGATTGACGGTAGCATTATAAGATGATCTCTCACTAAATTATCAAGAAGTGTTCTCCCCGAGTATGCACCGTTGCCAAAGTTCGTCGTGCCCAGACACCACGTGATGATCGGGTGTGATAAGCTCTACGTCCATCTACAACGGGTGCAAGCCAGTTTTGCACACGCAGAATACTCGGGTTATACTTGACGAGCCTAGCATATGCGATATGGCCTCGAACACGGAGACCGAAAGGTCGAGCGTGAATCATATAGTAGATATGATCAACATAAGATGTTCACCATTGAAAACTACTCCATTTCACGTGATGATCGGTTATGGTTTAGTTGATTTGGATCACGTGATCACTTAGATGACTAGAGAGATGTCTTTTTAAGTGGGAGTTCTTAAGTAATATGATTAATTGAACTTAAATTTATCATGAACTTAGTACCTGATAGTATCTTGCTTGTTTATGTTTGTTTGTAGATAGATGGCTCGTCTTTGTTGTTCCGTTGAATTTTAATGCGTTCCTTGAGAAAGCAAAGTTGAAAGATGATGGTAGCAATTACACGGATTTGGGTCCGTAACGAGAGGATCATCCTCATTGCTGCACGTAAGAGTTACGTCCCGGATGCACCGCTAGGTGCCAGAACCTCTTCTTTGGAGCAACACCGGATGTTGTGAACGTCTGGCGAGCAAAGTGATGACTACTCTATAGTTCAAGTGTGCCAAGCTTTACGGCTTAGAACCGGACTTCAACGACGTTTTGAACGTCATGGAGCATATGAGATGTTCCAGAGTTGAAGTTAATATTCCAACAGAATGCCCGGATTGAGAGATATGAAGTCTCCAATAAGTTCTATAGCTGCAAGATGGAGGAGAATAGTTCATTAGTGAGCACATACTCAAAATGTCTGGGTACTACAATCACTTGACACAATTGGAAGTTAATCTTCCGGATGATTGTGTCATTGATGTAATTCTTCAATCACGCCACCAAGCTACAAAGGCTTCGTGATGAACTATAATATGCAAGGGTTAGTAAAGACTATACCGAGCTATTCGCAATACTAAAAGCTGCGGGAGGTAGAAATCAAGAAGGAGCATCAAGTGTTGATGGTCAATAAGACCACTAGTTTCAAGAAGAAAGGCAAAGGGAAGAAGAAGGAACTTCAAGAAGAACAGCAAGCAAGTTGCTGCTCAGAGAAGAAACCCAAGTCCGGACCTAAGCCTGAAACTGGTGCTTCTACTCGCAAGCGATGGTCACCGAAGCGGAAGTGCCCCAAGTATTTGGCGGATAAGAAGGATGGCAAGGTGAACAAAGGTATATGTGATATACATGTGTACCTTACTAGAGCTCATGAGAGCACACTGGTATTTGATACGGGTTCTGCTGCTAATATTTGCAACTCAAACAGGGGACTACGGATTGCTTAACACTGGCAAAGGACGAGGTGACGATGCGCGTGGGAAATGGTTCCAAAGTCGATGTGATCGCAGTCGGCACGTGAAGGAAATATGCCCTAGAGGCAATAATAAAGTTATTATTTATTTCCTTATTTCATGATAAATGTTTATCATTCATGCTAGAATTGTATTAACCGGAAACATGATACATGTGTGAATGCATAAACAAACAAGATGTCACTAGTATGCCTCTACTAGACTAGCTTGTTAATCAAAGATGGTTATGTTTCCTGACCATGAACAAAGAGTTGTTATTTGATTAACAAGGTCACATCATTAGTAGAATGATCTGATTGACATGACCCATTCCCTTAGCTTAGCACACGATCGTTTAGTATGTTGCTACTGCTTTCATCCATGACTTATACATGTTCCTGTAACTATGAGATTATGCAACTCCGCTTGCGGAGGAACACTTTGGTGCTACCAAACGTCACAACGAATCGGGTGATTATAAAGGAGTACTACAGTGTCTCCAAAGGCGATGTTGGGTTGGCGTATTTGAGATTAGGTTTTGTCACTCCGATTGTCGGAGAGGTATCTCTGGCCCTCTCGGTAATGCACATCATCAAGCCTTGCAAGCACTACAACTAATGAGTTAGTTGTGAGATGATGTATTACGGAACGAGTAAAGAGACTTGCCAATGCGAGATTGAACTAGGTATTGGATACCGACGATCGAATCTCGGGCAAGTAACATACCGATGACAAAGGGAACAACGATGTTGTTATGCGGTCCGACCGATAAAGATCTTCAGAGAATATGTAGGAACCAATATGGGCATCCAGGTCCCGCTGTTGGTTATTGACCGTGAATAGTTCTAGGTCATGTCTACATTGTTCTCGAACCGTAGGGTCCGCACGCTTAAAGTTTCGATGATGCTTATTATGAGTTTATGTATTTTGATGTACCAAGAAGTTCGAGTCCCGGATGTGATCACGGACATGACGAGGAGTCTCGGAATGGTCGAGACATAAAGATTGATATATTGGAAGCCTATGTTTGGAGTTCGAATGGTTCCGGCGAAAACGGAATTTACTGGAGTACCGGAGGTTACTGGAACCCCGGAGGTAAATGGGCCTCGATGGGCCTTAGTGGAAAGGAGAAGGGCCAGCCCTAGGTGGCGCACGCCCCCCTTCCCTAGTCCTACTAGGACTAGGAGAAGGGCCGCCCCCTCTCTCTCTTCCCCCCCGAATCCTAGTCCAACTAGGATTGGGGGAATCCTACTCCCGAGGGAGTAGGACTCCTTGGCGCGCCTCCTTGGCCGGCCAGCCCCTCCCCTTGCTCCTTTATATCTGGGGCAGGGGGCACCCTAGGACACACAAGTTAGATCTACGGATCGTTCCTTAGCCGTGTCGGTGCCCCCTCCACCATATTCCACCTCGGTTATACCGTCGCAAGCTTAAGCGAAGCCTGCGCCGTGAAACATCAAGATCGTCACCACGCCGTCGTCTTGACGGAACTCTCCCTCGACACTCGGCTGGATCGGAGTACGAGGGACGCCATCGAGCTGTCGTGTGTCAAGAACTCGGGGCGCCGAGTAACGGCGCCGGGATCGGTCGGATCGCGAGGAGAACGTCGACTACTTCCTCTACGTTGTGATCGCTTCGCTTGGGTCTCACGAGGGTACGTAGACAACACTCTCCCCTCTCGTTGCTATACATCACCATGATCTTGCGTGTGCGTAGGAAAATTTTTGAAATTACTATGTTCCCCAACAAAGGCATCCGAGCCTAGGTTTTTATGGTTTGATGTTTTGCACGAGTAGAACACAAGTGAGTTGTGGGCGATACAAGTCATACTACCTACCAGCATGTCATACTTTGGTTCAGCGGTATTGTGAGATGAAGCGGCCCGCACCGACATTACGCGACGCTTCGCGAGACTGGTTTCACCGCCACGAGCACTCGTTGCTTAAAGGTGACCGTGGGTGCTGTCTCTCTCACTTTAGTTGAACTGAGTGTGGCTACGCCCGTCCTTGAGAAGGTTAAACGAGTCTATTTGACGAAGTATCGTTGTGGTTTTGATGCGTGGGTGAGACTGGTTCTTGCTTAAGCCCGTAGCAGCCACGTAAAATTTGCAACAACAAAGTAGAGGACGCCTAACTTGTTTTTGCAGGCATGTTGTGATGTGATATGGTCAAGACGTGATGCTATATTTTATTGTATGAGATGATCATGTTTTGTAACCGGTTATCGGCAATCGGCAGGAGCCATATGGTTGTCGCTTTATTGTATGCAATGCAATCGCTTCGTAATGCTTTACTTTATCACTAAGCGGTAGCGATAGTCGAGAAGCATAAGTTTGGCGAGACGACAACGATGCTACGATGGAGATCAAGGTGTCGCGCGGTGACGATGGTGATCATGGTGGTGCTCGGAGATGAAGATCACGAAGCACAAGATGATGATGACCATATCATATCACTTATATTGATTTGCATGTGATGTTTATCCTTTATGCATCTTATCTTGCTTTGATTGACGGTAGCATTATAAGATGATCTCTCACTAAATTATCAAGAAGTGTTCTCCCGGTATGCACCGTTGCCAAAGTTCGTCGTGCCTGGACACCACGTGATGATCGGGTGTGATAAGCTCTCGTCCATCTACAACGGGTGCAAGCCAGTTTTGCACACGCAGAATACTCGGGTTATACTTGACGAGCCTAGCATATGCAGATATGGCCTCGGAACACGGAGACCGAAAGGTCGAGCGTGAATCATATAGTAGATATGATCAACATAAGATGTTCACCATTGAAAACTACTCCATTTCACGTGATGATCGGTTATGGTTTAGTTGATTTGGATCACGTGATCACTTAGATGACTAGAGATGTCTTTCTAAGTGGGAGTTCTTTAGTAATATGATTAATTGAACTTAAATTTATCATGAACTTAGTACCGATAGTATCTTGCTTGTTTATGTTTGATTGTAGATAGATGGCTCGTCTGTTGTTCCGTTGAATTTTAATGCGTTCCTTGAGAAAGCAAAGTTGAAAGATGATGGTAGCAATTACACGGATCGGGTCCGTAACTTGAGGATCATCCTCATTGCTGCACGTAAGAGTTACGCCCCGGATGCACCGCTAGGTGCCAGACTCTTCTTGATGCAACCGACGACGTTAAGAACGTCTGGCGAGCAAAGCGATAACTACTCTATAGTTCGATGTGCCATGCTTTACGGCTTAGAACCGGGACTTCAACGACGTTTTGAACGTCATGGAGCATATGAGATGTTCCAGAGTTGAAGTTAATATTTCAACAGAATGCCCGGATTGAGAGATATGAAGTCTCCAATAAGTTCTATAGCTGCAAGATGGAGGAGAATAGTTACATTAGTGAGCACATACTCGTAATGTCCGGGTACTACAATCACTTGACGAATTGGGAGTTAATCTTCCGGATGATTGTGTCATTGATGTAATTCTTCAATCACCGCCACCAAGCTACAAAGGCTTCGTGATGAACTATAATATGCAAGGGTTAGTAAAGACTATACCGAGCTCTTCGCAATGCTAAAGGCTGCGGAGGTAGAAATCAAGAAGGAGCATCAAGTGTTGATGGTCAATAAGACCACTAGTTTCAAGAAGAAAGGTAAAGGGAAGAAGAAGGAACTTCAAGAAGAACAGCAAGCAAGTTCTTTGCTCAGAGAAGAAACCCAAGTCCGGACCTAAGCCTGAAATCGAGTGCTTCTACCGCAAGCGATCGTCACCGAAGCGGAACTGCCCCAAGTATTTGGCGGATAAGAAGGATGGCAAGGTGAACAAAGGTATATGTGATATACATGTTATTGATGTGTACCTTACTAGAGCTCGTAGTAGCACTGGTATTTGATACTGGTTCATTGCTAATATTTGCAACTCAAAGCAGGGACTACGGATTGCGAACTCGCAAAGGACGAGGTGACGATGCGCGTGGGAAATGGTTCCAAAGTCGATGTGATCACGGTCGGCACGCTACCTCTACATCTACCTTCGGATTAGTTTTAGACCTAAATAATTGTTATTTGGTGCTGCGTTGAGCATGAACATTATATCTGGATCTTGTTTGATGCGAGACGGTTATTCATTTAAATCGAGAGAATAATGGTTGTTCTATTTATATGAGTAATATCTTTTATGGTCATGCACCCTTGAGGAGTGGTCTATTTTGATGAATCTCGATAGTAGTGATACACATATTCATAATGTTGAAGCCAAAAGATGCAGAGTTGATAATGAAAGTGCAACTTATTTGTGGCACCGCCGTTTAGGTCATATCGGTGTAAAGCGCATGAAGAAACTCCATCTTGATGGACTTTTGGAGTCACTTGATTATGAATCACTTGGCACTTGCGAACCGTGCCTCATGGGCAAGATGACTAGAACACCGCTTCTCGGTACTATGGAGAGAGCAACGGATTTGTTGGAAATCATACATACGGATGTATGTGGTCCGATGAATGTTGAGGCTCGTGGCGGATATCGTTATTTTCTCACCTTCACAGATGACTTAAGCGGATATGGGTATATCTACTTAATGAAACATAAGTCCAAACGTTTGAAAAGTTCAAAGAATTTCAGAGTGAAGTTGAAAATCATCGTAACAAGAAAATTAAGTTTCTACGATCCGATCGTGGAGGTGAATATTTGAGTTACTAGTTTGGTCTACATTTGAAACAATGCGAATAGTTTCAAGAACTTACGCCACCCGAACACCACAACAGAATGGTGTGTCCGAACGTCGTGTCGTACTTTACTTGATATGGTGCGATCTATGATGTCTCTTCAGATTTACCGCTATCGTTTGGGGTTATGCTCTAGAGACGGCCGCATTCACACTGAATAGAACACCGTCGAAATCCGTTGAGACGACACCTTATGAACTGTGGTTTGGCAAGAAACCAAAGTTGTCGTTTCTTAAAGTTTGGGGATGCGATGCTTATGTGAAAAAGCTTCAACCCGATAAGCTCGAACCCAAATCGAGAAATGTGTCTTCATAGGATACCCAAAGGAGACAGTTGGGTACACCTTCTATCACAGATCCGAAGGCAAGACATTCGTTGCTAAGAATGGATCCTTTCTAGAGAAGGAGTTTCTCTCGAAAGAAGTGAGTGGGAGGAAAGTGGAACTTGATGAGGTAATAGTACCTTCTCCCTTACTTGAAAGTAGTTCGTCGCAGAAACCGGTTTCAAACACCTACACCAAGTAATGAGGAAGTTGATGATGTTGATCATGAAACTTCGATCAAGTTACTCGCAGAACCTCGTAGATCAACCAGAGTAAGATCCGCACTGAGTGGTACGGTAATCCTGTTCGGAAATCATGCTACTAGATCATGATGAACCTACGAACTATGAAGAAGCGATGGTGAGCCCAGATTCCGCAAAATGGCTTGAGGCCATGAAATCGAGATGGGATCCATGTATGAAAACAAAGTATGGACTTTGGTTGACTTGCCCGAGGGTAGGCAAGCAATAGAAAACAAGTGGATCTTCAAGAAGAAGACCGACGCCGACGGTAATGTTATCGTCTACAAAGCTCGACTTGTCGCAAAGGGTTTTCGACAAGTTCAAGGGATTGACTACGATGAGACCTTCTCACCCGTGGCGATGCTTAAGTCCGTCCGAATCATGTTAGCAATTGCCGCATTTTATGATTATGAAATTTGGCAAATGGATGTAAAGACCGCATTCTGAATGGATTTACGGAAGAAGAGTTGTATATGATGCAACCGAAGGTTTTATCGATCCAAAGGGAGCTAACAAAGTGTGCAAGCTCCAGCGATCCATTTATGGACTGGTGCAAGCATCTCGGAGTTGGAATAAGCGCTTTGATAGTGTGATCAAAGCATTTGGGTTTGTCTGCACTTTTGGAGAAGCTCAGATTTACAAGAAAGTGAGTGGGAGCTCAGAGCATTTCGATATTATATGTAGATGACATATTGCTAATCGGAAATGATATAGAATTCTGGATAGCATAAAGGGATACTTGAATAAGAGTTTTTCAATGAAAGACCTCGGTGAAGCTGCTTACATATTGGGCATTAAGATCTATAGAGATAGATCAAGACGCTTAATTGGACTTTCACAAAGCACATACCTTGACAAGATTTTGAAGAAGTTCAAAATGGATCAAGCAAAGAAAGGGTTCTTGCACGTATTACAAGGTGTGAAGTTGAGTAAGACTCAATGCCCGACCACTGCAGAAGATAGAGAGAAATGAAAGATGTTCCTATGCTTCAGCCATAGGCTCTATCATGTATGCAATGTTGTGTACCACACTGATGTGTGCCTTGCTATAAGCCTAGCAGGAGGTACCAAAGTAATCCAGAGTGGATCATCGGACAGCGTCAAGAACATCTGAAATACCGAAAAGGACTAAGGATATGTTTCTCGATATGGAGGTGACAAAGAGCTCATCGTGGCGGTTACGTTGATGCAAGCTTTGACACTGATCCGGACGATTCTAAATCGCAGACCGGATACGTATTTACACTAAACGGAGGAGCTGTCAGTTGGTGCAGTTCTAAACAAAGCGTCGTAGCGGGATCTACATGTGAAGTGGAGTACATAGCAGCTTCAGAAGCAGCTAATGAAGGAGTCTGGATGAAGGAGTTCATATCCGATCTAGGTGTCATACCTAGTGCATCGGGTCCAATGAAAATCTTCGTGACAATCTCGAGCAATTGCCTTAGCGAAGGAATCCAGATTTCACAAAGGACCAAGCACATCAAGAGACGCTTCAATTCCATCCGGACTTAGTCCGTGGGAGACATAGAGATTTGCAAGATACATACGGATCTGAATGTCGCAGACCGTTGACTAAGCCTCTTCCACGAGCAAAACATGATCAGCACCAAGACTCCATGGGTGTTAGAATCATTACTATGTAATCTAGATTATTGACTCTAGTGCAAGTGGGAGATCAAGGAAATATGCCCTAGAGGCAATAATAAAGTTATTATTTATTTCCTTATTTCATGATAAATGTTTATCATTCATGCTAGAATTGTATTAACCGGAAACATGATACATGTGTGAATGCATAAACAAACAAGATGTCACTAGTATGCCTCTACTAGACTAGCTTGTTAATCAAAGATGGTTATGTTTCCTACCATGAACAAAGAGTTGTTATTTGATTAACAAGGTCACATCATTAGTAGAATGATCTGATTGACATGACCCATTCCCTTTGCTTAGCACACGATCGCTTAGTATGTTGCTACCGCTTTCATCCATGACTTATACATGTTCCTGTAACTATGAGATTATGCAACTCCGCTTGCGGAGGAACACTTTGGTGCTACCAAACGTCACAATGTAATCGGGTGATTATAAAGGAGTACTACAGGTGTCTCCAAAGGCGATGTTGGGTTGGCGTATTTCGAGATTAGGTTTTGTCACTCCGATTGTCGGAGAGGTATCTCTGGCCCTCTCGGTAATGCACATCATCAAGCCTTGCAAGCACTACAACTAATGAGTTAGTTGTGAGATGATGTATTACGGAACGAGTAAAGAGACTTGCGATGCGAGATTGAACTAGGTATTGGATACCGACGATCGAATCTCGCAAGTAACATACCGATGACAAAGGGAACAACATATGTTGTTATGCGATCGACCGATAAAGATCTTCGAGAATATGTAGGAACCAATATGGGCATCCAGGTCCCGCTGTTGGTTATTGACCGTGAATAGTTCTAGGTCATGTCTACATTGTTCTCGAACCGTAGGGTCCGCACGCTTAAAGTTTCGATGATGCTTATTATGAGTTTATGTATTTTGATGTACCAAGAAGTTCGAGTCCGGATGTGATCACGGACATGACGAGGAGTCTCGGAATGGTCGAGACATAAAGATTGATATATTGGAAGCCTATGTTTGGAGTTCGGAATGGTTCCGGGCGAAAACGGGAATTTACCGGAGTACCGGGAGGTTACCGGAACCCCCCGGGAGGTAAATGGGCCTCGATGGGCCTTAGTGGAAAGGAGAAGGGGCCAGCCCTAGGTGGCACAGCCCCCCCCTTCCCTAGTCCTACTAGGACTAGGAGAAGGGGCCGGCCCCCCTCTCTCTCTTTCCCCCCTCCGGGAATCCTAGTCCAACTAGGATTGGGGGAATCCTACTCCCAGAGGGAGTAGGACTCCCTTGGCGCGCCTCCCTTGGCCGGCCAGCCCCCTCCCCCTTGCTCCTTTATATACGGGGGCAGGGGGGCACCCTAGGACACACAAGTTAGATCTACGGATCGTTCCTTAGCCGTGTGCGGTGCCCCCCTCCACCATATTCCACCTCGGTTATACCGTCATGAAGCTTAGGCGAAGCCTCGCGCCGTGAAACATCAAGATCGTCCACCACGCCGTCGTCTTGACGGAACTCTCCCTCGACACTCGGCTGGATCGAGTACGAGGGACGCCATCGAGCTGTATGTGTGTCAAGAACTCGGGGCGCCGAGTAACGGCGCCGGATCGGTCGGATCGCGAGGAGAACGTCGACTACTTCCTCTACGTTGTGATCGCTTCGCTTGGTCTCGAGGGTACGTGAGACAACACTCTCCCCTCTCGTTGCTATACATCACCATGATCTTGCGTGTGCGTAGGAAATTTTTTGAAATTACTACGTTCCCCAACAGCACGCTACCTCTACATCTACCTTCGGGATTAGTTTTAGACCTAAATAATTGTTATTTGGTGCCTGCGTTGAGCATGAACGTTATATCTGGATCTTGTTTGATGCGAGACGGTTATTCATTTAAATCAGAGAATAATGGTTGTTCTATTTATATGAGTAATATCTTTTATGGTCATGCACCCTTGAGGAGTGGTCTATTTTTGATGAATCTCGATAGTAGTGATACACATATTCATAATGTTGAAGCCAAAAGATGCAGAGTTGATAATGATAGTGCAACTTATTTGTGGCACTTGCCGCTTAGGTCATATCGGTGTAAAGCGCATGAAGAAACTCCATATTGATGGACTTTTGGAGTCACTTGATTATGAATCACTTGGCACTTATGAACCGTGCCTCATGGGCAAGATGACTAGAACCCCGTTCTCCGGTACTATGGAGAGAGCAACAGATTTGTTGGAAATCATACATACTGATGTATGTGGTCCGATGAATGTTGAGGCTCGTGGCGGATATCGTTATTTTCTCACCTTCACAGATGACTTAAGCAGATATGGGTATATCTACTTAATGAAACATAAGTCTGAAACATTTGAAAAGTTCAAAGAATTTCAGAGTGAAGTTGAAAATCATCGTAACAAGAAAATTAAATTTCTACGATCCGATCGTGGAGGAGAATATTTGAGTTATGAGTTTGGTCTACATTTGAAACAATGCGGAATAGTTTAGCAACTCACGCCACCCGAACACCACAACGTAATGGTGTGTCCGAACGTCGTGTCGTACTTTACTAGATATGGTGCGATCTATGATGTCTCTTCAGATTTACCGCTATCGCTTTTGGGGTTATGCTCTAGAGACGGCCGCATTCACACTGAATAGAACACCATCGAAATCCGCTTGAGACGACACCTTATGAACTATGGTTTGGCAAGAAACCAAAGTTGTCGTTTCTTAAAGTTTGGGGATGCGATGCTTATGTGAAAAAACTTCAACCCGATAAGCTCGAACCCAAATCGAGAAATGTGTCTTCATAGGATACCCAAAGGAGACAGTTGGGTACACCTTCTATCACAGATCCGAAGGCAAGACATTCGTTGTTAAGAATGGATCCTTTCTAGAGAAGGAGTTCCTCTCGAAAGAAGTGAGTGGGAGGAAAGTAGAACTTGATGAGGTAATAGTACCTTCTCCCTTACTTGAAAGTAGTTCGTCGCGAAACCGGTTTCGAGACATCTACACCAAGTAGTGAGGAAGTTGATGATGTTGATCATGAAACTTCAGATCAAGTTACTACGAACCTCGTAGATCAACCAGAGTAAGATCCGCACTGAGTGGTACGGTAATCCTGTTCTCGGAAATCATGCTACTAGATCATGATGAACCTACGAACTATGAAGAAGCCATGGTGAGCCCAGATTCCACAAAATGGCTTGAGGCCATGAAATCTGAGATGGGATCCATGTATGAAAACAAAGTATGGACTTTGGTTGACTTGCCCGAGGGTAGGCAAGCAATAGAAAACAAATGGATCTTCAAGAAGAAGTCTGACGCTGACGGTAATATTACTGTCTACAAAGCTTGACTTGTCGCAAAAGGTTTTCGACAAGTTCAAGGGATTGACTACGATGAGACCTTCTCACCCGTAGCGATGCTTAAGTCTGTCCGAATCATGTTAGCAATTGCCGCATTTTATGATTATGAAATTTGGCAAATGGATGTAAAGACTGCATTCTGAATGGATTTCGGAAGAAGAGTTGTATATGATGCAACCGTAAGGTTTTATCGATCCAAAGGAGCTAACAAAGTATGCAAGCTCCAATGATCCATCTATGGACTGGTGCAAGCGTCTCGAGTTGGAATAAACGCTTTGATAGAGTGATCAAAGCATTTGGGTTTGTACGCACTTTTGGAGAAGCTCAGTATTTACAAGAAAGTGAGTGGGAGCTCAGAGCATTTCGATATTATATGTAGATGACATATTGCTGATCGGAAATGATATAGAATTTCTGGATAGCATAAAGGGATACTTGAATAAGAGTTTTTCAATGAAAGACCTCGGTGAAGCTGCTTACATATTGGGCATTAAGATCTATAGAGATAGATCAAGACGCTTAATTGGACTTTCACAAAGCACATACCTTGACAAAATTTTGAAGAAGTTCAAAATGGATCAAGCAAAGAAAGGGTTCTTGCCTGTTACAAGGTGTGAAGTTGAGTAAGACTCAATGCCCGACCACTACAGAAGATAGAGAGAAAATGAAAGATGTTCCTATGCTTCAGCCATAGGCTCTATCATGTATGCAATGCTGTGTACCGCACTGATGTATGCCTTGCTATAAGTCTAGCAGGAGGTACCAAAGTAATCCAGAGTGGATCATCGACAGCGTCAAGAACATCTGAAATACCGAAAAGGACTAAGGATATGTTTCTCGATATGGAGGTGACAAAGAGCTCATCGTAAACGGTTACGTTGATGCAAGCTTTGACACTGATCCGGACGATTCTAAATCGCAGACCGGATACGTATTTACACTAAACGGAGGAGCTGTCAGTTGGTGCAGTTCTAAACAAAGCGTCGTAGCGGGATCTACATGTGAAGCGGAGTACATAGCAGCTTCGAAGCAGCTAATGAAGGAGTCTCGATGAAGGAGTTCATATCCGATCTAGGTGTCATACCTAGTGCATCGGGTCCAATGAAAATCTTCTGTGACAATACTGGAGCAATTGCCTTGGCGAAGGAATCCAGATTTCACAAGAGGACCAAGCACATCAAGAGACGCTTCAATTCCATCCGGGACTTAGTCCGTGGGAGACATAGAGATTTGCAAGATACATACGGATCTGAATGTTGCGCAGACCGTTGACTAAGCCTCTTCCACGAGCAAAACATGATCAGCACCAAGACTCCATGGGTGTTAGAATCATTACTATGTAATCTAGATTATTGACTCTAGTGCAAGTGGGAGATCAAGGAAATATGCCCTAGAGGCAATAATAAAGTTATTATTTATTTCCTTATTTCATGATAAATGTTTATCATTCATGCTAGAATTGTATTAACCGGAAACATGATACATGTGTGAATGCATAAACAAACAACATGTCACTGGTATGCCTCTACTAGACCAGCTTGTTAATCAAAGATGGTTATGTTTCCTGACCATGAACAAAGAGTTGTTATTTGATTAACGAGGTCACATCATTAGTAGAATGATCTGATTGACATGACCCATTCCATTAGCTTAGCACACGATCGTTTAGTATGTTGCTACTGCTTTTATCCATGACTTATACATGTTCCTATAACTATGAGATTATGCAACTCCTGCTTACGGAGGAACACTTTGGGTGCTACCAAACATCACAACGAATCGGGTGATTATAAAGGAGTACTACAGTGTCTCCAAAGGCGGATGTTGGGTTGGCGATTTGAGATTAGGTTTTGTCACTCCGATTGCTCTGGAGAGGTATCTCTGGGCCCTCTCGGTAATACACATCACTTGAAGCCTTGCAAGCACTACAACTAATGAGTTAGTTGTGAGATGATGTATTACGGAACGAGTAAAGAGACTTGCCGGTAACGAGATTGAACTAGGTATTGGATACCGACGATCGAATCTCGGGCAAGTAACATACCGATGACAAATGGAACAACGTATGTTGTTATGCGGTCTGACCGATAAAGATCTTCATAGAATATGTAGGAACCAATATGGGCATCCAGGTCCCGCTGTTGGTTATTGACCGGGGACGTGTCTCGGTCATGTCTACATTGTTCTCGAACCGTAGGGTCCGCACGCTTAAGGTTTCGATGATGGTATTATGAGTTTATGTATTTTGATGTACCGAAGAAGTTCGAGTCCCGGATGTGATCACGGACATGACGAGGAGTCTCGAAATGGTCGAGACATAAAGATTGATATATTGGAAGCCTATATTTGGAGTTCGAATGGTTCCGGTGAAAACAGAATTTATCGAGTACCGGAGGTTACCGAACCCCCGGTACTACATGGGCCTTAGTGGGCCTCGAGAGAGAGAGGAGGGGCGGCCAGGGGGCCGCGCCCTCTCCCCCAGTCCGAATAGGACAAGGAGGGGGCGCCCCTTCCCTCTTCCCTCCCCCCAATCCTACTCCAACTAGGAAGGGGGAGTCCTACTCCCTGGGAGTAGGACTCCTCCCGCGCCCCTCTAGGCCGGCCGCACCTCCCCCTCCCTCCTTTATATACGGGGCAGGGGGCACCCTAGGACACACAAGTATTGATCTACGGATCGTTCCTTAGCCGTGTGCGGTGCCCCCTTCCACCAGATTCCACCTCGGTCATACCGTCGCGTAGCTTAGGCGAAGCCCTGCGCCGGTGAAACATCAAGATCGTCACCACGCCGTCGTGCTGACGGAACTCTCCCTCGACACTCAGCTGGATCGGAGTACGAGGGACGTCATCGAGCTGTACGTGTGTCAAGAACTCGGGGGCGCCGGAGTAACGGCGCCGGGATCGGTCGGATCGCGAGGAGAACGTACGACTACTTCCTCTACGCCAGATCGCTTCCGCCGGGTCTCACGAGGGTACGACAACACTCTCCCTCTCGTTGCTATGCATCACCATGATCTTGCGTGTACGTAGGAAATTTTTTGAAATTACTACGTTCCCCAACAGCAAAAGGGAGGGAGCACGCTCGTGATAGTGCAAGGGGATATCGAGTGGAGATGGAAACCGGCCGAGGCGGGATGGCATGCAATCTAGGCTCACCCCCCCCCCACACACACATTTACTCGGTCGCCACTAGCTCCAGGACAAGCACTTTGTTTGTTCTTAGCACCGGAGGCGGCGGTGACTCAAATCTGCGCAAGCGGTGGCGGCAGAGGCGGCACCGACACTCTTCGGCAGCACGAGCTGCTTCTCCCCTTCTTCTTAGCCACCGTCTCGTCCTCCTCGACTCAGCCATGCCCCCTTCCTCGTCATCGTCCCCTAAGCCGGAAAGCAACATGCCACGCCCTTTCCCCTATGTTAGGTCATTTGTTAGGCCATTAGGAAAGCTGTAGGATTGATTTCCCCATTGCTCACCGCACCATTGATGTCGTCTAGGTTATGGACGAGCGGATGAAGCTGATAGTTCAGGAAGCAGCAGTGATAGTTGTGATTCACGCATGGATCATGTTGATCCACAAGAGGGTTGTTCGTCATGGCGACAAGCTTGTCATCCGTTATGCTCGAATGTTAGCCCGGGATAAGGAGAGGATAACGAATCTGAATCACATCTACAACTGCAACGACACAGAGGCTTTGAGAACGCTAAGAATGACAAGGGGACCTTTCTCCAGGCCTATGCAGACCTTCTGGTGTAGGGGTGCTGCTACAAGATAGCATCCACACCAGTGTGGAAGAGCAAGTTGTTATGTTCCTCCATGTTATCGGTCATAACCAGAGGTTTAGGGTTATCCTCAACACATTCAGAAGATCAATGGAGACCATTTTTAGGTACTTCATGCAAGTGTTGTATGCTGTTGGGGAACTGGGAAGAGAGATGATCAGGTCACAACCCGTCCGGACTCCTATTAAAATTCGCACTAGCTCAAGATGGTATCCATATTTCATTGTGAGCACTAACAATATGTAGTTCATGCCTTGACATGCTTGTATTGTTCCGCTATTGTCATAATACCATAGTTTCATGCCATATCAGATTGCATTGGTGCAATAGATGGTATTCATGTCACTGCTAGAGTGTCGAGGTCCCAATCTGCAGCATACAATGGAAGAAAGCACTACACAAGCTAGAATGTTCTTGTTGTCGTTGACTTTGATCTGAAGTTCACATATGTGCTAGCTGGCTGGGAAGGATCAACACATGATGCTAACATTCTAACTAACAACATGAGTAGACCTGATGGCATCAATATCCCTGATGGCAAGTTCTACCTAGGAGATGCCGGTTATGCATGTCGGTTACGTGTTTTTCCACCCTTCAGGAAAGTCAGGTACCATTTGAACAAGTTCGCTGGCAAGAACTATCCTCGAACTCCGTGGGAACTGTTTAATCACAGACACTCCAGCCTTAGAGTTACGATTGAGAGGGCATTTGGAGCTCAGATGAATAGGTTTAAGATCCTATATCATAAGCCATTCCACACTTTCCGCACCCAGGTTAAGCTTGTTTTGCTTGTTGCATTCTCATAACTGGATCCTACAATGGGGTTGTGATGACCTAGTGCCGGAGGAGGAATAGGTGACGCCTGATGATGTTGTCAGCTCTGGCCATGGTGTGGAGGCATTTGACAATGAAGCCAGGAAGAACAAAATGATGGAGTAGGCACAGAAAATGTGGGATCATAGAGGTCAGACAAGGATCCGAAGAAGAAGAGCAGCAACAACAGCAGAAGAGAAGAAGCAATAGAAGAAGAGAAGAAGAAGTAGCAGAGAAGAAGAAGCAACAACGACAGAATAATAATAGACGAGGATGGACTTCCAACTAGTTTGGTATCTATGGACTATCTCCTATTGAGTCATTTGACTATTTATTTGTACTGATATTTGTTAGTAGCTAGGATGAACTGCGATTTGTTTCCTAGCTAGTACTGAAACTATGTCCAGATCGTGTGTGGTAAGGTCACCACTAGTGAGAAGTGGTGATAGCACCTTATGCAGTTTACAACAAAACAACGTGTAGTTTGTGCGCCCAGTGCAACGCAGACAACCAAACGGCGGGTCAATATTGCTTCCTCATGCAGCCAACCTAGATGCAGACAACCAAACTATGTGCAGATGATGGGTTTTGACCTGTTTTACCTCAGTCGGGCCCATCTGGGACACATATGCAAAGAGGCAAAAAACGGTGCAGGCAACCAAAAACGCCCGTTGAGGCTGGAGGCTGAGACGACTTTGGGCATCGTTTTCCTTATTGGAGGCATCGTCAAGGAACTCACCATCTCTCTACCGGTCAAGTGTAGTGCTCTCTGCACTAAAGACATATGATAGGTTTTATTGGATAGGGTGCCAATAATGTCTTTGACGTTGCGTGGGTGTCAAAACCGGCAGATCTCGGGTAGGGGGGGGGGAAGCTGTGCGCCTGAGGATCAATGGTAACAATGGACGAAGGGACACAATGTTTACCCAGGTTCAGGCCCTCTTAAAGGAGGTAAAACCCTATGTCCTGCTTGATTGTATTCGATGAGTATAGGAGTTACAAGAGTTGATCTACCTCGAGATCGTAATGGCTAAACCCTAGCTTGTCTAGCCTATAAATATTACGATCCCCCCTGTGGACTAAACCCTTCGGTTTATATAGACACCGGAGGGGCCTAGGGTTGTACAAAGTCGGTTTATAGAGAAAGGAAATAGCATATCCTAACACCAATCTTGCCGTTCACGCATACAGGAGTCCTACCCGGACATGGGAGGTGGTCTTCTTCCTTTATCTTCATTGACCATAAGTCCGGCCCATATCAAATAGACCGGACGCCCGAGAACCCCTTAGTCCAGGACTCCACGAGTAGCCCCTGAACCAGTCTTCACTAACGACGTGTTCGGCACGCTGATAGTCTTTGAAATTGCGAAGCGGGTTCCTTCTTCTTGAATACCAAACATCAGCTTCCCTTATAAAAGTACTGTCTCCGGGTCCGTATAGTCAATTCAACACGTAGGCACGAAGGCAAGATATAAAAATAGAAATAGTGTCTTTACTAACAACTTTTTCTGGCAAAGCATCACACTTGACTCTTCAGTATTTTGAATCGTTTTCACACTCCCCGTTTCGTGTTTCGAGGTCGAGCCCCCTTGGCATGTCTTGTCAAAACAGAGATCATGCCCACTTATTATGGGATTTCATCAATAGGATTTGGTAACCCAACTGCTCCTGGCACATGACCTCATTGGGAATAGGTGAGGTTTAAGGCTTAAGTGGGGGATGATTGGCATTTTCACTGCCTATAAGAGGGCAAAATTCCTCCTTTCTTCCCCACGCCTTCCTCCAGCCTCTGTCTTCCAATCTCTCATGTTCCAATGCCCAAAAAAGCTCCCATCTTCCTCACTGCCACCACCCTCTCCAGCCATGGCCGGGTCAGCTCCAAGGGCAAGTGGGAGGCCTCCTCCGTCACGGAGAAGAACGTGAAGGATCTCCGGAGCGTGGGGTACCTGTCTACGAACATTGCGAACAGGCTTCCCGACAAGGACCAAGTCATCCCCACTCCGGCGTCCGGTGAAAGGGTTGTGTTTCTCCCCATTTCCTTAGGGGGCTTGGGTTTCCCCTCCACCCCTTTGTCCGCGGCCTTATGTTCTACTACGGGCTAGATTTCCATGATCTAGCCCTGAATTCCTTCCTCCACATATCTGTTGAGGAACGTAGTAATTTCAAAAAATTTCCTACGCACACGCAAGATCATGGTGATGCATAGCAACGAGAGGGGAGAGTGTTGTCTACGTACCCTCGTGAGACCAAGCGAAGCGATCACAACGTAGAGGAAGTAGTCGACGTTCTCCTCGCGATCCGACCGATCCGGCGCCACACTCCGGCGCCCCGAGTTCTTGACACACGACAGCTCGATGACGTCCCTCGTACTCGATCCAGCCGAGTGTCGAGGAGAGTTCCACAAGACGACGGCGTGGTGACGATCTTGATGTTTCACGCGCAGGCTTCGCCTAAGCTTCGCACGGTATGACCGAGGTGGAATATGGTGGAGGGGGCACCGACACGGCTAAGGAACGATCCGTAGATCAAACTTGTGTGTCTAGGGTGCCCCCTGCCCCGTATATAAAGGAGGGAGGGGGAGGCCGGCCGGCCCTATAGACGCAGCTTAAGGAGGGGGGAGTCCTCCTCCTAGTTGAGTAGGACTCCCTTTCCTAGTCCAACTAGGAAGGAGAAGGGGAAGGAAAGAGAGGGAGAGGAGAGGAAGGGGGCCGCCCCTCCTTGTCCTATTCGGACTCCCACAGGCGCGCCACCTCTGGTGCGGCCCTCTCTCTCCCTCTTGGCCCACTAAGGCCCATAACTTCCCGGGGTTCCGGTAACCCTCCCAAGACTCCGTTTTCTCCGAAACTTCCGAACTTTTCCGTGTCCAATATAGCCATCCAATATAACAATCTTTATGTCTCGACCATTCCGAGACTCCTCGTCATGTCCGTGATCACATCCGGACTCAACTTCTTCGGTACATCAAAATACATAAACTCATAATAACTCGCCATCGAAACCTTAAGCGTGCGGACCCTACGGTTCGAGAACAATGTAGACATGACCGAGACACGTCTCCGGTCAATAACCAACAGCGGACCTGGATGCCCATATTGGTTCCTACATATTCTACGAAGATCTTTATCGGTCGACCGCATAACAACATACGTTGTTCCTTTGTCATCGGTATGTTACTTGCCCGAGATTCGATCGTCGGTATCCAATACCTAGTTCAATCTCGCTACCGCAAGTCTCTTTACTCGTTCCGTAATACATCATCTCACAACTAACTCATTAGTTGTAGTGCTTGCAAGGCTTCATGATGTGTATTACCGAGAGGGCCAGAGATACCTCTCCGACAATCGGAGTGACAAAACCTAATCTCAAATACGCCAACCCAACATCTGCCTTTGGAGACACCTGTAGTACTCCTTTATAATCACCCGATTCGTTGTGACGTTTGGTAGCACCAAAGTGTTCCTCCAAAACGGAGTTGCATAATCTCATAGTTACGGAACATGTATAAGTCATGGATAAAAGCAGTAGCAACATACTAAATGATCGTGTGCTAAGCTAATGGAATGAGTCATGTCAATCAGATCATTCTACTAATGATGTGACCTTGTTAATCAAATAACAACTCCTTGTTCATGGTTAGGAAACATAACCATCTTTGATTAACAAGCTAGTCTAGTAGAGGCATACTAGTGACACTGCTTGTCTATGTATTCACACATGTATTATGTTTCCGGTTAATACAATTCTAGCATGAATAATAAACATTTATCATGAAATGAGGAAATATATAATAACTTTATTATTGCCTCTAGGGCATATTTCCTTCATCTCCCACTTGCACTAGAGTCAATAATCTAGATCACATCACCATGTGATTAACATCGATAGTTCACATCATCATGTGATTAACACCCATAGTTCACATCGCCATGTGACCAACACCCAAAGGGTTTACTAGTTTCAGAATCTAGTTCACATCGCTATGTGATTAACACCCAAAGAGTACTAAGGTGTGATCATGTTTTGCTTGTGAGAGAGTCTTAGTCAACAGGTCTTTCACATTCAGATCCGTTATGTATTTTGCAATTTTCTATGTCTACAATGTTCTCGCACGGCTACTCTAGCTAATTGCTCCCACTTTCAATATGTATCTAGATCGAGACTTAGAGTCATCCAGATCGTGTCAAAACTTGCATCGACGTAACCATTTACTTACGAACCTTTTGTCACTTCCATAATCGAGAAAATATCCTTATTCCACTAAGGATAATTTTGACCGCTGTCCATGATCTACTCCTAGATCACTATTGTACTCCTTGCCAAACTCAAAGGCAGGGTATACAATAGATCTGGTACACAAAGATGGCATACTTTATAGAAACTATGGCCAAGGCATAGTGAATGACTTTCATTCTCTTTCTATCTTCTGCCGTGGTCGGTTTTTGAGTCTTACTCAATTTCACACCTTGTAACACAGGCAAGAACTCTTTCTTTGACTGTTTCATTTTGAACTACTTCAAAATCTTGTCAAGGTATGTACTCATTGAAAAAAACTTATCAAGCATCTTGATCTATCTCTATAGATCTTGATGCTCAATATGTAAGCAGCTTCACCGAGGTCTTTCTTTGAAAAATTCCTTTTAAACACTCCTTTATGCTTTGCAGAATAATTCTACATTATTTCCGATCTACAATATGTCATTCACATATACTTATCAGAAATGCTGTAGTGCTCCCACTCACTTTCTAGTAAATACAGGCTTCACCATAAGTCTGTATAAAACTATATGCTTTGATCAACTCATCAAAGCGTATATTCCAACTCCGAGATGCTTGCACCAGTCCATAAATGGATCGCTGGAGCTTGCACACTTTGTTAGCTCCTTTGGATCGATAAAACCTTCTCGTTGCATCATATACAACTCTTCTTCCGTAAATCCATTCAGAATGCAGTCTTTACATCCATTTGCCAAATTTCATAATCATAAAATGCGGCAATTGCTAACATGATTCGACAGACTTAAGCATCGCTACTGGTGAGAAGGTCTCATTGTAGTCAATCCCTTGAACTTGTCGAAACCCTTTGCACAAGTCGAGCTTTGTAGATGATAATATTACCGTCGGCGTCGGTCTTCTTCTTGAAGATCCACTTGTTTTCTATTGCTTGCCTACCCTCGGGCAAGTCAACCAAAGTCCATACTTTGTTTTCATACATGGATCCCATCTCGATTTCATGGCCTCAAGCCATTTTATGAATCTGGGCTCACCATCGCTTCTTCATAGTTCGTAGGTTCATCATGATCTAGTAGCATGATTTCCGAAACAGATTACCGCACCACTCAGTGCGGATCTTATTCTGGTTGATCTACGAGGTTCTGCGAAAACTTGATCTCAAGTTTCATGATCAACATCATCAACTTCCTCACTACTTGGTGTAGATGTCTCAGAAACCGGTTTCTGCGATGAACTACTTTCAAGTAAGGGAGAAGGTACAATTACCTCATCAAGTTCTACTTTCCTCCCACTCACTTCTTTCGAGAGAAACTCCTTCTCTAGAAAGGATCCATTCTTAGCAACGAATGTCTTGCCTTCGGATCTGTGATAGAAGGTGTACCTAACAATTTCCTTTGGGTATTCTATGAAGACGCATCTCGATTTGGGTTCGAGCTTATCAGATGAAACTTTTTCACATAAGCATTGCAGCCCCAAACATTAAGAAACGACAACTTTGGTTTCTTGCTAAACCACAGTTCATATAGTGTCGTCTCAACGGATTTAGATGGTGCCCTATTTAACGTGAATGCAGCTGTCTCTAATGCATGATCCCTAAAATGATATTGGTAAATCGGTAAGAAACATCATAGATTGCACTATATCCAATAAAGTGCGGTTACGATGTTTGGACACACCATAACATTGTGGTGTTCCAGGTGGCGTGAGCTGTGAAACTATTCCACATTGTTTTAGTTGAAGACCAAACTCGTAACTCAAATATTTGTCTCCGCGATCAGATCGTAGAAACCTTATTTTCTTGTCACGATGATTTTCCACTTCACTCTGAAATTCTTTGAACCTTTCAACTATTTCGCACTTATGTTTCATCAAGTAGATATACCCATATCTGCTCAAATCATCTGTGAAGGTCGAAAATAATGATACTTGTCATGAGCCTTAATATTCATCGGACCACATACATTAGTATGTATGATTTCCAACAAATCTGTTGCTCGCTCCAATGTTCCGAGAACGGCGTTTTAGTCATCTTGCCCAAGAGGCATGATTCGAAGCATCAAGTGATTCATAATCAAGTGATTCCAAAATCCCATCAAGATGGAGTTTCTTCTTGCGCTTTACACCAATATGACTTAAACAGCGATGCCACAAATAAGTTGCACTATCATTATTAACTTTGCATCTTTTGGTTTCAATATTATGAATATGTGTATCACTACGATCGAGATCCAACAAACCATTTTGTTGGTGTGTATGACCATAGAAGGTTTTATTCATGTAAATGCAACAACAATTGTTCTCTAACTTAAATGAATAACCGTATTGCAATAAACATGATCAAATCATATTCATGCTCAACGCAAACACCAAATAACATTTATTTAGGTTCAACACTAATCCCGAAAGTATAGGGAGTGTGCGATGATGATCATATCAATCTTGAAACTACTTTCAACACACATCGTCACTTCACCCTTAACTAGTTTCATTTAATCTGCAACTCCGCTTTGAGTTACTACTCTTAGCAACCGAACCAGTACCAAATACCGAGGGGTTGCTATAAACACTAGTAAAGCACACATCAAACACCAGTATATCAAATATACCTTTTTTACTTTGCCATCCTTCTTATCCACCAAATATTTAGGGTAGTTCCGCTTCAAAGGACCATTTCCTTTGCAAAGTAAGCACTCGGTTTCAGGCTTTGGTTCAGCTTTGGGTTTCTTCGTGGAGTGACAACTTGCTTGTCAATCTACTTGAAGTTCCCTTTCTTTCCCTTTGCCCTTTTCTTGAAACTAGTGATCTTGTCAACCATCAACACTTGATGCTCTTTCTTGATTTCTACCTTCATCGATTTCATCATCATGAAAAACTCGGGAATCATTTTCATCATCCTTTGCATACTATAGTTCATCATGAAGTTCTACTAACTTGGTGATGGTGACTTAGAGAATTCATCAATCACTATCTTATCCGAAGATTAACTCCCACTTGATTCAAGCAATTGTAGTACTCGCATAATCTGAGCACATGCTCACTAGTTGAGCGATTCTCCTCCATCTTTTAGCTATAGAACTTGTTGGAGACTTCATATCTCTCAACTCGGGTATTTGCTTGAAATATTAACTTCAACTCCTGGAACATCTCATATGGTCCATGATGTTCAAAACATCTTTGAAGTCTCGATTCTAAGCTGTTAAGCATGGTGCACTTAAACTATCAAGTAGTCATCATATTGAGCTAGCCAAACGCTCATAACGCTTGCATCCGCTCCTGCAATAGGTCTGTCACCTAGCGTGCATTAAGGACATAATTCTTACAGGCAGCAATGAGGATAAACCTCGGATCACGGATCAAATCCGCATCATTGCTACTAACATTTTTCAACACAATTTTCTAGGAACATATAAAATAAACATATGAAAGCAACAACGCGAGCTATTGATCTACAACATGGTTTGCAAAATACTACCAGGACTAAGTTCATGATAAATTTAAGTTCAATTAATCATATTACTTAAGAACTCCCACTTAGACAGACATCTCTAGTCATCTAAGTGATCACGCGATCCAAATCAACTAAACCATAACCGATCATCACGTGAAATGGAGTAGTTTTCAATGGTGAACATCTTATGTTGATCATATCTACTATATGATTCACGCCGACCTTCGGTCTCCGTGTTACGAGGCCATATCTGCATATGCTAGGCTCGTCAAGTATAACCCGAGTATTCTGCGTGTGCAAAACTGGCTTGCACCCGTTGTAGATGGATGTAGAGCTTATCACACCCGATCATCACGTGGTGTCCGGGCACGATTTAACTTTGGCAATGGTGCATACTCGGGAGAACACTTCTTGATAATTTAGTGAGAGATCATCTTATAATGCTACCGTCAATCAAAGCAAGATAAGATGCATAAAGGATAAACATCACATGCAAATCAATATAAGTGATATGATATGGTCATCATCATCTTGTGCTTCGTGATCTTCATCTCCGCAGCACCACCATGATCACCATCGCCACCGGCGCGACACCTTGATCTCCATCGTAGCATCGTTGTCGCCTCGCCAATCTTATGCTTCTACGACTATCGCTACCGCTTAGTGATAAAGTAAAGCATTACAGTAGCGATTGCATTGCATACAATAAAGCGACAACCATATGGCTCCAGCCAGATTGCCGATAACTTCGGTTACAAAACATGATCATCTCATACAATAAAATATAGCATCACGCCTTGACCATATCACATCACAACATGCCCTGCAAAAACAAGTTAGACGTCCTCTACTTTGTTGTTGCAAATTTTACGTGGCTGCTACGGGCTTAAGCAAGAACCAGTCTCACCTCGCATCAAAACCACAACGATATTTCACAAATAGACTCCGCTTTAACCTTCTCAAGGACCGGGCGAGCCACACTCGGTTCAACTAAAGTGAGAGAGACAGACACCCACCAGTCACCTTTAAGCAACGAGTGCTCGTGGCGGTGAAACCAATCTCGCGTAAGCGTCTGGCGTAATGTCGGTCCGGGCCGCTTCATCTCACAATACCGCTGAACCAAAGTATGACATGCTGGTAGGTAGTATGACTTGTATCGCCCACAACTCACTTGTGTTCTACTCGTGCAAAACATCAAACCATAAAAACCTAGGCTCGGATGCCACTGTTGGGGAACGAGTAATTTCAAAAATTTCCTACGCACACGCAAGATCATGGTGATGCATAGCAACGAGAGGGAGAGTGTTGTCTACGCACCCTCGAGACCCGGCGAAGCGATCACAACGTAGAGGAAGTAGTCGACGTTCTCCTCGCGATCCGACCGATCCCGCGCCGTTACTCGGCGCCCGAGTTCTTGACACACGTACAGCTCGATGACGTCCCTCGATGCCGATCCAGCCGAGTGTCGAGGGAGAGTTCCACAAGACGACGGCGTGGTGGACGATCTTGATGTTTCACGGCGCAGGCTTTCGCCTAAGCTTCATGACGGTATGACCGAGGTGGAATATGGTGGAGGGGGCACCACACACGCCTAAGGAACGATTCGTAGATCAAACTTGTGTGTCCTAGGGTGCCCCCTGCCCCAGATATAAAGGAGGGAGGGGGCCGTCCGCCCCTATAGGCGCGCCAAGGAGGGGGGAGTCCTCCTCCTAGTTGAGTAGGACTCCCTTTCCTAGTCCAACTAGGAAGGAGAAGGGGAAGGAAAGAGAGGAGAGGGAGAGGGAAAGGGGGGCCCCCCCCCTTGTCCTATTCGGACTCCCACAGGGGCGCCACCTCTGGTGTGGCCCTCTCTCTCCCTCTTGGCCCACTAAGGCCCATAGCTTCCCTTGGGGGTTCCGTAACCCCTCCGCACTCCGGTTTTCTCCGGAAACTTCCGAACTTTTCCGTGTCCGAATATAGCCATCCAATATATCAATCTTTATGTCTCGACCATTCCGAGACTCCTCGTCATGTCCGTGATCACATCCGGACTCAACTTCTTCGGTACATCAAAATACATAAACTCATAATAACCGCCATCGAAACCTTAAGCGTGCGGACCCTACGGTTCGAGAACAATGTAGACATGACCGAGACACGTCTCCGGTCAATAACCAATAGCAGGACCTGGATGCCCATATTGGTTCCTACATATTCTCTGAAGATCTTTATCGGTCGACCGCATAACAACATACGTTGTTCCTTTGTCATCGGTATGTTACTTGCCCGAGATTCGATCGTCGGTATCCAATACCTAGTTCAATCTCGCTACGCAAGTCTCTTTACTCGTTCCGTAATACATCATCTCACAACTAACTCATTAGTTGTAGTGCTTGCAAGGCTTCAGATGATGTGTATTACCGAGAGGGCCCAGAGATACCTCTCCGACAATCGGAGTGACAAAACCTAATCTCAAATACGCCAACCCAACATCGCCTTTGGAGACACCTGTAGTACTCCTTTATAATCACCCGATTACGCCAGACGCTTGGTAGCACCAAAGTGTTCCTCCGTAAACGGAGTTGCATAATCTCATAGTTACGGGAACATGTATAAGTCATGGATAAAAGCAAGAGCAACATACTAAACGATCGTGTGCTAAGCTAATGGAATGGGTCATGTCAATCAGATCATTCTACTAATGATGTGACCTTGTTAATCAAATAACAACTCCTTGTTCATGGTTAGGAAACATAACCATCTTTGATTAACAAGCTAGTCTAGTAGAGGCATACTAGTGACACTCTGTTTGTCTATGTATTCACACATGTATTATGTTTCCGGTTAATACAATTCTAGCATGAATAATAAACATTTATCATGAAATGAGGAAATATATAATAACTTTATTATTGCCTCTAGGGCATATTTCCTTCAATATCGGCGTTCATAGTCGTGTGTGAGGCTCTGCTCCGCATTACACCACACTTCGGCCTGTGGCTTAAGGTCTTCAATCTGAAGCCGAAGGTGGTCGACGGACAACATGCAGACTGTGGAGGGGCCATGGGAAGCAAGTTGCCCAACACCACATGGCCCAAAGGGGCTTTCATCGAGACCGTCAAGGTCTGGTAGCAGGAGTGGTTCTACATCACCGAACACCGCCGCGCCAATTGGGTGGGAATTCCGGAGTTCAGATCTGGACCCCCTACGAGGCTCACCTCGTGGACCGCTAAGGGCCTCGATTGGGGGTCCCAGACAGAGGTGAAAATGTTGCAGAAGCACATCACCAACATGCTGAGCATGAACATCGGTCTCACCAACATGGTGTAGATCATGCTCTTCCGCCGCGCCATCCCCTGCCAACGCCGGGCCTCCCCCATGTGGGAGTTCAATTAGGAGGAGTTGAGCACCCTGAAGCGCTTCTTCGGCACTGCGCACGAAGAGATATGGAAGCTGCTCTTCAAGGCCCAGAAGAGCTGGCCCATGAAGACCGAGGACATCGGGCTCGACATTGAGAATTCGGCCTCAAAGGTAATTATTAGTTTTTTTGAAGACTTATTCGGTCAATGCTTTAATCAATAGAAATCTTATCAGCTTGCTTCCTCACATGGCTAGACAGCAAAGGCAGAGCGGATCGACAGTCCGGCTCCACTGCCAGAAGGCCCATCCACTCCCCAGCTGACGAAGATGTTGGTCCCGACGCCCTATCAGGTGTTGGGGAACGTAGCAGAAATTCAGAATTTTCTACGCAACACCAAGATCAATCTATGGAGTAATCTAGCAACGAGGGAAAGGGGAGTGCATCTACATACCCTTGTAGATCGCTAAGCGGAAGCGTTCAAGTGAACGTGGTTGATGGAGTCGTACTCGTCGTGATCCAAATCACCGATGATCCTAGTGCCGAACGGACGGCACCTCCGCGTTCAACACACATGCAGCCCGGCGACGTCTCCCATGCCTTGATCCAGCAAGGAGAGAGGGAGAGGTTGGGGAAGACTCCGTCCAACAGCAGCACGATGGCATGGTGGTGGCGGAGGAGCGCGGAACTCCAGCAGGGCTTCGCCAAGCACTACGAGAGACGAGGAGGGAGAGGGGTAGGGCTGCGCCAACAGGAGAAGAACTTCGTGTGTTGGGCTGCCCCTTTGCCCAGGATTACTGTACCATTCTGAAGACAGGATTACTGTACCACTCTGAAGTAGTACGCATCCTTGTCACCCTATGAGGTACGGTAGTGACTTGATCCAAAGTTTCATGATCAATATCATCAGCTTCCACTTCAATTGGTGTAGGTGCCATAGGAACAACTCCCTGTGCCTTGCTACACACTAGTTGAAGTGACGGTTCAATAACCTCATCAAGTCTCCACCATCCTCCCACTCAACTTTCCGAGACAAACTTTTCCTCAAGAAAGGACCCGATTCAAGAAACAATCCCTATTGCTTTTGGATCTGAATTAGGAGGTATACCCAACTGTTTTGGGTGTCCTATGAAGATACATTTTATCCGCTTTGGGTTCGAGCTTATCAACTTGAAACTTTTTCACATAAGCGTCGTAGCCCCAAACTTTTAATAAACGACAACTTAGGTTTCTCCAAACCATAGTTCAAACGGTGTCGTCTCAACGGAATTACGTGGTGCCCTATTAAAGTGAGTGCGGTTGTCTCTAATGCCTAACCCATGAACGATAGTGGTAATTCGATAAGAGACATCATGGTACGCACCATATCCAATAGGGTGCAACTATGATGTTCGGACACACCATCACATTATGGTGTTCCAGGCGGTATTAATTGTGAAACAATTTCCACAATGTCTTAATTATGTACAAAGCTCGTAACTCAGATACTCATCTCTATGATCATATCATAGATATTTTATCCTCTTGTCACGATGATCTTCAACTTCACTCTGAAATTACTTGAACCATTCAATAATTCAGACTTGTGTTTCATCAAGTAAATATACTCAAGATCTACTCAAATCATCCGTGAAGTAAGAACATAAGAATATCCATCACGTGCCTCAAAGACTCATTGGACTGCACACATCAAAATGTATTACTTCCAACAACTTGCTTTCTTGTTCCATTTTACCAAAACGAGGCTTTCACATCTTGCCCATGTGGTATGATTTGCATGTCTCAAGTGATTCAAAATCAAGTGAGTCCAAACGGTCCATCTGCATGGAGTTTCTTCATGCATATACACCAATAGACATGGTTCGCATGTCTCAAACTTTTCAAAAACGAGTGAGTCCAAAGATCGATCAACATGGAGCTTCTTCATGCGTTTTATACCAATATGACTTACATGGAGCCACAAGTAGGTGGTACTATCATTACTATCTTATATCTTTTGGCATGAACATGTGTATCACTACGATCGAGATTCAATAAACCATTCATTTTAGGTGCAAGACCACTGAAGGTATTATTCAAACAAATAGAGTAACCATTATTCTCCTTAAATGAATAACCGTATTGCGATAGACATAATCCAATCATGTCTATGCTCAACGCAAACACCAAATAACAATTATTTAGGTTTAACACCAATCTCGATGGTAGAGGGAGCGTGCGATGCTTGATCACATCAAACTTGGAAAACTTCCAACACATATCGCCAGCTCACCTTTAGCTAGTCTCCGTCTACTCCGCAGCCTTTTATTTCGAGTTACCAACACTTAGCAACCGAACCGGTATCTAATACCCTGGTGCTACTAGGAGTACTAGTAAAGTACACATTAACATAATGTATATCCAATATACTTCTATCGACCTTGCCAGCCTTCTCATCTACCAAGTATCTAGGGTAATTCTGCTCTAGTGGCTGTTCCCCTTATTACAGAAGCACTTAGTCTCGGGTTTGGGTTCAACCTTGGATTTCTTCACTAGAGCAGCAGCTGATTTGCCGTTTCATGAAGTATCCCTTCTTGCCCTTGCCCTTCTTGAACTAGTGGTTTCACCAACCATCAACGATTGATGCTCCTTCTTGATTTCTACTTTTGCGGTGTCAAACATCGCGAATATCTCAAGGATCATCATATCTATCCCTGATATGTTATAGTACATCACGAAGCTCTAGCAGCTTGGTGGCAATGACTTTAGAGAAACATCACTATCTCATGTGGAAGATCAACTCCCACTCGATTCAAGTGATTGTTGTACTCAGACAATCTGAGCACAAGCTCAACGATTGAGCTTTTCTCCCTTAGTTTGCAGGCTAAGAAAATCATCGAAGGTCTTATACCTCTTGACGTGGGCACGAGCCTGAAATCCCAATTTCAGCCCTCGAAACATCTCATATGTTCTGCGATGTTTCGAAATCGTCTTCGGTGCCTCAACTCTAAACCGTTTAACATTACTGGACTATAATGTAGTTATCAAACGTGTATGTCAGATGTCCACAACATCCACAGACGACGTTTGAGGTTCAGCACACCGAGCGGTGCATTAAGGACATAAGCCTTCTACGAAGCAACGAGGACAATCCGCAGTTTACGGACCTAGTCCGCATAATCACTACTATCAACTTTCAACTAAATTTTCTCTAGGAACATATCTAAACAGTAGAACTAAAGCGCGAGCTTACGACATAATTTGCAAATATCTTTTGACTATGTTCAGGATAATTAAGTTCATCTTATGAACTGCCACTCAGATAGACATCCCTCTAGTCATCTAAGGGATTACATGATCTGAGTCAACTAGGCCTTGTCCGATCATCACGTGAGACGGACTAGTTAACATCGGTGAACATGTTCATGTTGATCGTATCTTCCATACGACTCATGCTCGACCTTTCGGTCTTCCGTGTTCTGAGGCCATGTCTGTACATGCTAGGCTCGTCGAGTCAACCTAAGTGTATTGCGTGTGTAAATCTGGCTTACACCCGTTGTATTCGAACGTTAGGATCTATCACACCCGATCATCACGTGGTGCTTCGAAACAACGAACCTTCGCAACGGTGCGCAGTTAGGGGGAACACTTTTCTTGAAATTATTTTGAGGGATCATGTTATTTAAGCTACCATCGTTCTAAGCAAATAAGATGTAAAACATGATAAACATCACATGCAATCAAATAGTGACATGATATGGCCAATATCATATTGCTCCTTTGATCTCCATCTTCGGGGCGCCATGATCATCTTCGTCACCGGCATGACACCATGATCTCCATCATCATGATCTCCATCATCGTGTCTTCATGAAGTTGTCACGCCAACGACTACTTCTACTGCTATGGCTAACGCGTTTAGCAATAAAGTAAAGTAATTTACATGGCGTTCTTCAATGACACGCAGGTCATACAAAAATAAAGACAACTCCTATGGCTCTGCCGTTGTCATACTCATCGACATGCAAGTCGTGATTCCTATTACAAGAACATGATCATCTCATACATCACATATATCATTCATCACATCCGTTGGCCATATCACATCACAAAACACTTGCTACAAAAACAAGTTAGACGTCCTCTAATTGTTGTTGCAAGTTTTTACGTGGCTTCTATAGGTGTTCTAGCAAGAACGTTTCTTACCTACGTAAAACCACAACGTGATATGCCAATTTCTATTTACCCTTCATAAGGACCCTTTTCATCGAATCCGCTACAACTAAAGTGGGAGAGACAGACACCCGCTAGCCACCTTATGCAACTAGTGCATGTCAGTCGGTGGAACCTGTCTCATGTAAGCGTACGTGTAAGGTCGGTCCGGGCCGCTTCATCCCATGATGCCACCGAAGCAAGATAAGACTAGTAGTGGCAAGAAAATTAACAACATCTACGCCACAACTGCTTTGTGTTCTACTCGTGCATAGTAACTACGCATAGACCTAGCTCATGATGCCACTGTTGGGGAACGTAGCAGAAATTCAAAATTTTCTACGCAACACCAAGATCAATCTATGGAGTAATCTAGCAACGAGGGAAAGGGGAGTGCATCTACATACCCTTGTAGATCGCTAAGCGGAAGCGTTCAAGTGAACGGGGTTGATGGAGGCGTACTCGTCGTGATCCAAATCACCGATGATCCTAGTGCCGAACGGACGGCACCTCCGCGTTCAACACACATGCAGCCCGGTGACGTCTCCCATGCCTTGATCCAGCAAGGAGAGAGGGGGAGGTTGGGGAAGACTCCGTCCAGCAGCAGCACGACGGCATGGTGGTGGTGGAGGAGCGCGGAACTCCAGCAGGGCTTCGCCAAGCACTACGAGAGACGAGGAGGGAGAGGGGTAGGCTGCGCCAACAGGAGAAGAACTTCGTGTGTTGGGCTGCCCCTTTGCCTCCACTATATATAGGGGAGAGGGAGGGCTGCGCCCCCACCTAGGGTTCCCTCCCTAGGGGTGGCGGCAGCCCCAATCCCCATCTGGGGTGGCGACCAAGTGGGGGGGAGGGGAGAGGGAGGCGCACCAGGCATGGGCCTTTAGGGCCCATCTGCCCTAGGGTTTGTCCCCTCTACTCTCTAGGCGCATGGGCCTTGGTGGGGAGGCGCCCCAGCCCACCTAGGGGCTGGTCCCTTCTCACACTTGGCCCATGTATGCCTCCGGGGCCCGTGGCCCCTCCCGGTGGAACCCCGGACCCCTCCGGTGGTCCCGGTACACTACCGGTGATGCCCGGAACACTTCCGGTGGCCAAAACCATACTTCCTATATATCAATCTTTACCTCCGGACCATTCCGGAAATCCTCATGACGTCCGGGATCTTATCCGGGACTCCGAACAACATTCGGTAACCGCATACATACCTTCCCTATAACCCTAGCGTCATCGAACCTTAAGTGTGTAGACCCTACGGGTTCGAGAGACACGTAGACATGACCGAGACAACTCTCCGGCCAATAACCAACAGCGGGATCTGGATACCCATGTTGGCTCCCACATGTTCCACGATGATCTCATCGGATAAACCACGATGTCGAGGATTCAATCAATCCCGTATTCAATTCTCTTTGTCTAGTGGTATAGTACTTGCCCGAGATTCGACCGTCGGTATCTCGATACCTTGTTCAATCCATTACCTACAAGTCTCTTTACTCATTCCGTAACACATCATCCCGTGATCAACCCCTTGGTCACATTGTGCACATTATGATGATGTCCTACCGAGTGGGCCCAGAGATACCTCTCCGTCACACGGAGTGACAAATCCCAGTCTCGATTCGTGCCAACCCAACAGACACTTTCAGAGATACCCGTAGTGTACCTTTATAGCCACCCAGTTACGTTGTGACGTTTGGTACACCCAAAGCATTCCTACGGTATCCGGGATTTGCACAATCTCATGGTCTAAGGAAATGATACTTGACATTAGAAAAGCTTTAGCATACGAACTACATGATCTTTGTGCTAGGCTTAGGATTGGGTCTTGTCCATCACATCATTCTCCTAATGATGTGATCCCGTTATCATCGACATCCAATGTCCATGGTCAAGAAACCGTAACCATCTATTGATCAACGAGCTAGTCAACTAGAGGCTTACTAGGGACATGGTGTTGTCTATGTATCCACAGATGTATCCGAGTTTCCTATCAATACAATTTTAGCATGGATAATAAACGATTATCATGAACAAGGAAATATAATAATAACTAATTTATTATTGCCTCTAGGGCATATTTCCAACATCAGGCGCATGATATAAAAGGGCAAGGAGGCTAAGGGCGGCCCCCGCCACAAAGGCCCTTCAAACTAGGTGTCCTAGAGACCGAGTTCGTCTTCTCTCATGAGGGAGACGAGGACGAAGAGGAGGAGGAGGAGGTGGAAAGCGATTCCCCTGCAAGGGGAGGAGGAAGAAGAGGATGACCTCCGAAGACCCAGAGGGGGTGGTGCCGAAGAGGGGGAAGATAACCCTTTCACACAGTTCAGACCCAGAGTCCAAACACATCCCCAAAAGGCCTCCCAGGGTGAAGCCCCTGGCCGAAACGTAAGTATTCATAATCTTACTATTCATTTTTCACTTGCCTGCCTCTGTTATGCAAGTTATATTACTATTTGACTTTTAGCCCTCCCCATGAGATTTTGAACACCCCCTCGTCGGATGGGAACTCCCTGCCACCTCAGCGGGAGCAGAGCGATGCACCATTGCGAGCCCCCTCCCCTATTGCCATGGAGGACACCGAGGTGTTCTCCCGAAGGACTTCTCCTGGCCGAGGAGGGGCAGACGAGGTCATCGAGAAGGCGCCTGAGGTTGACACCTCGGTCGTCGAACACCTAGGGGAGGCGACCCCCATGAAAACCAACAACGGGGAGCCCCATCAGTCCGGGCCCCCGCTGCACACCGTTCCGGGGGCTGATGCGGCTCCAGGAAGGGATGCGCAACCCCCTTCGAGAGAGGGGGAGGAGCAGCAACTCCATCAGCGGCCTACGTTAGTTCGTAGGCTGCTCATGCTCTGGAGGAAGCGCTGCAACGCGCACGGAGGAGCACCGCACCCTGATGGGTGCGGTTATGGAAAAGGTCCAGTCTGCAAAAAGCGGACTGGATGAAGCCTTCAACAGCCTACTAACAGGCTTTGAGGTATGCGACATGATGCTCTAAAGTACTTTTCATATGAAAGGATGAACCCGTGTATAGACAGTAGCCCCTGAGACTCTATTCGGATGAGAACAATCCAGACAGGGGATCCCATGACAATTCATACATTAATATACTGTGTTAATTTGTGTAACAGGCATCCATGTTGGCGGCCACCGCCCATTCCGCATAGGTTTCCGAGCTTAATCGGAAGCTTCAAGTGGCCGATGAGGAGCTCAACCGCATTAAGAAGCGGTTCGAGGAGACGCGAGGTATGGGGAAGTGATATATCAGAAGTGATATGTACAGTGAGTCTGCTAACTTATTAGATTGTTTGGTTATGATTACAGTTGGCATAGCCGAGGTTGAGTCCCTCAAAGGCGTGCTTCCCCAAGCCAAGGAGGCGGAGGCGAACAAGGCAGCCGTTTGGCCATGAACGATCTAATAGTCCAACTTTGGCCAGCCGAGCACATGCCCAACAGCTACTTCGGCCTCGTGAAGCAGCTTGTCAGCGCACATCCTCGGATCGATGCTATAAAGCGTTCGACCTACATAGAAGGCGCCCAGATGGCCTTCGCCCGTGTCAAGATGTAATCAAAGATGAAGGCCACCGAAGTGGCAACCGCAGGTGCGCCCGAGGGCAAAGATCATCGGAAACTGGAGAGGTACTTTGAAGATGTCCTAGAAGGGGCCCGGATAGTAGAGGGCCAGTGTTCAAAGGACGTCATGTTAGATTAGATGTATTCGGGTGGAAGAAACTATGTTATGAATCCGCGCTATGATTGCACCTTTTGTGTTAATTTATCCTCCTGTGCGGCCGTTTATTGTTTATATTTCTGAAGGTTGCCAGTCGTCGGCTTTTGCCCCCATGTAAATATTACAGGGGTGTTCGTGAACGCATAGCCGCACTTTATCCAACGTCTTGGTCCGTAGAGGAGGCATCCGCGAGGTGAACTAGGCAATCACACTATGCGGCTTTATTACCTTCACTTGGCCATAGGAGTGTATTGGTGGGGCTAAGTACTAGCCCCTATTGCATTATACGGCCATCCGGATTATGGTGCCTTTGCAACGCAGTTGGTCGAAGCCCAGCCCCTCGTGTAACACGGCAACAATCCCTAATGATTTGTAGTAGAACACTAAGTCACCGGATCACTGACCAGCTCTCACTTATCATGACGGTCAGTTTTCGGCTTTCTCTACTGAGGTACTTAACCGGATGAACCAGAAATACAATCGCAGTAGTTCTACCTTTACAACCTTAGCCAAATTGGCGGAACGTAAGGTGGTAAGCACAGGGGTAGGCCAAGCCAACTATAGACCAAAGACATGATTCCGAACCAATGCTTATAATGCAATATCCGGGACACCAAAGAGCTCGCTATAGGTGTTCGGACTTTATAATGTGCACGACCAAATACAGCACCCAGCGTGAAGGCCGGGCTAAAGCACGTATGTCAGTCAAAAGTAAGGAGGGAATACATATGATAATATAACATGAGTACCAAACAAAAGGTGGTGATCATTTGCTTCCTTTATATCCTTATTAAAACGTGTTTCGACCAATAATACCATGAATGTTGCGGTCATGTTACATGCCAAAGATTTGCGTAAGGGAAAGGTTTATACAGGGCCTAAAAGTAGCGGTTTGAAGATCCCAGCGGTGCCCTGCCGCACGTATGCACCGTTTCTCCTTAGTTGTAAATCCTTTGAGAGGAGGAGTAGATGATTTTCTGTAAAGAAGAGAAAGAGGGGCCGAGAAGGGAGCCCTCATGCAACCATACAGTTGGTAGGTTTCCGAATGAATCTGTAGTGAAAGAAAGAAAAGAAGGTATATGTGGTCCGAATAGGGTCAAACCGTACTATGGAACTTTTCTGTAGTGTGCCTCCGGCGTTGCCCAACGTATTTTAAGTGCATAGTTATGTACGCGCGGTACATGTACCGCGGCCTTATGGGGCAGTCGGCGGAGGCAGAATTGCTATTTGAGGTCCATTGAGTTATTGCAATGAGATGCGGGCCGGACTCTTTTGGCAATGTCATTGGTCTTGATGACCGATGAATTGTTCGGCTTGATGAGGCCGCCATGGACCTCGACTGCTAGGGCCGTGGTGTGCTCTTCGGTACGGAGGGAGTGCTCCATATTTCCGTTGACTGTGATGATGCCACGTGGTCCGGGCATTTTAAGCTTCAGATAAGCATAGTGCGGGACTGCATTAAAGCGGGCGAAAGCGGTTCGTCCGAGCAATGCATGATATCCACTACGGAAAGGGACGATGTCTAAGATCAATTCCTCCCTGCGAAAGTTGTCTGGAGAGTCGAATACCACTTCTAGTGTTAAGGAGCCCGTACAACGGGCCTCCACGCCGGGTATCACTCCTTTAAAAGTATTGTTACTAGGCTTGATTCTTGATGGGTCGATGCCCATTTTACGGACAATGTCTTGATAGATCAAGTTAAGATTGCTGTCGCCGTCCATAAGGACTCTAGTGAGATGGTATCCGTCGATGATAGGATCGAGTACCAGGGCGGCCGAACCCCAATGATGGATACTGGTTGGGTGATCCCTACGATCAAAGGTGATCGGACAAGCCGACCATGGGTTGAATTTTGGGGTGACAGGCTCTACGGTGTAGACGTCCCTTAGTGCACGCTTGCACTCCCTCTTGGGGATGTGAGTGACATAGATCATGTTCACTGTTTTCACCTCGGGGGGAAACTGCTTCTGACCCCCGGTGTTTGGCTGACGGGGCTCATCATGGTCCTTGCTTGGAGGTCGCTTCCCTTTATGTTCGGTATTTAACTTACCGGCCTGTTTGAAAACCCAGCAATTTCTATTGGTGTGATTGGCAGGCTTATCAGGCATGCCATGAATCTGACAAGTCCTCTCGAGGATTTTATCCAAGTTGGATGGACCGTCCCTATTACCCATAAAAGGTTTCTTCCGCTGAGTGGGTTTAGAACCACTGAATCCGGCGTTGACTGTGGTGTCTTCTGTGTCGTCGTTATTGTTCCAGCGCTTGCTTTTATTGTGGCGTGGCCTGCCATTTCCATCCCTGGCTTCAGAGGTGTCAGGGTCGCTGGAACTATTGCTTCTACAAGCTAGCTAGCTATCTTTGCCCGCACAGAAGCGGATCATAAGTGTTGTAAGGGCTGCCATGGTTTTCAGCTTTTCCTGTCCGAGGTGTCAAGCGAGCCATTCGTCATGGACGCTGTGTTTGAAGGCCGCTAAAGCTTCAGCATCTGGACAATCCATGATTTGGTTCTTTTTAATGAGGAACCGATTCCAAAGTTTGCAGCTGACACGGGCTGTTGGACTATGTGACTTACGTCATCGGCATCCGGTCACCGGACATAAGTGCCCTGAAAATTGGCCCGGAAAGCATCTTCTAAATCTTCCTAGCTCCCAATGGAGTTCTCCCGGAGGCTATTCAACCAGTGTCGTGTTGGTCCCTTCAACTTCAGGGGAAGGTATTTAATGGCGTTGAGGTCATCTCCACGAGCCATGTGAATGTGGAGAAGAAAATCCTCAATCTAGACGACAGGGTCTATCGTTCCATCGTACTGCTCGATGTTGATGGGTTTAAATCCTTCCAGAAATTGGTGCTGCATTACTTCATCAGTAAAACACATAGGGTGTGCGGCACCTCTATACCTGGTTACATCGCGACGGAGTTCAAATGTCATCTATGTTTGGTGCTAACCTCGAACTTGATGATGTTCATCGCGCCAGGTTTGGTGACCGTCATCTCGTGCTGAAGCATGTCCTATGGATCCGTAAATTGATCTAGTCTGGCCAGCTTTATTGTCCAGGTCCTGACGTAAGTCATAAATGTTGGCCGGCAATGTTGTCTCCTTGCCTCTATGGCTAGGTGGTGCGGGCTGGTGTTCGGCGTGATGAGCCATTTTGTCCCGTCCACGTGGTGGTCGGTCTGGTTTATCAGCATAATTTTATTTTGACGGAATGGGCTCGAGGGCTTCATCGTCAAATTGTGGTAGCAACCTGCACTTGGGGTAGCTCTTTACTGGTTGCTTGAGGCCGTACTCTTCGGCGGCTAGGACCTTGGTCCATCTATCATTGAGCGTGTCCTGTTTAGCTTGAAGCAGCTATTGTTTCCTTTTTAGGCTCCGCGCAGTGATGATGAGTTGTCGCTTGAAGCGTTCTTGTTCGAGGGGTTCCTCTGGGACGATGAAATCTTCATCACCGAGGCTCACATCCTCTTTGATGGCAGGTAAGTAGTTGCTATCTTCTGAGTCCTCGTGATCAACGTGTTCGGGGCTGTACTGACGCTCCTCCATCTCATCTTGTCCGGGCATGGGTTCGGCGGGGTGGTCGTGGTCTTCGGCGTCATCTAGAGAGTCATTATCTCCGGTGTCTGTGTTACTATCCTTTGCCCGACGCGATCGTGAGCGACGCCGCTGACGCCAACGCTTTTGTGGTTCATCGACGGGCTTGTCCTTTCCTGGATCTTGAATGCCATCATCGTCCTTCTTCTCAGGAGTGTCCACCATGTATACATCATAGGTAGAAGTGGCCATCCAACGCCCAGTGATAGGGGGTTTTGGCTTTTTTCGGCGTTGACATCATCGTCCATGCCGTCGATGTCTTCGGAGGCGTAGTCTAGCATGCCGGTTAAATCCTCGACACTGGCTATTAAGTGGGTGGTGGGTGGGGTGTGAAATTCCCCTATCTCAGCCCCCAGCCTGAGCTGGGTGTAGTTTGGAGGCAAGGCTTCTGTCGGCGTTCTGGGAACGGGGGTCCCCAGACTTGCCTGCCTGCGGCCTGCGGCGTGGCTCAAGTGGTGGCCCAGTACGGCCCATCTTCATCAGCACAAGACTCAAGACCCTCGCGAGGGGTCAAGCCTCGCGGGGCGGACGACGCAGAGCTTCCTCAGGGACGGCCTCGCCAGGTAGGCTCGTGAGGAGGCGGAGAGATCAAGGAAGGGTACCTCGCGAGGTGCTCGTGACGCAAGCCATGACGATCGAGGGCAGGCGAGCACCAGGCGGGCGCCGACCTGCATAGTGTCCTTGTTTCCTCTTTGGTGCAAAGGGGGCAAGCACAGACATGGAGTACCGAGGCATCAGGCAAAGGTTGCCATTTCAGTGCAACGAGACCAAGACCAGCGAAGCGGCAGGATGGAGGTCACCGTGGAGCCCAAGACGGCGTCATCGCCAGTGGTTTTGGCGGCCGAAGACCAACTTTAGTCAGGATAACTTGTACTAGATGTTCCCCTTCGAAATGGCCATTGTTGGCACCCTTCCCGCTCAATATTTGGGAAGAGGCCCAGGGCCTCTATAAATAGAACTAGCCACCACAATAGAGGCAGGGAGACTTTGGAAAGCCTAGAGAGAGAGAGAGAGGCGGTCGAACTCACCCAAGCAGTTCATCGCACCAGCTCAAGGACGCCTCTCGCGAGGCTGTTCTTCCTTTGTACTGTTCATCATCAGCCCGTGAGGCAATCCACCACACCACACACTGGAGTAGGGTATTACACCACAACGGTGGCCCGAACCAGTATAAATCTCGCGTCCTTTGTGTTGTTCATCGTTTCCAGCTTAGATCTCATGAGGCGATCGGACGTAGATCGGTAGGGGAGATATCTTCGTGCACACCCTATAGTTCGAACCTTAAGGGTCTGCCGGAACCCAACATCCGACAGCTTCCGTAATGGTGAGAGATTGTATTAGGCCTAGTGCTTCGTCTACGAGCGAAAGCTGGATAGGAGTCTGCGGATCTGCAGGGCTGGGCACTTGATCGAGCCCGATGGACGCAGACCTCTACAGTTCAGAGTTATCGTCTAGAGGCGAGTCCGGCTCTCCGATGACTAGGGGAGTCCCGTTTGACTCCGGGTTCACCAACGCACGATCGCATTTGGATCTCCGGTTGAGAGATCCATGATAGGAGAAAGTCTGGCGGGGTCGATCCTCCCGTCTTCGTACGACATGACCTGCCCCAGATCTAAGGCCAAGGCAGCTGTGAATATTGACCGATGGACGGGATCTGATAGTGGATCCAAAGGGCCTTCTTTATGAATGTAGGGAGCAACAGTCAAGGCTGCAAACCCCTCGAAGATCAGATCTGCTCAGATATCAGTGACGTAATTTAGGTTCCCAAACCTGATCTGGTGACCAGGGGCGTAACTGTCGACCTGCTCAAGGTGGCCGGTCGAGTCGGCACGTAGCACGAAGCCGCGAACACAAACACTTGTCTAGGGAGAAAAGTCTCCCTGGACACAGCATCATCGTTGATGTAGAGGCGCGACATCAATCCTTCTGTTGACAACGCAAGAGAGCTCTCAATGAAAGCACCAATGTTGGTGTCAAAACCGACAGATCTCGGGTAGGGGGGCCCAAGGTGTGCGTCTGAGGATCAATGGTAACAATGGACGAAGGGACACAATGTTTACCCAAGTTCAGGCCCTCTTAAAGGAGGTAAAACCCTACGTCCTGCTTGATTGTATTCGATGAGTATAGGGGTTACAAAAGTTGATCTACCTTGACATCGTAATGGCTAAACCCTAGCTTGTCTATCCTATCAATATTATGATACCCCCTGCGGAATAAACCCTCCAGTTTATATAGACACTAGAGGGGCCAAGGGTTGTATAGAGTCAGTTTACAGAGAAAGGAAATAGCATATCCGGACATCAATCTTGCCGTTCACGCATACAGGAGTCCTACCCGGACATGGGAGGTGGTCTTCTCCCATTATCTTCACTGCCCATAAGTCCGGCCCATATAAAATAGACCGGATGCCCGAAGACCCCTTAGTCCAGGACTCCCTCAACCGAGACATCCTCAAGATCTTCTGAAGGCTGGTCTGAAGTGGAATTCACCGCTCCGGCCTCTGCCTGCGTCGAGGATATTTGTCCGCGCCCTGACATCCCCTTGATGTCTTTGGACGATCGAGGTGGTCCTTTGTTCCTACAGACCCAGATTGAACATCAATCAAGTCCCGCAGCGACGAGGCCGATAATGAACTCATGGCAATTTTAAATTGCACAACCTTTTTTTTGAAGACGTGATTGGCGTGTCTCTCATGGCCAACTTTCATTTGGTGGCTCCTTTGTTGTCTGGAGTCGGCATCGCCCCCTCAATGTTCGACGCGAGGTATGGTGACCCTTGGGATTAGAAGTTGGGATACCCAGAGCAGCGCAAGGCGAACGACCAGTTTGAGAGGGGGCCTTCTTACTACTTATGACGAAGGAAGGAAGAAGCCCAGGGAGATCGGCTATAAAAGCCACCTTGGAGCCATCAAGGCTTTCATGGAAGAAAACCCCGTCCTCGAAATTGATAGACACCTCTGGGTCCTAGTGAAAGCACGGGTCGTCGTCACGGGAATGATCCTCTGGTGACGGGAAGGGCAGCCGATGCTGTCGGATGTTGGGTTCCGGCAGACCATTAACGTTCGAACTCTAGGGTGCGCGCGAAGATCTTCCCCCTACCAATCCATGTCCGATCGCCTCACGAGAATCTAAGCTAAAATGATGAACAACACGAGGGACACAAGATTTATACTGGTTCGGGCCACCGTTGTGGTGTAATACCCTACTCCAGTGAGTGGTGTGGTGGATTGCCTCAGGGGCTGGTGATGAATAGTACAAGGGGAAGAACAGCCTCGCGAGAGGTGTTCTTGAGCCGGTGCGAAGAACTACTTGGGTGAGTTCGTTCGCCTCTCGATCTGATGAGAACACGATCCTCCCCCTTCTCTCTATTGGGGTGGCTATTCCTATTTATAGAGGCCATGGTCCTCTTCCCAAATATTGAGCGGGAAGGGCGCCAACAACGGACATTTTGAAGGGGAACATCTAGTACAAGTTATCCAGACTAAAGTTGGTCTTCGGCTGCCAAAGGCACTGGCGGTGACGCTGTCTTGGGCTCCACAGTGACCTCCATCCTGCCGCTCTGCTGGTCTTGGTCTCGTTGCACTAAAATGGCAACTTTTGCCTGATGCCTCGGTACTCCATGCCCGTGCTTGCCCCCTTTGCACCAAAAAGGAAACAAGGACATCAAGCGGCGGGCGCCTCACCGTCTCGATCACACGGCTTATGCCACGAGCACCTCACGAGGTACCCCTGCCTTGATCTCTCCACCTCCTCGCGAGCCTGCCTGGCGAGGTCCCTCCTGAGGAAGCCACGTGTCGTCCGCCCTGCGAGGCTTGGCCCTCGCGAGGGTCTTGAGCTGATGAAGATGGGCCATACTGGGCCACCACTCAAGCCACGCCGTAGGCCGCAGTGCAAGTTCGGGGACCCCGCTCCCGAACACCGACAAGAACTCCCCGGCCCAAGGCGCGCTCGGACTTGGCTTAGCAGAGAAGCGAAGGGGCAAGTGCGGAGTGTCGTGGGCCCCATCAGCCTGCGGCCTTGGGTGCTGCGTGGCGGTTGATTGGACGTGGGCACCTCCGCTTCCCCACGCTGCCTCGGCAACTGCTCGACTGACAAAAAGGCTGGCCCGGGGTTAGCCTTACTTTCATTACTCTCATTCGCCTTGCTTCAGATCCCCTTTCTTGCTCTTCGCCCTCCTGCTTCCGAAATCTCCAGATTTGCCACAACCTTTCTCCTCCGGCGAGCAATGGCACCCCGCAAGGCCGCGGCCGGGGCTGCATCGGCCTGTTACTCACCGGCTCTGGTCTCCCCCAATGTAACGGAGAAGAATCTCGCCCTCACGCGCTAGATGGCGGCGGGGCAGAGCAACGAGATGGGGCAGACTGCGCTCCGGCTTGGCTCCGCCCGGCTGGAGGACAACGGGAGCACCTTCTACCCCCTCTTCATGAGCACCGTTATTGCTGGTCTGGTTTCTCTTTTCTCCGAGTTCTTCCTTGTCGTACTTCGCCAATATCAGTTGCATGCTTTGCGTATCCATCCCAACTCCATTCATCTCCTGTTGATCTTCGCCTGCTAATGTGAGGCGCACGTTGGGTGATGCCCTCCGTGGCCTTGCTGCGCCACTTCTTCTCCCTCCGGGTCACTGGCGCCAATATCTCGGCGTGCGTGAGCTTCGTCGCGTACTCCAAGTCCAACACCATCTCGAAGGCCGGGAAGAGGGCCAAGAGCAAGTGGGTCATGGTGGACGCCAGGTGCAACAACCCCCTGCTGGAGCTGCCCACAGAGCAGCCCGAGGCCATTGAGGCGTGGTCCCGCGTGAAGCTTGACGACTGGCGGGCGATGTTGGTGTTGGAGAAGATGAACGCCGACCTGAGGCCGGGCAATCTGAGGGCAGCGAAGCTGACCGGGGCCTCGCTCTTGAGGGAGTTCCTGTCGCACCGGGTGGCCCCTCTTCAGGCGCACTCGCGCCCGCTGTGGAGGCTCGAGGATGCGGACGTTATCCTCCGCCTGAGCTTGGATGCCCTGAATGACGAGGATCTGACCGCAGCTCTCCGCTTCCTGGTCGGAGAGGACGTGGAAGGCCCGGAGGATGCTCCGGTCCCCTTGTTCCTTCGTGATGACTGGGAACGGGTGGTGGACACCATGCCCACCTTCGACGGGGTCGGTCTGGTGCTAGCGGAGGACCCTGAGGGCCAGACGGCGACGACGACGGTGAACTTGTCCTCTGATGACTCCGGCGGGGGAGAGGAGGAAGATGACGAAGAGGATGAGGAGCGTGACTTGGAGGCGACCTTCGAGGGGATGGGGGAGACTCCCCCCTGGCGCAGGTCCAGCGCCCTCCTCTCCATGCCTGATGACGACGAGGCCGGCGCCAGGTGAGGGGGGGGGGGGAGGACCTGACCTTGGTCCCGAGGAAGGACAAGTCTGGGCTGATCTCCCGAGGGTCTACCCCAGCCCTCGCATCGGCCGAAGCCAGCTCTAACCCTTCAGGTGCGCCTTCCTCTACGGCTGGGCCTCTCGAGGCTGAACCCCGCAAGAGTCTTTCGGGCTTCAAGCTTGGCCGGAGTCCATGGGATCCCGCGGCAGTCAACCGGTAAGTACTCGAACTCCGCCTTGCTCCTGTTTTTCGCTGTCGAGGCCTGACATCTTTCATTGGGTAAGCTGCTACCTGCAGCGAAGAGGCTGAAGGGAGACGCGGCGACCCCGCCTGGAATGGGCTCATCAGCCGTGGCTGCGTCTTCACTCGCGGGGAAGGAAGGCAGCGGGTCCCGCACATCCCCTGCCCGATCATCCTCGCGAGGCCAGCAGGGACGCTCCGGCGAGGAGGAGCCCTCGTGACCCGCGACTCTGAGGCGCCGGGCTTGATGTCACGCCGGTTGCCAAGGCTCAGGAGGTTCCTGCCTCCAAAGCTGTGATCACGCTGCCATCTTCTCCTCCTACTCCGTCGGCTCCCATCTCCTCTGCCTCCTCCGTCGCCTTGGACCGTGCCGCCGACGAGCTGAGTCGGCTGCGGGAGGATCTCCGGAGCGCGGACCCCCGCCTGGTGGCCGGGCGCCTGGAGTTGGTCTCTGGCTGGGTTCGCTCTAACGCCTCCGTCCGAGCGGCACTGAGCCAGGCTGTGACGGCTTCCAAGGAGGAGAAGCAAGTCACCTCCCAGGCCATAGCCGCTTACGACGTGGCATTGAAGGATGCTTCAACTGTCAAGGGCCGCTGCAAGACGCTGGAGGGTGAGTTGCAAGGCCTACGTGATGAGCTCGCCAAGGAGATTCGCGACCGCCAGGTGAAGGAGGAGGAGATGAAGGCTCGGGAGGCTGCTGTCAAGGACCGCGACGCCGAACTCTCAGTCGACCGCGACCGGCTGAAGACGCTGGAGCAGAAGCTGAATACAGAGAGGGTTGAGCTGGATGCCAAGGTGGAGGTCTTGGCCGAGGACCGCGCGGCCTTCACACGCTATGAGGAGAGGGCTCGCACGATGCTGAAGACGCTTTATGACGGGGGCGTGGAGAAACCGCTGTCCGGAGCCAAGGACGCCCCACTAAGCTGGTTCCCTTCCTCGTCGAGGCGCTTGAGGAGGTCGTGATTGGCATCGGCCCCATGGCCGAAGTCGAGGCTCGCGTCCTTTCTTCGGCAGCGCTGATGCGGATCCTTAGCCACGTCTACCTCCGCAACCCCGACGCTAACCTTGACGACCTGCTGGAGCCCGTGGACGCCAAGCGCTCCGCCGCTGCTGCCGAGGTCGTCAAGGGTCGAGCGGAGGCCTTGCTGGCGAAGTTCCGCGCCTTCAACACCGCGCCCAAGTGAGGCGCTGCCGGCTCCGCGCCCCGGGGGGTGGAGCTGACAAGTGCGACTCGACCACGAGCGGTGGCGCGGCCCAGGGGTGATCTTCTCATGGCCTCTTTCCTGCTTCGATTCCTGCAACATGCATTGTGCCTCGTGGAGGCGTTTAAATTTGTGTTTGGTATTGTGAGAACAATCTATGGCCTGTAATATTTGCTTCTGGATTTGCTAGATTTTGCGATTTCCTTCCTATTTTCTTGTGTTCTATGTTGGCAGGGCCCGACCCCGCGCATACCTCAGCCGCCATTAGCCCCGACCGGATCACCAGGACGGGACTAAGGAGTGAGGGGCTATGTGACAAGTTAGGCTCCTGAGTCGCGATGCTCAGGAGTGCCCCGTGACGCACAAACAGCAAATAGGGAGGGGGTGGAATAGAGGATCTGCCGTTCTACGTCGGCAGGGCCCGGCCCCGCGCATACCTCGACCGCCGTTAGCCTTCCGGAACTAAGGAGTGAGGGGCTACGTGACAAGTTAGGCTCCTGAGTCGTGATGCTCAGGAGTCCCCCTTGACGCTCAAACGGGTCTTCATACCTTGGCTCCGCTCAGGGAGGGGCGTGCGACGACCAGGTCCGAGGGACCTGGCTAGGTGGCATGTGCTCAGGCGTGGCCCGAGCGCAGCCCTCATGCCCAGCCCCCTCGCGCGGCACTCCCTAGGGTAGGCTTTGCGATGAGGCCAGACACTGGGCTCTAGGCTCCCTGAGGTTGCCGTGGGCTGCCCTTAGTTGTTTATCACCAGCGCGGAGCATAGCGCTTCCGTATGTGTACGAGCATAGCCGCTCCTCGGCAGTGTCGTCAGCCAGCGCGGAGCATGGTGCTTCCACTGGTATGTGGGAGGGGGTCTCCCCTCCGGGAGGAGCCCTCGGGGCGTGTACAGCCCCGCCCTGACACGTGGCCGACACGGTAGGGCTATGAGAGGTGTATCTAGGCACCTGTGAGCCAGCGCGGGACTCACGAGGCCCGACCTCAAGGCGGGTTGCGCCTGGCTCTGGGCCTTTGTCGGTGGTACATTCCTGCAAGATGGTTAAAATGCAAATGCTCTACGTCCTCAGGTCCCGGCCCTCGAGCAAGCTCAGTCGCTGCTGGTATGCCAGGTCGCGATGCCGTGGACAAGGCCAGGGGTGAGGGCTGGAGAGCCAGTAAGAGCTCCTGAGTCGCGATGCTTAGGCGCCCCCTTTTAACGTGCAAGCGGTTTGCATGAGGAAGGATAGGTCGTAGTAGGCGGCAGACGAAAATCATAGGCTGGTTAAGCATGGAAAAACAAGTCAACTTAGATAGATGCAGAGAGAGGCACATGCCACTGGGTCAGGCCCAAGCGGCTTGGGGATGATGCAGCCCGAGGGGCGCCCCCAACAAGGTAAGTTGAAGACATAAGCAAAACGGATACATGCCGCGGGGGCAGACCCACGCGGCCTGGGAATGATGCAGCCCTAAGGGCACTCCCAGCTGAAACGAAACTTGAGAGAAGTCACCTGATTGCAGAGCGAGTGTTGGAGTAGCTGACGGTGCGTGGTGAAGAAGCCGATCCTCACGAGCCCTAGGAGCCCCGAGCCTCGGGAGGCTCAGGAGGTCCGGGCGGCTTGGTGAGGTCCATCTCCGTTTCCTCCAGGAGTGCATGGTGCTTGGCCACCTGAGCTTCCAGAATGCTCCTCATTAGGTGTCGGCGTTCTGGGAACGGGGGTCCCCAGACTTGCCTGCCTGCGGCCTGTGGCGTGGCTCAAGCAGAGGACCAGTGCAGCCCAGCTTCATCAGCTCAAGCTCAAGACCCTCGTGAGGGGCCAAGCCTCACGGGGCGGACGATAGGAAGCTCCTCAGGAGCAGCCTCATCAGGCCGGCTCGCGAGGAGGCAGAGAGATCAAGGCAGGGTACCTCGCGAGGTGCCTGTGACGCAAGCCATGACGATCGAGACCAGGCGGGCGCCAGGCTAGCGCCGGCCTATGCAGTGTCCTTGTTTCCCCTTCGGTACAAAGGGGGCAAGCACAGGCCAAGGCATCAAGCAAAGGTTACCGTTTCGGTGCAACAAGACCAAGACCATCGGGGCGACAGGATGGAGGTCACCATGGAGCCCAGGATAGCATCACCGTCAGAGTCTTTGGCAGTCGAAGACCAACTTTAGTCAGGATAAGTGTACTAGATGTTCCCCTTCAAAATGGCCAATTGTTGGCGCCCTTCCCGCTCATTATTTGGGAAGAGGCCTAGGGCCTCCCTCTATAAATAGAGCTAGCCACCACAGAAGAGAGGGGAGTTTGGCGTAGACTAGAGAGGAGTTTTCTGGGTAGACTAGAGAGAGAGAGGCAATTGAACTCACCCAAGCAGTTCATCGCACCAGCTCAAGAACAGCCCCTCGCGAGGTTGTTCTCCCTTTGTATTGTTCATCATCAGCCCCTAAGGCAATCCACCCCACCACACACTGGAGTAGGGTATTACACCACAATGGTGGCCTGAACCAGTATAAACCTCGTGTCCCTTGTGTGTTCTTCTTCCTAGCTTAGATCCCTTGCGAGGCTTCGAGACGTGAGTTGGTAGGGGAGAGATCTCCGTGCGCACCCCAGAGTTCGAATCTCAAGGGTCTGCAGGAACCCAGAATCCGACATTTGGCGCACCAGGTAGGGTCGTGCCGGAATCCTTCTTCCATTGACTAGCGTTTCGTCGTCTGTCGCGCCCATGTCTGACACTCGCCGAGCCCGCGGCGAGCGGTGGACTGCTCTTGCGGCCCATGTCGCCCAGACGGCCCCCATCAGCGGGCCTCCCCGTCGTTTCCCGTCGCCTGGCGCCCACACCGCCACCGGCCCGGCGGGGAACGAGCAGCAGGAATCGTCGCTGCATCCCTCGGTGCGGTGGGAGGGCCGCACCACCACCCCGTCACTGACTTCGGCAGGCTCGTCGTCGCACGCTCGTCGCGCTCCTACGGACGCGCACGCTGTGTTGCTCCTGGCTCGTGAGCTCCTGCACTATCGCCCCGTCGACGACCTCTACGACGAGTGGCTCGCTCGCATCACCGAGCTCGTCAGCGCCGCAGGGGGCTCCCCTGCGCCGTCCCTCTCGCTGCATCGCCCTCCGCACTGCACGGGCAACGCAGCTCCGGAGGCACCTTCGCCGCCTCCTCCTCAAGAAGGCGCCCTGGCCCCAAGGCACGCGGCCCCTGGATGAGACCCACCGCGTCCAAAGACCAAGAGCAAGAAAGGAGCTGCCAAGAGGTCCTCGCCTCAAGAAGTCGCCGCGTGCTCCCGGCCAAAGACGCCATGACCGCGTGCTCTGCTCCAAGCACAAGACCCGTGCCGCTATTGGCGGCAGCGCGCGGAGACCTCCAAGATCAAGCCCTTCGTCACCAAAGGCCCCCTGTAGCCACTGCAGGCTGTCGCGCCTTCACCGCCGAGCTGCGCAGCGTGGCCTTGCCGGGCAAGTTCAAGCAAGATCTGCCTCCTCGCTACGACGGTACTGCCGACCCCGTGGAGTTCCTCCAGGTCTACGAGCTGGGCATCGAGGCGGCCAACAGGGATGAAAAGGTCATGACGAACTGGTTTCCCATGGCGCTCAAGGATGGCGCCCGCACCTGGCTCCTAAACCTGCCTCCCAGCATGATCTCCTCTTGGGACGAGATGCGCACTCGCTTCATCGCCAACTTCCAAGGCACTCGCGACCGGCCCCCGTCCATGAGTGACCTGCGCCGCATCAAGCAATAGCTAGACCCTACAAAAGTACATCCAGCGCTTCAACAACGCCCGCCTCAAGATCCCCAGGGTGACTGAGGAAGCCATCATCTCAGCCTTCTCTGATGGCATGCGTGACATCAAGATGAAAGAGGAGCTAGCGATCCATAAAGACTTGTGCACATCTCTGGAGCTGTCCAACTTGGCGACCAAGTGCGCCAGGGCTGAGGAAGGGCACCTCTCCCTCCTCGAGCTTCCGGCTGCTGATCCGGAAGATAAGAAGCCCAAGGTCAAGGACGTGAAGCGCAAAGGAGCTGCTGTGCTTGTAGCGGAGCCAGACACCAAGCGAGGCAGGGATCAACCGGAGTCGTCCAAGGGCAGCTGGTACTGCGTGTACCACAACCTCCACACCCACAACACCAACAAATGCCAAGAGTTCAGGGCTGTGCGAGATGGACATATCGGCCGACGCCTCGAGCGCAACGATCGGGGGTATGGCCGAGGAGGAGGAAGAGGTGGAGGACGATGGGAAGACCGTGGCCCTCGCCAAGGGTGGCGTGACCGACCTCGCGAGGACCGTTGGCAGGACCAGCCTCGTGAGGGAGGTTGGAGGGATCAGCCTCATGAGGACCACCTGCAAGGCAATGCAGGCCTCCCTCCTCTGCCACCACCACCGAGGAGGAATGAAGACCAGCATTAGGACGAGGGGGGTGGGGGCTTCCAGGAGCCACACGCAATCGCTTGCATCCTGGGTGGCGCCTAGGCCCCAGCCTCACAGCGCATGTTCAAGCAGTTCGCTCGCGAGGTGAATGCAGTCCTTCCCAAGCTTGAGGCCACACGCCCTCTCAGGTGGTCCGCGTGCGCTATCACGTTCAGCTCAGCGGATCAGCTCAAGTGCGCGGCAACGGCCGGTGTCCTCCCAATGCTTTACTCCCCAGTCATCAGCAATGTGCAAGTCACCAGGACCCTCATCGATGGAGGAGGAGGACTCAACGTCCTCTCCGTCGAGACATTCAACAATCTCCAAGTGCCATATGATCAGCTTCAGCCGACCAAGCCTTTCTCAGGAGTCACTGATGGTTCCACCATTCCGATAGGGCAGGTTCGCCTTCCTCTCACCTTTTGGTAGAGCAACAACTACCGCACCGAGCTCATTCACTTCGACGTCACCCACATTTGCCTGCCATACAATGCCATCCTCGGGTACCCAGCCCTGGCCAAGTTCATGGCGGTGACTCACCATGGCTACAATGTCCTCAAGATGCCAGGAAACGGTGGAGTCATCACAGTGCCCTGTGAAGAAAAGGATGCAGTGTGTTCTCTTGAGCGTGCTTCCAAGCCGCGGCAATCAAAGACCCAGATCACAGGAGCGGGAGCCTTCCCGAGGCAGTCCCTAAGAAGAAGAAGACTTCACCTGGCCCAAACCATCAGGAGGCAGGCACCTCCATAGGCGTTGCGTCAGGATCCACGCCCGTCCAAGGGGCGCCACGCTCTGTCGCATAGGAAGGCGTGCCCGGCGCCCTTCTCGGGCAAGGCTCGGGGGCTCTCTCCTGGAGGGCCACCGACTTTGCCAAGGTCACGAGGGAGGCGCTCGGGCACAACTTGGAGGCGTGCTTCAAAGCACATTTCCCTCAGCAAGGTATGAGGCAAGGAGGGCCAAACCCTCAGGAGTTCATCACGAGAAACACTCAGGAGCTGCAGGAGTCAAGAGTCATGCGCGGTAGCCGCAGCTTACCCGCCGTAGCCCCCCATCCAGACGAGGATGGTGGGCTGCGCGTCTGCATCGACGTGCCAGGGCTCAATCGAGCCGCGTCTCAGGAGCGCCTCTGGCCTTCACGCGTGGGGCGTTGCGAGGGTCCACCTCACATCTACTTTCGCATGCCTTTCGGCCTGCCGAACGCGGCCGCTGCTCATCAGCACCTGCTGAGGAGCATTCCGGAGGCTCAGGAGGTCAGGCATTGCGCGGTCCTGGCGGAGATGGAGATGGTCCTCGGAGATCCACCTGCGCCCCCGGAGCCTCCCGAGGCTCCTGGTCCCGGGAGCTCGTGAGGGTCAGCCTCCTCACCCCGTGTCGTCTGCTACTTCAGCATCCCTTCATCTCCGACGGTATCAGGTGACATCTTTCAAAGTTCCATTTTTAGCTGGGAGCGCCCACAGGGCTGCATCATTCCCAGGTCGCGTGGGTCCGTCCCTGTGGCATGTATCCGTTTTGCTTATGTTCTTTGCCTACCTTGTTGGGGGCGTCCCTCGGGCTGCACTATCCCCAAGCTGCTCGGGCCTGACCCAGTGGCGTTTGCTTTTCTGCATCTATCTAAATGGATTTGCTCCTTCATGCTTAACCTGCTTGACTTAATCGCCTCCTCAATTGACACCTACCTTTGGAGCCGCTCACTCTGGCACGGCGCTTGCGTATGGGTCCGTCCCTGCAACACCGACAAATCTGAGTGGCCGAGCTCTGGCCACGGCAGCCCCGCAAGGTGCCACCTCACCAGGCCCTCAGTGCCCCGATCTCTCCCTTGGAGCAACCAATGGTTGGCTGGCAACCGTAATGGTAGACCTTGTTTTCCCTCGTGATTGGTATGCAGGCCCCGCTCCAGGAGTAACGCTGGGGGCGTCGCGAGCTTTCTCTCCCTCTCTCCGGCACGATCCGCTCATGCGTTAAAAGGGGGCACTTGAGCATTGCGACTCATGGGATCTTACTGGCTCTCCAGCCCTCACCCCTTGGCCTTGACACACGGCATCGCGACCTGTCATACCAGCGGCCGAGCTCGCCGAGGGCCGGACACGAGGACGAGAGCATGAAGGAAATGCGGGGAAGAGGGAAGAAGCTCACGAGGGCCTAACCCAGCAACACCCCAGCTGCCACCACGCAGGCCCGGCACCTTGCCGAAAACCACTCAAAGCCTACGAGATATGTCACGCAAAAACTGAATTGACTCAGCGCTAAACCCTTGCCTACTGCAGCTCTGTCACGGCAACGTTGCCTGCCTTTCCTGCCCAGCGGAGGCTGCTTGAGCGCTAAAGGGGACCTCCTGAGCATCGCTACTCAGGGGCTCTGACTGGACCTTGGGCTGCTCACCTCCTGGCCATGACCACGGCATCGCGACCTAGCATATCAGCGACGGCTGAAGCCTGCCTGGGGACCGGGACCTGTCGGCGTAGAGCACCAAGCCCTCGTGAGGAAAGAAAGGAGGAGTTGAGCCGGGGTAGAATGAGCCTCCCGCATCGTCTCATGATAAGGATGTACAATTCACAAAAGACATGGCAGGCGCCTTACATACCCCCTTGGGGTGTCATTTCGATTCCTCGCAGGGAACAAAAGGTGCTAAGGAGCGATAACTACGCGCGCCTCCGCAGGAGACGCCATCATCTGTTGGGGAACGTAGCAGAAATTCAAAATTTTCCTACGAGTCACCAAGATCTATCTATGGAGAGACTAGCAACGAGGGGAAGGAGATTGCATCTACATACCCTTGTAGATCGCTAAGCGGAAGCGTTCAAGAGAATGGGGTTGAAGGAGTCGTACTCGTCGTGATCCAAATCACCGGAGATCCTAGTGCCGAACGGACGGCACCTCCGCGTTCAACACACGTACAGCCTGGTGACGTCTCCCATGCCTTTATCCAGCAAGGAGAGAGGGAGAGGTTGAGGAAGACTCCATCCAGCAGCAGCACGACGGCATGGTGGTGATGGAGGAGTGTGGCAATCCTGCAGGGCTTCGCCAAGCACCGCGGGAGAGGAGGAGGACTTGGGAGAGGGGGAGGGCTGTACCAGAACTTGTGGTAAAGCTCCCATGCGCCTCCCCACTATATATAGGGGTGGAGGGGGCCGGTTTCTTGCCCTCCAAGTCCATTGGGGCATTGGCAGAGGTGGGAGGAAAGAAATCCCATCATTTCCTTCCTCACCGATTGTTATCCCCCCTTTTTAGGGATCTTGATCTTATCCCTTCGGGATATGATCTTATTCCTTCTAAGGGGGGATCTTGGTGCGCCTTGACCAGGGGTGTGGGGCCTTGCCCCCACTACCACGTTCATGTGGGTCCCCCATGCAGGTGGGCCCCACTCCGAACCTTCTAGAACCTTCCCAGACAATACCGAAAAATCCCTAACATTTTCCGGTGGCCAAATAGGACTTCCCTATATAAATCTTTACCTCCGGACCATTCCGAACTCCTCATGACGTCCGGATCTCATCCGGACTCAACAACATTCGGTAACCACATACAAACTTCCTTTATAACCCTAGCGCCATCGAACTTTATGTGTAGACCCTACGGGTTCGGAGACACGTAGACATGACCGAGACGTTCTTCGGTCAATAACCAACAGCGGGATCTGGATACCCATGTTGGCTCCCACATGTTCCACGATGATCTCATCGGATGAACCACGATGTCAAGGACTCAATCAATCCCGTATACAATTCCCTTTGTCTAACGGTATTGTACTTACCCGAGATTCGATCATCGGTATACCGATACCTTGTTCAATCTCGTTACCGGCAAGTCTCTTTACTCGTTCCGTAACACATCATCCCGTGATCAACCCCTTGGTCACATTGTGCACATTATGATGATGTCCTACCGAGTGGGCCCAGAGATACCTCTCCGCTTTACGGAGTGACAAATCCCAGCCTCGATTCGTACAACCCAATGACACTTTCGGAGATACCTGTAGTGCACCTTTATAGCGACCCAGTTACGTTGTGACATTTGGTACACCCAAAGCATTCCTACGGTATCCGGGAGTTGCACAAGCTCATGGTCTAAGGAAAAGATACTTGACATTAGAAAAGCTTTAGCATACGAACTACGATCTTTGTGCTAGGCTTAGGATTGGGTCTTGTCCATCACATCATTCTCCTAATGATGTGATCCCGTTATCAATGACATCCAATGTCCATGGTCAAGAAACCATAACCATCTATTGATTAACGAGCTAGTCAACTAGAGGCTTACTAGGGACATGGTGTTGTCTATGCATCCACACATGTATCTGAGTTTCCTATCAATACAATTATAGCATGGATAATAAACGATTATCATGAACAAGGAAATATAATAATAACCAATTTATTATTGCCTCTAGGGCATATTTCCAACAGTCTCCCACTTGCACTAGAGTCAATAATCTAGTTCACATCGCCATGTGATCAACACTCACAGGTCACATTGCCATGTGACCAACATCCAAAGAGTTTACTAGTGTCATTGAACTAGTTCACATCATCATGTGATTAAGACTCAATGAGTTCTGGGGTTTGATCATGTTTTGCTTGTGAGAGAGGTTTTAGTCAACGGGTCTGCAACATTCAGATCCGTATGTACTTCGCAAATCTCTAGGTCATATTGTAAATGCTGCTTCCACGCTCCAACTGGAGCTATTCCAAATGGTTGCTCCACTATACGTATCCGGTTTGCTACTCAGAGTTATTCGGATAGGTGTTAAAGCTTGCATCGACGTAACCCTTTACGCCAAACTCTTTATCACCTCCATAATCGAGAAAAATGTCCTTATTTACTCCAAGGACAATTTTGACCGCTGTCCAATGATCCATTCCTGGATCATTCTTGTACCCCTTGACTGACTCATGGCAAGGCACACTTCCGGTGCGGTACACAACACAACATAATATAGAGCCTATGTCTGAAACATAGGGGATGACCTTCGTCCTTTCTCTCTTTTTTGCTGTGGTCGAGCTTTAAGTCTTAACTTCGTACCTTACATCTCAGGCAATAACTCCTTTGACTGATCCATCTTGAACACCTTTAATATCATGTCAAGGTATATGCTCATTTGAAAGTACCATTTAGTGTTTTTGATCTATCCTCATAGATCTTGATGCTCAATGTTCAAGTAGCTTAAACCAGGTTTTCAATTGAAAAACATTTTTCAAATTACCCTATATGCTTTACAGAAAATTCTACATCATTTTTGATCAACAATATGTCAACAACATATACTCATCAGAAATTCTATAGTGCTCCCACTCACTTCTTTGGAAATACAAGTTTCTCATAAACTTTGTATAAACAAAAATCTTTGATCATCTTATCAAAGTGCATATTCCAACTCCGAGATGCTTACTCCAGTCCATGGAAGGATCACTGGAGCTAGCATACCTTTTAGCATCCTTAGGATCGACAAAACTTTTCTGATTGTATCACATACAACCTTTCCTTCTTAAAACCGGTAAGGAAACTCGTTTTGACATCCATCCGCCAGATTTCATAAATGCAGCTAATGCTAACATGATTCCGACGGACTTAAGCATCGCTACGAATGAGAAAATCTCATTGTAGTCAACTCCTTGAACTTGTGAAAAAACTCTTTGTCACAAGTTTAGCTTCATAGACGGTGACATTACCATCCACGTCCGTCTTCTTCTTAAAGATCCATTTATCTCAATGGCTTGCCGATTATCGGGCAAGTCCACCAAAGTCCATGCTTTGTTCTGATACATGGATCCTATCTCGGATTTCATGGCTTCTAACCATTTGTCGGAATTTGGGCCCACCATTGCTTCTCCATAGCTCGTAGGTTCATTGTTGTCTAGCAACATGACATTCAAGACAAGATTACTGTACAACTCTGAAGCAGTACGCATCCTTGTCACCCTACGAGGTACGGTAGTGACTTGGTCCGAAGTTTCATGATCACTATCATAAGCTTCTACTTCAATTGGTGTAGGTGCCACAGGAACAACTTCCTGTGCCCTGCTACACACCAGTTGTAGTGACGGTTCAATAACCATATCAAGTCTCCACCATCCTCCCACTCAACTTTTTGAGACAAACTTTTCCTCGAGAAAGGACCCGATTCAACAAACAATCCCTATTGCTTTCGGATCTGAATTAGGAGGTATACCCAACTGTTTTGGGTGTCCTATGAAGATGCATTTTATCCGCTTTGGGTTTGAGCTTATCAACCTGAAACTTTTTCACATAAGCGTCGCAGCCGCAAACCTTTAAGAAATGACAACTTAGGTTTCTCTAAACCATAGTTCATACGGTGTCATCTCAACGGAATTACGTGGTGCCCTATTTAAAGTGAATGTGGTTGTCTCTAATGCCTAACCCATAAACAATAGTGGTAATTCATTAAGAGACATCATGGTACGCACCATATCCAATAGGGTGCAACTATGATGTTCGGACACACCATCAAACTATGGTGTTCCAGGCGGTATTAATTGTGAAACAATTTCCACAATGTCTTAATTATGCCCAAAGCTCAGAACTCAGATACTCATCTCTATGATCATATCATAGACATTTCATCCTCTTGTCACGATGATCTTCAACTTCACTCTAAAATTACTTGAACCATTCAATAATTCAGACTTGTGTTTCATCAAGTAAATATACTCTACATCTACTCGAATCATCTCGTGAAGTAAGAACATAATGATATTCATCAAGATGCCTCAAAGACTCATTGGACTGCACACATCAAAATGTGTTACTTCCAACAAGTTGCTATCTTGTTCCATTTTACTGAAAAACATGGAGCTTCTTCATGCGTTTTACACCAATATGACTTACATGGCAGTGCCACAAGTAAGTGGTACTATCATTACTATCTTATATCTTTTTGGCATGAAAATGTGTATCACTACGATCGAGATTCAATAAACCATTCCTTTAGGTGCAAGACCATTGAAGGTATTATTCAAATAAATAGAGTAACCATTATTCTCCTTAAATGAATAACCATATTGCGATAGACATAATCCAATCATGTCTATGCTCAACGCAAAACACCAAATCTCGATGGTAGAGGGAGCGTGCGATGCTTGATCACATCAACCTTGGAAACACTTCCAACACATATCGTCACTCACCTTTAGCTAGTCTCTGCTTTATTCCGTAGCTTTTATTTTGAGTTACTAACACTTAGCAACCGAACCGTATCTAATACCTGGTGCTACTAGGAGTACTAGTAAAGTACACATTAACATAATGTATATCCAATATACTTCTATCGACCTTGCCACCTTCTCATCTACCAAGTATCTAGGGTTATTCCGCTCCAAAGGTTGTTCCCTTATTACGTAAGCACTTAGTCTCGGGTTTGGGTTCAACCTTGGGTTTCTTCACTAGAGCAGCAGCTGATTTGCCGTTTCATGAAGTATCCCTTCTTTCCCTTGCCCTTCTTGAAACTAGTGGTTTCACCAACCATCAACAATTGATGCTTCTTCTTGATTTCTACTTTCGCGGTGTCAAACATCGTGAATACCTCAAGGATCATCATATCTATCCCTGATATGTTATAGTTCATCACGAAGCTCTAGCAGCTTGGTGGCAATGACTTTGGAGAAACATCACTATCTCATCTGGAAGATCAACTCCCACTCGATTCAAGTGATTGTTGCACTCGGACAATCGAGCACAAGCTCAACGATTGAGCTTTTCTCCTTAGTTTGCAGGCTAAGAAAATTGTCGGAGGTCTTATACCTCTTGACGTGAGCACGAGCCTGAAATCCCAATTTCAGCCCTCGAAAACATCTCATATGTTCCTCGACGTTTTGAAAACGTCTTTGGTGCCTCAACTCTAAACATTTTAACCGAACTATCACGTAGTTATCAAACGCGTGTATGTCGGATGTTCGCAACATCCACAAATGACGTTTGGGTTCAAAGACTGAGCGGTGCATTAAGGACATAAGCTTTCTACTGTCCGCATAATCGCTACTATCAACTTTCAACTATATTTTCTCTAGGAACATATCTAAACAGTGGAACTAAAGCGCGAGCTTACGACATAATTTGCAAAGATCTTTTGACTTTGTTCAGGATAATTAAGTTCATCTCATGAACTCCCACTCAGATAGACATCCCTCTAGTCATCTAAGTGATTACATGATCCGAGTCAACTAGGCCGTGTCCGATCATCACGTGAGACGGACTAGTCATCATCGGTGAACATCTTCATGTTGATCATATCCTCCATACGACTCATGCTCGACCTTTCGGTCTCTGTGTTCCGAGGCCATGTCTGTACATGCTAGGCTCGTCAAGTTAACCCTAAGTGTTTTGCATGTGTAAAACTGTCTTACACCCGTTGTATGTGAATGTAACGATCTATCACACCGATCATCACGTGGTGCTTCAAAACGATTTAACTTTAGCAACGGTGCACGCTTAGGGAGAACACTTCTTGAAATTGTTGTAAGGATCATCTTATTTACTACCGTCGTTCTAAGTAAACAAGATGCATAAACATGATAAACATCACATGCAATCAAATAGTGACATGATATGGCCAATATCATTTTGCTCCTTTTGATCTCCATCTTCGGGGCTCCATGATCATCATCGTCACCGGCATGACACCATGATCTCCATCATCATGATCTCCATCATCGTGTCTCCATGAAGTTGTCTCGCCAAATTATTACTTCTACTACTATGGCTACCGGTTAGCAATAAAGTAAAGTAATTACATGGCGCTGTTCAATGACACGCAGGTCATACAATAAATAAAGACAACTCCTATGGCTCCTGCCGGTTGTCATACTCATCGACATGCAAGTCGTGATTCCTATTACAAGAACATGATCAATCTCATACATCACATATCATTCATCACATTCTTCTTGGCCATATCACATCACATAGCATACCCTGCAAAAACAAGTTAAACGTCCTCTAATTGTTGTTGCATGTTTTACGTGGCTGCTATGGGTTTCTAGCAAGAACGTTTCTTACCTACGCAAAACCACAACATGATATGCCAATTGCTATTTACCCTTCATAAGGACCCTTTTCATCGAATCCGTTCCGACTAAACTGGGAGATACTGGCACCCGCTAGCCACCTTATGCACCAAGTGCATGTCAATCGGTGGAACCTGTCTCACGTAAGAGTACGTGTAAGGTCGGTCCGGGCCGCTTCATCCCACAATACCGTCGAAACAAGATTGGACTAGTAACGGTAAGCATATTGAACAAAATCAACGCCCACAACTACTTTGTGTTCTACTCGTGCAAAGAATCTACGCAATAGACCTAGCTGAAAGTGCAACTAATCCCCGGGTGGTTTTGGTAATTAATAACAACATATATATCATTGAACTAATTATTCCTTGAGAATGTTTCAGAAAGTTCAGTGATATGGGTATGGCAATGACTGATGATGTGGACCCCTCAAAATGCTAAGGAAAACATTGGCAAAAGCTCAAGACTCCATTTTTGGTTTAGTGATCCAAGATCACATTGAGTCCATAGGAAAGCCAATACTATTAAAAGGGGATGAGGTTATGATGATGATCTGGTTGCTCAAAGTGCTTAATGATTTATCTCTCAAACTATCAGCAATCTTTCATTCCAACATAAACTCATAAGTAATCTCGGTCCCACCGATTTCATAAACTCACCACACCGAGATGAACCACCTCACCATATAGCCAAACCCTAGTAATTTCGGATTTTCCTATTCCAAACTCGGTCATACCGAAATTGGTGTTGCCAACCTTCTGTAACCTTCTGTACTCAAATCGGTGTCACCGAGATGAGAAAGTCGGTCCCACCGAGATTGGCAAACCCTAGACTTTGGAAGAATCGGACTAACCGAGATTGTATTTTCGGTCCCACCGAAAATCCCAACGCTCACAAGATTTGAACTTTCGGTCTCACCGAGTTGTCAACTTCGGTCCCGACCGAGATTGGTCAAATGTGTGTAACGGTTGGATTTTGTGTGGAGGCTATAAATACCCTCCACCTCCTCTTCATTCGTGGAGAGAGCCATCGAAAGAACTACCACTCCTACCTTACATTTCTCGAGAAGAAAACTACCTACCCTTGTTGAGATCAAGTTGCTCCACTCCCACCATATGAAACTTGATTTCTAGCCTTCCCAAGTTGCTTTCCACTCAATCCCTTCCTCCACCACAGCCAAATCAAGGAGGAGAGTTGAGTGTTGGGGAGATTATCATTTGAAGCACAAGAGCAAGGAGTTCATCATCACCAACACCATCTATTACCTTTTGGAGGGTGGTGCCTCCTAGATTGGTTAGGTGTCGCTTGGGAGCCTCCACAAGATGTGGAGTTGAACCAAGAAGTTTGTAAGGGCAAGGAGATCGCCTACTTCGTGAAGATCTACCCCGAGTAAGGCTAGTCCTCCGTGGACGTAGGCCATGATGGCATAGACAAGGTTGCTTCTTCGTGGACCCTTCGTGGGTGGAGCCCTCCGTGGACTCTCGCAGCCGTTACCCTCCGTGGGTTGAAGTCTCCATCAACGTGGATTGACGATAGCACCACCTATCGGAACCACGAGAAAAATCTCCGTGTCTCCAAATTGCATTTGCTCTCCTCCACCTCTTATTTACTACATGTGCAATTTACTTTCCGCTGCCACTACTCTAGAATTGCATGTGTAGGGTGATACTTGACTTGCTCATCATTGTGAACTTGCTAAAACTTGTCCTAATCAAAGGCTAAACTTTTAAGTTGTCAAGTAGTCTAATCACCCCCTCTAGACATACTTCCGATCCTACAAGTGGTATCGAGCTTTGGTCTCCATTGGATTGGTTTCCATTGCATTGACTCCATAAGCTTGGTTTCACAACCTAGGAGAGTATGGCGCCTAGTGAGGGTAATTTTCAGAGAGGTCCTTACTTTGATGGTTCTAACTTTGCTAGTTGGAAGCATAAAATGAAAATGCATATTCTTGGACATAACCCCGCCGCATGGGGCATTATTTGTGTTGGCTTGCAAGGTGAGTTCTTCGAGGAAGGAAAAGTTCCGGATCGCGAAGCTACTGGCGATGAGTTGCGGATGTTACGTAACAATGCTCAAGCTTGTGACATTCTCTTCAATGCTTTTGTCCCGAGGAGTTCAACAAGATCAGCCGCCTTGAGAATGCAAAAGAGATTTGGGATACTTTGGTCGAAATGCACGAAGGTACCGAGTCCGTGAAGGAATCAAAGCTAGATGTTCTTCAAGGTCAGCTTGACAAGTTCAAGATGAAGGAAGGTGAAGGAGTCGCTGAAATGTACTCTAGGCTTGCTCTCATCACCAATGAGATGGCAGGCTTAGGAAGCGAAGAAATGACCGACCGATTCATCATCAAGAAGATCCTCAGAGCTTTGGATGGAAAGTATGACACCGTGTGCACTTTGATCCAAATGATGCCAAACTACAAAGATCTCAAGCCTACCAAGTCATTGGAAGGATTGTTGCTCATGAGATGACACTTAAAGACAAGGAAGAGCTTCACAACAAGTCAAGTGGTGCTTACAAAGCTACAGCTTGAAGCTCCCACATCCTCAAGTGACAAGCTAGTTTCCAATGAAGAGATAAGCCTAATGGTGAAGAACTTCAACAAATTCTACAAGAGTAGAAGCAAGGAAAGAAGCTCAAAGTCTAGATCATATGATGAAAAGAGATCTTCTAGTCGTGATCGAAACTGCTACAATTGTGGAAGACCGGACACTACTCAAATGAGTGTTCGACTCCCACAAGAGAAGAGAAGAATTCCAAGAAGAAGAAGCTCAAGAGAAGAGTCGCCTCGAAAAGAGAGAAGGAGTAGAGATGATCGTTATGAACGAAGATCCTCTCGGAGAAGCAAGGATTCGGAAAGGAAAGACAAGTCATCAAGGAGCTACACAAGAAGAAAACATCAAGCTCATGTTGGTGAATGGGTTTCGGCCCGACTCCGACAATCACTCCAAAGAAGCTATCACTCCAACTCCGAATACAGTCAAGATGAAGGTGTTGCCGGTCTTGCTCTCGTGTCCTCCAACTCCAACTCCTATGACATATTTGATTCACCAAATGAGGGAATTGGAAGATGCTTCATGGCAAAAGGCCCCAAGGTATCACACCCTGAGTTTATTGACTTTGATAGTGATGAGGATGACTTGCTTGGTGAAGATGAGCTTTTACATGATAAATCTAGTGAGCTTAGTAATGATAAACATGCTAGTAGTCTTTATAGTCGAGAAGAGTCGAATGACAATGCTATGAAGGAGATTGAGCGCCTAACTAAAGAACTAAACACTCTTAAGTTAGCTCATGAAACAACTCAAGAAGATCATAGAGAGCTCCTAAGATCTCATGAGAAGCTACGCTTCGAGAAGCTCAATCTAGAGCAAGAACATGAGTTTCTAAAAGCTATCAATGACGATCTTCGAAAGAAGAGTTCTTCATATCTTGCCAAACGACTTCTCTTGTCTAATTTCTTGCCACCTATTAAAACTAAGCATGACAAGCATAAGAAAAATTCTTCATCTAGTGGTAACAATAATCATACTAAATCAAATGTTGTTACTTCTAGTAATTCTCTTGATTCCACTAACAATGTTTCAAGCCAAGTTTCACTTGAGCAAGAAAATATTTTATTGAAAGGGATTATAGAGAAAGGTGTCTACAAGAGTCTTGCCGGAAGCAAGAGCTTGGAGGAAATTGTTCGCAAGCAAGGAAGACACCGGAAGAATCAAGGAATTGGTTTTGAGCGAAAGTTCAACGCCGAGGGTGTTGAATGGGAAGAAGGTCAATATCCCACTCCAAAGTTTTTTTCTCAAAATGAGAAGTATGATCCTACTTCTTCCAATGAGGAACAAGCTCAAGATGACCTTCCACCACAAGACCACAAGCTAAAAGGCAAGGACAAGCTTCAAGAGGAGATTGATGCATTCATTGAAGCACCCAAGGCCATGGTCAAGTGGGTTCCCAAGGCAACTTCAAGTTCTACTTCGACAAGCTCAACTACTACTCCAAGGATTCCCATCAAGATGATGTGGATCCCGAAGAAGAAGAACTAGAGAGTTCTTGAGGGTGACTCCGCCAACATACTTCACTCACATTCATTTTGGCAAAGAACTTGTGCAATCAACTTCCACATCTTGCACTAGTTCATGGAGTCACAAACCCTCATGTTGGTAAGTCAAGGGACAAGGTAATCATTGCTTTCATGGACATCATCCATTGTGTACTTCAATCTATGTCCATGGATATCCTTGTTTGTTCCTTGTGGGACTAACCCATGTAGGTATTGAAAGTGCCCGAATCCAAAGGATTGCTCCCAACTCTTGATGATATTCATCAACATTGAGCATCCACATCTTCAACATCTACATGAAGTCTTCAACGACAACCCAAGGTTAGTTTGACCCTTTAAAAGGGGTCCTCACATCAAGGGGGAGCTTTGCTCTAAAGAATTGAGCTAAAGCATCTTCTGATGATGTGAAAACATTAATGCTTTATGGAAAAGTGGTAACCCCACTTGTGCTTAAACGATGAGTATGACCTATGATCAAATGTTCTCATTTGACTCCTAAGTCAATATACTCATATATAGATGACCTAGTCATCGCCAAATTGTGTGCTAGTTGCTAGAGTTTTGTTTGTGCATGTTTGACACATATTTCATTTGCTATCTTATTGTGTGAGCATGTTGGATGCATGATTTAATCCATTCGAGGACATCCATTTGTGGCTTTGGTCTTTTGGATTTTTCTTTTTGACAAAATGGATGGACAAGAATGCCTAAGGTCCTCCCCTAGCTATGCTTTCTTGTCTCAAACTCCATTCATGCTTATATCACAAACTTTGAACAAGACTTTTTCGACGCACCGAGTGAGGAGCACTCGAGCCACCGATCCGTCAAAAGCCTAAATTCCAAAACCTTCTAAGTACTTTCGGTCAAACCAATATACTCAAATCGGACGCATCAAATCACTTGGATTGATCTAGGTTTTCACCTCGGTGAAACCGAGTTGCAAATCTCGGCGTGACCGATGTGTGTAATCGCTTGCGCTTAACCATCTCGGTGCCACCGAAGTTTTCCAACTCGGTCCCACCGACACCGAAGGGTATATATACCCGAGGGCAGCGCGCTGATTATTCCTTCAAACGCCGCCCCCAAACCCTTCGCCGTCGCCGTGGTCTCCGGATCGCCTCCGCGTCGCTCAGGCGCCCTCATGGTCTCCATCGCCAACAATCTCAATCTCATCGCGCCGTTGCCGCCGTAGTGAAACTTCACCAAGTTGGGTGAGTTTCATCCTCTCGTGCTTCAACCTCGATTCAATGCACGATAGGTTTTGCCTAGTTTCTTGCCATGTTTGAAATCTTCCTATCCAGCAGATTAGATCTTAGAACAAAATTCGAGTGAAAATTTTAGGTTAGGTTTCCGCCAACACATCTCGGTGTGACCGATTCTACATTCTCGATCGACCGATTTGGCCTCGCCATTGACCGCACTTTTCGGTTAAACCGAAGTTGTGCAAATCGGTAAGACCGAAGTGAGGATTCAGTGAAACCCTAGTATTCTCGGCTAGACGAAACCCATTTCGTCCAACCGAAAGTGGTGTGAATGGTCTGTTTAGACACTTCGGATTCACCGAATTTTTAGACTCGGTCGATCAAATGCATTCGTGAAAACCTAAAACTGAAGTTTGAACTCATTTATTTTGCAAAATCCTCTGCAGTTTGTGATAACTCTTCTATTCTCGCCTATACCTATTCTATTCACAGGTTGTCAACATGTCCGATGCAAGTGACAGCCGTAACAGGTCTGAATCACCAGCTTGCAATTCCAGAGGCAACACAAGTCCCGGCAAGCAGTTTTTCCGATGATGGAGAGAGGAGCACTCCAAGTGGTTTGCTCTGCTGCCACCACAGGCCTGTGAAGAAGAGGAATTCGATGAGGAAGACTCGACTTTGTTGCCGAGGAGGAGATTACTTCCAAGCCTAAGAGGAAAGTGGTTGCCAAAGGCTATCAAGGGCAACAAACAAAGAAAGGTACCAAAGAAAGAGAAGAAGTCCACAGCTTGCAAAGAAGCTGAGCATGGAAGAAGAAACCTCCAAAGAAGATCAAGAAAACTTCCAAGAGGAAGAGGCTAGTTCATGATGAAGCCGATGATGACTCGACGAGGAAGCACCTCAGCCTCCTCGAAGCAAAAGTTGATGGGAGATGCCATCGTAGGCAGGAGCACCCACTAAATCTAAGCCATCAGCTCCAAAGAAAGGCAGCCCAAGCCAAACCTGCTGCCAAGCCAAAGAAAACAGTGAGAAATATTCCTGCTTCAGAGAAGAAGAAGGACAATGTGCCACCGCTGAATCGATGAAGAGGCACATGTTTTGTCAAGCTCGATGAAACTTCCGATTCATAATGACGCTCATCCTCGAGCTGAAAATATGAAGGAAAGGAAGGACAAAGGTCTCAGGCTATGGAGGCAAGTTGATCCATATGCCACCAGGAGAAGAACAGCTGTTGACTCAAGGTTCCACACCAGAGAGCAACAAGATTTCTATGAGACAGTGCTCATGGACAAGAAGCCAATTGTTGCTGACACCAGGTATGTTGACTGGGCATACATCGATAGTGAAGAGCACAGAGACTACTTCCCACATGTGCATGAGAGCTTCACTGCATGTGGAGTTGCTGAGTTTGTTGGTCAGAAATTGACAGCATGGAATGATGAGATGATCATGCAGTTCTATGCCACAAAGACATTTCTATCCGATGGCTGAATTGTATGGATGATGAAGGCGTAGATTCCATTCAACTGTTGAAGAATGGAGAGCGTTCTGAATGCACCAAAGATCAAGAGATGATGATGTAGACGTTATGGCATTCCAAAGAAGAATCACGAGTCTATGAAGAACATGTACAATGAGGTACCGCATAAGGATGTTGAGATATGGAAGCTTGGATCAGTTTATCATCTTCGTGCAGGTCTCCCAACCACTAACACCATTCTCGAGGCATACTTTGATGCCCAAGTCGAGAGACCATCGCATGATAAGAGGCTATTCTATCAACATGCTGCATATTCTGGATCGAAGACACCTTTTAAGGTGATGGACCCGATAGTAGAGACTATCAAGAGGACAAAGCAGACTGTAAGAGGTCATGTGGGTTTGCCCGCACATTCAGATGCTCATCAATGCCAAGTTTGGCACGGACACCTACCGTTGGATAGACCCCACTTGCCACCGCAGCCTGAACATGAAGATAATGAAGTTGTGATGACCGAGGATGCTCCCACATCCGTTGAAGGACACGCTAAGTCCGAAGCTGCCAAACAAGCCAAAGCTGAGAAGGAAGCAACAAAGAAGAGAAGAAAGCCCAAGAGCGTTGGAGAACAACTTCTTGAAGCCACTCGGAGAATTGAACTACGCTTTGCCAGCATAGTGCGCCTCGGGAGAGTCTTGAGAGGATAGTTGAAGATAAGTTCCATGCTCGATGTCAAGTCGATCAAGTGCAGTCACCGCCAACAAGCTTGAGGCGACATTGAGGAAGCCAAGAGGAGAAAGGCAGAGCTCATGAAGGAGATGGAAGATGATCTAGTCCAGATGACTATGAGCAGCCTGCTGCAGGCCCACAAAGCCTAGATCACTGCTATTCCAAAGGATGCACCCTGGGCTATAGCATCAAGACCTCCTACAGCTCCATCGGTTCAAAGACCAGCTCCAAGTTCACTCCTCCAGCTCCACAGACTTCAAAGCAGGCTTTTGCAGATGCAGCTATCTCCACTCCATCGACGCAGACAGAGCCGCCAGCAGAGTCCCTAGTGACGATTAGCTCTATACCTTTCGAACTTTTTGGTAACTTGTTGCCAAAGGGGGAGAAATTGTATAGATCATAGGACTTCGAGAGAGAGAGTGCTCGTTTTTGCTCTTTCGTTTGCGGTTTTCCTTGAGATACTTTTGAGTTTTTCCGAGACATTTCGTGTGTTTGATACTACGTTTGCTCTATCTTGATGAGTGCTTGATCATACTATGCTTAATGTGTGCTTAATGCTTATCATATTCTATCCATATCTTGTATGATCATTTACTCATGTCTTGGTGATTGGGTGCATGCTATTCATTCTTATCATTTTGTGCGCTCCACCAAGATGTATGTGACATGGAAGAGTGACCCATGATCCTAATCGATTGTGCATTTGCATTCAAACGCAAATCTTAAATAATGCACAAATTTAGGGGGAGCTCTTGCTTATCACATACTTCTCAAAGCGACGATATTATTCATCAACATGGAGCTTCTTCATGCGTTTTACACCAATATGACTTACATGGCAGTGCCACAAGTAAGTGGTACTATCATTACTATCTTATATCTTTTTGGCATGAAAATGTGTATCACTACGATCGAGATTCAATAAACCATTCCTTTAGGTGCAAGACCATTGAAGGTATTATTCAAATAAATAGAGTAACCATTATTCTCCTTAAATGAATAACCAGATTAAGATAGACATAATCCAATCATGTCTATGCTCAACGCAAACACCAAATCTCGATGGTAGAGGGAGCGCGATGCTTGATCACATCAACCTTGGAAACACTTCCAACACATATCGTCACTCACCTTTAGCTAGTCTCTGCTTATTCCGTAGCTTTTATTTTGAGTTACTAACACTTAGCAACCGAACCGGTATCTAATACCACGGTGCTACTAGGAGTACTAGTAAAGTACACATTAACATAATGTATATCCAATATACTTCTATCGACCTTGCCACCTTCTCATCTACCAAGTATCTAGGGTTATTCCGCTCCAAATGGTTGTTCCCCTTATTACGAAGCACTTAGTCTCGGTTTGGGTTCAACCTTGGGTTTCTTCACTAGAGCAGCAGCTGATTTGCCGCTTCATGAAGTATCCCTTCTTTCCCTTGCCCTTCTTGAAACTAGTGGTTTCACCAACCATCAACAATTGATGCTTCTTCTTGATTTCTACTTTCATGTGTCAAACATCGTGAATACCTCAAGGATCATCATATCTATCCCTGATATGTTATAGTTCATCATGAAGCTCTAGCAGCTTGGTGGCAATGACTTTGGAGAAACATCACTATCTCATCTGGAAGATCAACTCCCACTCGATTCAAGTGATTGTTGCACTCAGACAATCTGAGCACAAGCTCAACGATTGAGCTTTTCTCCCTTAGTTTGCAGGCTAAGAAAATTGTCGGAGGTCTTATACCTCTTGACGTGAGCACGAGCCTGAAATCCCAATTTCAGCCCTCGAAAACATCTCATATGTTCCGCGACGTTTTGAAAACGTCTTTGGTGCCTCAACTCTAAACATTTTAACTGAACTATCACGTAGTTATCAAAACGTGTATGTCCGATGTTCGCAACATCCACAAATGACATTTGGGGTTCAGCACTCTGAGCGGTGCATTAAGGACATAAGCTTTCTACTGTCCGCATAATCGCTACTATCAACTTTCAACTATATTTTCTCTAGGAACATATCTAAACAGTGGAACTAAAGCGCGAGCTTACGACATAATTTGCAAAGATCTTTTGACTATGTTCAGGATAATTAAGTTCATCTCATGAACTCCCACTCAGATAGATCCCTCTAGTCATCTAAGTGATTACATGATCCGAGTCAACTAGGCCGTGTCCGATCATCACGTGAGACGGACTAGTCATCATCGGTGAACATCTTCATGTTGATCATATCCTCCATACGACTCATGCTCGACCTTTCGGTCTCTGTGTTCCGAGGCCATGTCTGTACATGCTAGGCTCGTCAAGTTAACCCTAAGTGTTTTGCATGTGTAAAACTGTCTTACACCCGTTGTATGTGAATGTAACGATCTATCACACCCGATCATCACGTGGTGCTTCAAAATGACGAACTTTAGCAACGGTGCACAGTTAGGGGAGAACACTTCTTGAAATTGTTGTAAGGGATCATCTTATTTACTACCATCGTTCTAAGTAAACAAGATGCATAAACATGATAAACATCACATGCAATCAAATAGTGACATGATATGGCCAATATCATTTTGCTCCTTTTGATCTCCATCTTCGGGGCTCCATGATCATCATCGTCACCGGCATGACACCATGATCTCCATCATCATGATCTCCATCATCGTGTCTCCATGAAGTTGTCTCGCCAACTTATTACTTCTACTACTATGGCTACCGGTTAGCAATAAAGTAAAGTAATTACATGGCGCTGTTCAATGACACGCAGGTCATACAATAAATAAAGACAACTCCTATGGCTCCTGCCGGTTGTCATACTCATCGACATGCAAGTCGTGATTCCTATTACAAGAACATGATCAATCTCATACATCACATATCATTCATCACATTCTTCTTGGCCATATCACATCACATAGCATACCCTGCAAAAACAAGTTAAACGTCCTCTAATTGTTGTTGCATGTTTTACGTGGCTGCTATGGGTTTCTAGCAAGAACGTTTCTTACCTACGCAAAACCACAACATGATATGCCAATTGCTATTTACCCTTCATAAGGACCCTTTTCATCGAATCCGTTCCGACTAAATCGGGAGATATCGGCACCGCTAGCCACCTTATGCACCAAGTGCATGTCAATCGGTGGAACCTGTCTCACGTAAGAGTACGTGTAAGGTCGTTCCGGGCCGCTTCATCCCACAATACCGTCGAAACAAGATTGGACTAGTAACGGTAAGCATATTGAACAAAATCAACGCCCACAACTACTTTGTGTTCTACTCGTGCAAAGAATCTACGCAATAGACCTAGCTGAAAGTGCAACTAATCCCCGGGTGGTTTTGGTAATTAATAACAACATATATATCATTGAACTAATTATTCCTTGAGAATGTTTCAGAAAGTTCAGTGATATGGGTATGGCAATGACTGATGATGTGGACCCCTCAAAATGCTAAGGAAAACATTGGCAAAAGCTCAAGACTCCATTTTTGGTTTAGTGATCCAAGATCACATTGAGTCCATAGGAAAGCCAATACTATTAAAAGGGATGAGGTTATGATGATGATCCGTTGCTCAAAGTGCTTAATGATTTATCTCTCAAACTATCAGCAATCTTTCATTCCAACATAAACTCATAAGTAATCTCGGTCCCACCGATTTCATAAACTCAGTCACACCGAGATGAACCACCTCAGCCATATAGCCAAACCCTAGTAATTTCGGATTTTCCGATTCCAAACTCGGTCATACCGAAATTGGTGTTGCCAACCTTCTGTAACCTTCTGTACTCAAATCGGTGTCACCGAGATGAGAAAGTCGGTCCCACCGAGATTGGCAAACCCTAGACTTTGGAAGAATCGGACTAACCGAGATTGTATTTTCGGTCCCACCGAAAATCCCAACGTTCACAAGATTTGAACTTTCGGTCTCACCGAGTTGTCAACTTCGGTCTGACCGAGATTGGTCAAATGTGTAACGTTGGATTTTGTGTGGAGGCTATAAATACCCTCCACCTCCTCTTCATTCGTGGAGAGAGCCATCGAAAAGAACTACCACTCCTACCTTACATTTCCGAGAAGAAAACTACCTACCCTTGTGTTGAGATCAAGTTGCTCCACTCCCACCATATGAAACTTGATTTCTAGCCTTCCCAAGTTGCTTTCCACTCAATCCCTTCCTCCACCACAGCCAAATCAGTGAGGAGAGTTGAGTGTTGGGGAGATTATCATTTGAAGCACAAGAGCAAGGAGTTCATCATCACCAACACCATCTATTACCTTTTGGAGGGTGGTGCCTCCTAGATTGGTTAGGTGTCGCTTGGGAGCCTCCGTCAAGATGTGGAGTTGAACCAAGAAGTTTGTAAGGGCAAGGAGATCGCCTACTTCGTGAAGATCTACCCCGAGTAAGGCTAGTCCTCCGTGGACGAGGCCATGATGGCATAGACAAGGTTGCTTCTTCGTGGACCCTTCGTGGGTGGAGCCTCCGTGGACTCTCGCAGCCGTTACCCTCCGTGGGTTGAAGTCTCCATCAACGTGGATTGACGATAGCACCACCTATCGGAACCACGAGAAAAATCTCCGTGTCTCCAAATTGCGTTTGCTCTCCTCCACCTCTTATTTACTACATGTGCAATTTACTTTCCGCTGCCACTACTCTAGAATTGCATGTGTAGGGTGATACTTGACTTGCTCATCATTGTGAACTTGCTAAAAACTTGTCCTAATCAAAGGCTAAACTTTTAAGTTGTCAAGTAGTCTAATCACCCCCCTCTAGACATACTTCCGATCCTACACTAGCTCATGATGCCACTGTTGGGGAATGTAGCAGAAATTCAAAATTTTCCTACGAGTCACCAAGATCTATCTATGGAGAGACTAGCAACGAGGGGAAGGAGAGTGCATCTACATACCCTTGTAGATCGCTAAGCGGAAGCGTTCAAGAGAATGGGGTTGAAGGAGTCGTACTCGTCGTGATCCAAATCACCGGAGATCCTAGTGCCGAACGGACGGCACCTCCGCGTTCAACACACGTACAGCCCGGTGACGTCTCCCATGCCTTGATCCAGAAAGGATAGAGGGAGAGGTTGAGGAAGACTCCATCCAGCAGCAGCACGACGGCATGGCGGTGATGGAGGAGCGTGGCAATCCTGCAGGGCTTCGCCAAGCACCGCGGGAGAGGAGGAGGACTTGGGAGAGGGGGAGGGCTGTACCAGAACTTGTGGTAAAGCTCCCATGCACCTCCCCACTATATATAGGGGTGGAGGGGGCTGGTCTCTTGCCCTCCAAGTCCATTGGGGCGTTGGCAAAGGTGGGAGGAAAGAAGCCCATCATTTCCTTCCCCATCGATTGTTATCCCCCCTTTTTAGGGATCTTGATCTTATCCCTTCGGGATATGATCTTATTCCTTCTAAGGGGGGATCTTGGTGCGCCTTGAACAGGGGTGTGGGGCCTTGCCCCACTACCCACGTTCATGTGGGTCCCCCATGCAGGTGGGCCCCACTCCGAACCTTCTAGAACCTTCCTCGTACAATACCGAAAAATCCCTAACATTTTCCGGGCCAAAATAGGACTTCCCATATATAAATCTTTACCTCCGGACCATTCCGAACTCCTCGTGACGTCCGGGATCTCATCCGGACTCCAAACAACATTCGGTAACCACATACAAACTTCATTTATAACCCTAGCGCCATCAAACTTTATGTGTAGACCCTACGGGTTCGGAGACACGAGACATGACCGAGACGTTCTCCCGTCAATAACCAACAGCGGATCTGGATACCCATGTTGGCTCCCACATGTTCCACGATGATCTCATCGGATGAACCACGATGTCAAGGACTCAATCAATCCCGTGATACAATTCCCTTTGTCTAACGGTATTGTACTTGCCCGAGATTCGATCGTCGGTATACCGATACCTTGTTCAATCTCGCTACGGCAAGTCTCTTTACTCGCTCCGTAACACATCATCCCATGATCAACCCCTTGGTCACATTGTGCACATTATGATGATGTCCTACCGAGTGGGCCCAGAGATACCTCTCCGCTTACACGGAGTGACAAATCCCAGCCTCGATTCGTACAACCCAATGACACTTTTGGAGATACCAGAGTGCACCTTTATAGCCACCCAGCTTATGTTGTGACGCTTTGGTACACCCAAAGCATTCCTACGGTATCCGGAGTTGCACAATCTCATGGTCTAAGGAAAAGATACTTGACATTAGAAAAGCTTTAGCATACGAACTACGATCTTTGTGCGAGGCTTAGGATTGGGTCTTGTCCATCACATCATTCTCCTAATGATGTGATCCCATTATCAATGACATCCAATGTCCATGGTCAGGAAACCATAACCATCTATTGATCAACGAGCTAGTCAACTAGAGGCTTACTAGGGACATGGTGTTGTCTATGCATCCACACATGTATCTGAGTTTCCTATCAATACAATTATAGCATGGATAATAAATGATTATCATGAACAAGGAAATATAATAATAACTAATTTATTATTGCCTCTAGGGCATATTTCCAACATCATCACCAGTGGGTCATCAGGCGCCCGCACCAACCCCATCCAGATCAGCAGCGCCGACGGCCTTATGCAGCCGCCCTGCTCCGGGCGCGACGCAAGCTTGGGGGCTCGTAGCTGTCATCGCTTGTCTCCGGAGTCGCGTGAAGCTCGGCGGAGTCGCTGGACCCTCCAGCTCCTCCGCTGCTGCCTGAGGAGCTGTTGGGGAAGCGGTTGGCAGGCCTGGTCCTCACCACTCCGATGCCCCGTCCGTCTCCCTTGGGGCAGCATTCCAGCCGGCGTCCTTCCACGTCGAAGACCTTGAAGGACATCAAGGAGGCGCCATCGTATTTGAGATGGATTACGAGGGCGCCCCCTGTCCGGCAGACCCGGGCGATCTTGCCCCAGCCACGGGTTAGGAAGACCTTGCCCGGGGCGACAACCTCGACCTCCGCCTCGGTCGCAGGGGTGTTGCAGTCGGCGTGCTCGAAGGTGAAGGAGGGAGGAAGGCGAATCAAAGATCGAGGAGGCATGGCGGCGTGAAGCACAAGCTCGCGAGAAGAGCCCTCAGCATGGACTCCAGGGGGAACGACGCGCACCGCCGTAACTCACCGGCGTCAACGGCGGCACCTTCGGCATCGCTCGACGCCTTCTTCTCCAGGGCCCTCGATTCGGGCCTACAAGGGCAGCGGAAACCCAGACGGCACCGCTCATACCAGGGCCTCGACGCCTCATGCCGACCACCCTCATCTCGGCGGCAGGGGACTGGCCGCTTCTTCGGCGGAAGCGGGTCGGGACCCTCTCGGGGGGCCTTTCCCTTCTCTTCTGCAGAAAACCGGCGGATCGGTGCCATTGGCGTAAGGTGGAGCATGGGCGAGGAAGAAGAAGAAAGGGAGTAGCAGGAAGGAATTGTCGGCGTTCTGGGAACGGGGGTACCCAGACTTGCCTGCCTGCGGCCTGCGGCGTGGCTCAAGGAGTTGCCCGGTACGGCCCATCTTCGTCAACACATGCTCATGACCCTTGCGAGGGGCCAAGCCTCGCGGGGCGGACGACAGGAGGCTTCCTCAGGCACGGCCTCGTCAGGCTGGCTCACGAGGAGGCGGAGAGATCAAGGCGGGGTACCTCACGAGGTGCCCGTGACGCAAGCCATGACGACTAAAGCGCGGCGGCGCCAAAGGGCGCCGGCCTGCGCAGAGTCCTTGTTTTCCCTTTGGTGCAAAGGGGGCAAGCGCAGACAAGGGTATCAAGCAAAGGCAACCATTTTGGTGCAACAAGACCAAGACCAGCAGGACTGCAGAGCGGAGGTCATCGTGGAGCCCAAGTCGGCCATCATCGTGGTCTTTTGGCAAAGCGAGGACCAACTTTAGTCAGATAAGTGTACTAGATGTTCCCTTCAAATGGCAAATTGTTGGCGCCTTCCCGCCAATATTTGGGAAGAGGCCCGGGCCTTCGCCTATAAATAGGACTAGCCACCCCCAGGGTAGGGCATCGAGAGGCATCGAGAGAACAAGGATAGAAAGACAGAGAGAGAGAGAGAGAGAGAGAGAGGCGACTGAACCCTCCTAGCAGTTCATCGTACCAACCAAGAACAGACCGTCGCGAGGCTGTTCTTCCCTTGTACTATTCCTCATCGGCCCCAGAGGCAATCCACACACCACAAACTGGAGTAGGGTATTACACCACAATGGTGGCCTGAACCAGTATAAATCTTGTGTCACTTGTGTTGTTCTTTGTGTAGTTTAGATACTAGCGAGGCGGTGGAACATGGGTAGGCTGAAGGGGTGATCTCCGTGCGCACCCCAGTGTTCGAACCTCAAGGGTCTACCGGAACTCGAAATCTGACATTTGGCGCTCCAGGTAGGGGTGCGCCAGAGCTCTCCCTTCCGTCGACCCGTTCTCCATAAGCACCGCGCTCCGCCCTCATGGCGACCAACGCACCGCCCGCTTCGGCTGTCGACGCCCGCGCGGGAACTAGGGGGCTTCGAGCCCTGGCCCTCACCTTGCGACAGGTGCAGTGACCGAACAAGTTCAAGCCGAACATGCCACCGCGCTATGACGGCGCGACCGATCCGCTGGCCTTCCTGCTAGCATATGAAGAAGCTGTCCTCAAGGCCGGATACGATGACAGGGTCATGGCTAACTGGCTGCCCATGGCCCTCACCGGCGTCCCGCGCATGTGGCTGCTCCACCTGCCGGCGGCTTCTGTGGCCCCTTGGGAGGAGTTGCGCAACCTCTTCCTCACCCATCATGCTGCGCCGGTGCCCCCTGTCGTCGCAGCCCTCCTGGGCGGATCGCAGGCACCACCTTAAGGCCACCACATCAAGCCATTCGTCCGCCAGATCAGCGCCACCCTTGTGCCGCGCGGGGCACCTCCGGGTTGGGCGACACCTAAAGCCGATTAGGCCTTCAACTCAGATGATCACCCTCCAACTCGGCCTGCTCGGGCGCACTCCCAATGTTATGCCCCACCATCTGCAATGTGGCGGTCACCAAGACCCTCATCGACGACGGCGCTGGCCTCAGCGTGCTCTCAGTGGAGGCCTTCAGCCTTCTCCACGTACCGCTGGAACGGCTGCAGCCCAGCAAGCCCTTCTTGGGCGTCGGAGGTAGCTACCTTGGCTCCCTGGGGCAGATCCGCCTTCCAGTGACCATCGGCACCTACGACAACTTCCGCACGGAGCTAATCGACTTCGACATAGCCCCCATTGGCCTCCCATACAATGCCATCCTTGGCTACCCGGCGCTAGCCCGGTTCATGGCCGCAACTCACCCGGCATACAACCTCATGAAGATGCCCAGGAGTAGCGGCGTCCTCACCGTGTCTGGGGACACCGGGGATGCATTGCAAGCGCTCAAGCTCGTTTTCAAGGCCGCGGTGGCGGAACGGCCCGTCGACTCAGACGCCTCTGAGCCCAAGGGGGCTGCACCGGCCAAGAAGAAGCAGCTATTCACTCAGGACAAGGCGGAAACCAAGCAGGTACTGGTTGACGAGGACGGATCCACCAGTGCCACCTTCACCATAGGCGCCAACCTCGAGCCCGAACAGGAGGAAGCTTTGGTGAAATTCCTGCGCATGAACAAGAAGGTATTCGCGTGGGAACCTGATCAGCTATCGGGGGTCCCGAGGGGCGTAATCGAGCATCACCTCAATGTGTGCCTCAACATGCGCCCAGTGAAGCAGAAGGCAAGGCGACAATCCACTGAGAAGCAAGCTTTCATCGTCCAAGACACCCGCAAGTTGGAAACGGCGGGGGTCATTCGCGAGGTCCGCTACCCAGACTGGCTGGCTAACCCTGTGGTTGTGCCAAAGAAAGGGGGAAAGGAACGCATGTGTGTCGACTTCACCAACCTCAACAAGGCCTGCCCACAGGATCCATTCCCGCTCCCTCGCATCGACCAGATCGTCGACTCCACCGCCGAGTGCGACTTGTTGTGTTTCCTGGATGCCTTCTCCGGCTACCACCAGATCAAGATGGTAGTAGAAGATGTGGAGAAGACGGCCTTCCTGACCCCGTGCGGGGTTTACTGCTATACATGCATGCCATTCGGGTTGCGCAATGCACATCGCCTTGGGTTGCGCAATGCCGGTGCGACCTTTCAGCGGCTAATGCACATCGCCTTGGGTTGGCAGCTCGGGAGGAATGTGGAGGCTTATGTTGATGACATTGTGGTGAAGTCTCGAGAGGCAAAAACTCTGATACAGGACTTGGAGGAAACCTTCGCGAGCCTTAACAAGGTGGACCTGCGGCTCAACCCGGAGAAGTGTGTGTTTAGAGTCCCCTCAAGAAAGCTCCTGGGTTTCCTAGTATCCCACCGGGGCATCGAGGCCAACCCGGAAAAGGTAAAATCAGTCGAGGACATGAGCCCGCCGAAGACCGTCAGAGAGATGCAGAAGCTCACCGGATGCGTGACCGCACTAGGGCGTTTCATCTCCAAGCTGGGGGAACGAGCGCTGCCTTTCTTCAAGCTGATGAAGAAAAAGGGCCCCTTTGAATGGATTGAAGAAGCCGACAAGGCATTCCAGGATCTCAAGAGGTACCTAACCAGCCCCCCCGGTGATGGTGGCTCCGCGCCCTCAGGAGCCCCTGGTGCTCTACCTTGCGGCCACCCCCTACTCTGCCAGTGCAGCCCTGGTGGCTGTTAGGGAGGAGTGTAGGACCAAGGCCGCAGCAACCGTCCGGGTTAAAGCAAAGCAGGGTCGAGAGGGCCTCACACACTGCACTGCAGCCAAGCAGACCAGCCACGTAAGGAAGCACATCCAAATGAAGAGGCCCTCCCTCAGCAACCCGGCCATTGGGCTCGATGTCTCAGGAGGCGCCCCAGCCTCTAGAGGATGCTAGTGGCACTAGCACCCCCAACCTAGTCGAGCACCCAGTATACTTCGTCAGCACGGTATTGCGGGACGCAAGGGCGCGGTACCCCATGCCCCAGAAACTCCTCCTCGCGCTATTGGTGGCCTCGCGCAAGCTGCGGCACTATTTCCATGGCCATCCCATCAGGGTTGTCTCGGCATACCCCTTGGAAAGGGTGCTCAGGAGCCCCAACTCAGATGGAAGAGTCGCTGAGTGGAACATCGAGCTGCTGGCATTCCAGATAGAATTCAGCACAACCAGGGCCATCAAAGGGGCTGCGCTCGCGGACTTCGTGGCGGAATGGGCAGAGGCGCCAGGCCTCGAGGCTGGCGAGGATCGATTGCTCTCCCCAGGGAGCGAGGCACCGGACGGATGGGTCATGCACTTCGACGGGGCGTTCTCCCGACACGGCGCAGGGGCTGGTGCGGTTCTCGTATCTCCCACTCAAGAGAAGCTCTACTACGCCATGCAACTTTGTTTCCAGCACGGGGAAAAGGTCTCCAACAACATAGCAGAATATGAATGCCTGATAGCAGGCCTGAAGGTTGCAGACGCCCTGGGGGTGAAGCGCCTCACCATCAAGGGTGATTCGCAGCTTCTCGTCAACTTCTCCAACAAAGTATACGAACCAAAGGACGAGCACATGGAAGCTTACCTTGCAGAGGTCCGCAGGATGGAGAAGCAGTTTTGGGGGCTGGAGTTGCAGCATGTGCCTCACGACACCAATCAAGAGGCTGATGACATCGCAAAAAGGGCATCCAGGCGGCTACCTTAGGAGCATGGCGTCTTCGAGGAATGGCTCTTTAATCCCTCGGCGACTCCATCGCTATCGAGCACGGCACAGCCTCGAAGGGAGCTCCCCCAGCCGCCTACCACGGGAGCCCCGGTCTGCGGCCCGACATCAGGAGCGCGTCTGGTCCTGGCGCTGGAACCTCAGGAGGGGTGCTGGATCACGGAGCTCAGGAGTTACCTGACGCGAGACACATTGCCAGAAAAGGAGGAGGAGGCGGAGCATGTGGCACGGCAGGCCACAGCATACTGCCTTAAGGATGGGGAGCTCTACCAAGACGATCAATGATGTGTCCTCGCTGCATTTCCAGTGGAGCAGGGAAGGAGCTATGGCGGACATACACGGTGGCGCATCAGGCATCACTGTCATCGTGAACCTCGCGATAGGCGTTCCGCAGCGGGTTTTATTGGCCCACAACACTCAATGATGCTGTGGAACTGGTAAAAGCTTGCGAGGCCTTTTAGTTCCATGCCAAGCAGATCCATCAGCCGGCGGGAGGTCTGCAAACTATACCCCTCTCGTGGCCCTTCGCAGTCTGGGGACTGGATATCCTAGGCCCGTTCCCTCAGGCGCCAGGGGGCTACCGCTAGCTCTACGTTGCCGTGGACAAGTTCACCAAGTGGGCTGAGGTGGAAGCTGTCCGCACCATCCCCGCAGGCTCTGCAGTCAAGTTCATCAAGGGCCTCGTGAGCCGATTCGGGGTGCCGAACCACATCATCACCGACAACGGTTCGCAGTTCACCAGTAACCTCTTCAAAACATACTGTGCTAACCTTGGAACGCAGATATGCTACGCTTGATGGCGCACCAAGAAGAACAGTCGAGCCGAAGGGCCAACACAGAGGTCCTGAGGGGCCTCAAGACCAGAACCTTCAAGAAGAAGCTGGAGGCCTGCGGCAGGGGCTGGTACGACGAGCTCCAGTCCGTGCTGTGGTCAATCCGCACGACTGCAACCAAGCCGACTGGCGAGACCCCGTTCTTTCTAGTGTATGGAGCTGAAGCCGTTCTCCCTCACGAGGTCAGACGTCGTTCCGCACGGGTCCTGGCGTTGGACGAAGCACAGCAGGACGCCATGCGGGGGACAGATCTCTTGATGGGGGAGGAGCATTGTCGAGAAGCTGCCCTGCGGGCGGCAAGGTACCAACAAGCACTGCGGTGATACCACTACCGCAACATCCGCCCCAGGACTCTCGAGGTAGGGGACCTCGTGCTCAGACGGGTTCTCTCCAGGGAGGGGCTGCATAAGCTCTCTCCCATGTGGGAGGGCCCGTTTAAGGTTGTTCATGTTTCCATGCCCGGCTCTGCACGCTTGGAGACCCAGGAGGGAGTGCCCATCCAGAACGCGTGGAACATCCAACACCTCCGAAAGTTTTACCCTTGAACAAGGCCCGGTGTCTGTGAAGAAGGCAAATGCCTGTGAAGAAGCTGTATTTTGGGAAAAGGCCCGGTGCCTGTGAAGAAGGCGAATGCCTGTGAAGAAGCTGTGTTTTGGGAAAAGGCTGTGAAGAAGGCAAATGCCTGTGAAGAAGCTGTGTTTCCGGAAAAGGCCCGATGCCTGTGAAGAAGCTGTGTTTTGGGAAAAGGCCCGGTGCCTGTGAAGAAGCTATGTTTTGAGAAAAGGCCCGGTGCCTATGAAGTTGCTGTGTTTTGGAAAAGGCTCGGTGCCTGTGAAGAAGGCAAACGCCTGTGAAGCTCGCCGCCTGTGACACTCTCACGTAATAATGATTGGGGATGTACACGCCCTGGAGTCTCCGGAGTACCGCCCTCGGGCCTCGGGGGCTCCCGCCCACGCACAGTGGCAGCACTTAGCTCTGCGCTGGTGAGAAGACGTCAAAGACTAGACTAGGTGCCGGACGCAGCCTCTTTCATTTGCTTTCCACAGTTGGCGTGATTGTTCCTATTTGAAGTTTTTCTGAAGCTGTTGCCATTTCGAGCTCGCGACTCTCCCGTTTTACTTGTTCATTTCATTCTCTCCCACGCAAAGTCTCACAAGGGGGGAGCGTGGACACCCTCGCGAGTGTTTTCTGCCCAATAATTTGGAACTTCCCTGTTCGAGTCCGCTACGAGAGCACCCCTCCCAGTCCGTGCCCCGCGTGCATCGCGACATGATCACAGGGTTTGGGTTGGTTCCCCTCACTACCGAGGCTGGGGACTACCCCCGCTGACTAAACTTTGCAGGACACAAGGCGCAGGACGAGGCACTGGCCTCGGGAGGCGAGGACCGCAATGAGCCCCCCCTAAGATAAGTGGTTTTCACGCATAGGCACACAGAATAAAAACATAGCACATAAGCAGTAGAAACGATGCACCAATTAAAACATCAACAGTTCTGCACGCCCCGCGGGGCAACGGATTAAATTCTTTTCGCGCAGGAGAGAAAGGAAAGCAAAAGGGGGGACAACTTGCTGGGCGCCAACTCTCAGCGAAGGCTCGTACTGACTCCAAGGCTCAGCTCGATTCCGCCTCCCGCTTCACCGGAGCGCGGCGACGGGCTGACCCGCTGCCCTCTCCCAGACGAGGGCGACGACGAGGGGGCTGGTCGCGGCCACCACTGGAGGAGCTGCTACCCGAAGGGGAGTCGCCGGAGCTTGGCGGATTTCAGGCCCCGCTGCCCGCGCGCCCTCCGCCCCCTTCACCCCGACCAATGCCGGGGCTGGGCGCGTGACCGCGGTCATCATCTTCGGGACAGCATCTGGCACGCCGGCCGTCTTCCCTGAACACCCTCACATAGAGGGTGGTGTCGCCGTCGAACTTGAAGTGTAGAGTGCAACGTCGGCGCAGGCCGCGCGCGCGGGCGAATGTTTGCCAGCCGCGGGTCAAGGCCGCCTCCCCGGCGGTGGAGACCTCCATGGTAGCCCAAGAGGACCTGCTGCAACAACCATCTGCCTGAAGCCAAAGGCCGCCAGGGGCACCAGCCGGAAGCTCACCTATGAAGAAACGAGGAAGTTGGAGCCAGGTGCTGGTCGGATCCGCCGACCACACGACGAACTCCGGCAGCACCTCCGCCGAGCGGAACCGCGGCCTTGGGGGCCATGCAGCCCCAGCGTACCTCTCGATTGCAGCCAAACGCCCACTGCTGCGCAGAGGGCTGTGTTCACGGCCCCGGGAAGCCACAGCAGGGGCAGTGGGGTGCTTACGAGGGCGTCCCCGGCCGTGCTTGGTCAGAGGGGAGCCGGGTCCTTCCTGGCGAGCCTTCCCTTTCTCCGCGGCCGAAAACCTCTTCGGCAGAGCCATGGGGATGGTGAGCGGCAGAGAAGAAGACAAAGAGTAGCAAGGAGAGATGAACCGAAGGGGCTCATGCCGTTCCGTACATATAGCCGAGGAAGGCCAACCGTCGACCTCCACGATCATAGGTAATCATGACCCGTTTTGCATGCAGGGACTTGTCAAATCGTGAAGTTGCCGACGCATCATGGGGGAGCTAGGACGCCCACGTCCAATCAACCGCCACGCGGCGTCCAAGGCTGCAGGCTATTGGGGCCCGCGGCGCTTCGCACTTTCCTCTTTGCTTCTTTGCTAAGCCAAGTCCAAGCGCGCCTTGGGCCCGGGGGCTACTGTCGGCGTTCTGGGAACGGGGGTACCCAGACTTGCCTAACTACGGCCTGCGGCGTGGCTCAAGGAGTGGCCCAGTACGGCCCATCTTCATCAACACATGCTCAAGACCCTCGCGAGGGGCCAAGCCTCGCGGGGCGGACGATAGGAGGCTTCCTCAGGCACGACCTCGTTAGGCTGGCTCACGAGGAGGTGGAGAGATCAAGGCGGGGTACCTCACAAGGTGCTCGTGACGCAAGCCATGACGACCAAGGCGCAGATGGGTGCCAGGCGGGCGCCGGCCTGCGCAGAGTCCTTGTTTCCCCTTTGGTGCAAAGGGGGCAAGCGCAGGCAAGGGTATCAAACAAAGGCAACCATTTCGGTGCAACAAGACCAAGACCAGCAGGACTGCAGAGCGGAGGTCATCGTGGAGCCCAAGTCAGCATCATCGTCAGGGTCTTTTGGCAGGTGAGGACCAACTTTAGTCAGGATAAGTGTACTAGATGTTCCCCTTCAAAATGGCCAATTGTTGGCGCCCTTCCCGCTCAATATTTGGGAAGAGGCCCGGGGCCTTCGCCAATAAATAGGACTAGCCACCCCCAGGGTAGGGCATCGAGAGGCATCGAGAGAACAAGGATAGAAAGACACAGAGAGAGAGAGAAGCGACTGAACCCTCCTAGCAGTTCATCGCACCAACCAAGAATAGACCCTCGCGAGGCTGTTCTTCCCTTGTACTGTTCCTCATCAGCCCCAGAGGCAATCCACACACCACAAACTGGAGTAGGGTATTACACCACAATGGTGGCCTGAACCAATATAAATCTTGTGTCACTTGTGTTGTTCTTCGAGTAGTTTAGATCCTAGCGAGGCGGTGAAATATGGGTAGGCTGAAGGTGTGATCTCCGCGCGCACCCGAGTGTTCGAACCTCAAGGGCCTGCCAGAACCCGAAATCCGACAGGAATGGACTGGAAGGGCTCGCGCCGTTCCGTACTTATAGCCGGAGGAGGCCAACCGTCGGCTTCCACGATCGCAGGTAATCATGACCCATTTTTGCATGCAGGGACCTGTCAAGTCGTGCGGTTGCCGATGCATCATGGGGTAGCGGAGACGCCCACGTCCAATCAATCGCCACGCGGCGCCCGAGGCCGCAGGCTATTGGGGCCCGCGGCGCTTCGTACTTGCCCTTCTCTTCTCTGCTAAGCCAAGTCCGGGCGCGCCTTGGGCCCGGGGGCTACTGTCGGCGTTAGGGGCACGGGGTCCCTCAGACTTGCTCACTGCGGCTGGCGTGGCTCAAGCAGAGGCGCAGTGCAGGCCAGCTTCATCAGCTCAAGCTCAAGACCCTCGCGAGGGGCCAAGCCTCGTGGGGCAGACGACAGGAAGCTTCCTCAGGAGCAGCCTCATCAGGCAGGCTCGCGAGGAGGCGGAGAGATCAAGGCAGGGTACCTCGCGAGGTGCCCGTGACGCAAGCCATGACGATCGAGACCAGGCGGGCGCCAGCCTGTGAAGTGTCCTTGTTTCCCCTTCGGTGCAACAAGACCAAGACCAGCGGGGCAGCATGATGGAGGTCACCGTGGAGCCCAGGACGGCGTCACCGTCAGAGTCTTTGGCAGTCGAAGACCAACTTTAGTCATGATAAGTGTACTAGATGTTCCCCTTCGAAATGGCCAATTGTTGGCGCCCTTCCCGCTCATTATTTGGGAAGAGGCCCAGGGCCTCCCTCTATAAATAGAGATAGCCACCACAGAAGAGAGGGGAGTTTGGACGGAGACTAGAGAGGAGTTTTCTCGGTAGACTATATATATATATATATATATATATAGAGAGAGAGAGAGAGAGAGAGAGAGAGAGAGAGAGAGAGGCAATTGAACTCACCCAAGCAGTTCATCGCACCAGCTCAAGAACAGCCCCTCGCGAGGCTGTTCTCCCTTTGTATTGTTCATCATCAGCCCCTAAGGCAATCCACCGCACCACACACTGGAGTAGGGTATTACACCACAATGGTGGTCTGAACCAGTATAAACCTCGTGTCCCTTATGTGTTCTTCTTCCTAGCTTAGATCCCTTGCGAGGCTTCGAGACGTGAGTTGGTAGGGGAGAGATCTCCGTGATCACCCCAGAGTTCGAACCTCAAGGGTCTGCTGGAACCCGGAATCCAACATTAGGCGCTGGGGAGAAGCAACCGCATTCGGCATGCCGAAGGGCGTGCGAACGTAGCTGTGCGGTGGACTCTCACAACGCCCCACACACGAAGGCTAGGCGCTCTTGCGATGCGATTCGATTGAGCCTTGGGTAGTCGATGCAGATGCCCAGCCCGCCATCCTCGCTTGGATGGGGAGCTATGCTCGGCAGGCGTCGGTTTCCATGCATGACTCTCGATTCCTGCAACTCATGAGCGACCTTGGTGATGAACTCCCGAGGGTTGGGCCCTCCTTGCCTTACGCCTTCCTGAGGGAAACGTGCCGTGAAGCATGCCTCCAAGTGGTGCCCGAGCGCCTCCCTCGTGATCCTGGCAAAGTCAGTGGCTCCCCAGGAGAGAGCCCTCGAGCCTTGCCCGAGGAGGGCGCCGGGCGTGCCTTCCTATGCGTCGGAGGGTGGCGCCCCTTGGATGGGCGCATGTCCGGATGTGGCGCCTCCGGAGGTGCCTGCCTCCTGAGGCCTTGAGCCAGGTGATGTCTTCTTCTTCTTGGGAGCTGCTTCAGGAAGGTTTCCACTCTTGGTGTCTGGGTCCTCGATTGACGCGGCTTGGAAGGCGCGCTCGAGAGAGCACACCGCATCCTTCTCTTCACAGGGGACCGTGATGACTCTGCCACTTCCTGGCATCTTGAGGACGTTGTATCCATGGTGAGTCACTGCCATAAACTTGGCCAGGGTGGGTACCCGAGGATGGCATTGTATGGCAGGCGAATGTGGGCGACGTTGAAGTCAATGAGCTTGGTACGGTAGTTCTTGTGCTGCCCAAAGGTGATAGGGTGGCGGGCCTGCCCTATCGGGATAGTGCAACCATCGGTGACTCCTGAGAAAGGCTTTGTTGGTTGAAGCTGATCGTATGGCACTTGGAGGTTGTTGAACAACTCGACGGACAGGACGTTGAGCCCTTCTCTACCGTCGATGAGGGTCCTGGTAACTTGCATATTGCTGATGACTGGGGAACAGAGAATCGGGAGGACACCGGCTGTTTCCGTGCATTTGAGCTGATCCACTGAGCTGAATGTGATGGCGCACACAGACCACCTGAGGTGGCACGTGGCCTCAGGCTTGGGGAGAACTAAATTCACCTCACGAGCAAACTGCTTAAAGATGCGCTGAGAGGCTGGGGCCTGGGCACCGCCCAAGATGCACGGGATTGCACGCGGCTCCTGGAAGCCCCCAGCCCCCTCGTCCTGATGATGGTCGTTGAGGGAGTCCTGGACTAGGGGGTGTCCGGACAGCCGGACTATCAATATCCGCCGGACTCCCAGACTACGAAGATAGAAGATTGAAGACTCTGGCTCGTGTCCGGAAGGTACTTTCCTTGGCGTGGAAGGCAAGCTTGGCAATACGGATATGTAGATCTCCTACCATTGTAACCGACTACTGTAACCCTAGCCTCTCCGGTGTCTATATAAACCGGAGGGCCTTAGTCCGTGGGACGAACATTACATCTCAACAATCATACCATAGGCTAGCTTCTAGGGTTTAGCCTCCTTGATCTCGTGGTAGATCCACTCTTGTACTACCCATATCATCAATATTAATCAAGCAGACGTGGGGTTTTACCTCCATCGAGAGGGCCCAACACAGGTAAAAACATTGTGTCCTCGTCTCTTGTTACCATCCGCCTAGACGCACGCAGATTCAGACCCCCTACCGAGATCCGCCGGTTTGGACACCGACATTGGTGCTTTCATTGAGAGTTCCTCGTATGTCGCGCCGATAGAGCGGATGCCTTTACCCGTCTTCAAAGACGGTGTTTTCGCCGGAGGGGCCTTGGCCGCCGGTCAGACTATCCGGCTCGGTGGCTTTCTTATGACCACCTGTCCGGCCGCCGATTCGGCAATGAATTCTCAAGTCGTCGGAAGCAATCTTCGCGTCAGCCCTAAGGCTGCCGAACAGTTAGATCCGATTGAGCTCTCGTCTGTTAACGAGCTCTTGGATCGCATCGCCGCCCTGGGAGTTGCTACGGACTACAATCAGATCGGGCTTAAAACTGATCTGAGAGAGATTAACTCTCCCCAGGCCACCCACCACGTTGCAGTGGTAGAGGAACAACGCGGCAATTCTTTGCCAGTGTTGAAAACAATCCGTATCCGGATTCCAGAACCCTCCATGCCGGATTCCCGCGGAGGGACGGACTTTGATCGAGCATTGAACCTAAAATGATGCACCGCTCCGGACTCGCTGGACTGTCTCCAGCAAATCAAGCTTCCGAATTTGGAAGCCCCTCGGCCCTTGAGCCCAAAGATGGGCAGGGATCCAGATTTTATTCCACCCACCCACCCAGACATATGCGACCTATCTCTAATACGGCAAGAGCCTTCAGAAACAGTACATCATTACTGGGCCAGATTCCTCCTAGTTATGGACAGGATAAAGGACCGCCGAGAGGAAAATGCAATCTCAATCTTCTGCAATAACTGCACGGACAAGGGAATTCTGAATGCCATTGATCGTCGCAAGATTACGCGTTTTACTGATCTGGTGTCCATAGTGCAAAAGTACTGTGCGATGGAGAGTTTCCGGAAAACTGAAAATCAATTTTGGGATAATCCGCCCCAAACCCAAATCCATGACAAAGGCGCCTTACAATCAGGCCCCAGATGCAAAAACAAAAAAACAAAAACCCAGCAAGGGAAACAGAATCGTACTGGAGGGATGGCTCAATGGACCCTGTAAACTTCATAGTGCAGAGGGAGCTATCCCAACACATAGCCTTCGAGCATGTTGGATATTACGGCGGGTGGCCAAAAGTGGCGAAGAGCTCCTAGCACCGGGAAACCACTCCAACAATACCAGCACGGTATCAACAGTCTTCGAGACTTTCGCATCAAATAATATGCGAAAACGAACAATCCGCGAACTTCGCGAAGTCTACCAAGTAGCAACAAATCCATGGAGTGACACAGCTATTACCTTGAGCCAGCCGACGAGCCCACATCTCGAACTACGAGCCCCACCGACCGGTACTTAGTCCCATAGTGGGCGGCTTTCGACCGACAAAAGTCCTCATGGACGGCGGCAGCGACTAAACCTCATTCTGAGGAAACTCTGCGGAAAATGGAAATCGATTGGAGCCGTATTGAGCGAAGCAAAGACAACCTTCAGAGGAATAATCCCTAGCCGGAAGCGCTGCACCGAAAAATCACACTCGATGTGGTGTTCGCTCTCCGGACAATTACAGATCCGAAGAAGTCACGTTCGTGTGGCCCGCTCAGCAGCGGCTATCACGCCATATTAGGACGAGAGGCATTCACAATTTTCAAGCAATACCTCATTACGGGTACATGAAGCTCAAAATGCAGGCCCGGGAATAATCACTCTCGTTAGTGATCCGGATATAGCACTCGCGCGAAAACAAAAGCAGACGCACTAGCCCTCGAGGCACTATCCGAAGCCTTAGCGGCAGAGGAACTCACCGCGCTGCGCTCTACGGTAAACAGGGACGATGTGATACTTGATAAAAGATCCAAGTCCACCTCCTTCAAACCAGCAGACGAGATAATAAAATTTCAGGTCCACCCAACGGACCAAACAAAGACGGCTTCCATCGGGGCACAGTTGAATCCCGAAGTTGACGCCGCATTGCGCGAATTCCTTCGGGAAAATTGGGACATCTTCGCCTGGCATCCCTCGGACATGCCCGGAATCCCTCGCAGATTGGCAGAACACAGCTGAGGGAGTCCTGGACTAGGGGGTGTCCGGACAGCCGGACTATCAATATCCGCCGGACTCCCAGACTACGAAGATAGAAGATTGAAGACTCCGGCTCGTGTCCGGAAGGTACTTTCCTTGGCGTGGAAGGCAAGCTTGGCAATACGGATATGTAGATCTCCTACCATTATAACCGACTCTGTGTAACCCTAGCCTCTCCGGTGTCTATATAAACCGGAGGGCCTTAGTCCATAGGACGAACATTACATCTCAACAATCATACTATAGGCTAGCTTCTAGGGTTTAGCCTCCTTGATCTCGTGGTAGATCTACTCTTGTACTACCCATATCATCAATATTAATCAAGCGGGGCGTGGGGTTTTACCTCCATCGAGAGGGCCCAACACAGGTAAAAACATTGTGTCCCTCGTCTCTTGTTACCATCCGCCTAGACGCACAATTCGGGACCCCCTACCCGAGATCCGCCGGTTTTGACACCGACATTGGTGCTTTCATTGAGAGTTCCTCTGTGTTGTCGCCGATAGAGCGGATGCCTTTACCAGTCTTCAAAGACGGTGTTTTCGCCGGAGGAGCCTTGGCCGCCGGTCAGACTATCCGGCTCGGTGGCTTTCTTATGACCGCCTGTCCGGCCGCCGATTCGACAATGACTTCTCAAGTCGTCGGAAGCAATCTTCGCGTCAGCCCTAAGGCTGCCGAACAGTTAGATCCGACTGAGCTCTCGTCTGTTAACGAGCTCTTGGATCGCATCGCCGCCCTGGGAGTTGCTACGGACTACAATCAGATCGGGCATAAAACTGATCTGAGAGAGATTAACTCTCCCCAGGCCACCCACCACGTTGCAGTGGTAGAGGAACAACGCGGCAATTCTTTGCCAGTGTTGAAAACAATCCGTGTCCGGATTCCAGAACCCTCCATGCGGATTCAGCGGAGGGACGGACTTTGATCGAGCATTGAACCTAAAATCATGCACCGCTCCGGACTCGCTGGACTGTCTCCAGCAAATCAAGCTTCCGAATTCGAAGCCCCTCGCCCCTTGAGCCCAAAGATGGGCAGGGATCCGATTTTATTCCACCCACCCACCCATACATATCGACCTATCTCTAATACGGCAAGAGCCTTGAAACAAGACATCATTCTCGGGCGATTCCTCCTGGTTATGGACAGGATAAAGGACGCCGAGAGGAAAACGCAATCTCAATCTTCTGCAATAACTGCACGGACAAGGGAATTCTGAACGCCATTGATCGTCACAAGATTACGCGTTTTACCGATCTGGTGTCCATAGTGCAAAAGTACTGTGCGATGGAGAGTTTCCGGAAAACTGAAAATCAATTTTGGGATAATCCGGCCCCAAACCCAGTCCGCGGCAAAAGGGCGCCTTACAATCAGGCCCCAGATGCAAAAACAAAAAACAAAACCCAGCAAGGGAAGCGGAACCGTCTTCGGAGGGATGGCTCAATGGACCCTGTAAACTTCATAGTGCAGAGGGAGCTATCCAAACACATAGCCTTCGAGCATGTTGGATATTATGGCAGGTGGCCAAAAGTGGCGAAGATCTCCTAGCTCCGGGAAACCACTCCAACAATACCAAAGACGGTATCAGCAGTCTTGAGACTTTCGCATCAAATAATATGCAAAAACGAACAATCCGCAAACTCGCGAAGTCTACCAAGTAGCAACAAAGAATCCATGGGTAACACAAATATTACCTTCAGCGCCAGCATGACGAGCCCACATCTCGAACTACGAGCCCCAAACGACTGGTACTTAGTCCCATAGTGGACGGCTTTCGACCGACAAAAGTCCTCATGGACGGCGGCAGACTAAACCTCATTTACGAGGAAACTCATGAAAATGGAAATCGATTGAGCCGTATTGGCGAAGCAGCACAACCTTCAGAGGAATAATCCCTAGCCGGAAGCGCTTGCACCGAAAAATCACACTCGATGTGGTGTTCGCTCTCCGGACAATTACAGATCCGAAGAAGTCACGTTCGAGTGGCCCGTTCAGCAGCGGCTATCACGCCATATTAGGACGAGAGGCATTCACAATTTTTCAAGCAATACCTCATTACGGGTACATGAAGCTCAAAATGCCTGGGCCCAGCGGAATAATCACTCTCGTTAGTGATCCGGATATAGCACTCCGCGCCGAAAACAAAACAGCCGCACTAGCCCTCTTGGCACTATCCGAAGCCTTAGCGGCAGAGGAACTCACCGCGTTGCGCTCTACGGTAAACAGGGACAATGTGATACTTGATAAAAGATCCAAGTCCACCTCCTTCAAACCAGCAGACGAGATAATAAAATTTCAGGTCCACCCAACGGACCAAACAAAGACGGCTTCCATCGGGGCACAGTTGAATCCCGAAGTTGACGCCAGCATTATGCGAATTCCCGGGAAAATTGGGACATCTTCGCTTTGGCATCCCTCGGACATGCCCGAATCCTCGCAAATTGGCGAGAACACAGCCTAAACATCCTAAACGGATTTAAGCCGACCAAACAGGCTCTTCGACGATTTTCCGAGCCCAAAAGACGTGCAATGGGAGAAGAGCTAGCCAAGTTATTGGAAGCCGATTCATTAGAGATATCAAACATCCGGACTGGCTAGCAAATTTGGTGATGGTACCAAAGAAGGATAAATCCCGGCGCCTCGTGTCGACTTCAAAGACATCAATAAGGCTTGCCTAAAGGATCCTTTCCCCTCCCCGCATCGATCAAATTATCGATGCCACAAAGAGACACGACTCGTTGTGCTTCCCGGATGCATACTCGCTATCATCAAATCAAGATGGCGAAGCGAATCAAGCCGCAACGGCAATCATCACTCCATACGGACCACTCGCTTCAACACGATGCCCTTCGACTTAAAAACGCCGGCGCAACATATCAGCGCATGATTCAAACATGTCCGCCACCCAGATCGGCAAAACAGTCGAGAGATACGAGACGACGTGGTCGTCAAAACAAAACACGCCGAAACTTTAGTAGACGATTTGAGGCTCACATTCGACAACCTCGGAGCATATGACATCAAGCTGAATCCGGAAAAATGTGTTTTGGCGCATCACCGGAAAGTTGGGCTTCATCAGATCCGGTAGAGGAATTGATGCAAATCCGCCAAAATCCGGTCTCTGTCACAGCTGGATATTCCAAAGGACCTCAAGCAAATACAAAATTAACAGGATGTGTGGCAGCTTTAAGCCGCTTTTATCTCCCATTTAGGAGAGAAGGCGTTGCCCTTTATCGCCTCCTAAGGCACAATCAACACTTCGAGGGACGGATGCCGCCACCGCCGACTCGAAGAAATAAAGGCCATATTGGCAACAACCGGTCTTGGCTGCACCCACTGGGCGAACCAATGTTGTTATATATCGCAAAGAACACATCAAGTTGTAAGCGCTGTCCTCGCTCGTCGAACGAGCGGCGTATGGGCATAAATTCCCTCTTCAAAACCAGTGTATTACGATCCACCGTGTTAACCCCTCGCAAATCCCGCTACCCGCACTATCGGAAGATAGCATATGCGGTGCTCATGGCGCCTCGGAAGCTCCAAAGACTACTTTCAAGAGTGTTCGATAACAAGGCCTCTGAAGTACCACTCAATGACATTATAAATAACCGCAACGCAACGGGCAGGATTGCAAATGGGCCATTGAGCTCTTGCCATTCGACATAACTTACAACCTCGACGAGCCATAAAGTCACAAGTTTTGGCTGACTTCGTCGCCGAATAGACCAAGCCGAACTCCCTAAAGAGTACGGGCGATACTCCAATTGGACTATGCACTTGACGATTCCAAAATGTTGGCGGATCGGGTTGGCGTCGATCGACGTCCCCACCGAGATACTGATCTAGTATGTACTTCAAATAATGTACACGGACTCCAACAACGCAGCAGAATACGAGGCCCTATTACATGGTCTCCGGATGGCAGTCTCCATGGGCATTCAACGCCTAGAGATGCGCAGGGATTCAAACCTTGCAATATCCCAAATAAATGGAGACTTTGACGCCAAGGATCCGAAAATGGCAGCATATCGCAATGCTGTCCTGAAAATGTCAGCTCGGTTTGAAGGACTCGAATTCCATCACATAGCCCGAGATAATAACCAAGCGGCGACGCCTTGGCACGATCGGTCGTAAACGTGATGCTGTCCCTCCAAATATCTTCCCGGAATTGCTCTTCAAGCCATCCGCACTATGGGAAGAGGAGCCGGTAGTGACAAACCGGAGAAAACCGCACTAACCGGTGATTCAAAGAGATGACATAACACCCTCCGCCCGTTATAATGGCGAATCGCCGCGTGGACAGAACCTTTCCTAGCCTACTTACTTAGGCAGGAACTTCAAGACCAAAATGAGGCCCATTGCATAGTCCGCGATCGAAGGCCTACAAGGTCCATGAGGGAGAACTTTATAAGAAAAGTACTACCGAGTCCTTCAAAGGTGTATCTCCGAAGAAGAAGGGCTAAACCTCCCGGCTGAAATCCATGCCGACTAGGTGGACACCACGCAGCAGCCCGGCCCCGGTAGGAAAGGCATTCCGTCTAGATTTTATTGGCCGAACGCAGGCGGCAGATGCACAGACTTGGTCCAGCGATGCGTTGGTTGCCGGCTCTTTGCTAATCGAGCCATATGCCACCCACCGCCTCAAAACCATACCCATTACCCGCCGTTCGTCATGTCCGGGGCTTGACATGGCGGACAGAATCTTCACCAGATCCTCGGTCGAACCCGCCCTTCTATGCGGCCGTCAGGCGTAGCGTCGTCCTCCCATTGAAATCCCACATGGGTGGCCTCAGATTAGCCGCTGCACCCCCGCTGATGCACGCCGCCATGACTCCAATCATGGTCAAGCCGAATGAGCCATTAATCTTATCCGCCCATCAAGTAATGGACGCTCTTGTCTTCCTCCAAACGGGCTCCGGGCGCCAACCGAGGCGCTTTCTTCAAGGGAGCAGCATCAAACTCCGGAGGCCAATCCGGATCGGGTCGAAGCAACGGAGCGCCTACCATATAAAACCACTCCGAGGGCCAGTCCTCGGACGCCCTCTTGGGGTGCTTGATAGGTATCCGGTCCCGCGATCGCCATATTTGGCGTCGCCCACTTGATATATGGACCCTGGTGAGAACGGGTACGAGGCGTAACAGCCTCTTCCACAATGCGAAATGGGGCTCGTCGATGCAAGACAGGCGGCGGCGTGAGGTGGTGGAGCCGGAGTCCGTAGAACTTCAGGAGCCCGCGAGGAACGGTTGTATTGAAATCCGAGCCCCTTATCGAGATAGGGGACAAACACACCCGCTCCCCCTTGTTGGGGCTTGGGGTGTCCTCCGCCTGCCTCCCACCTCGATAAGTAACCAGTCCGGCTCGGATCGAACTATGAAGGCCGGAGGAAGAAATCCTCCGCTTGGAGCTTTACTAGCTCATTGTGCGAGATAGAGCACCTCCTCCAATCCTCGGCGATGGGCTAGGAGCGTGAGGAAGAGCCGCGTTGACGATCCATGGTGGAAAGGATTTCAGGTCGAGGCGCTTGATGGAGTATACGCTGGAGGAAGACGGTGCGGTTTGGATCTGGATCCCCGCCTTTTTATAGGCGGACGACCCGCACAATTAGGGGTGAAATGTAAAAGAGACCCTGGCTTTTCGCATTCATGCGACGCGTGGAAGAGGGCCATAATTTGGCGTAGAAGCCGAGGAGCACAGTATTCAAGGTGAAGCCGGACACTATTCGGCAGGTACATGGGATTTAAAGGGAGAACCCGCCTTGCAACGCCGAAGACTACAAGCACGCTGGACTTATCGTCATTGAAGCCTGGTTCGGGGGCTACTTAGGGAGTCCTAGACTAGTGGGTGTCCGGACAGCCGGACTATCAATATCCGCCAGACTCCCAGACTATGAAGATAGAAGATTGAAGACTCTGACTCGTGTCCGGAAGGTACTTTCCTTGGCGTGGAAGGCAAGCTTTGCAATACGGATATGTAGATCTCCTACCATTGTAACCGACTCTGTGTAACCCTAGCCTCTCCGGTGTCTATATAAACCGGAGGGCCTTAGTCCGTAGGACGAACATTACATCTCAACAATCATACCATAGGCTAGCTTCTAGGGTTTAGCCTCCTTGATCTCGTGGTAGATCCACTCTTGTACTACCCATATCATCAATATTAATCAAGCAGGACGTAGGGTTTTACCTCCATCGAGAGGGCCCGAACCTGGGTAAAAACATTGTGTCCCTCGTCTCTTGTTACCATCCGCCTAGACGCACAGTTCAGGACCCCCTACCCGAGATCCGCCGGTTTTGACACCGACAGTCGTCATTCCTTCTTGGTGGTGGTGGCAGAGGAGGAAGTCCTGCATTGCCTTGCGGGCGATCCTCATGAGGCTGATCCCCCCAGGCCCCCTCGCGAGGCTGGTCCTACCAGCGGTCCTCGCGAGGCCGGTCACGCCACCCTTGGCGAGGGCCATGGTCATCCCATTGTCCTCCACCTCTTCCTCCGCCTCGGTCGTAGCCCCGATCGTTGCGCTCGGGGCATCGACCGACACGGCCTTCTTGCACGGCCCTGAGCTCTTGGCATTAGTTGGTGTTGTGAGTATGGAGATCGTGGTACACCCGGCTGCCCTTGGAAGACTTCGGCTAGTCCCTGCCGCGCTTCATGTCCGGCTCTACTGCGAGCACAGCTGCTCCCTTGCGCTTCACATCCTTGGCTTTGGCCTTCTTCTCTTGTGGATCTGCAGCCGGGAGCTCGAGAAGGGAGAGGCGTCCCTCCTCAGCCCTTGCGCACTTGGTCTCCAGGTTGAACAACTCCAATGACATGCACAGATCTTCGTGGATTGCCAGCTCCTCCTTCATCTTGACGTTGCGGACGCCATCAGAGAATGCCGAGATGATGGCCTCCTCGGTCACCTTGGGAATTGAGGGAGTCCTGGACTAGGGGGTGTCCAGACAGCCGGTCTATCATCGTCCGCCGGACTCCAAGACTACGAAGATACAAGATTGAAGACTCCGTCCCGTGTCCGGATGGGAATTTCCTTGGCGTGGAAGGCAAGCTTGGCAGTACGGATATGTAGATCTCCTACCATTGTAACCGACTCTGTGTAACCCTAGCCCTCTCCGGTGTCTATATAAACCGGAGGGCTTTAGTCCGTAGGACATAACCTCCATTACAACAATCATACCATAGGCTAGATTCTAGGGTTTAGCCTCCTTGATCTCGTGGTAGATCCACTCTTGTAATACACATCATCAATATTAATCGAGTAGGACGTAGGGTTTTACCTCCATCAAGAGGGCCCAACTGGTAAAACATCATGTCCCTTGTCTCCTGTTACCATCCGCCTAGACGCATAGTTCGGGACCCCCTACCCGAGATCCGCCGGTTTTGACACCGACATTGGTGCTTTCATTGAGAGTTCCTCTGTGTCGTCACCGATAGGCTCGATGGCTTCTTCAATCAACAACAACACCGTCCAAGGTGAGGCTTTTCTCCCCGGACAGATCTTCGTATTCGGCGGCTTCGCACTGCGGGCCAATTCACTTGGCCATCTGGAGCAGATCGAGAGCTACGCCCCTGGCCGTCAGGTCAGGTTCGGAAGCCTAAACTTCAAGGCCGACATCCGCGGGGACTTGATCTTCGACGGACTCGAGCCACAGCCGAGCGCCCCGCGCTGTCACGATGGGCATGATTTAGCTCTGCCGCCGGACAGTGCCTTGGTGGCCGCACACGAATCCGCTTTGGCCCTTGGTCCGGAGCCGATCGCGCAGATCGAGGACCGGTGGCTGGACACCGCCTCGGGGGCTGCAACTTCCACGGCGATGGAGCCGAACACTAACTTTGTCCCTTGCAAAGCTCGTAACTCCGAGGTACCGAACTCCCTGCCAGACTCCGAACCTCCCGCGCCCCTGCCAATCGAGTCTGATTGGGCGCCGGTCACGGAGTTCACCGCCGCGGACATCTTCCAACACTCACCCTTTGGCGACATCCTAAATTCGCTAAAACATCTCTCGCTATCCGGAGAGACCTGGCCGGACTATGGCCAGGATGGTTGGGATGCGGAAGACGAAGAAATTCAGAGCCCACCCACCACCCACTTTAGCAACTGTATGGTTGTGTTGCTAGACTATGACTCCGATGACATCGACGGTATGGACGACGATGCCGGAGACGATCAAGAGCCAGCGCCTACAGGGCACTGGAAGACCACCTCATCATACGACATATACATGGTGGACACCCCAAAAGATGGGGACAGCGAAGAAACAGCGGAGGCAGATTCCCTAAAGAAACAGCCCAAGCGCCGACGTCTACGGTGCCGCTATAAATCCCGCCACAGCAAGAATGGAGATTCCGGCACAGGAGATAATAACACCCCGCATCTTGAAGACAATCCCTCCAAAGAAGATTCAGCGCAGGAGGATGCGTAGCAAGCCCTCACGAGAGCGGCGAGCGAAAGAGGTCGAGGATGATAATTACATACCTCCCTCCGGAGACGAGGCAAGCCTCAACGACGACGAATTCGTCGTGCCAGAGGATCCCGTCGAACAAGAGCGTTTTAAACGCAGGCTTATCGCCACGGCAAATAGCCTAAAGAAAAAGCAGCAGCAGCTTCAAGCTGATCAAGACCTGCTGGCCGATCGATGGACCGAGGTCCTCGCGGCCGAAGAGTACGAACTCGAACGCCCCTCCAAAAGCTACACAAAACGCAAGTTGCTCCCCCGATTAGAGGAGGAAGCATACATACCTTCATCACCCACGCACAATACGGCCGACCGACCACCCCGTGGTCGCGACAGAGAGGCATCCAGGCCCTCCATCAAGACCGTACCCCGGCATCGCTCCAAAAGTACGAAGCCAAGAGGGAACGCGCCCGACTTGCGAGATATATTGGAGGACAAAGCAAGGCAATCCAGATCCATCTACGGATCACGTGGGCGCCCACCACCCACGCATTTAATACCGTCGTGCGGATACAACAACTCCGGCGGGCCAAACACAATGATAACGCCACTCGAGCTACGCCGTGATATTGCTCAATATAGAGGCGCCGCACACCCGCTTATGCTTCAATCGACGAAGTAATGGATCATCAAATCCCCGAAGGGTTTAAACCCGTAAACATTGAATCCTATGATGGCACAACAGACCCCGCGGTTTGGATCAAGATTATCTCCTTCACATCCATATGGCCCGCGGCGACGCATCTCCATGCCATCAAGTATCTCCCACTCAAGCTTAAAGGACCAGCTCGGCATTGGCTTAACAGCTTGCCCGCAGAGTCAATTGGGTGTTGGGAAGACACGAAGCCGCATTCTCGACAACTTCCATGGCACATATGTGCGACCACCGAGCGCCGATGACCTAAGCCACATAATTCAGCAGCCAGACGAATCGCCGGATACTTCTAGACACGGTTCTTAACAAAGAAAAATCAAATCGCCGATCGTCCGGATGTAGGGCCCTCGCAGCCTTCAAACATAACATCCGCGATGAGTGGCTAGCCCGCACCTAGGACAGAAAAGCCAAATCCATGGCAGCCCTCACATCTCTAATGACCCGCTTCACATGGGAGAAGACAGCTATTAGCTCGCTCAGCAACAACCTCAAGAAAATTCTAGCAGTCCGGATACCAAGGACCACAATGGCAGGTTGCGTCGAAGCAAAAATAAACGCCGCATTAACGGCGCGACAAGGAGGATACGACACCAACGCCGGATTCGAGGCTCTAAACCCGTCGTGGAAGAAGCCATTCAAAAGAACCACTCCGGGTCCGTCCAATTTGGACCGAATACTCGACCGCTTATGCCAGATACATGGCACCCCCGAAAAGCCAGCTAATCACACCAACAGAGACTGCTGGGTATTCAAGCAGGCAGGCAAGTTAATTGCCGAAAACAACGACAAGGGTCTGCATAGCGATGACGAGGAAGAGACCCGGCCGCCGAACAGTAGAGGACAGAAGGGTTTCCCCCCACAAGTGCGGACGGTGAAAATGATATACGCAACCCATATACCCAAGAGGGAGCGGAAGCGCACTAAGGGCGATATGTGATGGAGCCGCCCAAGTTCAATCCATGGTCCTCTTGATCACTTTCGATCAAGAGACCATCCAACCAATATCCGCCATGGCGGATTCGCCGCATTGGTTTTAGACCCAATCGCCGATGGATTTCACCTCACGAGTCCTCGATGGATGGCGGCAGTAGCTCTAACCTGCTTTATCGGGATATAGTGCACAAGATGGGCATAGACCCTCAAGGATTAAACCTACAAAACGACCTTCAAAGGCGCCATACCAGTGTTGAGGCCAATTGTACGAGCTCACCACACCGAAGTGGTCTTGGATCCCTGACAATTTCCGAGCGAGGAGTTAATCTTCGACATAGTCCCATTCGCAAAGGCTATCACGCTCTGCTTTCGGACGAACGCGTTTGCAGTTCAACGCGGTGCCGCGTCGCATACCTCAAGCTCAAGATGCCAGCCCTCGTGGAGTCATCACGGTCAACGGAAATACGGAACGCCCTCCCAACAGAGGAACATACAATGCTCTCGCGGCGGAATACAGAGCAGCCTTCAAGGCAATTTTCGAGTATGGCGTTAAACGGTCGGACACGCCAAACGTGCCCGAGCAACATCAACCAAGACCACCTAGCACGCTCCGAGCATCGCCAGAGCAATGCGGCTAACCCCAGCCCTTGCATAATTGCAAGACCAACCCTCCGCGTACATCATTACGCCTGGAGATACCATGGGCCTAGGGGAGGGGCACGACCACAACAGACCCAGTGCGGCTCGACCACACCAGGGCTCCCAAGTGTGTCACTCTTTTATTTTCCTTCTTTTTATATACAGGACTCCATTTACAGAGGCCTGTCTGTCCGTGTGGACCCACCAACTCACGATGCAACAGCCAGGGAAGAAAGAAGGTTGCGATGAACACTCAGGTGGTCTCCATTACGAGCATTAAATTCGATTATATACACCAGTCCGCAGCTCACCCCTCGAGGGGGACATGTTTATTTAGTCCAATCCCTTGCTTACCGCACTATTTGTATCCTTCCGCACTCATAGCAGAATTCCTTGAATAAATAATGCAGCGCTTTTTTGCCTGTAATTGCATTACTTTACATATATGTTCACTAATGACATCTTGCACCCGTACATTTTGGTACGGCCGAATACACCAGGGGCTTATGTTCCCCGCATTATGGTGTGATAAGTCCGAACACGTTCACAAGTGCGGCACCTCGAACTTATAGCATTATACGAATCGGCTCCGAATCATGTCTTGGGTCAATAGTTGGGTTTGCCCGGCTCCCACGTTTTGGTGCCTTACGCCCGCTCATCGGCTAAGGTGGCACGGGAGAACCACTGCGATTGCGCCCGGTTGAGCCGGGCGGCGCCTCGATGAGAAAGCTAAACGGATCGGCATGAGAAGGCGAGATCGGTCGCTGTTCGAGAGGTCTTTTCGTCCCTAAAGACTTATGCCGCTTGAAGAAGTACGGACAATGTCCGATGAAGGCGTGGATAGCGCCCGAATTCGGTCTTACGAATACTAGGGCTTCACCAATTTAAAATTATAGAATTCTATGGCTAAGTGAGAGTGTTCAAGCATTATAAGTCCGTTGCCTTGTTCGTCGTGTTGAGTGCCTCCTAGATGGACCCAAAATGGGAACAAGAGTGCTCAAGTTTATCCCTTAACACCCCAAAGACTTTTCATGGCTTGGGGGTGAAGCCAACGACTTGCCATCTCTCGATTTTATAAACGGCCGCATGTAAGGTAATATTTTAAATTAAACAAGCGTTGCGTAGCGCATATGAACAAAGTTTTCAGCGCACAGGATAATACATAGCGAGTTTACTCAATAATTACATATCTGGGGCACTCATCCGCAATATTGCGAGCACCCTTTAGGACAGTCTTATAGTACATTTCGGGCGTATGATACTCCTTGCCCGTGGGCGGCGGGTCAGTAAGAAGCCTCTCCGCATCCAGCCTGCCCCAGTGCACCTTTGCGCGGTCAAGGGCCCGACGAGCACCTTCAATACAGGCGGAGCACTTGATGACATCCACCGAGGGCACGATCCACCACCATGCACGAGGTGAAGTAGCTCCTGGCATGGCCTGTCCAGCCACACCGGACTATAAGGCCCTTCATGGCCTCCTCGGCTACCTTAGGGAGCTCGACCAGCTGCTTCACTGGTCGCTAGGGGCACTGGATGGCCGGCCTCAAATCTACCGAGACCAAGACCTTCTCTGTTGAGCTCCCTCCTCGCCACTTCAGTAGAATGCGGCGGCATCGGATACACTACGAGGCAGATCTGCAAACGCCTCGAGAGCTCGAATTTGGGTAAGTGTCAGGTAGTTTACATTAACATGCTTGCTTTGCATGAAAAATGCCTTACCCGCCGCTATTTTCTTCATATCCTCAACCTCCTGAAGGGCCTTACGGCCCTCGGCCTTGGCGGACTTGGCACTTTCGATGGCCGAGGCGAGCCTCTCTCGAGTCTTTGAGTCGCTCCCAAACTCTCATGCTTCTCCATGAGAGCCTGGAGCTCTTGCCACACCTCCGCCACCCGTGCCTCCTGCTTTTCTCGCTCTGCCCGTTCCGCGGCCGCATTGCGTTCGGCCGCGGACACAGCCTCCTTCAAGGCTGCCACCTCGTTTGTGGCCCCTGCAGTACCCATGTTATCCTTGTTATTCTCTTATTGCAACCTAAATCCTTTTCTGTAAGGTAACTTTTCAAAGTGGTGTTACTCACCTTCTTTGTCCTCGAGCTGCTTCTTGGCACGGCCGAGCTCTTGCTCGGACCACTCGAGATCCTGCTTCAACGCACCGACCTTCGCAGTCAGTGCGGCAGAGGTCAGCAGCGCAGCCTGCAAACCCATATTGACATACTTTTTAGCAACCTCACAGATATCTTTTTAGATCCTCGCCTAGCTTTTCTTTCCGAACGCCGAACCGAGCATCGAGGGCTACTTGTCTATGCGGTATTACATTACATAATTTTAACTTCTTACCTCAAAGCTCGTTAGAAGGCTGCTGCAGGCTTCGGTCAGCCCGCTCTTGGCGAGCTGAACCTTCTGGATCACCGCACTCATGATAGTGCGGTGTTCTTCCTTGATGGAAGCGCCTTTGAGCGCCTCCAACAAGTTGTCCGGCGCCTCCGGTTGGACGAAGGCCGCCGGTGTCACGGTCTTGCCCTTCTTGTGAAGGGGCCGTCTGCCAGACTCTGGAACCATTGCAGGTTTCGGCGTAGAGTCCGGCGCAAAGTCCGGGAGGCTGCCTTGCGGCACCTCCGGAGCCTCCTCCAGATGGGTCCCTTCCCGGGATCCCACCTCGGCGTCCTCAGTGGCGCGAGGGGTGGAGGCAGTCGGAATGGATTCCACATCCGACGCAGCCAACGACCCGCTCGATGAAGCAGGGAGATCATCGTCGGCCAGATGCGCAGCGAGATCATGGCATTAGAAGGACACTATGTGACACAAAAGAAATTGCAGATTGTTCAGGGATCCGGATACTTACGATCTCGCCTGAGGCCTGGCCCTTGAGGGCCACTCTTCATCGCCAACGTTGGTGTTGGCGGAGCTGTCCGGGGGAATAGTTATTCCCTCTTGACCTTCGGCCTCCCCGTTGGGGAAGCCTTCCTCTTCCTCTCTCCTCCTCCGAGAGAGTCTTTTCCTCCTCCTCTTCTTGGGGAGGAGTCCGCCTGGAGTCGTCGGAGACCTGAAAACGGAACTCTTTCGAGTGCCCGTGGCCACCTGTCTTGGCCTTCTTCTCCGCACCACATGCGGTGCCGAACCAGCAGCCCGCTAGACAGGCGCCCACTGGTCTTCGGCATGGGAGCCAGCGGATGAGCTGCTCGGCCTTCTTCATCCATTCTGTCAAAGGAAAAGGGAGATTGAAACCGCTTAGAATCAATCTATTAACAATAAGTGTCCCGTAAAGGGGTAGAATCACTTACCTCGTCAGCTGGACGCTGCGAGTGAAATTCGCGATCTTCCATCGCGGATGCGGGGGCTTCGGCGCCCTTAAACAGCACCCTCCAGGCGCCTTCGTATGTCGTGTCGAAGAGCCCGCTCAACGCCTGGTGCTGTTCCGGATCGAACTCCCACAGATTGAATGCCCGTTCTTGGCATGGGAGAATCCGGCGGACGAGCAAGACTTGGACCACGTTAACCAGCCTAAGCTTCTTATTCACCACTTACGGATACAAGCTTGGAGTCCCGTCGGCTCCTTGAATTACCCCACAAAGAAGCCCTTCTCTTTCCGGGAGGTGAGCTGCGTGGGATTCTAGATCTGAACTGGGGGCCGCCGCCACGAGGGTCGCGCTGCTCGGTGATAAAGAACCACCCCGATCGCCACCCCTTGACGGATTCCACGAAGGCCCCTTCGAACCAAAGGACGTTGGGCATCTTGCCCAACATGGCGACTCCGCATTCCGCTTGAGTGCCCTTCACTACCTTCGGCTTGACATTGAAGGTCTTGAGCCACAAGCCGAAGTGGGGCTGGATGCAGAGGAAGGCCTCGCACACGACGATAAACACCGAGATGTTGAGGATGAAGTTCGGCGCCAGATCATGGAAATCCAGGCCGTAGTAGAACATGAGCCCCCATACAAAGGGGTGAAGTGGAAAGCCCAGTCCGCGGAGGAAGTGGGGGAGGAAAACGACCCTCTCATGGGGCCTGGGGGTGGGGATGAGCTGCCCCTCGTTGGGCAGCCGGTGCGCGACGTCGCCGGAAAGGTATCCGGTGCTGCGCAGCTTTGTGATGTGCTCCTCCTTAACGGTGGAGGCCAACCACTTGCCTCCCGCTCCGGACATGGTCGGAGAAGGTCGAGACGAGATACGCAAACTTGGGCGCTGGAGCTCGAGTGTGCGGAGATGGATAAGCAAAGGAGGAAGAAGGCGTAGGTGAAAAGGTGAATCCTTATCCCTTATATATAGGCGGACGAAGACTATGCGTCCCCACTAGCCTGGTAAAACTCGCTTATCTCCCAAGCGCCACCATCAATGGCGCGGTTGGGTTACCCACATCCGTATTGATGAGAATCCCGGAATAAGGGAACACGATCTCGCTCGACAAGACGTGCCAAGAAACCGCTTAGCTAAACGCCTACAGGCGGTATAATAAAAAACGATTCAAGTAAAGGCTTGGTAGTGGTGTGACATCATGCCGTAAAATACGTCAGCAGATTGAACTTGTGTACATTTTATTCTCTCTACGGTGGAATGTGGAATTTATTTTGCAGAGCCGGACACTATCTTGGTGTTCACAATCTTCTATGGATTATTTAGAGGAGGAACCCGCCTTGCAATGCCGAACATTATGCGCGCCGGACTCATCATCATTGAAGCCAGGTTGAGGGGCTACTGAGGGAGTCCTGGACTAGGGGGTGTCCGGACAGCCGGACTATCATCATCCGCCGGACTCCAAGACTACGAAGATACAAGATTGAAGACTCCGTCCCGTGTCCGGATGGGACTTTCCTTGGCGTGGAAGGCAAGCTTGGCAATACGGATATGTAGATCTCCAACCATTGTAACCGACTCTGTGTAACCCTAGCCCTCTCCGGTGTCTATATAAACCGGAGGGCTTTAGTCCGTAGGACATAACCTCCATTACAACAATCATACCATAGGCTAGCTTCTAGGGTTTAGCCTCCTTGATCTCGTGGTAGATCCACTCTTGTAATACACATCATCAATATTAATCGAGCAGGACGTAGGGTTTTACCTCCATCAAGAGGGCCCGAACCTGGGTAAAACATCGTGTCCCTTGTCTCATGTTACCATCCGCCTAGACGCACAGTTCGGGACCCCCTACCCGAGATCCGCTGGTTTTGACACCGACAGGAATCTTGAGGCGAGCGCTGTTGAAGCGCTGGATGTACTTCTGCAAGGTCTCTCCGGGCTGTTGCTTGATGCGGCGCAGGTCACCCACGGCCGGCAGATGGTCGCGAGTGCCCTGGAAGTTGGAGATGAAGCGAAAAGCATCTCGCCCCAGAGGAGATCGTGTCGGGGGCAGGTTCAGAGCAGTGCGGGCACCGTCCTTGAGTGCCATGGGAAACCAGTTCGCCATGACCTTTTCGTCCCCGTTGGCGGCTTTGATGCCTAGCTCGTAGAGCTGTAGGAACTCCGCGGGGTCGGCAGTGCCGTCGTAGCGAGGAGGCAGGTCAGGTTTGAACTTGCCTGGCCAAGCGACACTGTGTAGCTCGGTGGTGAAGGCGCGGCACCTGCGGTGGCCACTGGAGCTCTCTGCTAATGTGGGGCTTACTCCTGGGGATTCCCATGTGCCGCTGCCTGGAGCAGTGCGGGGTCTTGACGTGCTGGCGCAGGGATGCGGTCATGGCGCACCGGCGTCGGGAGCACGCGAGCACCTTCTTGGGGACGAGGGATTTCTTGGCAGCTCCTTTCTTGTCGTGTGGGCGCCGGACGCGGTGGATCTTGTCCTGGGGCCGCGCGCCTTGGAGCCAGGGCACCTTCTTGGGGAGGAGGTGGCGGAGGCACCTCCTGGGCAGCATGGAGGGTGAGGCAGCAAGAGGGACGGCGCAGGGGAGCCCCTCTGCGGTGCTGACGAGCTCGGTGATGCGAGCGAGCCACTCCTTGTAGAGGTTGTCGACGGGACGGTAGTGCAGGAGCTCATGCGCCAGGAGCAACGCGGCGTGCACGTCCGTGGGGGCGCAACGGGCATGGGACGATGAACCAGCTGGAGTTAGCGACGGGGTGGTGGTGCGGCCTTCCCGCCGCCTGCTACTCGTTCCCCACCGGGCCGGTGGCGGCGTTGGCAGCAGGCGATGGGGAACGACGGGGGCATCCACCGACGGGAGCCGTCTGGGCGACGCGGGCGCCGAGAGTAGCCCGACGCTCGACGTGAGCCTGACGAGCGTCAGCCATGGACACGATGGGTGATCGAACGCGGAACATCGGAAGAAAGATTCCGACGCACCCCTACCTGGCGCGCCAAATGTCGGATGTTGGGTTCCGGCAGACCCTTAAGGTTCAAACTCTGGGGTGCGCGTGAAGATCTTCCCCCTACCAATCCACGTTCGATCGCCTCGCGAGAACCTAAGCTAAAACGATGAACAACACGAGGGACACAAGATTTATACTGGTTCGGGCCACCGTTGTGGTGTAATACCCTACTCCAGTGAGTGGTGTGGTGGATTGCCTCAGGGGCTGGTGATGAACAGTACAAGGGGAAGAACAGCCTCGCAAGAGGTTTTCTTGAGCTGGTGCGAAGAACTAATTGGGTGAGTTCGTTTGCCTCTCGATCTGATGAGAACACGATCATCCCCCTTCTATCTACTGGGGTCGCTATTCCTATTTATAGAGGCCCTGGTCCTCTTCCCAAATATTGAGCGGGAAGGGCACCAACAACGGCCATTTTGAAGGGGAACATCTAGTACAAGTTATCCTAACTAAAGTTGGTCTTCGGCTGCCAAAGGCACTGGCGGTGACGCTGTCTTGGGCTCCACGGTAACGTCCATCCTGCTGCTCTGCTGGTCTTGGTCTCGTTGCACTGAAATGGCAACCTTTGCCTGATGCCTCGGTACTCCACGCCTGTGCTTTCCCCCTTTGCAGCAAAGAGGAAACAAGGACACTGCGTGGGCCGGCGCCCGCCTGGTCTCGATTGTCATGGCTTGCGTCACGAGCACCTTGCGAGGTACCCCTGCCTTGATCTCTCCGCCTCCTCGCAAGCCTGCCGGGCGAGGCCGCTCCTGAGGAAGCCTCGTGTCGTCCGCCCCGTGAGGCTTGGCCCCTCGCGAGGGTCTTGAGCTTGAGCTGATGAAGATGGGCCGTACTGGGCCACTACTCGAGCGACGCCGCAGGCTGCAGGCAGGCAAGTCTGGGGACCCCCATTCCCAGAACACCGACAGATGCCTTCAACCTGGCGCCTCCAATTCTGTTCGGAAAAAGATTAAGTCGGTCAGTATACGGATGTAATATCCGAACTATGTACAAGATTTTGAACTTACCCATTCAATTGGGTTGTAGCCCAAGTAGCCTTTCCAGTTCTCAGGCGGGCGAACTCTTCTTCCTTGCCCTTGAATAGATCCGCTAATATGGCCGCCATTGCTTCTTGGTTGTCCGGCCCCTGCCGCTTGTAGCGGGACACGTCACTTGTCCCGTTGTAACACCACAGGGGGTGCATCCTTTGCTGAAGGGGTTGCACGCATCGCTCGGTCGCTACGGCTGACGGAGTCCTGGATTAAGGGGTCCTCGGACAGCCGGACTATATGCATATGCCGGATTGTTAGACTATGAAGATACAAGATAGAAGACTTCGTCCCGTGTCTGAATGGGACTCTCCTTTGCGTGGAAAGCAGGCTTGGTGATTCAGATGTGAAGATTCCTTTCTATGTAACCGACTCTGTGTAACCCTAGCCCCCTCCGGTGTCTATATAAACTGGAGGGTTTAGTCCGTAGGACAAGAACAATCACAACCATAGGCAAGCTTCTAGGGTTAGCCTCTACGATCTTGTGGTAGATCAACTCTTGTAATACTCATATCATCAAGATAAATCAAGCAGGAAGTAGGGTATTACCTCCGTCGAGAGGGCACGAACCTGGGTAAACATTGTGTCCCCCGCCTCCTGTTACCATTAGCCTTAGACGCACAGTTCGGGACCCCCTACCCGAGATCTGCCGGTTTTGACACCAACATTGGTGCTTTCATTGAGAGTTCCACTGTGCAGTCACCATAAGGCTTGATGGCTCCTTCAATCATCAACAACACAGTCCAGGGTGAAATTTTTCTCCCCGGATAGATTTCCGTATTCGGTGGCCTCGCACTACGGGCCAACTCACTTGGCCATCTGGAGCAGATCAACAATTTTGCCCCTGGGCGTCAGGTCAGGTTTGGAAGCTTGAACTACACCGCCGACATCCGCGGAGACTTGATTTTCGACGGATTTGAGCCCATGACAGCCGCACCCTGCCGCCACGATGAACATGACCTAAATCTATCATCAGGCTGTGTGCAGGAGATTGCGCCTATAATCGCACTGGCCCTAGATCCAGAGTAGAGCATACCATCCGAGGATAGGAGGCTTGTAGGACCTTGAAGTATGTCTAGAGGGGGGGGTGATTAGACTACTTGACCAATAAAAACTTAACCTTTTCCCAATTTTAGAGTTTGGAAGATTTTAGCTACTTTAGGACAAGTCAAGCAATCATCACATAATTCAAGCAAGCATGCAAAGAGTATATAGGCATCAAAAATTAAAGCATGCAACTGGCAAGAAGGTAAAGGGAAGGGTTTGGAGGATTTAAACGCAATTGGAGACACGAATGTTTTTGGCGTGGTTCCGATAGGTGGTGCTATCGTACATCCACGTTGATGGAGACTTCAACCCACGAAGGGTAACGGATGCGCGAGTCCACGGAGGGCTCCACCCAAGCAGGGTCCACGAAGAAGCAACCTTGTCTATCCCACCATGGTCGTCGCCCACGAAGGACTTGCCTCACTAGCGGTAGATCTTCACGAAGTAGGCGATCTCCTTGCCCTTACAAACTCCTTTGTTCAACTCCACAATCTTGTCAGAGGATCCCAAGTGACACCTAGCCAATCTAGGAGACACCACTCTCCAAGAAGTAACAAATGGTGCGTTGATGATGAACTCCTTGCTCTTGTGCTTCAAATGATAGTCTCCCCAACACTCAACTCTCTCTCAATGGGTTTGGATCTGGTGGAAAGAAGATTTGAGTGGAAAGAAACTTGGGGAAGGCTAGAGATCAAGATTCATATGGTAGGAATGGAATATCTTGGCCTCAACACATGAGTAGGTGGTTCTCTCTCAGAAATGGTAAGTTGGAAGTGTAGGTTCGTTCTGATGGCTCTCTCCACGAATGAAGAGGAGGTGGAGGGGTATATATAGCCTCCACACAAAATCTAACCGTTACACACAATTTACCAAACTCAGTGGGACGGAATTGTTAAACTCGGTCGAACCAATTTAGTAAACCTAGTGACCGTTAGTGAGTTTCGGTAGGACCGACATGCATCTCGGTGATACCGATTCGGTTAGGGTTAGGGCATAACGTAATCTCGGTAAGACCGATTACACAAACTCGGTGAGACCGATTTGGTAATAAGCTTTCCAGAGAGTTGGTCAGGTTAACTCAGTGGGACCGATTTGCTCTTTTCGGTGAGACCGAAATGTTATAAAAAGGAAACAGAGAGTTTACATTGCAATCTCGGTGGGACCGATCGCTCACTTCGGTTAGACCGAAACGTTACGAAGGGAAACAGAGAGATTACAATCCCATCTCAGTAAGACCGAGGTCCCTATCGGTAAGACCGATTTGCTTAGGGTTTGTGGCAGTGGCTATGACTTTTGGAATCGGTGGCGCCGGATAGGAAGTTTCGGTGTGACCGATTTTGGCTTTGGGTTTAGGTCATTTGTGGATGTGGGAAAGTAGTTGAGGGTTTTGGAGCATATCACTAAGCACATTGAAGCAAGAGGCTCATTAAGCAACACCTCATCCCTCCTTGATAGTATTGGCTTTTCCTATAGACTCAATGTGATCTTGGATCACTAAAATGTAAAATGAAGAGTCTTGAGCTTTTGAGCTTGAGCCAATCCTTTGTCCTTAGTATTTTGAGGGATCCACTTTCATCATCCATGCCATGCCATTCATTGAGCTTTCTTGAAATAATAGTCTTGGAATAGCATTAGCTCAATGAGCTAAATGTTGTTATTAATTACCAAAACCACCTAGGGATAGTTGCACTTTCAATCTCCCCCTTTTTGGTAATTGATGACAACATATAGATCAAAGCTTCAACAAATGATAATAAGATTGAATAACATCGTCGCTTTGAGAAGTATGTGATAAGCAAGAGCTCCCCCTAAATTTGTGCATAGTTTAAGATTTGCTTTGGACTGCAAATGCACAATGAATTAGGCTCATGGGTTACTCTTCCATGTCACATACATCTTGGTGGAGCGCTCAAAATAATAAACAATGAATACATGCACTTATCACCAAGCATAGTTAATGATCACATAGGATAGATAGGATATTATCAAGCATGCATAAGTGTAGCTTATGATCAAACACATGATCATCAATGTCTCACAGGCATAGTATCTCAACCAAAAGCAAACAAAGTTTGAAAAACCACCAAATAAAGCAAGAGAGAATAAAAGCAACACTCTCTCTCGAAGCCTATGATCTATACATTTTTCTCCCCCTTTGGCAACAAGTTACCAAAAAGTTAATAGAAAATGCATAGTGCTAGATCGTCTCTCAGGCTTGATCTTCTGGTGGTGGTGTAGAGATGGCTCCTTGGACGAAGGCTTCAGTTGAAGTGGATGGTGCTGGAGGAGTTGGTGCTGGAGCTAGGTGCACCGGAACTGTTGGGGTAGTAGCTGGTGCTGAAGTTGTTGCTCTAGTGTCTGCATCCAAAGGTAACGATCTCTGGCTCTGGGCACTCTAGCAAACACATTGGTGGTTGTCTTGCCCTTCCTCTCCTGCATGTCATCCTGCAGCTGCTCCACAACCGAAAGTGAATCTCGCCACCTTGACGCCTAGATCACGTAACTTTTGTTCCATGATTCTCTCGTGCTCTCCGGTTTTGAATTAGGGTGGCCAACCCTTTCTCAATCCTCAGAGTTGATGCTATCAAGTAACCAACTGATCTTGTTTGGTCTTCAAGAAATACTCAGATGCCTCCTCTTGAGTTGGCATCTTGGCAGCCTTCTCCTTCTTTGCCTAGTTGCAGCCTTAGGCAAATTGCTAGGAGTACTTTTGCTCCCATCATCTGAAGTTAAGGGACTAGTGCCCTCACTCAAGTCCATGTGCTCTTCAGACCTGTTCTGGCTGTCACTCTGATCAGACATACTGCAAAAGTTGTCTCCTGACCCTGTGAAGAGTTATAGATGAGATAGAATAGATGAGCATCACAAAATGCAGAGATTTTTGCAAAAGAATGATTCAAAAGTTCAGTTTTAGTTTTCCACAGAAAGCATTTCAGATCAACCGATTTTCAAACTCGGTGATACCAAAGCAGTTTTGGAACCTAAACTGATGATCTCAGTTGGACCGAGTTTCAGTTCGGTGGCACCGAGACTGCTAGGGTTCCACAGAATCTTCAAATCGGTCGCACCGATTAGTAATTCTCGGTCAGACCGAGAGTCACTAGTGCCATGGCATACGCCAAATCGGTGAGACCGAGTTTTTCAACTCGGTGGGTCCGAGATGGTTTCGGCGGAAACCTAACCCTAAAAATTTGAATCACATCTAATCTACGGACTATTTTGGTTGGATAGAAGAATCTCAATTGTGGCAAGAATCAATATGAAAACAGTGTGCCAGGAATCAGACGTGGATAGCACAAAGATCAAGTCCATACCCTAACTTGGCGGTGGACTTGCTACGGCGGAAACGGCGGGGACGAATTCCGTTGACGGCGACGAAGACCAGCGACAGGAGGCTGCTGGCGGCGAGGAGACGATCCGGAGACCTCAATGGCAGAGCGAGCTGTTGCGCGGGCGAAGGGTTTCGGAGAAATTTCCAAACTTTTGCCCGTGGCTATATATAGCCCGACCCTATCGGTGTGACCGAGTGGAACAACTCGGTGGCACCGAGATGCCTAACTGTGTTCAGTTACAGCAAATCGGTGAGACCGAAAAGTTCAAATCGGTTGCACCGAGATTGAAAACTCAGATCAACTTGGTGATTTCGGTAGGACCGAAATGGAAGAATCGGTCAGACCGAGAATCACAAAGAGGTTTTGGAAGTTTAAGTCTATGGCGAATAGGGGACTCCGAGTGCTCCTCACATAGAGTGGTTCGAATCTGACTTGATCAAGTTTTGTGATGTAGCATGAATAGAGTTTGAGATGAAAAAGAATAGATAGCTAAAGAAGGTTCTTAGGCATTCTTGTCCATCCACTTGGCAAAAAGAAAAGAAACCAAACAATCAAAACAACAAGTGGATGTCCTTGAATGAGCAAAATATGCACCAACATGCTCACACAATAAGATAGCAAATGGAATATGTGGCAAAGCATGCACAACCAATTCTAGCATCTATCAAGCAATTTGGCGATGACTAGGTCATCTATATATGAGTATATTGACTTAGGAGTCAAATGAGAACATTTGATCATAGGTCATACTCATCGTTTAAGCTCAAGTGGGGTTACCACTTTCACATAATGCATTAATGTGTTCGCACCATTAGAGTTGCTTTGACTCAATTCTTAGAGTTAAGCTCCCCCTAGATGTGAGATCCCCCCTTAGAGGGATGAACTAACCTTGGGTTTTGTCGATGATGACTTCATGTAGGTGTTGAAGATGTAGATGCTCAATGTTGATGTAGATCATTTGGAGCAATCCTTTGGAGTGAGTTGCACTTTCAAATTACCTACATGGGTTAGTCCCACAAGGAACAAACAAGAATATCCATAGACATAGGGTTATGCACACACAAGATGATGTCCATGAAATCATTAGGTTACCTTGTCCCTTGTCTTACCAACATGAGGGTTTGTGACTCCTTGAACTAGTGCAAGATGTGGAAGTTGATTGCACTTGTTCTTGCCAAAATCATATGAGTGAAGAATGTTGGCGGAGTCACCCTCAAGAACTCTCTAGTTCTTATTCTTCGGGATCCACATCGTCTTGATGGGAATCCTTGGAGTTTTAGTTGTACTTGATGAAGTAGAACTTGACGTAGTCTTGGGGACCCACTTGAACGAGGCTTTGGGTGCTTCTTCAAATGCATCAATCTCTTCTTGAAGCTTGTCCTTGCCTTTGTTCTTGTGGTCTTGTGGTGGAAGATCATCTTGAGCTTGTGTTCCCTTGAAGGAAGTAGGATCATACTTCTCTTGTTGAGGAACAGACTTCATCTTGGGGTATTGATCTTCTTCCCACTCAACTCCATTGGCATTGAACTTTCGCTCAAAACCAACACCTTGATTCTTCCGTGCCTTCCTTGCTTATGCATAATTTCCTCGAATTGCTTACTCCCGCAAGGCTCTTGTAAACACCTTTCTCTATAATTCCCTTCAACAAGCTATTTTCTTGCTCAAGTGTAACTTGGCTAAGAGAATCATTATTGGAATCAAGAGAACTACTAGAAGCAACAAGATTGGATTTGACATTATTATTGTTACTACTGGAGGAAGTATCTCTCTTGTACTTCTTATTAGACTTGACTTGAGGCATGTAAGTAGATAATAGTAAATGCTTGGCAATGTAAGAAGAACTTTTCTTGCGAAGATCATCATTGATTGCTTTTAAGAACTCATGCTCTTGCTCAAGATTGAGCTTTTCAAAGCGTAACTTCTCATGAGCCCTTAAAAGTTCTCGATGATCTTCGTAGATAGTTTCATGAGCCAACTTAAGAGAGTTTAATTCTTTAGTTAGAAGCTCAATCTTCTCCTTATAATTGTCATTCATTTTAGCATGATTAGCATGATTAATTGACGTTTCATCATAGTATTCATCACTAGAGTTGTCAACAAGTAAATCATCATCCACAAGCAAGTCATCTTCATCACTATTGAAATCAACATACTCGGGATGTGTTACCTTTGGACCTTTGGCCATGAAGCATCTTCCAACACCTTCATTTGGTGAATCAAATATGTCGTAGGAGTTGGTTGACACAAGTGCTAGACCGCAACACCTTCATCTTGAGTATATTCGAGTCGAGTGATAGCTTATCTCGGAGTGATTGTCGGAGTCGGAGCCGGATACCCATTCACCAACATGAGCTTGATGTCTTTGTTTTGTGTAGCTCCTTGATGACTTATCCTTCCTTTCCGAATCCTTGCTTCTCCGGGAGGGTCTTCGTTCATAACGATCATCTCTACTCCTCCTTTCTCTTGGTGGTGATTCTTCTCTTTTGCTCCTTCTTCTTGGAGAATCTTCTCTTCTTTTGTAGGGTGTCGTACACTCATTGGAGTAGTGCCCGGGTCTCCCACAATTGTAGCAATTGCGCTCTCGACTAGAAGATCTCTTGTCATTGTAATACCTTGATTTGGAGCTTCTTTCTTTGCTTCTACTCTTGTAGAATTTGTTGAAGTTCTTCACCATTAAGCTCAATTCTTCATTGAAGGTTGGTTTCTCACTTGATGATGTGGGGGCTTCACTTGAGGCTTTGTAAGCACCGCTTGACTTGTTGTGAAGTTCCTCCTTATCCTTGAGTGACATCTCATGAGTGTAGGATTGGAAGTATGTCTAGAGGGGGGGGTGATTAGACTACTTGACAATTTAAAAGTTTAGCCTTTTGATTAGGACAAGTTTTTAGCAAGTTCACAATGATGACCAAGTCAAGTATCACCCTACACATGCAATTCTAGAGTAATGGCAGCGGAAAGTAAATTGCACATGTAGTAAATAGAGGTGGAGAAGAGCAAACGCAATTTGGAGACACGGAGATTTTTTCTCGTGGTTCCGATAGGTGGTGCTATCGTCAATCCACGTTGATGGAGACTTCAACCCACGGAGGGTAACGGCTGCGAGAGTCCACGGAGGGCTCCACCCACGAAGGGTCCACGAAGAAGCAACCTTGTCTATGCCATCATGGCTTACGCCCACGGAGGACTAGCCTTACTCGGGGTAGATCTTCACAAGTAGGCGATCTCCTTGCCCTTACAAACTTCTTGGTTCAACTCCACATCTTGACGGAGGCTCCCAAGCGACACCTAACCAATCTAGGAGGCACCACCTCCAAAAGGTAATAGATGGTGTTGGTGATGATGAACTCCTTGCTCTTGTGCTTCAAATGATAATCTCCCCAACACTCAACTCTCCTCACTGATTTGGCTGTGGTGGAAGAAAGGATTGAGTGGAAAGCAACTTGGGAAGACTAGAAATCAAGTTTCATATGGTGGGAGTGGAGCAACTTGATCTCAACACAAGGGTAGGTAGTTTTCTTCTCGAAATGTAAGGTAGGAGTGGTAGTTCTTTCGATGGCTCTCTCCACGAATGAAGAGGAGGTGGAGGGTATTTATAGCCTCCACACAAAATCCAACTGTTACACACATTTGACCAATCTTGGTCGGACCGAAGTTGACAACTCGGTGAGACCGAAAGTTCAAATCTTGTGAACGTTGGGATTTTCGTGGGACCGAAAATACAATCTCGGTTAGTCCGATTCTTCCAAAGACTAGGGTTTGCCATTCTCGGTGAGACCGACTTTCTCATCTCGGTGACACCGATTTGAGTACGTATGTTCTGAAGGTTGGCAACACTAGTTTCGTAAGACCGAGTTTGGAATCGGAAAATCCGAAATTTCTAGGGTTTGGGTATATGGCTGAGGTGGTTCATCTCGGTGTGGTGAGTTTATGGAATCGGTGGGACCGAGATTACTTATGAGTATATGATGGAGTGAAAGATTGCGATAGTTTGAGAGATAAATCACTAAGCACTTTTGAGCAACCAGATCATCATCATAACCTCATCCCCTTTTAATAGTATTGGCTTTCCTATGGACTCAATGTGATCTTGGATCACTAAACCAAAAATGGAGTCTTGAGCTTTTGCCAATGTTTTCCTTAGCATTTTGAGGGGTCCACATCATCAGTCATTGCCATACCCATATCACTGAACTTTCTGAAATATTCTCAAGAAACAATTAGTTCAATGATATATATGTTGTTATTAATTACCAAAACCACCCGGGGATTAGTTGCACTTTCAATCTCCCCCTTTTTGGTAATTGATGACAACATATAGATCAAAGCTTCGACAAGAGATATAATCAATGAATAATATCGTCGCTTTGAGAAGTATGTGATAAGCAAGAGCTCCCCCTAAATTTGTGCATTATTTAAGATTTGCGTTTGAATGCAAATGCACAATCGATTAGGATCATGGGTCACTCTTCCATGTCACATACATCTTGGTGGAGCGCACAAAATGATAAGAATGAATAGCATGCACCCAATCACCAAGACATGAGTAAATGATCATACAAGATATGAATAGCATATGATAAGCATTAAGCACGCATTAAGCATAGTATGATCAAGCACTCATCAAGATAGAGCAAATGTAGTATCAAACACACGAAATGTCTCGGAAAACTCAAAAGTATCTCAAGGAAAACCGCAAACGAAAGAGCAAAAACGAGCACTCTCTCTCTCAAAGTCCTATGATCTATACAATTTCTCCCCTTTGGCAACAAGTTACCAAAAGTTCGAAAGGTATAGAGCTAAACGTCACTAGGGACTCTGTGGCGGCTCTGCTCTGCGTTGATGGAGTGGAGATAGCTGCATCTGCAAAGGCTTCGCTGAAGTCTGTGGAGCTGGAGGAGGGACACTGGAGCCGGAGCTGGGCCGATGGAGCTGTGGAGGTGCTTGATGTAGTAGCCTGGGTCATCCTTTGAATAGCAAATGATCTGGGCTTTGTGGGCACTGGAGCAGGCTGCTCATAGTCATCCTCGACAAGGTCATCCTGCATCTCCTTCATGAGCTCTGCCTTCTCCTCTTCGCTTCCTCGATATCTGCCTCAAGCTTGTTGACGGTGACTGTGACTTCATCGGCTTGACATCCAGAGCATGGAACTTGTCTTCAACTATCCTCTCAAGACTCTCCCGAGACTGCACTATGCTGGCCAAAGCGTAGTTCAATCCTCCGGTAGCTTCAAGAAGTTGTTCTCCAACGCTCTTGGGTTTTTTGCTGCTGCTTCTTCTTCCTTCTCAGCTTTAGCTTGTTTGGCAGCTTCAGACTTAGCTTGTCCTTCAACAGATGTGGGATCATCCTCACCATCACAACTTCATTATCTTCATGTTCAGCCGCAGTGGCAAGTGGGGTCTATCCAACAAGTAGGTGCCCGTGCCAAACTTGGCATTGATGAGCATCTGAATGTGCGGGGCAAACCCACATGACCTCTTCTCGTCTCTGTCATTGTCCTCTTGATAGTCTCAACTATCGTGTCCATCACCTTAAAAGGTGTATTCTGATCTAGAATATGCAGCATGTTGATTGAATAGCCTCTTATCATGCGATGGTCTCTAGACTTGGGCATCAAAGTATGCCTCAGAATAGTGTTGGTGGTTGGGAGACCTGCCTCAAGATGATACACCGATCCCAAGCTTCCATATCTCAACATCCTTGGCTGGTACCTCATTGTACATGTTCCTCATAGACTCATGATTCTTCTTGGGGATTCCATAGACATCTACATCATCATCTCTTGATATTTGGAGCATTCAGAGTTCAGCCCACTCTTCAACTGTTGAAGAGAATCTCCGCCTTCATCATCCATACAATTCTCGCCATCCGGATAGAAATGTGTTGTGGCATAGAACTGCATGATCATCTCATCATTCCAAGCAATCGACCGACCAACGAACTCTGCAACTCCACATGCAAGTGAAGCTCTCATGCACATGTGGGAAGTAGTCTCTGTGCTCTTCACCGTCGATGTATTTCCAATAACATATCTAGTGTCAAGAATAATGGGCTTCTTGTCCATGAGCACTGCCTCATAGAAATCTTGTTGCTCTCGGTGTGGAACCTTGAGTCAACAGCTGTCCTTCTCCGGTGGCATATGGATCAACTTGCCTCCATAGCCCGAGACCTTTGTCCTTCCTTTCCTTCATATTTTCAGCTCGAGGATGAGCATCATTGTGGATGGCGGTTTACATCGAGTTTCAAGAACACATGTGCCTCTTCATCTGAGTCACCGGTGGCACATTGTCCTTCTTCTTCTCTCAAGCGAATGTTTCTCACTGCTTTTTTGGCTTGGCAAAGCAGGCTTGGCTTGAGCTGCCTTTGCCGGAGCTGATGGCTTAGATTTGGTAGGTGCTCCTGCCTCGATGGCATCTCCCATCAACTTAGGCTTCGAGGAGGCTGGGGTGCTTCCTCATCGTAATCATCATCGCCTTCATCATGTACTATCCTCTTCCTCTTGGAAGTTTTCTTTACCTTGCTCGAGGTTTCTTCTTCCATGCTCAGCTTCTTTGCTACTGTGGACTTCTTCACCTTGCTGGTGCCTTTCTTGGTATGTTGCCCTTGATACTCTTTGGCAACCACTTTCCTCTTAGGCTTAGAGGTAATCTCCTCCTCAGCAACAAAGTCAGAATCCTCCTCATCAGAATTTCTCTTCTTCCCGCCCCGTGGCAGCAGGAGGCAAACCACTTGGGGTGCTCCTCTCTCATCATCGAAAAAACTGCTTGCTTCAGACTTGTGCCTGCCTCTGAATCTCACCGGTGATTCAGACTGTTCGCTGTCACTTGCATCGTATATGACCGACAACCCGTGAATAGAATAGGTATAGGCGTAATAGAAGAGTTATCACAAACTGCAGAAGATTTTGCAAAATGAATGAGTTCAAACTTCAGTTTTAGGTTTTCACAGTAATACATTTCGGTCGACCGAGTCTAAAATTCGTGAATCCAAGTGTCTAAACAGAACCATTCACACCACTTTCGGTTGGACCGAAATGGGTTTCGGTCTAGCCGAGAGCACTAGGGTTTCACTCAATCCTCATTTCGGTCTTACCGATTTGCACAACTCGGTTGGACCGAAAAGTGCGGTAATGGCCAGAGGCCAAATTGGTCATCCGAGAATGTAGAATCGGTCACACCGAGATGTGTTCGTGAAACCTAACCCTAAAATTTTTACTCAATTTCGCTTCTAAGAACTAATCTGCTGGATAGGAAGATTTCAAACTTGGCAAAAGCTAGGCAAAACCTATCGTGCATTGAACCGAGGTTGAAGCACGAGAGGATTGAAACTCACCCAACTTGGTGGAGTTTCACTACAGCGCAACGGCGCGATGAGATTGACCGCCGACGGCGATGGAGACCAGCGGCGAGGGCGACAAAGCGACGGCGGAGACGATCCGGAGACCACGGCGACGGCAGCTAAGGGTTTGGGGCGAGACGTTTTGAAGGAATAATCAACGCGCTGCCCTCGGTATATATACCCTTCACCAGTCGGTGGGACCGAGTTGAAAACTTCGGTGGGACCGAGATGGTTAATCGCAGCGATTACTCACTTGATCACGCCGAATTTGTAACTCGGCTTCACCGAGGTGAAAACCTAGATCAATCCAAGTGATTTCGGTCTGTCCGATTTGAGTATATTGGTTTGACCGAAAGTACTTAGAAGGTTTTGGAATTTAAGCTTTTGACGGATCGGTGGCTCCGAGTGCTCCTCACTCGGTCTGTCCGAAAAAGACTTGATCAAAGTTTGTGATATAAGCATGAATAGAGTTTGAGACAAGAAAGCATAGATAGCTAGGGGAGGAACTTAGGCATTCTTGTCCATCCATTTGGTCAAAAATAAAAAATCCAAAAGACCAAGCAACAAATGGATGTCCTCGAATGGATAAAATCATGCATCCAACATGCACACACAATAAGATAGCAAATGAAATATGTGTCAAACATGCACAAACAAAACACTAGCAACTAGCACACAATTTGGCGATGACTAGGTCATCTATATATGAGTATATTGACTTAGGAGTCAAATGAGAACATTTGATCATAGGTCATACTCATCGTTTAAGCACAAGTGGGGTTACCACTTTTACATAAAGCATTAATGTGTTCACATCATTTGAAGATGCTTTAGCTCAATTCTTAAGAGCAAAGCTCCCCTTGATGTGAGAACCCCTTTAAAGGGTCAAACTAACCTTGGGTTGTCGAGAAGACTTCATGTAGATGTTGAAGATGTGGATGCTCAATGTTGATGAAGATCATCAAGAGTTGAGAGCAATCCTTTGGATTCGGGCACTTTCAATACCTACATGGGTTAGTCCCACAAGGAACAAACAAGGATATCCATGGACATAGATTGAAGTACACAATAGATGATGTCCATGAAAGCAATGATTACCTTGTCCCTTGACTTACCAACATGAGGGTTTGTGACTCCATGAACTAGTGCAAGATGTGGAAGTTGATTGCACAAGTTCTTTGCCAAAATGAATGTGAGTGAAGTATGTTGGCGAGTCACCCTCAAGAACTCTCTAGTTCTTCTTCTTCGGATCCACATCATCTTGATGGGAATCCTTGGGGTAGTAGTTGAGCTTGACGAAGTAGAACTTGAAGTTTCCTTGGGAACCCACTTGACCATGGCCTTGGGTGCTTCAATGAATGCATCAATCTCCTCTTGAAGCTTGTCCTTGCCTTTTAGCTTGTGGTCTTGTGGTGGAAGGTCATCTTGAGCTTGTTCCACATTGGAAGAAGTAGGATCATACTTCTCCTTTTGAGAAACAAACTTTGGAGTGGGATATTGACCTTCTTCCCATTCAACACCCTCGGCGTTGAACTTTCGCTCAAAACCAATTCCTTGATTCTTCCGTGCCTTCCTTGCTTGCGAACAATTTCTCAAAGTTCTTGCTTCCGCAAGGCTCTTGTAGACACCTTTCTCTATAATCCCTTTCAATAGACTATTTTCTTGCTCAAGTGAAACTTGGCTTGAAACATTGTTAGTGGAATCAAGAGAACCACTAGAAGTAACAACATTTGATTTAGCATGATTATTGTTACTACTAGATGAAGAATTTTTCTTATGCTTGTCATGCTTAGTTTTAATAGGTGGCAAGAAATTAGATAAGAGAAGTCGTTTGGCAAGATATGAAGAACTCTTCTTTCGAAGATCGTCATTGATAGCTTTTAGAAACTCATGTTCTTGCTCTAGATTGAGCTTCTCGAAGCGTAGCTTCTCATGAGATCTTAGGAGCTCTCTATGATCTTCTTGAGTTGTTTCATGAGCTAACTTAAGAGTGTTTAGTTCTTTAGTTAGACGCTCAATTTCCTTCATAGCATTGTCATTCGACTCTTCTCGACTATAAAGACTACTAGCATGTTCATCATTACTAGGCTCACTAGATTTGTCATGTAAAAGCTCATCTTCACCAAGCAAGTCATCCTCATCACTATCAAAGTCAATAAATTCAGGGTGTGATACCTTGGGGCCTTTAGCCATGAAGCATCTTCCAATTCCCTCATTTGGTGAATCAAACAAGTCATAAGAGTTGGAGTTGGAGGATACGAGAGCAAGACCGCAACACCTTCATCTTGATCAGATTCGAGTTGGAGTGATAGCTTCTTTCGGAGTGATTGTCGGAGTCGGAGCCGAGACCCATTCACCAACATGAGCTTGATGTTTTCTTCTTGTGTAGCTCCTTGATGACTTGTCTTTCCTTTCCGAATCCTTGCTTCTCCGAGAGGATCTTCGTTCATAACGATCATCTCTACTCCTTCTCTCTTTTCGAGGTGACTCTTCTCTTGAGCTTCTTCTTCTTGGAGATTCTTCTCTTCTTTTGTGGGGAGTCGAACACTCATTTGAATAGTGTCCGGGTCTTCCACAATTGTAGCAGTTTCGATCACGACTAGAAGATCTCTTTTCATCATATGATCTAGACTTTGAGCTTCTTTCTTTGCTTCTACTCTTGTAGAATTTGTTGAAGTTCTTCACCATTAGGCTTATCTCTTCAATGGAAACTAGCTTGTCACTTGAGGTTCTGGGAGCTTCAACTGTAGCTTTGTAAGCACCACTTGACTTGTTGTGAAGCTCTTCCTTATCTTTAAGTGTCATCTCATGAGCAACAATTCTTCCAATGACTTCGGTAGGCTTGAGATTCTTGTAGTTTGGCATCATTTGGATCAAATTGCACACGGTGTCATACTTTCCATCCAAAACTCTGAGAATCTTCTTGATGATGAATCGGTCGGTCATTTCTTCGCTTCCTAAGCCGGCAATCTCATTGGTGATGAGAGCAAGCCTAGAGTACATTTCAGCGACTCCTTCACCTTACTTCATCTTGAACTTGTCAAGTTGACCTTGAAGAACATCTAGCTTTGATTCCTTCACGGACTCGGTACCTTCGTGCATTTCGACCAAAGTATCCCAAATCTCTTTTGCATTCTCAAGACGGCTGATCTTGTTGAACTCCTCGACACAAAGCATTGAAGAGAATGTCACAAGCTTGAGCATTGTTCAGAACATCCGCAACTCATCCGCAGTAGCTTCGCGATCCGAACTTTTCCTTCCTCAAGAACTCACCTTGCAAGCCAACACAAATAATGCCCCATGCGGCAGGTTATGTCCAAGAATATGCATTTTCATTTTATGCTTCCAACTAGCAAAATTTCAACCATCAAAGTAAGGACCTCTCTAAAATTACCTCACTAGACGCCATACTCTCCTAGGTTGTGAAACCAAGCTTATGGAGTCCAATGCAATGGAAACCAATCCAATGGAGACCAAAGCTCTGATACCACTTGTAGGATCGGAAGTATGTCTAGAGGGGGGGTGATTAGACTACTTGACAATTTAAAAGTTTAGCCTTTTGATTAGGACAAGTTTTTAGCAAGTTCACAATGATGACCAAGTCAAGTATCACCCTACACATGCAATTCTAGAGTAATGGCAGCGGAAAGTAAATTGCACATGTAGTAAATAGAGGTGGAGAAGAGCAAACGCAATTTGGAGACACGGAGATTTTTTCTCGTGGTTCCGATAGGTGGTGCTATCGTCAATCCACGTTGATGGAGACTTCAACCCATGGAGGGTAACGGCCATGCGAGAGTCCACGGAGGGCTCCACCCACGAAGGGTCCACGAAGAAGCAACCTTGTCTATGCCATCATGGCTTACGCCCACGGAGGACTAGCCTTACTCGGGGTAGATCTTCACGAAGTAGGCGATCTCCTTGCCCTTACAAACTTCTTGGTTCAACTCCACATCTTGACGGAGGCTCCCAAGCGACACCTAACCAATCTAGGAGGCACCACCTCCAAAAGGTAATAGATGGTGTTGGTGATGATGAACTCCTTGCTCTTGTGCTTCAAATGATAATCTCCCCAACACTCAACTCTCCTCACCGATTTGGCTGTGGTGGAAGAAAGGATTGAGTGGAAAGCAACTTGGGAAGACTAGAAATCAAGTTTCATATGGTGGGAGTGGAGCAACTTGATCTCAACACAAGGGTAGGTAGTTTTCTTCTCGTAAATGTAAGGTAGGAGTGGTAGTTCTTTCGATGGCTCTCTCCACGAATGAAGAGGAGGTGGAGGGTATTTATAGCCTCCACACAAAATCCAACTGCTACACATTTGACCAATCTCGGTCGACCGAAGTTGACAACTCGGTGAGACCGAAAGTTCAAATCTTGTGAACGTTGGGATTTTCGTGGGACCGAAAATACAATCTCGGTTAGTCCGATTCTTCCAAAGACTAGGGTTTGCCATTCTCGGTGAGACTAACTTTCTCATCTCGGTGACACCGATTTGAGTACGTATGTTCTGAAGGTTGGCAACACTAGTTTCGTAAGACCGAGTTTGGAATCGGAAAATCCGAAATTTCTAGGGTTTGGGTATATGGCTGAGGTGGTTCATCTCGGTGTGACTGAGTTTATGGAATTGGTGGGACCGAGATTACTTATGAGTATATGATGGAGTGAAAGATTGCTGATAGTTTGAGAGATAAATCACTAAGCACTTTTGAGCAACCAGATCATCATCATAACCTCATCCCCTTTTAATAGTATTGGCTTTCCTATGGACTCAATGTGATCTTGGATCACTAAACCAAAAATGGAGTCTTGAGCTTTTGCCAATGTTTTCCTTAGCATTTTGAGGGGTCCACATCATCAGTCATTGCCATACCCATATCACTAAACTTTCTGAAATATTCTCAAGAAACAATTAGTTCAATGATATATATGTTGTTATTAATTACCAAAACCACCCGGGGATTAGTTGCACTTTCAATGAGCAATAATTCTTCCAATGACTTCCGTTGGCTTGAGATCTTTGTAGTTTGGCATCATTTGAATCAATGTGCACATGGTATCATACTTTCCATCCAATGCTCTTAAGATCTTCTTGATGATGAATTTGTCGGTCATCTCTTCACTCCCTAAGCCGGCAATCTCATTTGTGATAAGAGCTAGCCTAGAGTACATTTCAGCGACACCTTCACCATCTTTCATTTTGAACTTGTCAAGCTGACTTTGGAGCACATCCAACTTGGATTCCTTGATGGACTAGGTACCTTCATGCATATCAATCAAAGTATCCCAAATTTCCTTTGCATTCTCAAGACGGCTGATTTTGTTATTCTTTGGGGCACAATCCGTTGAAGATGATATCACAAGCTTGAGCGTTGTATTGCAGCATCTTCAATTCTTCCGCATTAGCTTCATGGTTCGGTTCTCTCCCATCGAAAAATTCACCTTGCAAGCCAATACAAATAATTGCCCAAACGGCGGGGTTATGTCCAAGAATATGCATTTTCATCTTATGCTTCCAACTAGCAAAATTAGTACCATCAAAGTAAGGACCTCTACGGTGATAATTTCCCTCGCTAGACGCCATACTCTCCTAGGTTGTGAAACCAAGGCTATGACCACCAAAAGCTATGGAAATCAAAGCAAATGGAGACCAAAGCTCTGATACCACTTGTAGGACCTTGAAGTATGTCTAGAGGGGGGTGATTAGACTACTTGACCAATAAAAACTTAACCTTTTCCCAATTATAGAGTTTGGAAGATTTTAGCTACTTTAGGACAAGTCAAGCAATCATCACACAATTAAAGCAAGCATGCAAAGAGTATATAGGCAGCGGAAATTAAAGCATGCAACTTGCAAGAAGGTAAAGGGAAGGGTTTGGAGGATTCAAACGCAATTGGAGACACGGATTTTTTTGGCGTGGTTCCGATAGGTGGTGCTATCGTACATCCACGTTGATGGAGACTTCAACCCATGAAGGGTAACGGCTACGAGTCCACGGAGGGCTCCACCCAAGAAGGGTCCACGAAGAAGCAACCTTGTCTATCCCACCATGGCCGTCGCCCACGAAGGACATGCCTCACTAGCGGTAGATCTTCACGAAGTAGGCGATCTCCTTGCCCTTACAAACTCCTTGGTTCAACTCCACAATCTTGTCGGAGGCTCCCAAGTGACACCTAGCCAATCTAGGAGACACCACTCTCAAGAAGTAACAAATGGTGCGTTGATGATGAACTCCTTGCTCTTGTGCTTCAAATGATAGTCTCCCCAACACTCAACTCTCTCTCAATGGGTTTGGATCTGGTGGAAAGAAGATTTGAGTGGAAAGCAACTTGGGGAAGGCTAGAAATCAAGATTCATATGGTAGGAATGGAATATCTTGGCCTCAACACATGAGTAGGTGGTTCTCTCTCAGAAATGGTAAGTTGGAAGTGTAGGTTCGTTCTGATGGCTCTCTCCACAAATGAAGAGGAGGTGGAGGGGTATATATAGCCTCCAGACAAAATCTAACTGTTACATGAATTTACCAAACTCGGTGGGACCGAATTGTTAAACTTCGGTCGGACCGATTTAGTAAACCTAGTGACCATTAGTGATTTTCGTGGACTGACATGCATCTCGGTGAGACCGATTCGTTAGGGTTAGGCATAACGTAATCTTGGTAAGACCGATTACACAAACTCGGTGAGACCGATTTGGTAATAAGCTTTCCAGAGAGTTGGTCACGTAAACTCGGTGGGAACGATTTGCTCTTTTCGGTGAGACCGAAATGTTACAAAAAGGAAACGGAGAGTTTACATTGCAATCTTGGTGGGACCGATCGCTCACTTCGGTTAGACCGAAACGTTACGAAGGGAAACAGAGAGATTACAATCCCATCTCGGTGAGACCGAGATCCCTATCGGTAAGACCGATTTGCTTAGGGTTTGTGGCAGTGGCTATGACTTTTGGAATCGGTGGCGCCGGATAGGAAGTTTCGGTGTGACCGATTTTGGCTTTGGGTTTAGGTCATTTGTGGATGTGGGAAAGTAGTTGAGGGTTTTGGAGCATATTACTAAGAACATTGAAGCAAGAGGCTCATTAAGCAACACCTCATCCCTCCTTGATAGTATTAGCTTTTCCTATAGACTCAATGTGATCTTGGATCACTAAAATGTAAAATGAAATGTAAAATGAAGAGTCTTGAGCTTTTGAGCTTGAGCCAATCCTTTTTCCTTAGTATTTTGAGGGATCCACTTTCATCATCCATGCCATGCCACTCATTGAGCTTTCCTGAAATAATAGTCTTGGAATAGCATTAGCTCAATGAGCTATATGTTGTTATTAATTACCAAAACCACCTACAGATAGTTGCAGTTTCAAGGCTCAACCTTGTCACGGAAGCCACTGACTCAGTGGCGCTAGAGCCGAACACAGATCTGACCTCCAACGAGGCTTGTGTCATCGGAACCTCGGACTCGTCTCCGACCATAGGCTCCGAACCACGTGTATCCGCACCCATCGAATCTGACCGGGCGCCGATCTAGAGTTCATCTCCACGGACATCTTCCAACACTCACCCTTAGGCGATGTGTTAAACTCGTTAAAGTCCCTCTCCTTGTCAGGAGACTCTTGGCCGAACTATGTCCGTCTTGAATGGGAAGCGGACGACGAAGAGTTGCGTTGCCCATCCACCACCCACTTGATAGCCACTATCGACGATTTAACCGACATGCTTGATTTCGACTCTGAAGACATTGACGCTATGGACGACGATGCCGGAGAAGAACAGGAACCACCGCCCACAGGGCACTGGACAGCCACCTCCTCATACGATATATACATGGTGGATACACCCAAGGAAGACAATGGCGATGACAAAAAGGATATAGTTGAGGATAAACTTCTTGAGAAACAGTCTAAGCGCCGACGTCAGCGGCACTGCTCTAAATCACGCCATAGTAAAAATAGCGATACCGGCACAAGAGAGAATAGCACTCAGAACGATGCCGAAGACAACGAAGACCCCACCAAGCCAAGGTTCGAACAGGCTAAACAGGAAGACGGGTGAGCCAGCCCCGATGAACAAGTCATGAACGACGAATCGGAGGACAGCAATTACATGCCCCTCTCCGAGGACGAGGTGAGCCTCGGCAACAAAGAATTTATCGTTCCTGAGGATCCCATTGAGCAGGAGCGTTTTAAGCGCCACCTTATTGCCACGGCAAAGAGCCTGAAGAAGAAGCAGCAGCCGCTTCAAGCTGATCAAGATTTGCTCACTGATAGATGGACTGAGGTCCTGGCAACCGAGACTCGAACGCCAACAAAAAGTTACCCGAAGCGCAAATTGCTACCTCAATTCGATGACGAGGCGCTAGAGCTGGCACTACTAGCGTATAATGTGGCTGACCGACCATTGCATGGCCGAGATAAAATGGCAATTCAGCCCGAGCACCAGCCGGCACTGCCTTGCCGAACAAACAGAAACACAACAGCTCGGGGATACACACATGACCTACGGTATGACTTGGAGAACAGAGCAGGCCAGACCAGATTGATCTATGGATCGCAGGGGCTTGCCCCAATGCACGACGGTGGCCACCACACCGGATATAACAAATACGCACCTGTCCGGGCCGAATACCGTAGACCGACTCCATTCGAGCTGCCTCACGACATAGCCCGACACAGAGGCACTGCACACCCCCTATGCTTCACCGATGAAGTAATGGAACATGAATTCCCAGAAGGGTTCAAACCGGCAACATTGAATCATATGATGGAACAACAGATCCCGCGGTATGGATCGAGGACTTCCTTCTCCATATACATATGGCCCGCGGTGATGATCTCCATGCCATCAAGTATCTCCCGCTAAAACTCAAGGGACCAGCTCGGCACTGGTTGAATAGTCTGCCCGGAAACTCCATTGGCAGTTGGGAGAACCTGGAAGATGCATTCCTTAAGAACTTCCTGGGTACTTATGTCCGGCCTCCGGATGCCGATGACTTAAGTCATATAATCAACAACCAGGAGAGTCAGCCAGGAAATTCTGGACTCGGTTCTTAACTAAAAAGAACCAAATCGTCGATTGTCCCAATGCCGAAGCCCTAGCGGCCTTTAAGCACAACATCCGTGACGAGTGGCTTACCCGACACCTCGGCCAAGGGAAGCCGAAGTCCATGGCAGCCCTTACGATGCTCATGACCCGCTTTTGCACGGACGAGGATAGCTGGCTAGCCCGTAGCAACAACACCTCAAGTAAGCCTGGCACTTTCAAAGCCAGAGATAGTAACGGCAAGCCCTGACGCAGTAGACACAAGCGTCGAAATAATTGTGATAACTCTGTAGACACGGCCATCAATGCCGGATTCAGTGGCTCCAAGTCCGGTCAGCGGAAAAAGCCATTTAATAGAAACAATCCAGGCCCGTCCAGTCTGGACCGCATACTCAATCGTCCATGCCAAATCCACAGCACCGCCGATAAACCAGCCAATCATACCAACAGAGAATATTGGGTCTTTAAACAAGCCGGCAAGTTAATCACTGAAAACAAAGAAAAGGGATCGCAAAGCGACGACGACGAGGAACCCCGGCCACCGAAGACAGGGGGACAGAAGAAGTTTCCTCCCCAAGTTAAAACGGTGAATATGATATATGCTACCCATATCCCCAAAAGGGAGCGAAAGCGCGCACTAAGGGACGTCTACGCGATGGAGCCAGTCGCCCCAAAATATGACCCGTGGTCCTCCTGTCCGATTACCTTCGATCGAAGGGACCACCCGACCAGTATCCGTCACAACGGTTCAGCCGCACTAGTGCTTTACCCTATCATTGAAGGATTCCACCTCACACGCGTCCTCATGGACGGTGGTAGCAACCTGAACCTGCTCTATCAGGATACAGTGCGCAAAATGGGTCTTGATCCCTCAAGGATCAAGCCCACAAAAACCACCTTTAAAGGTGTCATACCAGGTGTAAAGGCCTGCTGTACGGGCTCAATCACACTGGAAGTGGTCTTCGGATCCCCGGATAATTTCCGAAGCGAAGAATTACTCTTCGATATCGTCCCCTTCCGTAGTGGTTATCACGCACTGCTCGGATGAGCCGCATTCGCTCATTTCAATGCGATACCGCACTATGCCTACCTTAAGCTCAAGATGCCAGGACCTCGCAGTGTTATAACAGTCAATGGAAATACGGAGCGCTCCATCCGTACTGAGGAGCACACCGTGGCCCTCGCAGCAGAAGTACAGAATAGCCTTCTTAGGCAAAACCTCAATTCGACAATAAAGCCCCTGGACACCGCCAAGCGAGTCCGAGCTACTCTCCAACAGGACCATCCGGCTCGTCCAGAGCTTAGCTAGAATTTCGGCCTTTGTCCTAGCCCCAATAAAGCGGTGAAATTCGTGCCGCGCATACACAACTACGCACTTAAAATACCATGGGCATGGACGGAGGCGCAGCTAGACCTCGGTCCACAATGCGGCTCAACCACTCCTGGATCCGTATACCTTCACTTTTTTTCTTTCTTTCAGGGTTTTCCTCCTCCTGAGGCCTTTTCTGATAAACCTGCTCTCATCGGACCCATAGCGGGACGGATACACCAAGAAAGCTAGGGGCTCGGACGTACAAGGGAATACCCAGGTGGTCTCTGCTAACGATCGTCATACCTGTTTTAAATACCCGCACGCAACTCGCTCTTGGTCGTGGCATGTTAAATAGCCTTATTTGCTTATTGCACTACTTGTACACATACGCCTTGACGTATTAATAAAATTACAACAAAAGATAAATTGCAGCGTCAGCTCATCACTTAATTTTCCCCTTATCTATTTCTTTATTAGCAATTGCACCCGTACATTTTGGTACACCTTAATTCGCGAGGGGCTTCATTGTACCCCATAACACGGCAAGAAAGTCCGAACACTTACACAATGCAGTTCGGCACCCCGAACTTATAGCATTATATGCATTGGCTCTGAATCATGTCTTTGGTCAACAGTTGGGTTGCCCGGCTCCTGTGCTTGCTACCTTACGTTCCGCTATATCGGCTAGGGTAGTAAAGGGAGAACTAATGTGATTTTGTCCCTGTTCTTCCGGACGAGCAACTCAGTAGAGAAAGCCGAAAACTGACTGTCATGATGCGGCGAGAGCTGGTCAGCTATTCGAGAGGTCACAAAATCTTTAACGATTTCTTCCGCACTATGCGATAACTAATGCATCATGCAACGAATCGGTTTTTATCCGATCAGGTGTTTTATAATACCCCAAGTTCGGTCTTCTGAACACTAGGGGCTGCGCCTACCTTTATTTTGTCAAACTCCTATGGCTAAGTGAGGGTGAGCCTTATAGTCCGATTGCCTAGTTGGCCGCGCTAAACACCTCCTTTAAGGACCAAAAATCTGGAGTAAAGAGTGTTTAGATTTATCCCGAACACCCCTGCATTTCCTACGTAAAGGTAGTTTAACGACCGCCAACTCTCAAAATTAATTTAAAAACGGTCGCACAGGAGGTAATAATACAAATAACAAGCATTATTTTACATAACGACCTTGTTTCATATTACAGCACAGGATACCATGCATACATTCATGGGAATATAATATCCTTGGCACATTGCTCTGCCACAAGGTGGGATCCCTCAAGGACACTGTCATAATATAGCTCAGGTGTGCGGTGCTCTTTCCATTCGGGCGGTCCTTCAGTCATCAGCTCACAGCATCCATCTTCGCCCAATGCACCTTGGCGCGGGCAAAGGCCATTCGCGCACCTTCGATGCAGACCGACCGCTTGATGGCGTCAAGCCGATGGTACGCACTAACGAGCCTATTCACGAGTCCGAAGTAGCTACTGGGAATCGCTTTGGTAGGCCATAGCCGGATAATCAAATCCTTGAGATCTAGTTCGGCCGCCCTATGCAGCTCGACCAGCTGCATTAGCTGATCGGTAAAGGGTACTGGGTATTCTGGTGCAAGATATTGCGACCAGAACAGCTTCTCCGTAGAGCTCCCCTCTTCGGCTCGGTAGAACTTTGCAGTGCCAGACACACTGCATGGCAGATCCGCAAACACCCCTGGAGAACTCCGAATCCGGGTCAGTAAATGAAATCTTTCCTTTGCGTATTTGCTCTGCATAGTAAAGGCCTTACCCGCTGCGATCTTTCGGGCCTCCTGGATTTCCTGGAGAGCACCTTGGGCTTCAGCCCTGGCATTGTGTGCGGACTGGTGAGCCTTGGTGAGTTCGGACTCTTGATCCTTTATACTCTGCTCCAAGGTCTCGCACTTCCCTATGGCTTCTTGGAGCTCTTGTTAAACTTCAATGACCCGAGCCTCGTGGTTTTCACGAGTGGCCTGCTCCTTGGCCGTCTTCTTCTCGGCCTCGGCTACCGCCCTCTTAAGGGCCTCGACTTCAATCGCCGCTCCTATTACATACCATGACATTTTCTCAGTCAAAATAACTATTCACTTGTATTTAAATACAAACAAAGTTCTCCCATACCTTGGTTATCCTACAATTGCTTTTTTACTTGGCCGAGTTCCTTTCAGCCCGCTCTAGTCTCTGCCTCAGTCTAGAGACCTCTGCAGTATGAGCGGTTGCAGTCAATAATGACGCCTGACCATTCACATAGGTATTTCCCAATTAGTCTCCTGCGAAATATATTTGATCCTCTGTTCGACTTCCTTTTCGAAACCCCGAACAATGTATCAGGGGCTACTATCTATATTATGACATTCTTTTAATTTCATTACTTACCTCAAAGCCTGTTAGAAGGTTGGCGCAGGCTTCGGTCAGCCCGCTTTTGGCAGACTGGACCTTCTCAATCACCGCACCCATAAGGGTACGGTGCTCTTCAATGATGGAAGCGCTTTGCAGCGCCACCAATAAAGTATCCGGCACCTCCGGGTGGACTGAGGTTGCCGGTGGAATAGGCGCACCACCTTCTGTTGAAGAAGGTTGCTGGCCTGATTTAGGAGCCGTATTGGTCTCCGAAGTTGTCTCTGGCTAGGGGCCGAATTCAGGACGGCCCCGCCTTCAGCATCCATGGGGGTTTGCTCCCCCATGTGTCCGATTGCCGAGGTTTGGCCCTCCGGCGCTGCCTCGACGGTCTCCCGAGCTTCGCCCTGGTCTGGTCCCCTTTGGGACGACACCTCAGTGTTTTCCATGCCTTTGGGGGAAGAGGCTGTCAGGACCCCGACTCAAAGCCACACCGATCTAGCATGTAACACCTCATATCACTTTGCGGCCTCACGCACGGTATTCCCATGGGTGTCGCCTTACCTTGCCCGGGACCGTTTGCGCCTATTGGCACACGTATATGATAGTGGCACTAGCATCCATATGACAAGGAGCCCGGGCTGACATGCCTAGTCGTGAACCCAAAGTGGCACTAACTTACAGGGACATGCATATATGACCCAGCAACGAACGTGTCGGTCATCAGCGAGTGAATCCGGGCTGTAGCAGCTGGGCTAGCAGGACTCCGGTAAACCGGGCTGTAGCAGGCTAACAGGACTCCGGTAGACACCGTGTGACATTTCCCCGAATGGACAGACACAGGAACGAAGAAGTACACATGCTGGCCAGCCTAAGTGTTCCAGAGAAGTAGCAAGCTACCAAGGCTCAGTGGAAGCACTAGGAGACATTTCCCGGTAAGAGAGGCTACCAAGGATAAACAACTAGATGGTCAGATCCCACGCATACCAAGCATTTCAATAACATACACACAATATGCTCGTTATGTGCAAATACAACATGGCATCACAACATGACTCTACAACTCAAGTATTTATTCAACAGGCTCTGAGGAGCGAGATATTACAAACATGGGTCTCATGAACCAACATTCAGAGCATACAAGTCAAAGCACATGCGGAAGCTTAACATGTCTGAGTACAAACATCTACAAATGAAAAAGGCTGAGAAGCCTGACTATCTACCAGATCCTGCCGAGGGCACAAGATCGTAGCTGAGGTAACAAGCTAAACATCGAAGTCCACGTGGAACAACTAGTGAGACTGAAGTCTCTCTACAAAAACATAAAATAGGCAAACGTGAGTACAAATGTACCCAGCAAGACTTACATCATAACTATCTACATATGCATCATTATCAGCAAAGGGATGGTGGGGTTTAACTGCAGCAAGCCAGCTTTGACTCAGTGGCTATCCTGAACAACAACTGCAAGTAACTCTTTTGAGGTGGCGCACACGAGTCCACATATTCACCATATCAATACACCACTATGGATTCGCTCCCGTCTCCCTACGAGAACGCCATCCATAGCACTCACGCTTATCTTGCGCATTTTAGATTATCCACTTTCACTTGTCTATGAACTGTACAGGCAACCCATAAGTCCTTTACCGCGGACATGGCTTTTCGAATAGATGATGTTAACCCTGCAGGGGTGTACTTCTTCATACATGTTTCCACCACTTAGTGTCTGCACACGACATGTGCTTGGCAAACTTCAAGCGAAAGCCAACGTGGGTGTAGACCACGACCTACCTAAACACTCAAGTCTCTAGTCCAGGTTTATCGCCTATTCAGGTTCCATCCGCAGGGAGTCCGGCCGAGGTTTCCACATTCGGCCCCGAACGATGTGTACTGAGGTTCCATGACACCAAACGGCACCCGGCATACTCGCCACGTGCCTACCGTGATCACAACCCACCCCTCCGGTCAAGCCTTCGCACGGCCTCCAAAGATACTACAAACACGAAACTACTTGCAACTCCCGGACAGAGGACAAGGGTGATTAAGAAGTCGGCGGAGTCATATTTCAGGCCCAATGCATGGTAGTAGTTGTTTCATGGATCACAAACACGTAACTCAGTTCCCGAGGACGGCTTCAATGAGACAACCCACCATGTACTCCTACATGGCCTCTCACCGCTACCTTTACCAAATTGTGTTCACACACTTAGCTCACACACAAGAGGACATGTTCACACACCTCCGATTCATCCCGATGAATCGACTGACTCAACTCTAAGCAATGCAGTGCATGACAAAGAAGCATGAATGAGTAGGCACAACAGGGCTCAAACAACTCCTACTCATGCTAGTGGGTTTCATCTATTTACTGTGGCAATGACAGGTCATGCAGAGGATAAAGGGGTTCCGCTACCGCAGGAAGTAACAGATGAATCGTTGTTGTCCTAATGTAGTAAAAGAGAGCAGGAGCGACAGAGTAGGATTGTATCGGAATGAATAAGGGGGTTTTGCTTGCCTGGCACTTCTGAAGATAGTATAGTTCTTCACCGGTGTCATCAATCACATCGTCGGTACACGTCTACTGAGAGGAGACAAGCACCGACAAAGAAAGAAGAACCACAATCAATGCAATGCACAATATGATGCATGATCATGACATGGCAGAATGAGTGTGTTGGGCTAATGCAACTACAACAAGATGGGTTTGAGCCATTTTGAACCAAAAGTTCAATCCCAAACTCAACTTATGAATTTAAATAGTGCCTTATCATGTTTTGCACTAAACAGCAAGGTTAAGTTGCTTTAACATGCATGAAACTAGTACAGATGGATAGATTGGATTTTTCTGATAATTTTTCATATATAACTTATTTCCTTCTGAGTGACATTTGATTTTATATGATATTTAGAAGTTTATAACATTTTCTAAAATTAATAAATCATTTAAGATTTATTTAAATTCCAGAAGAATTACTACGTCAGCATGACATCACTGTGATGTCAGCGGTCAACAGGGCCGGTCCAGGTCAAACTAACCAGTGGGTCCCGTGTGTCAGTGACTAACTAAACTAACCTAGTTTAATTAGCACTAACCTAGGTTAAACTCATTAAGTTTAAACCTAACTAGATTAACTAGTCGGGCAGGGCCTGCATGTCATAGACCCAGGGGAGGTCAAATCCCCTGGTCAACTGGGGCTAAACCACCGGTGTTCAAAGCGGTCAACCCGCCGGCGTTTAGCTATGGGCGAGGCCGAACGCGGCGGAGGGCTCGGGATTGCTCCTCCGGCGCCCAATCGAGCAGCGGAGGGCACGCGCGGGGAGCTGGGGCTCGCCCGCATCCAGGGCGGCATGCGGCAGCAGCAGGGACGGCAGGAGCTCGCTGGAAACAAGCTCGGGGCGGCGCCGGCGTTTGGGTGTTTGTGGCTACGGGGCTGCAGTGGCCCTGGCAGCGCGTTCATGGCACCTACAGCAGCTACGCGCGGCGGCGAGCATGTTGGACACGACGCCCGGGCCATTTGGTTGCCGGGGCCGCGTCAGCAGTGGGCGCAAGCGGCGGCGGGTGCGGTCAAGCTTGGTGCGGTCGCTACGGCATGCGAGGAAGAGAAGGGAGAGGGGGGAACAGCCAACAGCTCACCACGGTCACGACGAGCGGGTCAGCGAGGTCGGGGAGGAGCTGATGAAGACGGGAGTTCACTGACGATCTCGGCGGCCGAACGATGAAGACGAGGTCGGGGCGGCGTTTTGGGGCGTCCGGCGTCGAGCGAGCCTACGGGGAGGACGAGGGCGTCAAGGAAGAGGCCATGGACACGTCGGCGAGGCGCGGCTGCGGCTGCGCTCGGGCTCGAGAGGGAGAGGGAGCAGAGGAGGGGGAAGAGGTCGGGAGAGAGTGAGAGAGTTCCAAGGGGGTGGCGTGGCACGCATGGAGGCGTCCAGGGCGTCGGGGACGCAGGCAGCCAGGCAGGAGGTGGCTCGGGCGCATGTGCGTCTTGGCCAAGAGCAGCACGCTGCTCGCCTCTCGCCTAGGGAGGAAGACGACAGGGCAGGTGGAGGTGGGCTGGACCGGCACAGCGCTAGGCCAGGTGGGCTGCACAGTAGGTAGGTCCAGGTAACTTTCTCTCCCTTCTCTTTCTATTTAGTTTTCTATTTTTCTATTTTGTTATTTTATTCTGGGCTTTATTAAAAATACTTAGGCACACTCAAAAATCACCAAACTGCTCATGGCCACTGTTTGGAATATATCCAAAATGGAACATTTCAGTTTAGGATTATTTGGACATTTTAAATATTTTATAGTATTTAAATGCCCAAATTCAAATAGAGTATGATTTAATTCAGAGCCCAAATATGTCATGGAAAAATGTGCATCACCTCTGGCTACTGTTTACAATATTTTCCATAAATGATGAACATTGTTGAAAGCCATTTGGACTTACTAAAAATATTTTAGGTAAACCTAGTGAATTCCTTTAATGCTAGGGTTTAGGCAATCCCCATTTCAACTTTCGGTAAAAAGTAAACATGATGCATCACCAAGGCTAGCACTAGTGCATTGCCAGAAGCTAGGGATGTGATAACTCACCCCCACTAAACAAGAATCTTGTCCCGAGATTCAAAACGTGAGGTAAGAAGACAAAGGGGACACTAAGTATCACAAACTTCATGATCCAACTCTCTTCTCGAGGTTGTTGATTTGTTGACGCAAGTTGATCTTGACGTCTTTGCTTTCGAGATCTTCATCCAATATGAGGACAAAAGAGCGAAACATGTCTACATGGATGGATCATCTTAATGATCACAAGATCAATTCACGGAATGATACATAGCAACTTTTTTTAACTGAGATACGAAGCACACATCTAGAGAGATGGAGTGGAACAGATGACGAGGATTCACTAGGTAGACAACAATTCCACACCTAAGAGGGTGGTGAACGGTTGTCAACATAGCGAGAATTTGAGTTGCCATGATACCATAGCGAGACACCTCAGAGAAGGTGACTCGTGGAACCATTACCTGAAGTGGAAAAAATTACTTTTGATTCAGAGAGCATTGAAACTCTCTATTCCAGCCTAGGGCAAAACACAATCGATCAATTTAAGGAGTCTAAGAGAATGACATACTCAGACTAGGATGGGTGATGTGGACTACCTTGTTGAAGACAACACAAGGATGATTGTGCTTATCATAGAAAATGGATGGAACCCATGGTAGAATGGCACAATAGCAGTGCAAGCTGGGGACAAAATGCAAATGTTAGGAATGATTCTAGTAACTGGGGAGAAACTCAATAGGAGAGAGTGATTCCACTATTGGAATGGTTATAGCATAACCGAAGAAGCTGGGGCAATCCCAGTTAGTGCTGATGATAACACCTAGTGCTTGTGCATGCTTTCAAGAACTTGAGCATTTCCATATTCATCGGGGTTTTACCAATATCCGTGTCAAGGATCCAGGAAACACAACATACCACCATGATGGATAGTGAGGGACAATGCAGATGCAAAGGAAGATAACACCTTCTCAGATTTCACCTTAGCAAGGCCAAGGAGTCAGAAATCCGGATGATCGACCGAGAGACATTTAGCACTCCGCTTCTAATGTTCTCCTTGATGTGCTAGCGTAACCCATTTATTGATATGGTTTGGTATCTAGAACATCAAGTAACAGGTCGGACTTCGGGAACACAAAAATCCATAAGGCACAACTAGGAAGTAAATTATACGAAATCCTTATGGAGAGGTGGCCAACTTCCTCAATCAAGATACTATAGTGATAGATCTTCCGGCTGGGTGTGTTGGCCACAACATCCACTTACCGGTTATCGAGAGACCAATAATATAGTTCTTGGGAAATGTTCCAACCATCATATCTGCCTGAGATTCGGATCTGGTTGGTGTCAGAATATTCCAGACTCATCAAGTCTAGAAAGAAAAATTAAAGTTTGCAACACAAATTGACGAGATGACGTTGCGGGATTCTCGGGAAATGGACTATGATAGTAGGCTCCAAAACATGAGCTAGTTCTGCTACAAACATATGAACACGATGTCTCAGACAAGCATGACCACATAGTAGTCTTACAATAAAACACTACCGAGTTCTGGTTGGGAACCATCAACGAGGATAACAGAATCTTGTACAAATCCGTCTGGTACCTTCAGTACTAGCACTTAGAACTTATTATCCTTGAACAAATCAATCAGTGGCTTGGTGTGCTAGGAATACATATAGAATGAAGATGATCAGTCTATCAGACCACAGAATACTTCGCACATGTGCATGACTGATTTGAAATGATTCCAAAGGAAGCAACATTGACTTTCTCGAATTCACGACGGCAACTAGCATCAGATGCACATGAACTGGAGAGAGACACTTCTTACATCCGAACATATGCTTCATGAGCTAGCATGAAGAGATGCTTTCAAAAGTTTCCAACACTAGCTTAATGTTCATCAAAATTATGGAGAAGATAAGTATGTTGTCGATGGGCTCAACAACATTTCGTCCGGGTTTACATAAAAATGGAATTCCACAATTATGTGAACAAGGTGATAGCATTGGTCAGACCCAAAAGATATAATGGTGTATGCTCAAGGAAACATTCACGAGTAAGACAACATTACGAACATCGTTGGTTCTAATTTGCTTTGATGATAGCCCATACTCAAATCAAGGATTGGATAAGACAATAAGTACAACAACTGATCACAAGGACCAATCGATGAAGATATCATCTTTCTTCAACACACACACACACACAAAGATATCCCCTAACATGAACTAAGCCAGACAAGCTTTTATCTTCCAACTCTCCAAGTTGTTATTTGGCTTAACCAACTAGCTTAGGGATATCCAACACAGTTTCTTGGAGAAAGGGTGGTTTATAAGAAACCAACTTGATCACGAACATAGCGGCCAGGTGACAACCTGGTAACACTTCCGAGAAGATAATCTGAAAATCATGAACCACCGATATGTTACTAAACTCGAGAACAATCTTGCTTTTCAGACAAGACGATATGATCAAATAACCAAGGGATTGGCATAGCCCTAACTCATTGATCGAAAGGTGCACCGAAAATAAGGACTAGGTAGCACAATCTATCTTAGAATGATGATTCAGGAACCAACACACTAAGAATGAAATTATTGTCCTTTAAATACCAAGCAACGGAGTTGCTAGAAGTATAGATGTCACACATCACGGTTCATTTGTCTGCATTCCGGTTGCAACAACACGGGGACCAAGGAATGAACAGCGATGGCGAGAAGTATCACTGTATCAAGAGCTCACGAGGTGGTGTGCAGTTCCCATGACAATCTTAATATAAAGATGGTAATACTCCAAGGTAGAACAGAAAAAAAACTGAGTTAGCAATTTGATCTGCGAAATACAACTTCTTTGGCCCAATCCTGGATATGGATGAGGTTCTGGAGTTTGTTTCTCCTAGTCATTCCAGAATAGAATGGCTTGACGGACCACAAGAGTAATAGGCATCGATAAACGAATGCACGCATACTCTTGACTATCAATCGATAGACGGGGGTCAGAATATAACTAAGGAGGGACAACTCAAGGAACATATAACTTTCTGAGTTGGGGATGCATAGATTAGTATGTCGAACCAGGTTCAACAGGTTTCTTCCGGATAACCCATGCGGAGAAGGTAGATCTGGCAAAGTCACAGCATAGAATCGAGAACTCGTCAAGAGCACTCTGGTTGTGATCTTTCGGTTCTGCGAGGAACTACTGCCATAAACGGTTCATAGTATTTGGAAGAAAGAAATACCACGGACCTCGAGGACTAACACAAAGGTTACTAATAACCTAAGGGAGCTACCAATTACTATCAACATGAAGTAAGTAGGGTGAATCTTGGGTTCAAAACCCAGAAGTGGAATACCTACATACTAAGTTGCATCATGGGATGCTTTCAAGAATGATGGCCAGAATCATCACACTGGGAACACAAAGCATGGCTAAATTACTAGGTGATACTCTAGACACCTAGGGTCATAATAATAGCTCCAACAAAAATGTTGAGGCAATGAAGTACCTCAACACACTAGTTAGTGTGGTTGATCTGGCACAAAGGAACTTCAGAATGATAAGAAGGAATTTGCAAATGCATCAGACTGTTTAGAAACCTGGGATGACTCGGACAGCATAACGGCTGTAAATGCTCAAACAGATTTGAGACATTCTGCAAAATGGTGGCATAACCACTCAAACATCATAATATCAAGGTTTCGAGATCATCTATCAACACGCGAAGATAGTAGGAACTGAACTGAGGCTTATATCCAACAATCCTATAAGTCTACGGATTAGTAACACGTGATCCTGATAGAAAGAAGAGAAAGCCTAGTTTCTTAACCCCGTAGGAAAGATAGGATGACTCAGATCAGAAGGCATAAGGTATATGGAATAAAAAGAGCCTTACGTTCCATCCCACAATCAATTCCCTTATATAACTAAGGAATTTCTAGACTCAACTTTGACCAGTTTGGCTTGGTAATTCTATAGGCTGTCAAGCTCTGATACCAAAGCTGTCAGGACCATGACTCAAAGCCACACCGATCTAGCATGTAACACCTCATATCACTTTGCGGCCTCATGCACGGTATTCCCACGGGTGTCGCCTTACCTTGCCCGGGACCGTTTGCGCCTTTTGGCACACGTATATGATAGTGTCGCTAGCATCCATATGACAAGGAGCCCGGGCTGACATGGCTAGTCATGAACCCAAAGTGGCACTAACTTACAAGGACAGGCATACATGACCCAGCAACGAACGTGTCGATCATCAGCGAGTGAATCCGGACTGTAGCAGCTGGGCTAGCAGGACTCCGGTAAACCAAGCTGTAGCAGGCTAACAGGACTCCGGTAGACACCACGTGACATTTCCCCGAAGGGACGGACACAGAACGAAGACGGACACATGCCGCCAGCCTAAGTGTTAGGAGCGAGAGCAAGCTACTAAGGCTCAGTGCAAGCACTAGGAGACATTTCCCGGTAAGAGAGGCTACCAAGGATAAACAACTAGATAGTCAGATCCCACACATACCAAGCATTTCAATAACATACACACACTATGCTCGATATGTGCAAATACAACATGGTATCACAACATGACTCTACAACTCAAGTATTTATTCAATAGGCTCCGAGGAGCGAGATATTACAAACATGGGTCTCATGACCCAACATTCAGAGCATACAAGTCAAAGCACATGCGGAAGCTTAACATGTCTGAGTACAAACATCTACAAATGAAAAAGGCTGAGAAGCCTGACTATCTACCAGATCCTGCCGAGGGCACAAGATTGTAGCTGAGGTAACAAGCTAAACATCGAAGACCACGTGGAACTACTAGTGAGACTGAAGTCTCTCTGCACAAACATAAAATAGGCAAACGTGAGTACAAATGTACCCAGCAAGACTTACATCATAACTATCTACATATGCATTATTATCAGCAAAGGGATGGTGGGGTTTAATTGCAGCAAGCCAACTTTGACTCGGTGGCTATCCTGAACTACGACTGCAAGTAACTCTTTTGAGGTGGCGCACAGGAGTCCACATATTAACCATATCAATACACCACTATGTATCTACTCCCGTCTCCCTACGAGAACGCCATCCATAGCACTCACGCTTATCTTGCGCATTTTAGAGTATCCACTTTCACTTGTCTATGAACTATATAGGCAACCCATAAGTCCTTTACCGCGGACATGGCTTTTCGAATAGATAATGTTAACCCTGCAGGGGTGTACTTCTTCATACATGTTTCCACCACTTAGTGTCTGCACACGACATGTGCTTGGCAGACTTCAAGCGAAAGCCGACGTGGGTGTAGACCACGACCTACCTAAACACTCAAGTCTCTAGTCCAGGTTTATTGCCTATTCAGGTTCCATCCGCAGGGAGTCTGGCCGAGGTTTCCACATTCGGCCCCGAACGATGTGTACAGGGTTCCGCGACACCAAACGGGCGCCCGGCATACCCAGCCACGTGCCTACCGCATCACAGCCCACCCCTCCAGTCAGCGCTGCGCACGGCCTCCAGCATACTACAAACACCAGAAACTACTTGCAACTCCTGGACAGAGGACAAGGGTGATTAAGAAGTCGAGCGAGGTCATATTTCAGGGCCCAATGCATGGTAGTAGCTATTTCATGGATCACAAACACAGAACTCAGTTCTTGAGGACGGCTTCAATGAGACAACCCACCATGTACTCCTACATGGCCTCTCACCACTACCTTTACCAAATCGTGTTCACACACTTAGCTCACACACAGTAGGACATGTTCACACACCTCTGATTCATCCCCGATGAATCAGACCTGACTCAACTCTAAGTAGTAGCAGGCATGACAAAGAAGCATGAATGAGTAGGCATAACAGGGCTCAAACAACTCCTACTCATGCTAGTGGGTTTCATCTATTTACTCTGGCAATGACAGGTCATGCAGGGGATAAAGGGGTTCATCTACCGCAGCAAGTAACAGATGAATCGTTGTTGTCCTAATGCAGTAAAAGAGAGCAGGAGCGATAGAGTAGGATTATATCAGAATGAACAAGGGGTTTTTGCTTGCCTAGCACTTCTGAAGATAGTATAGTTCTTCATCGGTGTCATCGATCACATCATCGGTGCACGTCTATGAGAGGGGACAAGCACCGACAAACAAAGAAGAAACACAATCAATGCAATGCACAATATGATGCATGATCATGACATGGCAGAATGAGTGTGTTGGGCTAATGCAACTACAACCAGAAGGGTTTGAGCCATTTTGAACCAAAAGTTCAATCCCAAACTCAACTTATGAATTTAAATAGTGCCTTATCATGTTTTGCACTAAACAGCAAGGTTAAGTTCCTTTAACATGCATGAAACCAGTACAGATGGATAGATTGGATTTTTATGATAATTTTTCATATATAACTTATTTCATTCTGAGTTACGGTTGATTTTATATGATATTTAGAAGATTATAACATTTTCTGAAATAAATAAACCATTTAAGATTTATTTAAATTCCAGAAGAATTACTGCGTTAGCATGACGCCACTGTGATGTCAGCGGTCAACAGGGCCTGTCCAGGTCAAACTGACCAGTGGGCCCGTGTGTCACTGACTAACTAAACTAACCTAGTTTAATTAGCACTAACCTAGGTTAAACTAATTAAGTTTAAACCTAACTAGATTAATTAGTCGGGCGGGGCCCGCATGTCATAGACCCAGGGGAGGTCAAATCCCCTGGTCAACCGGGGCTAAACCACCGGCGGTCAAAGCGGTCAACCCGCCGGCGTTTAGCCGCCGGCGAGGCCGAACGCGGCGGACGGCTCGGGATTGCTCCTCCAGTGCCCAATCGAGCAGCAGAGGGCAGCTGGGAGCCGGGGGCTCGCTTCGCATCCGTGCGGCATCGGCAAAGCAGCAGGCATGGCGGGCTCGCCGAAACGAGCTCGGGGCGGCGCCGGCGTTCGGGTGTTTGTGGCTACGGTGCTGCAGTGGCCGTGGCAGCACGTTCATGGCACCTATAGCAGCTACGCGATGCAGCGAGCATGCTGGACACAACGCCCGGGCCATTTGGTTGCCGGGGCCGCGTCGGCGGCGTGCTCAAGCGGCGGCGGGTGCGGTCAAGCTTGGTGCGGTTGCTACGGCATGCGAGGAAGAGAACGGAGAGGCGGGGAACAGCCAGCAGCTCACCACAATCACGACGAGTGGGTCGGCGAGGTCGGGGAGGAGCTGATGAAGACGGGAGGTCGCCGACGATCTTGGTGGCCGAACGATGAAGACAAGGTCGGGGGCGGCGTTTTGGGGCGTCCGGCGCCGAGCGAGTCTACGGGGAGGACGAGGGCATCGAGGCGGAAGCCATGGACACGTCGGCGAGGCGTGGTAGGGCCGGTGGCTGCGGCGTTACGGCGGCGCGGCTGCACTCGGGCTCGAGAGGGAGAGGGAGCAGAGGAGGGGGAAGAGGTCAGGAGAGAGTGAGAGAGTTCCAGGGGGTGGCATGGCGCGCATGGAGGCGTCCAGGGCGTCGGGGACGCAGCCAGCCAGGCAGGAGGTGGCTCAGGCATGTGTGCGCACGCGGCGATTACGCGCTCTGCCTACTGGCCTAGGGAGGAAGACGACAGGGCAGGTGGAGATGGGCTCGGCCGGCACAGTGCTAGGCCAGGTGGGCTGCATAGTAGGTAGGTCCAGGTAACTTTCTCTCCCTTCTCTTTCTATTTAGTTTTCTGTTTTTCTATTTTGTTATTTTATTCTGGGCTTCATTAAAAATACTTAGGCACGCTCAAAAATCACCAAACTGCTCATGGCCACTGTTTGGAATATATCCAACATGGAACATTTCAGTTTAGGATTATTTGGACATTTTAAATATTTTATGTATTTAAATGCCCAAATTCAAATAGAGTATGATTTAATTTAGAGCCCAAATATGTCATGGAAAAATGTGCATCACCTCTGGCTACTGTTTACAGTATTTTCCATAAATGATGAACATTTTTGAAAGCCATTTGGACTTACTAAAAAAAATTTAGGTGAACCTAGTGAATTCCTTTAATGCTAGGGTTTAGGCAATCCCCATTTCAACTTTCTGTAAAAAGTAAACATGATGCATCACCAAAGGCTAGCACTAGTGCATTGCCAAAAGCTAGGGATGTGACAGAGGCCGTCGGGAGGGCCTCGTTGTTCATCGCATCCAGGTCCAACGAATCTTCTGACAAAGATCACTCGATGTTGGAACCGGCCGGACTGCAGAATATGTGACTCGATACATTAATGCTATGCGAAAGTGAGACTGGATATATGAAGGTGTTCGGGTTTTCTTTGTACTCACGATTTGGCCAGGGGCTTGACCCTGGGTTCCCACTATGGGTTTCTGTCGATGGCTGCGGTGGATTCGTCTAGAAGGGAGGCTTTCCCCTTCTTAGACGTTTCGGCCTCCAAACTTGTGGAGGCCGTCCTCTTCTTTCTCCCCCTCGCAGGGGGGGGTGGACTAGCTTTCCTCTTCTTCCTCCTCCTCTTCCTCGTCTTTTTCGGCAGAGGAGTGGGCCTCGGTGTCTTCGGACACCACGTCCGAAGTACCCTTGCAACGGAGCCCGCCCCTGGTCTCCTTGGCCTCCTTCTTGGACTTCTTCTTCGGCGCTTTATATGGCGTCGGGACCAGCATCTTCATCAGAAGTGGGCCGGCTTGTTCTTCTGGCAGTGGAGCCAGACAGTAGATCCGCTCTGCCTTCTTTGTCCAGTCCTGGGAGAATCGCTAGGTAAATATTAGGTGTTTTCCCCAAGGTATACAAATGGAGGATACACCTTGAAAACATATAAAGACTCACTGAACTTGCGGGGCAGGACAATTTGTGCCCGCGATCCTTGGCGGTTTCCGGTCACGACTTGTCGGGCTTGAATAGCACCTTCCAGATGTCTTCGTGCGTCGTGCCGAAGAACTCAAGCAAGGTTTGGTGCTTGGCTGGATCAAACTCCCATAGATTGCAAGTCCGGCGTTCGCAGGGAAGGATCCGGTGAACTAGCATCACCTGGACCACATCGACAAGTTTGATATTCGTGTCCTCCATGCTCTTGATACGCGCTTGGAGCGTCATCGGCCCATCGGACGAAGGCCGGTCTAGGCCCTTTTCGGGCCAGGACATGAGCCGCGGTGGGGCCTCGGATCAGAACTCGAGGGCGGCGGCCCATTTGGTGCCGCGTGGCTCGGTAATATAGAACCCCTGTTGTTGCCAACCTTTGATGGACTCGTTGAATTTACCTGATGGCCATTGGACGTTGCGCATCTTGCTCACCATGGCTCCTCCGCACTCGGCATGTTCGGCGTCGACCACCTTTGGCTTCACGTTGAAAATCTTTAGCCACAGCCCGAAGTGTGGCGAGATGCGGAGGAAGGCCTCGCACACGACGATGAATGTCGAGATGTTGAGGAAGGAATTGGGGGATAGGTCATGGAAATCTATCCTGTAATAGTACATAAGGCCACGAACAAATGGGTGGAGGGGAAACCCCAGCCGGCAGACGAAGTGAGGGAGGAATACAACCCTCTCGTGGGGTTCTGGAGTAGGACGATCTATTCCGACTCCGGGAGACGGTGTGCGATCTTCTTGGCCAGGTATCCGGCCTCCCGGAGTTTCTTGATATCCTTCTCCTTGATGGAGGAGGCCATCCACTTGCCTTGCGCTCCGGATCCAAACATGATTGGAGTGCTTTTTGGGCGGGATAGATGGGTGCTTGGGCATTGGAGCTCGAGAATGAATGAGCAGAGGAAGAAGAGGGTGTGGGTGAAAGAGGTGAATCCTTATCCCTTTATAAAGGCAGTAAAAATCATGCGCCTCCCCGCTCACCCTAAAACTCGCTTATTTCCCAAGCGCTGTGCTGATGGCACGGTTAGGTTACCCATGCCCGCATTGATAGAATCATGTGATAAGGGGACACGATCTCTGCTTCGACAAGACGTGTCAATGAAACCGCGCCTCAAAATACGGAGGGGCGGGATAAAAACGGATCGAATAAAGATCGGGCCGTGGCATGATGTCACGCTATGAGTTGTCAGCAAATTGGACTCGTGGGATATTATACTCTCTACCGTGGTATGTGGAATTTGTTTTGCAGAGCCAGACACGATTCTTATGTTCAAGATCTACTTTGAATTATTCGGAGAAGGAACCCGCCTTGCAATGTCGAAGACAATTTGCGCGCCGGACTCATCGTCATTGAAGCCTGGTTCGGGGGCTACTGAGGGAGTCCTGGATTAAGGGGCCCTCGGACAGCCGGACTATATGCATATGCCGGACTATTGGACTATGAAGATACAAGATAGAAGACTTCGTCCCGTGTCCGGATGGGACTCTCCTTTGTGTGGAAAGCAAGCTTGGCGATTCGGGTGTGAAGAGTCCTTTCTCTGTAACCGACTCTATGTAACCCTAGCCCCCTCCGGTGTCTATTTAAACCGGAGGGTTTAGTCCGTAGGACAAGAACAATCACAACGATAGGCTAGCTTCTAGGGTTTAGCCTCTATGATCTCGTGGTAGATCAACTCTTGTAATACTCATATCATCAAGATCAATCAAGCAGGAAGTAGGGTATTACCTCCGTCGAGAGGGCCCGAACCTGGGTAAACATTGTGTCCACCGCCTCCTGTTACCATTAGCCTTAGACGCACAGTTCGGGACCCCCTACCCGAGATCTGCCGGTTTTGACATCGACAACGGCCATTACGTCAACCATGGTCAATCCGCTGTGGGCTAGCACCCTCACCTTTGTGGCTAGGCACTGCACCTCACAGGACTCTTCTTGGGAAGGGCCTTTAGGCCGCCGGTTAAGTCGCTTCTTTAGCGGGGTGTCCGAATACTCGGGTCGTCCTCTCTGAACTGGTTTGAACAGACGGATGTCTTCAATATAAAACCATTTCGATGTCCACTCTTCAAAATCTTTCTTGGGAGTACCAATCGGATATCCTCTGCCAGCTATACGACACACTTCGGCTCCACCTACTTCGAAAATCGACCCCTCATGGGTGCAAGGGACGGGGTAAAAATACTTCCTCCACAGTCTGAAATGAGCCTAGCAGCCTAGGAAAATCTCGCAAAGGGTAACAAAGCCATAAACATGTAGAATTGATCCTGGGTGAGGTGGTGGAGTTGGATCATGTAAAACTCTAGCAGACCCCTTAAGAAAGGGTGAATGGGGAATCCCAGACCACTTAGAAGGAAGGATACAAGGCATACCTGTTGAAAATATGCCCTGGCGACAATAATAAAGTGGTTATTATTATATTTCCTTAATCATGAAAATTTTTATTATTCATACTAGAATTGTATTGATTGGAAACTTAAATACATGTGTGAATACATAAGCAAATACCAAGTCCCTAGTACGCCTCTACTAGACTAGCTCGTTGATTAAAAGATGGTTAAGGTTTCCTGACCATAGACATGAGTTGTTATTTGATAACGGGATCACATCATTAGGAGAATGATGTGATGTACATGACCCATCCGTTAGCTTAGCATATGACCGTTCCATTTATTGCTACCACCTTCTTAAATGTCAAATACTTATTCCTTAGGCCATGAGATCATGCAACTCCCGGATACCGGAGGAATACCTTGTGTGCTATCAAACGTCACAACATAACTAGGTGATCATAAAGATGCTCTACAGGTATCTCTGAAGGTGTCTATTGAGTTGGCGTGAATCGAGATTGGGATTTGACACTCCGTATGATGGAGAGGTATCTCTAAGCTCTCTCGGTAATACAGCATCACAGGAAGGTTGCAAGCAAAGTGACTAAGGAGTTAGTTACAAGATGACATATTACAGAACAAGTAAAGAGACTTACCGGTAACTAGATTGAACTAGGTATGAAGATACCGACCATCGAATCTCGGGCAAATAATCGGATGTTGGTGAACGAATGTTGTTCGGAGTCTCGGATGAAGTCACGGACATGACAAGGAGCTCCGAAATGGTCCGGAGGTAAAGATTGATATATATAGGATGATATGGTTAGGCCAAGGGGTAAGGCCCATAGAGCTTTAGGTCAGTGCAAAAGGAAGTTTTGCGGAGGTCAGGGACCATACGCCAGGGACCCTGGCGTCTGGTACTGAAAACCAAGAAGGACTCTTCCTTGCGTTCCAAACCAACTTTGAGGAGGCTCTTTCTCCATGAAACGACCCTAGGGCTCAACATATAAATAGAGGAGCAGGGCTAGCCCCTGGGGGACACCATGATTCACCCAGCCGTGTGTCGGCGGCCCCTCTCCCTCTAGTTCTAGTTCCTCCTGCGTCCACGTCCGTTGTGCTTAGCGAAGGCCTGCAAAATAGTTTCACCACCACATCACCACACCATCGTGCTGCCGGAACTCATATACTACTTCACCTCTCTTGCTGGATCGAGAAGGCAAGGACGTCATCGAGCTGAATGTGTGCTGAACGCGGAGGTGTCGTACATTTGGTACTTGATTGGGACAGACCGTGAAGGTGTACGACTACATCAACCGCGTTGATAAACGCTTCCGCTTAGCGATCTAGAAGGGTATGTAGATGATCTCCCCTCTCGTAGCAATACATCTCCATGGATGTATCTTGCGTTTGCATAGAAAAAAGTTGTTTTCCATTCAACATCCCCCAACAGTGGCATCATGAGCCAGGTCTATGCATAGATGATATGCACGAGTAGAACAGAAAGGAGTTGTGGGCGGTGATGTTCATATTGCTTACCACCAATGTCTCATTTTGATTCAGCGGTATTGTGGGATGAAGCGGCTCGGACCAACCTTACAAGTCCACGTACATGAGACCGGTTCCACCGACTAACATGCAAATTGTTTTGCATAAAGGTGGCTGGCGGGTGTACATTTCTTCCACTTTAGTTAAATCTAATTTGACTACAGTGGTCCTTGCAGAAGGTTAAAAGGCAACTTGATAATCATCGTTGTGGTTTTGCGTAGGTAAGAACGGTTCTTGCTAGTTGCCCATAGTAGTCACGTAAAACTTGCAACAACAAAGTAGAGGACGTCTAACTTGTTTTTGCAGGGTATGTTGTGATGTGATATGGTCAAGACATCATTTCATAGATGTTGATGTATGAGATGATCATGTTTTGTAATAAGTTGACGACTTGCTGTCGATGAGTACGACAACCGGCAGGAGCCTTAGGGTTGTCTTTAATTATTGTATGACATGCGTGTCAATCACTAAAGCGCCATGTAATTGCTTTACTTTATCGCTATACGTTAGCAATAGTTGTAGAAGCAATAGTTGGTGAGACGACCCCGACGCAATGATGGAGATCAAGGTGTCACACCGGTGACGATGCAGATCATGTCGATACTTTGGAGATAGAGATCAAAAGCACAAGATGATGATGGCCATATCATGTCACATATTTTGATTGCATGTGATGTTTATCCTTTATGCATCGTATTTTTGTTAGAACGACGGTAGCATTATAAGATGATCCCTTCACTTAATTTCAAGATAAAAGTGTTCTCCCCGAGTATGCACCATTGCTAAAGTTCGTCGTTTCAAAGCACCTCGTGATGATCGGGTGTTATAGACTCTACATTCACATACAACGGGTGTAAGCCAGTTTTGCACATGCAAAATACTTGGGTTAAACTTGCCAAGTCTAGCATGTACATACATGGTCTCAGAACACTAGAGACCGAAAGGTCGAACATGAGTCGTATAGTAGATATGATCAAAATAGAGATGTTCACCATTGAAGACTACCCCATCTCACGTGATGATCGGACATGGGTTAGTTTATTTGGATCATGTACCACTTAGACAACTTGAGGGATGTTGATTTAAGTGGGAGTTCATTAGTAATTTGATTATTTGAACTAAAATTTATCATGAACTTAGTCTAAGTAGTTTTTGCATATCTATGTTGTAGATCAATGGTCCGTGCTACCATTCCCTAGAATTTTAATGCGTTCCTAGAGAAAGATAATTGAAAGATGATGGTAGCAACTACACAGACTGGGTCCGTAACTTGAGGATTATCCTCATTGCTGCATAGAAGAATTATGTCCTTGATGCACCACTAGGTGACAGACCTGCTGCAGGTGCTGATGCTGATATTATGAACGTCTGGCAGGCTCGATGTGATGACTACACGATAGTTCAGTGTGCCATACTTTACAGCTTAGAACCGGGACTTCAAAGACGCTTTGAACGCCATGGAGTATATGAGATGTTCCAAGAGCTGAAGTTGATATTTCAAGCTAATGCCCGGGTTGAGAGATTTGAAGTCACCAACAATTTCTATAGTTGTAAGATGGAGGAGAATAGTTCTGTTAGTGAACACATACTCAAAATGTCTGGGGTATCATAACCACTTGACTCAGCTGGGAATTGATCTTCCAGTTGAGAGTTTTATTGACAGAGTTCTTCAGTCACTGCCACCAAGCTACAAAGGCTTCGTGATGAACTATAATATACAAGGGATGACGAAAATGACTCCCGAGTTCTTTGCAATGCTGAAATCGGCGGAGCTGGAAATCAAGAAAGAGCATCAAATTTCTGACGCGGCCGATGCCAAAACGCCAGATTCCTCCTCGGTTATAGCGAAAAACCGGGGGATGTGTATCAACAAGAGACAGTAAAAAAAGGTTTACACAGGGTCTTAATCTGAAAAGAATCCTTGCATCGGGTCCCTCTCGCGTCGTACCTCTGTCTCCGTTGTGCAGTATCACGGACGGGTGTAGCACGTGTTCATCTCAGTAAAGAGAAGAACTTAGTTGGAAAAAGAGTTCGTGCGAAAGATGTATTTTGAAATAAGCAGTATGATTCAAAGAATGAATAAAATTGAGATTTATTGTCTCTTTTTGTGCATGCGTGGAGCCCTTGTAAAGTGCACGCGCTAGTAACCCCTTGTTTATTTATACCGGACTCGCCTGACTGTGTCCGGGGTCTGAATGACCTGTTTAGGGGCTTTGATCAGCAAAGCCGGATTAGTGTGTGGCTGTCAAGGCAGTCTCACGTTCTTCCGTAGTCGAGGAACACTCGAAGTTTCCCTTTAATGAGATGATGCCGCGTGGACCGGGCATTTTAAGTGTAAGAGACGCGTAATGCGGTATTGCGTTAAAGCGGGCGAAAGCTTCACGTCCCAATAGTGCTTGATAGCTACTTTTAAATGGGGCGATGTGGAAGATAAACTTTTCGCTACGGAAGTTGTCGGATGAACCGAACACAACTTCTAGTAGTAGAGAGCCCGTACAATTGGCATATGGGCCTGGCATCACTCCTTTAAAGGAAGTGTTGCTATGGCGAATTTTGGTTGGGTCTATCCCCATTCTGCGGATTGTGTCCCGGTATAGCAGGTTTAGATCACTGCCGCCGTCCATTAGGACTTGTGTAAATTGTAGTCCGTCGATTATAGGATCCAATATCAAAGCAGTCCATCCTGCGTTTCGGATACTTCCGGAGTAATCCTGATGGTCGAAAGTTATTAGTTTTGACATCCAGTTTCGGGACTCCGCTGGGGTGGACCGTGCGGCGCGTACTTTAGTAGGCGCCGCTCTATTTTTCCCTGTTATCACTTGAAGTGAATTTACTGTTTTGACCTCTTGTGGGAAATTCTTTTGTTTTCCAGTGCTCTGCTTGTGGGGTTCGTCATCGTCCTCACTTGGTGTGTCGAACCCCTTGTGTTCGGCCTTAAGTCGGCCAGACTGCTTGAAGACAATCTCTGTGGGTATGGTTTGCAGGCTTCCCGGGGGTACTGTGGATTTGGCATATCTTGTCGAAGATTTTGTTTAGGTTGGATAGCTCGTCGCTGTTGTCCTTGAGAGGCAGTGTTTTGTTGTTCTGCCGAGAGCTTTTGAACTCGGCGTTGACTACCGTGCTCTTTGGGCCATTTTCCTTAGTCCGGTGCTGGTCCTTTCTGCGTCGTGGTTTTCCATTTCCATCCCTAACCTCGGATGTACTTGGGTCGGTGGTGCTGCATCTTGACAGCCAGCTATCCTCTCCCGCGCAAAAGCGGGTCATGAGGCTTGTTAGTGCGGCCATTGTTCTTGGCTTTTCCTGGCCGAGGTGTCTGGCGAGCCATTCGTCTCGGACGTTATGTTTGAAGGCTGCTAAGGCTTCAGTGTCTAGACAGTCGACTATTTGGTTCTTTTTGGTGAGGAACCTGTTCCAGAATTTGCGGGCTGACTCTCCGGGCTGTTGAGTTATGTGACTTAAATCGTCTGCATCCGGAGGGCGGACATAAGTCCCCTGAAAATTTGCTCGAAACGCATCCTCGAGCTCTTCCCAACTTCCAATGGTATTTTCTGGGAGGCTTTTGAACCAATGCCGGGCTGGCCCTTTGAGATTGAGGGGTAAGTATTTTATGGCGTGGAGGTCATCTCCTCTAGCCATATGTATGTGCAGATGTAATCCTCAATCCAGACTCAAAATCATTGTTCCGTCGTATGCCTCTATATTTACGGAACTGAATCCCGCTGGAAATTCATGATCCAGCACCTCATTGGTGAAACATAGGGGGGGTGCGGCGCCCCTGTATTTGGGTGTGTCGTGATTTTCGAATACTCGACGTGTTGTGTTGCTTTCTGGAGCTTGCTTTCTTGGCCCATAGATGGACCTGACCGGGCCATCCGTTTTGCGAGGATCCTTATGTGGATCACGTGCCGGCTTGTGTGCGGCGCCGCTTGCCGCTCTATGTTTGCCATGTGGTCGTCTATCCGACCAGGCGGCCTCTTTGTTTTTTGATTGTGGGGGCTCTACGGCCTCCTCGTCAAATTTGGGCAATAGTTTGCGCTTCGGGTAGCTCTTTGCTTGGCGACTATCGCCATATTTGTCTGCGGTCTTGAGTACTTTGCTTCATCTCATTCTGAGTACGTCTTCCGCTGTTTTGAGCTTCCGCTTCTTCTTCTTCAGACTTCGTGCAGTGGCGACGAGCCTTTTGTGGAGGTTCTTCTGCTCCAACAATGTGTCCGGCGTGAGATCATCCGGACTGTTGTTTTCGCCGGGGATGGGTTGCTTATCCAATTCATCCTGTTCGGATGGTTGCTTGGGGGCATGTTCGTCGTCCACTAGTTCGCCCTGCTCTATGACTGGGTCTGTATGGGTGCTGTCGTTGTCGAGGCGGGACTTTGGGCGGCGCTTGCATCACCGTTTTGGCTGTTTTTCGGGGGAATTATCCTTCGCAGCATCCCGTTGTTCCTCGTTATCACTTCCTTTAGGTGTATCCACCATATATACCTCGTGAGTTGAGGTGGCTTTCCAGTGCCCTGTGGCCGCTGGTTCTTGGTCGTCTCCGGCATCGTCGTCCATACCATCGATATCTTCGGAGTCGAAGTCTAGCATGTCGGTTAAGTCATCGACAGTGGCTACGAAGTGGGTGGTGGGTGGGCTTTGAATTTCTTCATCGTCCGCATCCCAACCGTCCTGGCCATAATCCAGCCAAGGCTCTCCTGATAAAGAGAGACACTTTAGCGAATTAAGGATGTCGCCAAAGGCGAAAAGCTTGAAGATGTCCGCAGCGGTGAAATCCATGATCGGCGCCTAATCGGGTTCGATTGGCGAGGCGAAGGTTCGGGTCCGGAGAAGAGTCCGACACCTTGAGTCACGAGCTTCAAAAGGACAGGTCGGTATTCGCTCCATTGCCATAGCATAGCATCCCCGAGGCGTGTCTAGCCACCCATCCTCGTCGGCGCATCGGCTCGAGTTAAGGGTCGGGCGGACTCTTATCTTGACCTCGAGTGGCCTTGTCCGGCAGCAGAGCTAAATCATGCCCATCGTGATAAAGGCGGCGCTGCTGTGGCTCGAATCCGTCGAAGATCAGGTCTCCGCGGATGTTGGCCGTATAGTTTAAACTTCCAAATCTGACCTGATGGCGGGCGTAGCTTCGATCTGCTCGGATGGCCAAGTGAATTGCCCGCATCTGGCGGCCGCCGAATCTGAAGATCTGTCCGGGGAGAAAAGTTTCACCCCGGACCGCGTCGTTGTTGATGATCGAAGGAGCCATCGGGCCTATGGGCGACGACACAGAGGAACTCTCAATGAAAGCACCAATGTCGGTGTCAAAACCGGCGGATCTCGGGTAGGGGGTCCCGAACTGTGCGTCTAGCCAGATGGTAATAGGAGACAAGGGACACGATGTTTTTACCCAGGTTCGGGCCCTCTCGGTGGAGGTAAAACCCTACTCTTGCTTGATTAATGTTGATGATATGGGTAGTACAAGAGTAGACCTACCACGAGATCAAGGAGGCTAAACCCTAGAAGCTAGCCTATGGTATGATTGTTGTTCGTCCTACGGACTAAAACCCTCCGGTTTATATAGACACCGGAGAGGGCTAGGGTTACACAGAGTCGGTTACAATGGTAGGAGATCTACATATCCGTATCGCCAAGCTTGCCTTCCACGCCAAGGAAAGTCCCATCCGGACACGGGACGAAGTCTTCAATCTTCTATCTTCATAGTCTTGGAGTCCGGCCAATGATGATAGTTCGGCTATCCGGACACCCCCTAGTCCAGGACTCCCTCAGGATCCATGTATGATAACAAAGTGTGGACTTTGGTGGACTTGCCCGATGATCGGCAAGCCATTGAGCATAAATGGATCTTCAAGAGGAAGATTGACGTTGATGGTAATATCAATGTCTACAAAGCTCAACTTGTCGTGAGAGGTTTTCGACAAGTTCAAGGGTTGACTACGATGAGACTTCCTCACCCGTAGCGATGCTTAAGTCTGTCAGAATCATGTTAGCAATTGTCGCATTTTATGGTTATGAAATCTAGCAAATGGACGTCAAAACTGCATTCCTTAACGGTTTCTTAAAGAAGAGTTGTATATGATGCAACCAGAAGGTTTTGTCGATCCTAAGGGTGCTAACAAAGTGTGCAAGCTCCAGCGATCCATCTATGGACTGGTGCAAGCATCTTGGAGTTGGAATATACGCTTTGATGAGGTGATCAAAGCATATGGTTTTATACAGACTTATGGTGAAGCCTATATTTACAAGAAAGTGAGTGGGAGCTCTATAGCATTTCTAATATTATACGTAGATGACATATTGCTGATTGGAAATGATATAGAATTTCTAGATAGCATGAAAGGATATTTGAATAAGAATTTTTCAATGAAAGAACTTGATGACGCTGCTTACATATCGAGCATCAACATCTATAGGGATAAATCGAGACGCTTAATAGGACTTTCACAAAGCACATACCTTGACAAAGTTCTGAAGAAGTTCAAAATGGACCAGTCAAAGAAAGGGTTCTTGCCTGTGTTGCAAGGTGCGAAATTGAGTCAGACTCAAAGTCTGACCACGACAGAAGATAGAGAGAGAATGAAAGCCATTCCCTATGCATCAGCCATAGGTTCTATAATGTATGTCATGTTGTGTACTAGACCTGATGTGTGGCTTTCCATAAGTTTGGCAGGTAGGTACCAAAATAATCCAGGAGTGGATCACTGGACAGCGGTCAAGAATATCCTGATGTACCTGAAAAGGACCAAGGATATGTTTCTCGTTTATGGAGGTACGAAGAACAAGTCTGAAAGCACAAGTGCTCTCTGGGTGATTTTGGTAATTAATGTCAACCTATCTCTTGTTGGACTAATACTTCTACCTAGTGTATTTCAGATGAGTTCAACATTGGAGTGGCAGGACAAGAGGATGTGGAACCCCTTCAAGATGCTAAGGACAAACATTGGCAAGAGCTCAAGACTCTACATTTTCATTTTAGTGATCCAAGATCACATTGAGTCCATAGGAAAGCAAATACTATTAAAAGGGGATGAGGTGTTGCTTAATGGCTTGCTTGCTCAAAGTGCTTAGTGATATGCTCCAAAGCCCTCAACCACAATCTCATTTCCACATATGTCCTAAACCTAAAGCCAAACTCGGCCCCACTGATTTGATCCATCCGGCGCCACTGAGTTCACTTGACATAGCCACTGCCACAAACCCTAATCAGTTCGGTCTCACCGTTGGGATCTCGGTCTCACCGAGATGGTCTTGCAAACTCTCTGTTACCTATTGCAGTTATTTCAGTCTCATCAAGATACGCAGTCGGTCCCACCGAGTTTGCTTGACCAAGTCTCTGTTTGCTTATTGTTGAAACCGGTCTCACCGAGTTCACACAATCGGTCTCATCGAGATGAGGTTTTGCCCTAACCCTAGAACATCGGTCCCACCGAGTTGACCTTGTCGGTCCCACCGAAATGCCTAAGCTTCACATTTTGAACCAAGTCAGTCTGACCGAGTTTAACCATTCGGTCCCACCGAGTTTAGGAATTTGTGTGTAACTGTTAGATTTTGTGTGGAGGCTATATATACCCCTCCACACCCTTCTCCATGTGTGAGAGAGACATCAGAACATGCCTACACTTCCACTACTCATTTTCTGAGAGAGAACCACCTACTCATGTGTTGAGACCAAGACATTCCAATCCAACCACAAGAATCTTGATCTCTAGCCTTCCCCAAGTTGCTTTCCACTCAAATCATCTTTCCACCGTATCCAAATCTATGAGAGAGTTGAGTGTTGGGGAGACTATCATTTGAAGCACAAGAGCAAGGAGTTCATCATCAAGACACCATCTATTACTTTTTGGAGAGTGGTGTCTCCTAGATTGGTTAGGTGTCACTTGGGAGCCTCTGTCAAGATTGTGGAGTTGAACCAAGGAGTTTGTAAGGGCAAGGAGATTGCCTACTTCGTGAAGATCTACCCTAGTGAGGCAAGTCCTTCGTGGGCGATGGCCATGGTGGGATAGACAAGGTTGCTTTTTCATGGACCCTTCATGGATGGAGCCCTCCGTCGACTCGCACAACCGTTACCCTTCGTGGGTTGAAGGCTCCGCCAACGTGGATATATGATAGAACCACCTATCGAAACCACACCAAAAATCTTTGTGTCTCAAATTGCGTTTGCACACTCCAATCCCATCCCTTTACTTTCTTGCAAGTTGCATGCTTTACTTTCCGATGCTCATATACTATTTGCATGTGTGCTTGAATTGTATTGTGAATGCTTGAAATTGTGCTAATTTGCAACCTCAACTTGAAAAACTAAAAACTGCTATCTTTACTTGTTGATGGTCTAATCACCCCCCCCCCTCTAGACACCTCGTCTCGATCCTTTCAATTGGTATCAGAGCTTTGGTCTCCATTGCTTTGGTTTAAACACCATTGGAGAAAGATGGATGAGTCTACGATTGGGAGTATTAGACGTAGAGTGCCTATGCTTGATGGAGAGTTCATTAGTGAGTGGAAAAATGAGATGCTTGGAATTTTTCATGAATATCACTTGAACAAGTACATTACTACTCCTTGTGAACCCCTTGTTGACCCCTTGCATCCTACCCCTTATGAGTCTCTTGATATGATTCGCAATCTTAGAACTATCAATCTTATCACTAGAGATTTGCCTAGAAATTTGATTGCTCGCTTGCCAACTCTTGAATGTGCTTATACTATATGGAGATTTCTTGAGGAACGGTTTCCGGACTATTCCTTGAAAAACCTAGATGAGATTCTTCACAAGTCTATTGCTTTGAATAAAATGAATCCCGATGATCCTAAGTTTGGTGATTGTTTATAAGGGCTTCGTGATCTTATGCATGCCAAAGGAGATGTTGGAATCATTAGCAATATCATTTCCGAAGTCATTAGAATTCATAGAGATGCACATTGTCATGATCACAAAACTAATGAATCACTCTCTCTAGGAAATAATCGATCACAAGATGATGTTGAACATGGATACTATGATGAGGATGATGATAGTGACTATGATCTCAATGAGTCTATGAGACACTTTGCTCTTATGGCTGACCTTCGCGGCTACATGGCTGGAGGAAAGGAATGGGTTCATGATAGTGGATGTACCAATCACATGACCGGAGACAAGGATATGTTTCATGAGCTAGTTGAAAATGACGGCCCTGGAAAGTATGTCACTTTTGGTGATAACTCAAAGGGTAAGGTGGTCGGCATTGGTAAGGTGGTCATCTCACATGACAGCTCCATACAAAATGTTATGCTCGTTGATTCTCTTGGCTACAATTTACTTTCTGTATCTAGACTAGCCTACTTCAGTTTCAATGTCCTATTTACTAGATTGCCAAGTGTTTCGAAGATATAATCATAATACGGTATTTACCGGCATACGTAGAGGTGATCTATACATTGTTGATTTCACTAAAAAGGCTCAACCTAGAACTTGCTTAATTTCTAAATCCTCTAAAGGTTGGTTGTGGCATAGACGGTTAGGTCATGTGGGCATCCGAAATCTTGACAAGCTTATTAAAGGTGATCATATCCTTGGTGTTCAAGATGTTATATTTGAAAATGATAGACTTTGTAGTGCTTGCCAAGTAGGAAAACGGGTTGGAGGAAGTCATCCCGTGAAGAACATCATGACCACGAGAAGACCACTTGAGCTACTTCACATGGATCTCTTCGGTCCCAATGCCTACAAGAGTCTCGGTGGTAACTCATTTGGATTGGTCATTGTTGATGATTTTCAAGATTTATGTGGGTGTTCTTTCTTGATGATAATTCGCAGGTCCAAAAGATATTCAAAAACTTCGCTAGGAAGGCCCAAAACCAATTTGAAGTGAAGATCAAGAAGGTTCGTAGTGACAAAGGAACGGATTTCAAGAACGCCAATGTGGACACCTTTCTTGACGAAGAAGGGATTTCACATGAGATCTCGGCTACGTACACACCTCAACAAAATGGAGTTGTTGAGAGGAAGAACTGGACGCTCATCGAAATGGCGAGAACGATGCTTGATGAGTACAAGACGCCAAAACACTTTTGGGCGGAAGCGGTTGAGACAGCTTGTCATGCAACGAATCATCTATATCTTCACAAGCTACTCGGCAAGACGAGATACGAGCTTCTCACTGGTAACAAACCCCAAGTTGGGTACTTTCGGGTATTCGGCTCAAAGTGCTACATTCTTGATAAGCATCGTCGTTCGAAATTTGCTCCTAAATCTCATGAAGGTTTCCTACTCAGTTATGGCTCAAACTCTCACACATACCGTGTCTATAACAATTTCACCCGAAAGGTTGAAGAGACGGTAGATGTGAAGTTTGATGAATCTAACGGCTCGCAAGTAGAGCAATTGCCAATTGATGTAGGTGACAAAGATCCTTTGGAAGCTATACAAGACTTGTCTATTGGCAAGATTCGCCCAACGGAGGTGAAGGAGAGTACCTCGTCCGTCCAAGTGGAAGCCTCAACTTCACGCCAAGGTGATCCACAAGTTGACTTGGAGGCATCGACACATCAAGACGATGAAAACGAGGATGTGCAACAAGATGAACCTCGACGACCTCCTTCTCCACCTTCACGAGAGAACAACACCGCCAACAACAACGAAGAAAGACAAGAAGAATAGCAAGACAATGAAGAGGATGTTCCACCCCGACCCAAACAAAAGCTCTCACGAGTTCGAGCAAGAATCTAAAGAGATCATCCCGTCGAACAAATCTAATGATATTCAAACCGGGAGAATTACTCACTCTAAAACTCGTTTGGCTAACTTTTGTGAACATTACTCATTCATTTCTAGCATTGAACCTATGAAGGTTGAAGATGCTCTTGATGATCCGGATTGGGTGAACGCTATGCATGAAGAGCTACACAATTTCGAGAGGAACCAAGTGTGGACGTTGGTTGAAAAGCCCGATGAGAAGCACAATGTCATTGGAACAAATGGGTGTTTTGGAACAAGCAAGATGAAGATGGACAAGTTGTACACAACAAGGCTCGTCTCGTTGCTCATGGCTACACTCAAGTTGAAGGTATGGACTATGGCGAGACATATGCCCCTGTTGCTAGACTTGAGTCCATATGCATCTTACTTGCTTATGCCAATCATCATGAAATCACCTTATATCAAATGGACATCAAAAGTGCTTTTCTTAATGGTGAAATTGAGGAGGAAGTTTATGTTGAACAACCTCCTGATTTTGTTAATCCCAAGAAACCCGACCATGTTTACAAACTTCACAAAGCTCTTTATGGTCTTAAACAAGCTCCTAGAGCGTGGTATAAATGCTTGACTAAGTTCCTTATCAAAAAGGCTTTGAATTGGGTAAGATTGATTCTACACTTTTTACTAAAAGGGTTAATCGTGAATTATTTGTGTGCCAAATTTATGTTGATGATATCATATTTGGTTTGACTAACCCTCATTTTAGTGAAAAGTTTGGAAGGCTAATGTCAGAGAAGTTTGAGATTTCTATGATGAGTGAACTCAAGTTCTTTCTTGGTTTGCAAATCAAGCAAACTAAGTAGGGTACCTCTGTCTCACAAACAAAGTACACCAAGGACTTATTCAAGAAGTTCAACATGCAAGAATGCAAAGGTATGAGTACCCCCATGCCTACTAGTGGACATCTTGACTTGACAAAGGATGGCGAACCGGTTGACCAAATGGTTTACCGGTCTATGATTGGTTCATTGCTATATCTATGTGCCTCACGTCCCAATATTATACGAAGTGTGTGCATGTGTGCACGATATCAAGCGGCCCCCAAAGAATGTCATCTTAAGTCTGTGAAAAGGATAGTGAGATACTTAATTCACACACCAAACTTTGGCATTTGGTATCCTAAGAGGTCTTCATTTGATCTTGTTGGCTACTCCGATTCAGACTATGCCGATGACAAGGTTGATAGAAAATCCACTTCAGGTACTTGTCAATTTCTTGGTAGATCTCTCATGTCTTGGTCCTCCAAGAAACAAAACTCGGTATCCTTATCCACCGCCGAAGCGGAATACATTGTCGTTGGTTCATGTTGTGCTCAATTACTTTGGATGACCCAAACTCTTAAAGATTATGGGATATATGTGAAACATGTTCCATTGCTTTGTGACAACAAGATTGCTATTAAGATTACTCATAATCCCGTGCAACATTCTCGAACTAAGCATATTGAAGTTCTTCATCATTTCGTTCGAGATCATGTTGCTAAGGGAGATATCAAACTTAAGCATGTTCATACCAATAAGCAATTGGCGGATATATTCACCAAACCGCTTGATAAGAAAGTGTTTTGCCGTTTGAGAGGTGAATTGAACATCATTGATGCCTCAAACTTGGAGTAGAAAGTCCATGTGGATGCATGCAAGGCGTGAGCCTTTCTATGACTAATCCTTGACATTTCTCTTATGATGTTGATCACATGACTTGGATATACTTGTTGTAAGGCCCCGAGACCGATGCGCCAGGTGTCTTCCAGTTCTTCGCCGTCATTGCCATGTCACCCGCTTGCGTGTTGCACCTTGACATGTCATCATGTGCATTTCATCCGCATGTTTTGCAAAACTTGCATCCACCCAGGTCTCCCAGTTATCTCCGTTGTCCGTTCTGATCCCAACCACACTCGCACGCGCCCGCGGCACCTCCAAAATATTATTTTATAAGTGGCATAAAAACATTCACGGAATGGGGTGAAAGTTGGCGTGCGGTCTTATTATAGTGTAGGTAGACCGCTTGTCAAATTTTGTTGCATTCGGAGTCCGTTTGATAGCCCAACCGTTATTCATACAGCCGCAATATAGCCGGCTTATTCGTTGGACATTTCGGTCTCTGAAACTATCGTTGGGCCGCTGTGCTTCCTTCTCTTCTCAGCCCAATGCCTCTACACAACCCACTTATGGCCCAGCTACCCCCTCCTCCACTCGGAGCCGCACGATCGAGATCGTACGGTCCGAAAACGGAGCTAGTCCCCTAACCCCCTAGCTAAACTGCCATAAATAGACCCCCTCATTTCCATTTTTGGGCACCCCCAATCATCAGCTGCCACCCCCTCCTTGATTTCCGACGCCGCCCAGCCCCTGCGTGACACTTGTCGCCGCTAGACCACCCAACGCCGCCGCCACGTCACCCCGTCGTCGGACGCAGCCAACCAGGAGGCGCCATGTGCGCCCCAGCGCCCCACTTCGCCGCGGCCCAGATCCGCCCGCCCCAGCCGCACTGGCCCGCCCGGCTGAACCGCGTTGTCGCGCTCCCCCGCTCGCTCCCTGCCTTCACGCCCGAGCTCCTTCCGCCGCAAGCTCTCTCCGGCGCTCAGGAGCCAAGCTCCTCTGCCCCGCGCCTCCGTGCCCGCTTCCTTGTCGCCCTGCAGTGAACGACCATCGTGAGGCGCGCCGTCCCGCCATGGCCCCGAGCTCGCCAAGCCCCGCCGCCTCAGATCCACCCGCTGCGGGTCGGATCCCGCCGCCGGCGCACGCCTCCTGCCTCATCGTCGCCCCGTCAGCTGGAGCCAACGTTGGACGCTGCTCCAGACCCGCCGTCATCGCGTCCCCACCTCCCCACCACCATGGTCGATGTCGGCGCCCGCCGGAGCTGCCTTCTGCAGCCCGATCCAGATCAGATCGGGAGCACGTCGCCTCCCTCCACCAGCGTCCGCGTGGGCCGGCCTGCTGACCGGGCCCATCCGGCGGCCCACCTTGCCTCTCCACCAATTTGGTCCAAGGGCCCAGGGTGAGCGCCACCTAAACCTCGCCCCGGGCGACTTTTATTATCTTGCACTCGGTTCCTCGTGAAACGGCCTAGTCCCTAGGAAAAACTGCATCATGTTACATTTTGTGTGGCCTATAACTTTGTGCATGTGGCTCCATTTTGCGTGTATGATATGTCAAAATGTTCATCTCTCGATGATCTACATGGTGGAATAGTTTGCATGCATGTTACTGTTCATATTCGTGCCTTAATCTTCGTTGCAAAACTGCTAAGTGATATAAACTGTTGAAATCTGCTGCATGTTAACATCATGTATGCATCTTGTGAATGTTGCAACTTTATACCTGTTGATCCTATGGTGATGATCTTGATGATGCCATGTTGTGATCTTGATACTAGTTAATCTATGCCTCGTTTGGAGATGCTCCAGTTACATGAATTGAAGTATGCTATCAGTACTTTGTCCACATGCCTTGTTTGATCATTTTTGACTTCATATGTTCTCTGTTCCAAGCTTAAAACATGCTAGATAAAGTTGTTGTTTTACACTTGTTGAAACTGTTTCAACATTCAAACTTGTCTTGTTGGTTCCCACTAATCCATGAGTCATATGAATAAGATGCCTTGATGTTATTTGCTCTTTGTTATGTATACTTTGATGACATGCCCTTGCTTGCTATCTATAGTTGTTGTAGCATCTTTGTTTCATGCCTCCAACATGTCATCATATTAACTCTGCTCATGCACATGCCCTGCTTTTCACTGTCATAATCTGTGTTATTAAGTTGCTTTTTGCATTGATCATCTTGGATTAATCTTGATTCCTATGAACCTGGACCTTAATGATATTTGAAGTTTGTAATCTGTACTTTGAGTGCATATCAAGTTTGTGCTCATATGATTCCTGTAGCATGTTGTTTTGATGATTGCAAATTGCCTAGTTGCTGTATTGGGCAGATTGTTGTTGAAACTTGCTTTGGGTTTATGTGTTGAACCGTTGCTCCGTTTTGAACATGCTCCATATGAAATTGCTTAGAATTGCATGTAGTTTCATATTATCTTGTTACATCCATGTTTTGGAGTGTTGGTGATTGTGTTTAGCTTGTTTTTGCATCAATGTCATGTTTAACTTGTTTTGCTCATATCTTCTAGGCCGTAGCTCTGAATTAAACAAATTTTATATCTAACTTGACTAGGAAAACGTGTAGATCATCATGGTGCATCTTAACTTGCTGCTTAACAACATCAACTTAACATTTTGTTCAGATCTGGACCAATTTCGAAATTTGCATATGAGGACTTACCGGAATTGTTATATGTTGTTTCCGGCCTCATTTAAACTTGCTTTGATGTGATGTTCTTGTATGCATCATCTCTTTCCATAAGTAGCATCATATAGCCTTGTCATGCATCATACTTGGTTGTGCATCATGTCTTGTTTATGTGTTGTGTGTTTACCATGTTGTTTGCTTCTTTCTGGTTGTGCTTCTTCTTGATAGTTCTTGTTTCATTGCGATGGTGAGGATTCGTTCGACTACACTTGGTTCGTCTACGCCCGTTCGTCTTCTTCATGGACTCGATATTCTTCCTAGCGGGATTTCAGGCAAGATGACCATTACTCTGGATCTCACTACTATCATTGTTATGCTAGTTGTCTTGATGTTATCACTATGTCGCGCTTCCTACCACTTGTTCATCAAGCCTCCCATTATGCCATGAAATAGCTTCTAACCTTTTCACCATCCCAGCAAACCATTGTTTGGTTATGTTATCGCTTTGCTCAGCCCCTATTATAGCGTTGCTAGTTACAGGTGTAGTTGCAGGTTGTTCCATGTTGGGACATGGATATCTTGGGATATCACAATATCTTTTATTTAATTAATGCACATATATATACTTGGTAAAGGGTGGAAGGCTCGGCCTTATGCCTGGTGTTTTGTTCCACTCTTGCCGCCCTAGTTTCCGTCATATCGGTGTTATGTTCCTTGATTTTGCGTCCCTAATACGATGAGGGTTTATGGGCCCCTCTTGACAATTCACTTTGAATAAAACTCTTCCAGCAAAGCCCAACATTGGTTTTAACATTTTCCTACATAATAATATTGAATTAACTAATTAATTAACTCATAGGGCGTCATGAACCCGAGGTTTTTCCACATAAACAGGGGGACAGTGCTGATGGTGTTGGTCCCAAACTAGAGCACCGTGCGGGACCGCCCCTCGGCAACTTGGAGTATCTGGTACCTGTACGCTTCGCTCATCCTCGTGGCCTGAGACTAGATACGCGCGGCTACTATGAGGGTGTCGGCATGCCGAGAGGTATTACTGGATTTGTTTTACCATTGTCGAAATGTCTTGTGCACTGGGATCCCGAGTCTGATCGGATGTCCCGTGATGGAGGATTGTCTCCACGGATTGTGAGCTTGTCATGGGCTAAGTTGGGACACCCCTGCAGTGTTTAAACTTTTGAGAGTCGGGCCCACGGTTATGTGGAAGATGGGAATTTTTAATGTCCGGTTGTAGAGAACTTGACACCAGATTCAAATTAAAATACACCAACCGCGTGAGTAACCGTGATGGTCTCTTTTTGATTGAGTTTCAGAAGTGAACACGGTGGGGTTATGTTTGAATGTAAGTAGTTCAGGATCACTTCTTGATCATTACTAGTTTGCGTCCGTTTGCGTAGCTTCTCATCTTACTCCTGTACTTGTAAGTTAGCCACCATACATTGCTTAATTGCTTGCTGCGACCTCACCACTTATCAATTCCATACCCATTAAGCGTTGCTAGTCTTGATACCCATGGTAATGGGATTGTTGAGTCTGCGTGGCTCGCATATTACTACAACACCAGTTGCAGGTACAGGTAATGCAATGATCATGACGTGAGAGCGATGTTTGCTTGTTTTGGAGTTCTTCTGCTTCTTCTTCGTTTAGGGGATAGGTTTCTAGTCGGCAGCCTGGGCTAGCAGGGTGGATGTCGTTTGAGTTTCTGTTTGTGTTTCATCCATAGTAGGATGTTGCTCTTATGTATGTTGGTGTTGTATTCATGTGGCATTATATGCCTTTTTTATGTATCCCCATCTATTATGTAATGGTACGATGCAATGATATCCACCTTGCAAAGTGTTTCAATATGCGTCTCTATCCTTGGTGGGACCTTCGAGTTCCTCTTGGATAGGATCGCATATTGGGCGTGACAAGTTGGTATCAGAGCCTCGACCAACCATAGGAGCCCCCTTGATTGATTATAGTTTGGCCGTTGTTGAGTCTAGAACAAAACTATTTTGGAGTCTAATTATATTGGAGAGTAGGAATTCTTTTACTCCTCTGTCCCTTCATCGCTCTGGCGAGGAATCTTGACATATGTGTTTTGAATTACTTCTCTTTCCTTCAAATTTTCTTTAGGATCACGCGGTTAGTTTTTCAATCATTGTGATGTCAGCTCGTTTCATCCGGTGCATTTCTCCTCAAGTTGATTCGATCCTTCTTCATCTTTGCAAGATCAATCTGTAGTTCTTTCCCAACAAAGTTATTTCCTCGTCCTCAGTTGTCTTATTTTTCCCACCTGCCCACCCTTTTTCTTCTCGGAGCCGGAGTCCGTAATCGAGTATCCATCCTACTCGTGCGAAGCCTTGCATTCTATCCTCAATTATTTCAACTGGTGCTTTTCTCTTCAAGTTATTCGTCGGTTTCCCCTTACAAGTTGCCTTTGTTTTTTCCCGCCCTCCCACCCCTTTTTCCCGGAGTCTGCGTCTCTAATTGAGCATAAATTTCATTTGTGCGGAGCCAATTCAGTCTTTCGTCAATCACTTCAACCGGTGAATTCTCGTCAAGTTCATCATTGATTCGTCTTGTTTTCTTTTCCGGTGGACTCAATTCAAGTATTCGTTGTTGATCATATTCTTTCCCTCGGCTCAAATGTCCCCCCCCCCTGCTCGTTCGCCTCTTGCCAGTTTATCCTTTCGGAGTGCTCAAGACATCTCAGGAGATTAGTCGGTGTTCCAATTAATTCCAGGTTGTCACCTCATTCAAGTCTTTCAATCATTCTGGTGCATCATTTCTCATCCAACAATCGTTTCCAACGGTGCTTCTTTTCAGTAGGCCCTAACCCACAGGTCTTTTACCAGGATCTTACCTGACTCTTCCAATTCTTCCGGAGTTATTCTTAAATCCTTCTCAGAGTGTGACATAAGAATGGATTCTATCAGTCATATGCTTTCTCCAAGATCGCTTTCAAATTCTTTTCATCTTCTGATCAACCTTTACTCTTTTCATTCTTCCGGAGTGTCTCAACAATTTTGGTGATGTTTCTCGTCGTCAATCTCAACATTTGAAGACCGAAGAAGAGTTTTCCTCTAAATCTTATCTGTTCTCTCGAAGATTCATGGTTCTAGCTTCTTGCTATCCTCTTAAATTCTTTCCGATTGTAAGCATTTTTTTCATACCCATCCAAAGCATTTCAAGAGTTGCTTTATCTCTCGATCTTCCGGAGGCCATCATTTCAAAAGACATCTTCTTTCTCAAACTTCAGCTCTCATTCTCCAATTCTTCCACTGCTTCGTTCAAGTTTTCTTTAATCATCTCGTGATCTCTTCATTCTCTCGTATCTATCCCCCCCCCAAAGCTTATTTGTTCTTCTAATTCTTCCCAGCGAGGATTTCTCTTTCTCCATTCATTTTAAATTCTTATGGTGATTCATTCAAGACTCCTTTTCCTTTGTTATCATATCAATTCATTCATTCTTTCCAATCATACTGGTGGTTCAGCAAGATTTCCCAAGCATGCGCTATATCTCTGCTCAATCCTTTTCCGACGCGAATAAGTAGTATGCAAATACATTGCTTCCCATCAATTTAATTGGTGGAGGATAAGCATAACATAATTCTTATTCTTCTTTCATCAAGTTGAGTAATTCCTTCCTTCGGAGATTGTTCATGATGAATAATCTCTCGGTTCTAAGTTGTTCATCTTTTCTTTTCCGGAGTTCCAAGTGTTTCTCGCTTGTCTCGTCGCGAAGCTCCATCTAAATCACCGCAAGGCTTTAATCTTATTATTCTCATCCTTCAATTCTATGTCATCATCTTTTTGTTACCGGAGTTCCTCACGGTGGTTCGTTAAGGATTTAATTCATTCTTTCAAGTGTTCATCAAGATTCTTGTTGGAGGAGCTTAAGTATCTTTTCTTATTGCGTCTCGAAGTGCAATTAATTCTCAGTATTCTTTTGAAGTAGAGTTTTGCATTTCTTTGTTCTTCTCAACTGGTCAGGCATTTGGTTGTGGCATAATTTCACCTCAAGTTTTGAGATGTTTTTCTATAAGTCCACAACAAGCTTATTCTGTTGTTGTTGATTTTCTCAACAACTCCATTCAATCCTTCCTTCTAGGGATTCTATCGAATTCATTCGTGGTGGAAGTTGTTTTTCTCTTATCTGTTCCTTTCATTCCACTTTTTCAATTCTTTTGTAGGCATTGCGTTGTTGCTCTCGTCAAGTGTCATCCCATCTTCTGAAGTTCATGTTCTATTCCTTCCATTTTCAGCCGGAGTGCTGCCAAAATTCTTTCGTTCTTATGCCTTTTTCTACCTTGTTCTAACCGGAGTGGTTTCAAAGTCTATCTTACTCTTTAACCTTTGAGTCTCGTCATATTCGCCATTCCTCTTTTCTACCAAATGCTCTTGTCTTTGTTCTTATTCTCTCTTGCGTTCTCACTTCACCTCCTCTTTTTCTTCCATCTCGTCCCTAAGATCTCGGGACAAGATCTTCTGTTAGTGGAGGAGAGTTGTAACACCCCGAGACCGATGCGCTAGGTGTCTTCCAGTTATTCGCCGTCGTTGCCATGTCATCCGCTTGCGTGTTGCATCTTGCCATGTCATCATGTGCATTTCATCCGCATGTTTTTCAAAACTTGCAAGTCCCCGGGTCTCCCAGTTCTCTCCGTTGTCCGTTCTGAGCCCAACCACACTTGCACGCGCCCGCGGTACCTCTGAAATATTATTTTATAAGTGGCATAAAATCGTTCTTGGAATGGGGTGAAAGTTGGCGTGCAGTCTTATTATAGTGTAGGTAGACCGCCTGTCAAATTTCGTTGCATTCAGAGTCCGTTTGATAGCCCAACCGTTATTTATACAGCCGCAGTATAGTCGGTTTATTCGTCGAACGTTTCGGTCTCCGAAACTGCCGTCGGGCCTCTCGGCTTCCTTCTCTTCTCAGCCCAATGCCTCTGCACAACCCACTTATGGCCCAGCTATCCCCACCTCCGCTCGAAGCCGCACGATCGAGATCGTACGGTCCGAAAACGGAGCTAGTCCCCTAACCCTAGATAAACTACTATATATAGACCCCATCCTTTCCATTTTTTGGCACCCCCACACCCTCAAACCCTAGCCCCTACTATGAATGGACACCCCTAGTCCATTTTTGGGCAACCTAGACCCCTCCCCTAACCTCCCAGCCGCACCTCCCACCTCCTCCTCAAAAATCGCGCCCCCAATCATCAGTCGTCGGCTCGTCGCCTCCTCCTTGATTTCCGGCGCCGCCCAGCCCCTGCGTGACACTTGTCGCCGCCAGACCACCCAGCACCGCCGCCACGTCAGCCCCACCGTCGGCCGTAGCCAACCAGGGGGCGCCACGTGCGCCGCAGCGCCCACCGCCCGCCCAGATCCGTCCGCCTCGGGCGCACTGGCCCGCCTGCCCGAACAAGCCGCCCGCTCCCCCCTTCGCTCCGCCTTCGCGCCCGAGCTCTCTTCACCGCCAACCCTCGTCGTCGCCCAGGAGCCAAGCTCCTCTGCCCCACGCCTCTGTGCCCACTTCCTCATCACCCCGCCGCTGCCAGCTGGCTCCACAGCCGCCGACCATCGCCAGGCGCGCCGCCCCGCCATGGCCCCAAGCTCGCCCAGCCCCGCCGTCTTAGATCCACCCGTTGCGGGTCGGATCCCGCCGCCGGCGCCCACCTCCCGCCTCATCGCCGCCACGTCAGCTGTAGTTGCCGTTGGACGCTGCTCCAGACCCGTCGCCGTCCCGTCCCCACCTCCCCACCACCATGGTCGATGTCGACGCCCGCCGGAGCTGCCCTCTGCAGCCCGATCCAGATCGGATCAGGAGCACGTCGCCTCCTTCCGCCAGCGCCCTCGTGGGCCGGCCAGCTGACCGGGCCCATCCGCCGGCCCACCTTCCCTCTCCACCAATCCGGCCCAAGGGCCCAGGGTGAGCGCCGCCTAAACCTCGCCCCGGGCGACTTTTATTATCTTGCGCTCGGTTCCTCGTAAAACAGCCAAGTCCCTAGGAAAAATTGCATCATGTTGCATTTTGTGTGGCCTATAACTTTGTGCATGTGGCTCCGTTTTGCATGTATTATATGTCAAAATGTTCATCTTTTGATGCTCTACATGGTAGAATAGTTTGCATGCATGTTAATGTTCATATTAATGTGTTAATCTTCGTTGCAAAACTGCTAAGTGATATAAACTGCTGAAATCTGCTGCCTGTTAGAACATGTATTCATCTTGTGAGTGTTGTAACTTTGTACCTGTTGATCCTATGGTAATGATCTTGATATGAAAATGTTCTGCTCTTCATGCTCTACATGTTGGTGTGCTTTGCATTCATGTTAGGGTGCATCTCCGTTTCAAAAAAAAGTTAGGGTGCATCTTGACATGTTTATCTCTGTTGCAAAAGTGCTTACTGATGTTAACTGCTGAAAAGTGTTATAACTTGCCTATTTGTCATTTTTATATCTTTTTGTGTGATTTTCTTTTGAGCATCATGTCAACATGTTTTAGTAGCATGATCATGCCATATTTGCAGTGGTGCAATACATGTATTTTGATATGCCCTGTGGTGAGTGCATCAAGCTTGTGAAGTGGGCTACTTGCTGTTAATGTTCTGTTAAGTCTGAATCTGTTATATAATGTTGCTATGTTTGCTTGATCCTACCATCAAATCCATGCATAATCTGGAGATGCCTAGTTGACATGTTTTGATTTTCATGTTATGGTCTATCATGTCGTGCCTTTTGATGCCTCGTCTATGTCCTATAGCATATGTTTTCATTGTCATGAACTTGCCTAAATGATGTTCCAGTTTTTTGTTAACTTCATGATGCCATGTTGTGAGCTTGATATTAGTTAATCTGTGCCGCTTTTGGAGATGCTACAATTACATGAATTGAAGTATGCTATCAGTACTTTGTCCACATGCCTTGTTTGGTAATTTTGAACTTCATATGACCTCTATTCCAAGCTTGCAAACATGCTATGATACTTTTGTTGTTTTACACTTGCTGAAACTGTTTCAACATTCAAACTTGTCTTGTTGGTTCACACTAATCCATGAGTCATATGAATATGATGCCTTGATGTTATTTGCTCTTTGTTATGTATACTTTGATGTCATGCCCTTGCTTGCTATGTATACTTGTTGTAGCATCTTTGTTTCATGCCTCCAACATGTCATCATATTAACTCTGCTCATGCACATGCCCTGCTTTTCACCGTCATAATCTATGTTATTAAGTTGCTTTTTGCATTGATCATCTTGGATTAATCTTGATTCCTATGAACCTGAACCTTAATGATATTTGAAGTTTGTAATCTGTACTTTGAGCGCATATCAAGTTTGTGCTCATATGATTCCTGTATCATGTTGTTTTGATGATTGCAAAGTGCCTAGTTGTTGTTTTGGGCAGATTGTTGTTGAAACTTGCTTTGGGTGTATGTGTTGAACCGTTGCTCCGTTTTGAGCATGTTCTATATGAAACTTGCTTAGAATTGCATGTTTCATATTATCTTGTTGCATCCATGTTTTGGAGTGTTGGTGATTGTGTTTAGCTTGTTTTTGCATCAATGACATCTTTAACTTGTTTTGCTCATATCTTCTAGGTTGTAGCTCCGAATTAAATGAACTTTATATCTAACTTGACTAGAAAAACGTGTAGATCATCATGGTGCATCTTAACTTGCTGTTTAACAACTTAAACTTAATGTTTTGTTTAGATCTAGAACAATTTAGAAATTTTCATATGAGGACTTACCGAATTGTTATATGTTGTTTCTGGCCTCATTTAAACTTGTTTTGATGTGATGTTCTTGTATGCATCATCTCTTGCCATGAGTAGCATCATATAGCCTTGTCATGCATCATACTTGGTTGTGCATCATGTCTTGTTTATGTGTTGTATGTTTACCATGTTGTTTGCTTCTTTCCGGTTGTGCTTCATCTTGATAGTTCATGTTTCGGTGCGATCGTGAGGATTCGTTCGACTACGCTTGGTTCGTCTACGCCTGTTCGTTTTCTTCATGGACTCGATCTTCTTCCTAGCGGGATTTCAGGCAAGATGACCGTTACCCTGGATCTCACTACTATCATTGCTATGCTAGTTGTCTCGATGCTATCGCTATGTCGCGCTTCCTACCACTTGTTTATCAAGCCTCCCATTATGCCATGAAACATCCTCTAACCTTTTCACCATCCCAACAAACCACTGTTTGGCTATGTTACCACTTTGCTCAGCCCCTCTTATAGCGTTGCTAGTTGCAGCTGCAGTTGCAGGTTGTTCCATGTTGGGACATGGATATCTTGGGATATCGCAATATCTTTTATTTAATTAATGCACATATATATACTTGGTAAAGGGTGGAAGGCTCGGCCTTATGCCTGGTGTTTTGTTTCACTCTTGTCGCCCTAGTTTCCGTCATATCGGTATTATGTTCCTTGATTTTGCGTCCCTAACATGATGAGGGTTTATGGGGCCCTCTTGACAGTTCGCTTTGAATAAAACTCTTCCAGCAAGGCCCAACATTGGTTTTAACATTTGCCTACATAATAATACTGAATTAGTTAATTTATTAACTCATAGGGCATCATGAACCCAAGGTTTTGCCACATAAACAGGGGGCCAGTGTTGATGGTGTTGGTCCCAAACTAGAGCACCGTGCGGGACCACCCCTTGGCAACTTGGAGTATCTGGTACCTGTATGCTTCGCTCATCTGTCGTGGCCTGAGACTAGATACGCGCGGCTACTATCAGGGTGTTGGCACGCCGGGAGGTCTTGCTGGATTTGTTTTACCATTGTCGAAATGTCTTGTGCACCAGGATCCCGAGTCTGATCGGATGTCCCGCGATGGAGGATTGTCTCCGCGGATCGTGTGCTTGTCATGGGCTATGTTGGGACACCCCTGCAGGGTTTAAACTTTCGAGAGTCTTGCCCGCGGTTATGTGGCAGATGGGAATTTTTTAATGTCCGGTTGTAGAGAACTTGACACCAGATTCGAATTAAAATACACCAACCGCGTGTGTAGCCGTGATGGTCTCTTTTCGGGTGAGTTCGAGAAGAGAACATGGTGGGGTTATGTTTGAACGTAAGTAGTTCAGGATCACTTCTTGATCATTACTAGTTTGCGACCGTTTGTGTAGCTTCTCATCTTACTCATGTACTCGTAAGTTAGCCACCATACATTGCTTAGTCGCTTGCTGCAACCTCACCACTTATCCATTCCATCACCATTAAGCGTTGCTAGTCTTGATACCCATGGTAATGGGATTGCTGAGTCCTCGTGGCTCACAGATTATTATAACACCAGTTGCAGGTACAGGTAATGCGATGATCATGACGTGAGAGCGATGTTTGCTTGTTTTGGAGTTCTTCTGCTTCTTCTTCATTCAGGGGATAGGTTCCTGGTCGGCAGCCTGGGCTAGCAGGGTGGATGTCGTTTGAGTTTCTGTTTTTTCATCCGTAGTCGGATGTTGCTCTTATGTATGTTGGTGTTGTATTCATGTGGCATTGTATGCCTTTTTTATGTATCCCCGTCTATTATGTAATGGTACGATGTAATGATATCCACCTTGCAAAGCGTTTCAATATGCGGCTCTATCCTTGGTGGGATCTTCGAGCTCCTCTCGGATAGGGTCGCATATTGGGCGTGACACTTGTACACATGCATGCTACCTAACCCTTGTAGGTACTTGGATAAGATCAATTCTATGATATTGCAACTCAATCACTTGCTAAGCAATCTCTACATCTCCAAGTCTCTACAATATGATGGTTGAAGACAAGGAAGCATGAATCACTCCAATATATCCTTTGACAACTTCTATATATCAACTTTCATTTGGTATCAAATTTCATGATTGTCATTCTGGATACACAAGTGCTCCTCCTTGCAAAACTAACCCATGTAGGAAGATGAACTTCAACTACAAGTGGTGCTCCCAAATCTTGATGAACTACATCAACTTTGAGCAACCTACACAAGTTCAACTACATGATCAAGATCATCACCACCAAGGTATGTCATTCCTTCTTAGAGAAGCTTTACCCCAAGACATGGGTCAAAGTAACTCAACAAGGTGTGAATACATCAAAATGCTTAAATTAAAAATGGCAACCCCATTTTGAGCTTAAACGATGAGTATGACCTATGATCAAGTGCCTTCACTTGACTCCTAAGTCAATATACTCTAACATAGGTGACTTTGTCGCCGACCAATTCTAGATGAAGTTCTCTTGTACTTTTCTGTATTCTTGCATGCATTTTCCCCTTTCAGAAAAACTTCATCTAGATTTCATTTTATTTCTCTGTTCTTTTCTGTATTTCCCTGCATTTAATTCATTACAAATTCTTTAGTTAATTCCCTGCAAATCTTTGTGAGAACCTATTTGCCTTAGTGAGCTGAGATGACAAAATCCTTTCTCTGTGATGAACTCGGTCTCATCGATCGTTTCTTTTCGGTCAGATCAAAACAATTTGGTGTCACCGAAGAAAAGAGCTCAGTGTTACCGACTTCACCACAGTGAAAACATTTTGTCATTTGCATTCTGTTTTTCTTATCCAGCTCCACTTGATGATTCTTATCCTCTACCTGCATCACATTTTACACTGCCTTGCCATGTGACTCAAGGACCAAACCTATTTGACTTGAACTCTAGAAGAACCCTTCTTGGAAATTGATGTCAAAGGGGGAGAGAGAGATCACATCAAAGCTTAATCACAAAAGGGAGAGAGATACCCTATGGGAAAGAAAGTTCTCTTAATCTTCCCAGATGCTTGGTAAACAAAGAGGAGAGAAGCCACATGTCTTTTAGAGGGGAAAGACATGTTAGTTGAAGATATTTCTTTGTGCCTTTGCACTGTTTTTTTATTTGCTTTTCATTTGCTCTGATTTTCTATTACCCTATCTTCTCCCATTATCCAATGTCAGATAAGGGGGAGAAAGACACCTAAGGGAAGAATTTTTTTGGAATTCATTGCATATATTTATTCTTGGGGAAATGTCAAAATCCAACTAGAGTACTAAGTACTCACTCTCTACATGTCATCCCAGTCTTGGTATTCTTGTGGTCTCTCGTTCTTGCTCTGTCTAGTAGATGTTCTTGTGTTACCTAAGCTTGTTTTCTCAGGTTCATCTCTTCCAAAGTTAGCTCAAGACCACAAGGTAAGTATATGCATCACACTCATGTGCATGAGGATCTCTTGCTGATGTATATATTGTTTGCAAGAAGGACTCATGAACATGTAGGTACATTCTCTGCATTTCACATCATTTGCTCTCATGCATATAGCCAAGACACATGTAACTCATTGCTTGCTCTGACATGTTTATGCTTCCACATGCTCTTATGATCTATCTTCACATGACTGCATACATGCAGGGGGAGCTAATGCATGTTGCATGTTCTTCCAAAGCTTTACTTGTTTTACTTCATATCTTTATCTGAAGCTTTGATGTATGTTGTCATCAATTACCAAAAAGGGGAGATTGAAAGCACAAGTGCTCCCTGGGTGATTTTGGTAATTAATGTCAACATATCTCTTGTTGGACTAATACTTCTACCTAGTATATTTCAGATGAGTTCAACATTGGAGTAGCAGGACAAGAGGATGTGGAACCCCTTCAAGATGCTAAGGACAAACATTGGCAAAAGCTTAAGACTCTACATTTCATTTTAGTGATCCAAGATCACATTTAGTCCGTAGGAAAGCCAATACTATTAAAAAGGGATGAGGTGTTGCTTAATGGCTTGTTTGCTCAAAGTGCTTAGTGATATGCTCCAAAGCCCTCAACCACTTTCTCATTTCCACATATGTCCTAAACCTAAAGTCAAACTCGGCCCCACCGATTTGATCCATCTAATGCCATCAAGTTCACTTGACATAGCCACTGCCACAAACCCTAATCAGTTCGTTCTCACTAATGGGATCTATGTCTCACCGAGATGGCCTTGCAAACTCTCTGTTACCTATTGCAGTTATTTCGGTCTCACTGAGATACGCAGTCGGTCCCGCCGAGTTTGATTGACCATGTCTTTGTTTGCTTCTTGCTGAAACCGGTCTCACCGAGTTCATGCAATCGATCTCACTTAGATGAGGTTTTGCCCTAACCCTAGCACATCGGTCCCACCGAGTTGACCTTGTCGGTCCCACGGAAATGCCTAACATTCACATTTTGAACCAAGTCGGTCTGACCGAGTTTAACCATTCAGTCCCACCGAGTTTGGGAATTTGTGTGTAATGGTTAGATTTTGTCTGGAGGCTATATATACCCCTCCACCCCGTTCTCCATGTGTGAGAGAGCCATCAGAACGTGCCTACACTTCCAATACTCATTTTCTGAGAGAGAACCACCTACTCATGTGTTGAGACCAAGACATTCCAATCCAACCACAAGAATCTTGATCTTTAGCCTTCCCCAAGTTGCTTTCCACTCAAATCATCTTTCCACCATAGCCAAATCTGTGATAGAGAGTTGAGTGTTGGGGAGACTATCATTTGAAGCACAAGAGCAAGGAGTTCATCATCAACACACCATCTATTACCTTTTGGAGAGTGGTGTCTCCTAGATTGGTTAGGTGTCACTTGGGAGCCTCCGTCAAGATTATGGAGTTGAACCAAGGAGTTTGTAAGGGCAAGGAGATCGCCTACTTCGTGAAGATCTACCCTAGTAAGGCAAGACCTTCGTGGGCGATGGCCATGGTGGGATAAACAAGGTTGCTTCTTCGTGGACTCTTCGTGGGTGGAGCCCTCCGTGGACTCGCGCAGCCGTTACCCTTCGTGAGTTGAAGTCTCCACCAACGTGGATGTATGATAGCACCACCTAGCGAAATCACGCCAAAAATCTCCGTGTGTCAAATTGCGTTTGCACACTCCAATCCCATCCCTTTAATTTCTTGCAAGTTGCATGCTTTCCTTTCCGCTGCTCATATACTCTTTGCATGCTTGCTTGAATTGTATTGTGAATGCTTGCTAATTTGCAAAACTAAAAAACTACTATCTTTACTTGTTGAGGATCTAATCACCCCCCCTCCAGACACCTCTTCTCGATCCTTTCATCATCGTAAAGGGTTACGTTGATGCTAGCATCGACACAGATCTGGATGACTCTAAGTGACAAACCGGGTACATATTTATATTGAATGGTGGAGCTGTCAGTTGTGTAGTTCTAAGCAGAGCATCGTGGCGGGATCTACATGTGAAGCGGAATACATAGTTGCTTCGGAAGCAGTGCATGAAGGAGTCTGGAAGGAGTTCATATTCGATATTGGTGTAATACCCAGTGCATCAGGTCCAATGACAATCTTTTGTGACTAACACTGTAGAAATTGCCTTGGCGAAGGAATCCAAGTTTCACAAGAGAACTAAATACATCAAGAGACGTTTCATCTCCAAACGTGAAAAGATCAAGGATGGAGACATAGAAATTTGCAAAATACATACGGATCTGAATGTGGCAGGCCCGTTGACTAAACCTCTTCCGCGAGCGAAACATGATCATCACCAAGACTCCATGGGTGTTAGATTCATTACTATGTAATCTAGATTATTGGCTCTAGTGCAAGTGGGAGACTGTTGGAAATATGCCCTAGAGACAATAATAAAGTGGTTATTACTATATTTCCTTAATCATGATAAAAGTTTATTTTTTGCATGGAAAAAGTTTATTATTCATGCTAGAATTGTATTGATTGGAAACTTAAATACATGTATGAATACATAAGCAAATACCAAGTCCCTAGTATGCCTCTACTAGACTAGCTCATTGATCAAAAGATGGTTAAGGTTTCCTGACCATAGACACGAGTTGTCATTTGATAACGAGATCACATCATTAGGAGAATGATGTGATGGACATGACCCATCTGTTAGCTTAGCATATGATCGTTCAGTTTATTGCTACTGCTTTCTTAAATGTCAAATACATATTCCTTCGACCATGAGATCATGCAACTCCCAGATACCGGAGGAATACCTTGTGTGCTATCAAACGTCACAATGTAACTGGGTGATCATAAAGATGCTCTACAGGTATCTCCGAAGGTGTCTGCTAAGTTGGCGTGAATCAAGATTGGGATTTGTCACTCCGTATGACGGAGAGGTATCTCTAGGCCCTCTCGGTAATACATCATCACAAGAAGCTTGCAAGCAAGTGACTAAGGAGTTAGATACAAGATGATATATTGCGGAACGAGTAAAGAGACTTACCGGCAACGAGATTAAACTAGGTATGAAGATACCGACGATCGAATCCCGGGCAAGTAACATACCGACAAACAAAGAGAACTATGTATGTTGTCATAAAGGTTCGACCGATAAAGATCTTCGTAGAGTATGTAGGAACCAATATGGGCATCCAGGTCCCCCTATTGGTTATTGACCGGAGAAGCGTCTCGGTCATGTCTACATCATTCTCGAACCCGTAGGGTCCACAACGCTTAACGTTCGTTGACGATATGGTATTATATGAGTTATGTATGTTGGTGACCAAATATTGTTCGGAGTCCCAGACGAGATTATAGACATGAAGAGGAGCTCCGGATGGTCCGGAGGTAAAGATTGATATATAGGATGATATGGTTAGGCCAAGGGGTAAGGCCCACGGAGCTTTAGGTCGGTGCAAAAGGAAGTTTTGCGGAGGTCAGGGACCAGACGCCAGGGACCCTGGCGTCTAGTACTGGAAACCTAGAAGGACATTTCCTTGCGTTCCAAACCGTCTTTGAGGAGACCCTTTCTCCAAGAAACGACCTCAGGGCTCAACATATAAATAGAGGAGCAGGGCTAGCCCCTAGGGGACACCACAATTCACCAAGCCGTGTGCCGGCGCCCCCTCTCCCTCTAGTTCTAGTTCCTCCTCCATCCACGTCCGTTGTGCTTGGCGAAGCCCTGCGGAATAGTTTCGCCACCACCGTCACCACACCGTCGTGCTGCCGAAACTCATCTACTACTTCGCCTCTCTTGCTAGATCGAGAAGGCGAGGACATCATTGATCTGAACGTGTGCTGAACGCAGAGGTGTCGTATATTCGGTACTTGATCGGGACGGATCATGAATGTGTATGACTACATCAACTGCATTGATAAACGCTCCCGCTTAGCGATCTACAAGGGTATGTAGATGCTCTCCCCCTCTCGTAGCTATACATCTCCATGGATAGAACTTGCTTGTGCATAGAAAAATTTTTGTTTTCCATGCAACGTTCCCCAACAATGCCCTCTCTCCTTTATTTGGATTTGGAAAGTCCTCTGCGAAGGCTTCGCCGTTTGCCGAAGTCAACCCAGCACGCACGGGCACAAGATCTGCGGCTAGAAGACACCCTTGCCGCTGGAGGTCACACAACTGGAGCCCCGAAACGGAGCAACTGGACGAGTCCCCTCGGCATCGGCCGTGAGGGCACGAGGATGAGCCAGGGGCGCCGGCCGTGAGGGCGCGAGGATGAGCCAGGGGCGCCAGCCATGTGCCCAGGGGATTTTCTTTGGACAGTATTGGACCTCTTGCTTGGGCATGGATGAACCACTTGATGCGTCTGTAGCCCATTTAATAGGTGTATTCCCGGTCCCAGGCGGGTATTCTTGTAAAAAGTGTCGGTTTGTTCACCTTCTGGCAAACGCACGAAAATTGAGGGACACCCTTGACAAAATTAATGGTGGGGGACCACTAGTATGTGATAGATTAAGAAGTCATCGGTAGCCGAATTGTTGGAATCAGTCGAACAGGGAGAAGATGGAGAACTCACCTCGCAAGCCGAAGATTTTGGGAAGTCCGGGGCGATTGACGGTTTTGAGCTCCGGCGTTGAAGGCTAGTTCGGGGGCTACTGAGGGAGTCCAGGACTAGGGGGTCCTCGAGATGCCGGCTTATCTCACATGGGCAGGACTGATGGGCAGCACCGTATCCGGACCGAATACCTTTTATGCCTTGGTGTGTACTCCAAGTCAAGAAGGACGATCGGCGTTTCCCTAATGTGACCGACTCTATGTAAACCCTAGTACCCCTGGTGTCTATATAAACCAGGGGGCTTAGTCCGTAGAGGCTAGAGAACAATCACCATCCTACTAGTTTAGGGTTTAGTTCATCTGATCTCGTGGTAGATCAACTCTGTAATCTCCATATACACAAGCAATATAATCAAGAAGGACATAGGGTTTTACCTCCTAGAGGGCCCGAACCTGGGTAAATATTGTGTCCCGCGTCCTTTGTTCCCCATCGACCCAAGATCCACAGTTCGGGACCCCCTACCCGAGATCCGCCGGTTTTGACACCGACAACGACCTTACTGCCGATGGCTTCAAGGAAAGCTTCACATTCGGCTCCAAGCCCCCAGAAACCGAGAAGTGTCGTGCGACGCCATCAACTGAAGATTCTGATTATTCTTCTTCAGCACCCACTGTACAAGCTCGGGTTGTTGACGAAGAAGATGATGCAACCTCTCCTGCGATCACTTCACTGCATCAAGATGTTGTGTTAGGCCCTTCTACACCGCCCAACGCCATAATCGACCCGGCTGCACCAACATCTTCTCCACCGCCTTCCGGGAACGCTTAGATGCTCTATGTCTTCGAACATTTTTGGTCATCTAATGACAAAAGGGGAGAAGCATACGAGTTGACAGTCTTCAAGAGGGCAATTTGGGCTGGGCCTTACTTATTTTGTTAAGTTTGTAACTCCTGTTCGTGAACATTTGTCGTTTTTGGGTTGTAAACTTAAGTCTTGATGGACGTCTGTTACATTTAAATTTTGTGTGCATGAAGTCATTCTGCAAACGCCCATTTCTCAGTGTGCATATCATTATCTTCAAGTTCACTTAAAATGCATTGAGATTTGACTTCATGAAAAGAGGGAGATCTCCATAAAGCAAATCATGCCATGTGCATTTGCATTCAAAAGCAAAATACTTATGTGCACATATTCAGGGGGAGCCCTGCAATTTCATGAAGCCAAACACCTTGTTCCATAACTTTCACATATTTTTATCCCTGTTGAAAACGTCAACCAGTTTGTCATCAATCACCAAAAAGGAGAAGATTGTAAGTGCATCTGGTGCCACCCCTAGTTGGTTTTGGAGTATTGAAGACAAACTTGTTTGTGGGACTAATGTGTTTGTGAGATTCACATGAAAACAAGGGTAGAAGTCCCTATTGATTCGGTTTACCCATCAAAGATGACCCCTAAAAATGTATGAAGGCATTGAAGACAATGGTGGTTTACGAAGATATTCGTGTTGAAGATAATGGCATGCGAAGACATTCACTTGAAGACAATGGAGCGCGAAGACATAGTCTTTTGGTAGCTTCATTTTCTTCTTTCCAAAGTCATAGGAACCACTGAGGGAGTCCTGGATTAGGGGGTATCCGGACAGCCGGACTGTGTACGACGTCCGGACTATTGAAGCGTGAAGATACAAGACTCAAGACTTCGGCCCGTGTCCGGATGGGACTTTCCTTGGCGTGGAAGGCAAGCTTGGTGAACCGGATATTATATTTCCTTCCTTGTAACCGACTCCATGTAAATCCTAGCCCTCTCCGGTGTCTATATAAACCGGAGAGGTTGGTCCTTAGAAGGCCGATCACAATTACATTCATACCATCATAGGCTAGCTCCTAGGGTTTAGCCTCAACGATCTCGTGGTAGATCTACTCTTGTACTACCCAGATCATCAATATTAATCAAGCAGGAAGTAGGGTTTTACCTCCATCGAGAGGGCCCGAACCTGGGTAAACACATGTGTCCCTTACTTCTTGTTACCATCAGCCTTGACGCACAGATCGGGACCCCCTACCCGAGATCCGCCGGTTTTGACACGACAACCACCGCACTGTTAAGTGGGGTCGAGGTAAACAAAGTCAAAAAACTGATGTGATGTTCAACCTAAAATCCAATGTCTTCGAGCGAAGACAATGAGAGGAAACCTCTTCCAGAGTTTGTTGAGTCAGCTTTACCTGGAGCCCAATTCAAGCTGTCGCGTGTGTTCGAAATTCGACCGTACACGTGTCGGTTGTCCGCTGACCCAGGGTCATTTCGGACATATCATGTCGAGTTGACTGCTGGCTATAAATAGCCCACCCACTCCATCATGAGTTGGTGGCTGCTCCAAGTTAGTGCACAACTTTTGTTGTTTGAGAGCAACCCGCCTCCGAAGCCTTTGAGAGAAAATCCTTGCAAGGACAAACCCAAAACACCCAAAGCCCAAAGTGTTTTGAGCATCACTGAAGTCTTTTTGTTCTGCGTGAATTGAAAACTTGTTATACTTGAAGAATGTGATCTTCTAGTCGGTTAGGCGTCGCGTTCTGAGCATCCAAGAGCCATTGTGGATTGTTGGTGAACAAGTATGTGAAGGTTTGGAAGTCTACCTCGAAGACTTACCTGAGTGATTGGGAGAGATCTGCGGTTCCTAGCTCAAGGGGAATAAGGTGAAGACATGGTCTTCTGAGTTCAATCCCAGCCTCCCTAACCAGACGTACAGTTATCATAGCAACTGGAACTGGTCCAAAAAATCATTTGTCTTCTCCACGCAACTGGCTCTATCACTTCCCTTCTTTACTTACAATTTAGTTTCGTGAAGTCATTGCATGCTAGCTCTGGTCGAAGACATTGTGTGAAGACATCCCCTCTAATTACATATTTGTCTTCACACTCTACTCTGTTCTACCTAGTTGTTGTTTGTCTTCACATATCACTTCAATTGTTGTTTGACATTCCAGCATGCCTAGTGTAGCTTATCTTCCGTTGTTTCCTGTTTAGTTACTATTTTGCTTCCGCATCTTCGAAGACATTGCATGTCTCGAAGACATTCATAAAAATCGTCTATTCAACCCCCTCTAATCGATAACTAGCACTTTCAGGAGCTGCCCTCGATGTCCACCTTTGATCGTTCCAATGCAATGCGGAGGGCCAAGTCCTCCTCGACGTTGACGTTGAAGCCAGAGTGGCTGCCAGAGCTCAACATGTCACCAGATTGGATCAGAATCGAGAAAGGGAGAGGAGGGGGTGGACAAGAGAGGAGAGTGGGTGGGCTGGGGTTCAAAGAGGGGATTAATTGGGTTTTTTGTGGGATAGCCGTGAGTCAGTGGCGGGCCTGGCTGACGTGGCGCATGAGCCTGACAGCCCGGCCTAGGCATCCAGGTGGGTTGATTTTTTAATGACCGGTCCGCCCGTCCGGCATTTGAGACACCGGCTATAGATACTCCAAGTGGCAGTCGTGGGTCACGGCAGATGGCCCCGAGCGGCGTAGCAGTGTAATCAGCCGGCACGGACGTTGGATGGGGTTGCAGTCGCGGAGACAGGTTGTGTTTTTTGTTTCAGCGGCGACCAAGTGTGTGGGGCGAGGCAAGGCCGGCCGCCGACATGGGTGCATGGTGGCGTCATGGCGTGGGTAGAGAAAAAGGAGAGAGAGGCGAGAGGTGGTGGGTCTGTGTGACAAGTGGGCCAGGCCTCACATGCAGCGAACGAAGGACACAGAAAACGTCCACCTCTGACCCCAAATGTGACCCAAATTTGGGACGAAAATGGGTCTCTGCGTTGGGCTGTGCTTTTTATCCGTGTGGACACAAACGAACACGCGTGGACGAATTAGGTCGATGCGTTGGAGTTGCTCTTAGGCTGGTGGATTGTTATATTAACCAATTGGGTATAGCCAAGTATAGGCTATAGCTAAAAAAGAATGGGATGTGCTTTTTATCCGCGTGGACACAAACGAACACACGTGGACGAATTAGGTCGCTGCGTTGGAGTTGCTCTTAGGCTGGTGGATTGCTACATTTGGATTGCTATATTAACCAATTGGGTATAGCCAAATATAGGCTATAGCTAGAAAAGATTAGCAGTTCATAAACGTTTAGGTTAGCTATTGAGGCTATTTTTGGGGACAAAAGCCTAAATTTTCAGTTTTTAGCATGAAAAAGATAGCACGCTATAGCGTGTAAAGAATTGCCTCGTTAAAAATCAATGTACAATATCTCGCTAGTAACACGATCTCGTTAAATAAATAAATGTATAATGTCCCGCTAGTAACACGCTCGTCACGTAATTTATCACGTAATTTAAAAGGCGACGTTGTTTTGCATAGTGTGCTTTTTTTTTCTTGGTTTTTACATATTCGGCTCATTTTTAAAGTAGTACTCCCTCCATCCCATAATACAAGAGCGTGTTGACACTACTCACTCTAAGGTCTCATGTTTCTCCTAAACATCGTAGGCAACACCCCCAGAACGGCCGTGACATCACATACTGGAACGGCAGGCCATCCATACGTAGCATAGCTACCCGTTTGTGCTTTCGTCCTCTTCATCAGCCGCGATTGTCAGAACCTGCAAGGGTCTGGGTGATTTCACTTGACTACCCGGTGCTCCCAAGCTCAGAGCCATGGGTTGAACGCAAGATTTGGTGGGTCGAGGTGCCACACAATGTTTGCAGACCCAACCTTATGAGTAGTCAGACCATAGCAGTTCCGATGAACAATCACTCGCTTTTGCTTTTGACGGTTATACGATTCCAGGGTCTGTTCTCGGTTCGCTACGCACTTGGCTAGGCATAGGCTTTGCGGATGCCTGGAAGGCACCAACCAGCACGACGGATGGCTGGTGGAGGGTACCGCACAACAAGGCTTCCTTCCACCGAGGTCACTGTCAACATAGGTCTTGGAGTAGATCGTTAGCTTGGAACTGCAGCCACCAAGACTACCACGGGGAAGAAGCTTCGCCCTGTCGTCGCCATGGAGCAGAGGGTTCGCAAATCGCAATAGGAGAGAGTTAGCACCGCTCTCCTACACGCCAAACATTTGCTAATTTGCGAGCTTTCTATGGTTGTCTGAATTTCTGCAAATGTGGAGTGAAATGCCAGTCCAAACATGGACCGAAGCATCGGAAACCATCAGACATGGAAAACCGTTAGGTGAAGCACTCTACAAGTTGGTGGCTGAAAGCGACGGGGTAACATGAAACGGTGAAGGCCGTGATGAGGAAGGAAACAAATCAAGATATATATGGAAGCAGAAAATAGCGAGCTATTTATAGAGGGAGGGAAAGTACACACAGCCTGGTGTACTTCAACTACCTAAAAGGCAAAGCCAAGGCAGTACCCCTCCACATGAGATCTAAAGCTACTTTCGAAAAGATGGAAATGGAAGACACGAGCACATGCATGCCATCCTGAGCTATGAAAAGCTTGCGTATGTGAGTACCTACCTACCGACTGATAGGCTTTAAAACAATCAAACAGTGTGCAAATATGCATGACCAGATCCAAATTTGTATTTTTCCCATAAGAAGAAACTAGCAACAGCATACAAATAGACACAGAAGAAGAACAACAACAAGAAGAAGCAACATTGTATGTACTTTGGGTGACTTTATTAATGGGGACCAGGATGGCATTGGCACCCCCAAATAGTTTTTACTAGTAAAGCCGACCAAATCCTCTAGTAACAAATGAAATGGTTAAAAAAAGGAGAAGAGGAAAAACACGCAAGCTAATGTTGCCATAAATGGGCAAGATAATACAGCATCCCTGGTATACAAGTTTGTCGTCCGTATGACAGAATTCCAGCTTATGTTGGAACACCTTCTAAGTGTGTGCCGCAATCACCACTGCACATCTCATTGGAAAACCAAAAGACCTAATACACGTAGAAAATTAAACTAAAATCTGAAACCTTCACAAAATGTTTGTATCCCGCTCCTCTAGCATGTTGGTTGGTGTCCGTAAACCACACCTCTGGTTAGCTAGAAACAATTAACTAACCTGTATATTAATCTGATATCACCAATTCACAGTACTGCACCTGAATACCTGATATAATGGGTGTCTTGCCTATCCCAAGTCATATATATGACTATAATAATATTCTCGCCTAGGAAGTGATACCTGCAAAAGGGTGCAACAAATCTTGATCAGAAACAAACATTCTAGTATAGTTTCTCTTCAGTATAGATTTCAAGAATATAATAAAGAGGGCATTGACAACAAACAGACTCGATTACTGATTACTGCACATATGATGTACCTCAGATCATGTGTTGACTAGTAGTAAAAAACTTAGTATCAAGTTACCAAAAGAACTTAAGTATTTTCATTCCCAAACATATTATACAGGTTAAGTTGTGATGAAATACATGTGAGCGACTATTTTTGTCACGCGTGCCTTATCAGATAGCAAAAGTAAATCTCCCCGACAGACTATATATAGCTCATATCCTCGAGACAAGGAGCCCTTGCACCACATTTAGCTATGATCTACACAGGAAATGGGGCAAGCAACAAGCACAGTTGTCCAAATTAAAATAGAAATTTACATCTCTACAACACCAGTTGAGCAACATGACCCAGTCCTTGGTGCATCGAAGTATAAAGATCAACACTACCTTATGTAACATTTCTGACTCAGCGCATTTTCACGAAAGCAAAATATTAACTACAACAATACTTTTTTCATTTTCAATTGCAACTGATTGACTATTCTGTAATCACAAAATAGTTAGAATCACTATCGAACTTCTTTGTAATACATTTAATTATTTGAAAATAATAGGATTAACTTGTTGCCAGAATTGTAAACACATACAGACACAGAATTTATCACAAATTGGTAATAATAATAATAATAATAAACTATCATTCAATGGGTTATCTTGGCTAGTTTCTAAAAATGCAAATTCATTCATGTGTATCTACAATCAATCAAGCACAGAAACAAATGACAGTAGCTTTGGAAATAAAAACCACTGATAACAGTCCTGACAGAAAATGGTAATTTAGAAGTATAATAATTCATCAGATGAAAGGAAGAACTAACATATGTCCATCCTCAACAGACATGAGTCAATACATACTTCACTTAATGCAAGTTCCAAACTGATTCTATGTGTATTTAGACAAGTGATTTGCTCAGCCAATGACAACAGCCGCATGCATACAAAATGTTCTCATAATTGCTCGACTCACCCTCTTTTCCAATTTTATTTATATTTAAAATATATTGTTTTCTCATTTCTTACCCTTTATGTTGTTCAGGCACATGCATTACACATCTCCAATGCTATCATTTACCCTCAACTTCAGGATGGCACTACAATAACAAGGTTGTAGCAAATCTCAATTTTACTTATGAAAGAGCTGGTCACAAAATTTGTCCTAGTATTATGTCAAAGATCATAGAATAGATACAGGAACTAAACAAATCAGGATACTGAATACATCCTACACCAATCATTGCATCGATTTACTTGGCACAACTAAAGTTGCAAAACAAATCATTGGTCCCTAATCCATTATGTTTGTCAGGCATTACATGGAAGCACATCCCAGGTCAATGGAATGGATGAAGGCGGTGCTCCCTATTTGATCTATTCATTATCATTCAAAGCTGATGCATCCAAAAGTTGCTGCTCTCGATAGTGCTTTCATTACAGTGAAAGCAGTCGGACAGCACCCAATGTTGTGTCAGTTAAATGTGACAAGTATACCACCACAACATAATTACAAGACAAATCCTTCAAGTTCACTCCACTGATCTACAAGTCAAATCTGATGTAAGCCCCAAAAAAGGTCTATTGATTATGCTCTAGCATCAACTGATTAAGCATATGGCATGCAATTATGCAACATTTTTCCTTTCCAAAAGGATAGACATGCAGCTGTGATGGTCCTAATAAACTGAATGGGTAGATCAATTGCTCTATTTAAATATCGGTTCTATGTTTCGAATAGCTGAGTTATGCAGCACCTTTAACTTTCAAAAAAAGATGGGAAATTCATGTGTAACTTATAGCAAAATGTTGAAGCGGATACTGACCTCTGCTTGTCTGATTATTATTAACAGTATAGTTGCCCATGTAACTTGCTGGCATGTTCGATTTGATATCTGGATCGATATTTCCAAGATCGTTATCAAAAGGAGGAATATCGATCTCAGATGACGTGAACCTCCAGGTTGAGTCACCATAAATAGAGTTGTTGCCATATGTATCTATGTTGTTCATTTCATATGCATTGGCTGACGCAGAAAAAGGTTCACCAATGGTGCCAGTTGGGTTGCTCCTTCCATAGCCACCAGACGGCAAGCCAAAGTTATCTCCAGCCCCACGGCCAATGTTAGACCCAAGGCTTGAAATGCTTCCCATCCCATGGGCAGAAGTAGGACCTCCCCAATTTATACCGTCGCCAGTAATACCAACTTGACTCCCACTTCCAGATGGTACAAAAGAACTCATGTTTGTAGGGCTGTTCTGGTAGTTGACATTTCCATTACCCCAAACATTCCTTCCCATTGAACTCAATATTGATCCTGAATCGTCATTCAGACCAACATACCCAATAGGGCTGCCTAGTCTGTTTGAACCACCATTGTAGTATGAACCCATTTGCCGCCCATTTGAGTTATTGAGGAAACTAGAGTTTGCACCAAAATTCGCATTCATCCCAGTTTCAACATTCATGCCCATTCCATAACTGGGGCCAAATGAAGAAAACCCATTTCGTGCACCTGAAAGCAGCCCAAACCTTCCATCCACCCTCATGCCGTAACCTCCTATCGGGTTTGGGCTATATCCCTGGTTGAAGCCATTCAAGAAGTTGTGAACCCTGCTGATAGCAAGGTTCTGCCCTCCAGCAGGTGAGCGTGCGACAGGTCCAGGCGACTGCTCCTTTGGGACAGCTCTCTTGACTTCAACCATCTTGCCATTAAGCTCGTGGAAGTTCTTGTGCAGCGCCTTATCCACTGCATCTTCTGAATCATAAGTGATGAAGCCAAAGCCCCTGGGCCTCTGTGTGTTGTGGTCGTACATGACAACCACATCTGTTATCATGCCAAATTGCTCAAAATACCTTCTGAATTCAACCTCAGTAACATTGGAGGCCAGCCCCCCAACAAAGATCTTTCTGGTGCGGACTGGCCCAGGCGAGCCTATGCTGCTGCCATTGTTCTTGCTTGCAATGCTCTGGTCGTCCCTGGGAACAGCTTTCTTGGCTTCGACCTGAATTGAATTGGCACAGACAATTGAGCTCAAGCTTGATTGAACCAGAGACAGGATTACAAAGGGAATTCCCAAGGAAATGCACATGACTAGACTAGCAGGAGGAGGAGCAAGAATGGCATCAGGTAATTACCATGCGGCCATCGATCATGTGCTTGTCCATGGTGACTCGCTCAGCGACGCCTGCCTCAGCGAAGACTATGAAGCCGAAGCCGCGCGCGCGGCCGGTGTTGCGGTCCCGCATGATGACGGCCTCGGTGACCTCGCCGAAGCGGCCAAAGTATTCGCGGAGGCGGTCCTCGTCCGTCTCCCAGGAGATGCCGCCGACGAAGAGCTTCCCGGAGTCGGCCTCCATCGCGTCCTCCCCTCCCCTCCTACCCCTGCAATCCACAAGTCAGGGCGAATTCATACCAGCCAGCCATAGCAAATGCGGACAAAACCCCGACTTATCCACAAGGGCAGCCACAAAACGAAACGCGCACACGCCCCGCGCGCGCGCGCGCAGGGCTAGCTAGATCCGAGCTGAAAGCAACGCGGCGATCGAGCCGCGCCCGCGGCCCACGCAGCAAAACGACAAGCGCGCCTCACAGGGCCGCGGAATTACGCGAGATCCGTACCAGATCCGGCCGATCCAGCGGCGATCGGCGCCGGGGGGGCGGGGCGGGGCGGATCGGGCGACTCACCGATCGGCGGTCGGCGGCGGCGGTCGGCGGCGGCGGAAGAGGAGGAGGTGGGATCGGGGGAGCCGCGGGGCCGCTCCTCGCGATCTCCGGCGGTGCCAGCCAAGATCTCGATGCGGCCGGGGGGAGCAAGGCGATGGGAAAGGGAGGGGGGGAAGGGGAGGTGGGGATGTTACTTGGGCTTGGACGCTTCGTCTCCTCCTCTCCTTTTTATCGAACCTTTGCTCGCTCCTCTCTCTCCCACCCCCCTCCCTCCGCCCGCTCGCTCGGTGCTACGCTGCGCTGCGCTGCGATGCGGTTGTTGTTTTTTACTTTTGCGCGGACGGAGGGGGGTTGCCTTTTTTAATCGGTTTCCGCTGGCCTGGAATCGCGGTGCTCGGCTCGATTGGGAAAGCAGCAGCGGGGGCGGGGTGGGGGTGACGCGGATAATCGCATAAAATTATCCAGGGGGCAGGTGCGTGCCGCCCGCTCGGCCCTGCCGCGCTGGACCCTGAGCTGGGCTTGCCTGGTGCGCCGCGAGGAGGAAGACGAACCAAGCTGACGCTGCGTGCTAGCCAGAGATGAACCTGCCAGGGACGCGGAGAGACGGACCGGAGCCGGCCCGGTTTCAAAATCCTCTTCTTTCTCTTGCACCCAAGAAAGCTCCCAGCTTTTGAAGCTTTTGAAATGGTTCTGTTTTACCGGCAGAGGCGAGAAATGGAGCAGCATCATTGACGGGATGCATATAGGTAAGGGGATTATATGGCTTGAAAATGACGTGCTCTCTCATGCCCACAAAATATCTCACGTAATTCAAATATGCCACATGCATGATCACATGCGGCTAGAAAACCATGAAGTTTCCCCGCAAAAAGAAAAAAAACATGAAGTCACTGTTGAATAAAATTAGCAATTTTTTGATTGATTTAATCCATAAATAGATTATGAACATGACACTGACAATATTAAACTCATACTACTACGCATATAGCAGAAACCACTACGCAAATATCTAGTACTCCATACAAGCAACACAAAAATAAACATGAGAGGGGTAAACGAATTATATCATCCGGCTGGCTAAAAAACCATGAAGTTATACAATGTTTTGTGTGAAACTCTTTTTCTTAGGCAACAGTGAAACTCTAATGATTTCATTCTTTTTCTCCGGGCTGCATTTCTTTCAAATTATTGGCTTTCCAATTGAAATACTCTTTATCTAATCTGGTTTTTTTCTTGTCATTGTATATGTGGATGGTCTCCACGAATGGGCAAGGTAGGAAGACGTGGTTGGAAGTTTCTTACCTGGGGAGACAAGAAATGGAGTACCGTCGACGGGGGATAAAATGGCTTCAAAATGACAGGTTCTATCTTTTTTCTTTTTTTGCGGGGAAAAATGACAAGTTCTTTATTTTATGCCCGAAAAACATCTCACGTACTCCCTCCGTTTCTTTTTAGTCCGCATATAAGGTTTGGTCAAAGTCAAGCTTTGTAGAGTTTGACTAACTTTATATTAAAAAATATAAACATTCACAATATAAAATCAATATTATCAGATGCACCATGAAACATATTTTCATACTATATAGTTTTAGTATTGTAGATGTTTATATTTTTTATATAAATTTGGTCAAACTTTGTGTAGTTTGACTTTGACCAAATCTTATATGCGAAGTAAAAAGAAACGGAGGGAGTAATTCAAGCATGCCGCATGCTAGAACATGTGCACATGCATGATCAGATGTGGCTAAAAAAACTTGAGGTCATATATACTCATGTTTCGTCGGTACTACGGTCAAACTTTACGAGAATGTTAAAAATCTGACGTCGGATTTTTAAACATGGCAAATCAGATATTTATGGTAAATTATGTTGTCACTGCATGGCAATTCCTTTCAACGAGCATGGCAAATTCTGGCCACCGCAAAATATAATTTGTAAAAAAAAATGTTCGATTGGCCATGCTTAAAAATCTAACGTTGGAATTTTAGCGAAATACACAAATTAAGACTTTCAAATTATTGGGCTATCCGGTTGAAATACTTATCCGATCAGATTTTTTTTCTTATCTTGCATCATATGATTGTGACATGGAAATATGATTCTGGAATGTGAAAAACAAACATAAATGCGTACTAAAGACAAGTATGTGCACAGTGCACACACACACATGTGCAATATTTGGTATAAAAATATAATTGTGGTTTGGGAGGGGAAAACTGTAAATCAGGATGAAATATCCAAATTTATTAAGTAAAGAGAATGAACAGGAGATTATCAAAATAAAAACACATTGTTGATTAGCATGCATGAGTGAGGAACTCGAGCGAGAACTAGGTACTAACTAGGGGCGCGTTTATCCTCCAAGAAGCCCAACCAGGCTAGCGCACTACAAAAACGGTATGTTTCGTTGGCTCGGTTGCATCAGTTTACTGGTTAGCATGATGTTTATGGTTATGGCCCGGGGGTGCCTCACCTTGCTGGTTGTCGGCCCAAGTATGTCAACCGAGGACCCCGAGGGTCGGTTTCCGCCCTGGGCCATCATGCTGACACATGGGCCCTGTAGAATAAAGATTCAAGAAGCCTTGTTGTTCAACACAAGAAGCCGGGTCCATGAAGGACTCTAACTTTTGTAAACCTAGGGCCCCGATATCTTATATACGTCGAGGTCGGGCTGGTGCACCGCGAGGAGGGAGACGAACCAAGCTGACGCTGCCCTGCAGCGTGCTAGCCAGAGCTTGTCGAGTTTCAAATTCTCCTCTCTTATGCCGAAAGCTCCGAGCTTTTGAAATGGTGGTACTACTCTTCTACTAGCGGAGGCGAGAAATGGAGTACCATTGATGGGATGCATGTAGTGATGTACGCTTGTAGGGGATTAAATGGCTTGAAAATGGCATGCTCTCTCATGCCCAGAAAATATCTCACATAATTTAAATATGCCACATGCATGATTTAGAGGCGGCTAAAGCCAACGTGGAAAAATTGCAAAAGCTGAAGCATGAGCCCAAATAAAAAGGGCTTTTATCCAATCTGATTTTTCCTCATCATTGTATCAAAATGTGGATGGTCTCCACAAATGGACGAGGTAGGGGGCGTGGTTGAAAGTCTTTTGATGCAAAGTCTTGCGAAAAAGACGGGTATCATATGATTGTGATATGGAGTACTAACTCAACAGGAAATTGTCTCCTTAAGTTTTTATAAATGTGAAAACACAAACATGCCTGCAAAAAAAATAAGAGCGAGCATTTCTATGAGGTTATCAAAAAATGTTCCCCAGCAAATTGTTATTGGGATTGTCCCAATAATTTAGAAGGGGTTTGCAGGTGAGGTGCTTTATCAGGATCCCAATAAGCTCCTCCCAATAATCTGCTTTTTTTCTATTTCTCTTCAATCTTGCATATGAACTACATATGTATGTCCATTGTACCAACATATAATTCAAATAATTATATTTCAGACACATATAATTCAACAACGTTTAAAATCCACAATTTATGAAATTAGATGTGAAATTCAAATTCAAATTTGAACATAACAAATAGTCCAACTAGTTCAAAGTAAACATGACAATTGTCCAAATCAATTAAGTAAAGATAACATCGAGAAGTTTATTGCCCATGGAGCGCCCACAGATGCTGAGCAAGGTCCTCATGAAATTGTTCAGGCCCCGTGCTACTCACGTATGAGTTGTTGGATTTCCCTGAAGAGGAAGGGTGATGTAGCACGACAGAAGAAGTACTTCCCTCAGTTAAGAACCAAGCTTTATCGAACTAGTAGGAGGCATCACACTATCAACTTCAACATCACCTACACACAAATAAATAATTGCTTGCACCCAACAAAGGCAAAGCGGGTCGTCACTCCCCTTGTTCTTGCTAGACACAAGGTCAAAAGCAAATAATAGTAATGATAGTAAAGATAAGTAGGATAATGCAGCAATAGCAAAATAGTAGTGGTAATTGTAGGATCTAGCAAATTAACTAAGAATGGACCCGGGAACCATAGGTTCACTAGTGGCATCTCTCTTGAAAGCATAATAGCGAATGATAAGCAAATTATTGTTGGGCAATTGGTAGAATTGCACATAGTTATGAAGATCATTTATGGCATAATCATTACATAGGCATTACGTTTGTGATAAGAACATTAAACTTACTGAAGTCTACTACTATTACTCTAACCCAAGACTGCTATCCAGCATGCATATCAAAGTATTAAGTTCATGATAAACAGAGTAACATGATAAGCAAGATGACATAATGCATATGTAGACAAAGTAGGACCAATCAATGTGATCAAACACATCGTTTTATCCTTAGTAGCAACAATACAATACATGCCTTTCTACCCCTCCTATCACAGAGCAAGGTCACCGCGAGATTGAACCTACTACAAGCACCACCCCCGCTGAAGATAAATCAATCAAACTTGGCTAAAGTAGACTGATAGATTAAAGAGAAATAAAAAGCTATAAAATTACGCAAATAGGTAGGCTCCAGAAATCATAAAAGATCAATGAATAATCTGATCATAAACCCATAATTCATCGGATACCAACGAACACATTTAAAAAGATTTCATCGAATGGGTCGTAGATAAGATCATTGTATTGAATATATATATATATATATATATATATATATATATATATATATATATATATATATATATATATATATATATATAGAGAGAGAGAGAGAGAGAGAGAGAGATCTAGCTACTGTTATGGACCCATAGGTGATGTAGGGTGGAGCCCTAATGGCCGATTTGTCACGAAATGGAGGGGATTTCCCGAAGAACACGATGAACACAAGAGAGGAAAACACCCAAATCAACGGGATCCAATCACACATGTGATAAATCCACATACACAAAGGGGAAAGACAAGATCCAAAGTCAACAAAGGGAGATACAAAAGGGGAACTAGTTCATTCCAATCCTTGAAGGAAAGAGGTCTTGAATCCTTGGAGGATCTTCCCACAAGGGGGGTCTTCAACCCACTTGGGGGATCTTCTCCTGGGAGGTCTTGGTCTCCATAGGAGTAGGGATAAGTGGATGAGCAAAGTGAATGAAATATGCCCTAGAGGTAATAATAAAGTTCTTATTTTATATTTCCTTATTTCATGATAAATGTTTATTATTCATGCTAGAATTGTATTAACTGGAAACTTGATACATGTGTGGATACATAGACAAAATACCGTGTCCCTAGTAAGCCTCTACTAGACTAGCCCGTTGATCAAAGATGGTTAAGTTTTCTAACCATAGACATGTGCTGTCATTTGTTAAACAGGATCACATCATTAGGAAAATGATGTGATGGACAAGACCCATTCATTAGCTTAGCATTATGATCGTTCAGTTTTATTGCTACCGCTTTCTTCATGTCAAATACATATTCCTTCGACTATGAGATTATGCAACTCCCGGATACTGGAGGAATGCCTTGTGTGCTATCAAACGTCACAACATAACTGAGTGATTATAACTGAGTGATTATTAAGATGCTCTACATTATGTTGTTGGGTTGCGCTAGCTAGATCCAAGTTGAAAGCAACCCGGCGATCAAGCCGCGCCCGTGGCCCATGCAGCAAAACGACAAGCGTGCCTCACAGGGCCGCAGAATTATGCGAGATCCGTACCAGATCTGGCCGATCCAGCCAGAAAGAGTTTTTCAATTCAATACGGAGCCTGAAAGAGTTTATCCACAGGGCGGGAAACATGAAAATAAACATGGCCCTCTGGTTCTAGCTTCACTGCTATGGAGAGTATGCTTAGCAACCAAAGACTT